>CM053581.1:256913966-257149075 GCA_028627135.1 Pseudochirops cupreus
AATGTTCACATTTCTTTAGAGGGACAGAGACAGGGTGGAGAGTGGTTGGGGGGGCAGGATAGGAAGAAGGGACATGTAATCAGACTCTCACAGTGTGCTCACTATGGAGAAGTTCTGCATAATTTCACATGTTCAGCCTGTATTTGATTGCTTGTCCTTCCAATGGGGGTGGGTGATGAGGGAGGAAGAGAAAGAATCTAGAATCTACAGTTCCATATTCAAATGTTATAAATATATATTTATATATATATATGCAATTATTATTATTATTAACTACATCCAACTGGAAATTGAGATACACAGGCACTGTGGTTGGGAGATCCATCCTGCCCTACCAAAAAGTCAGAAGGGTGAGGGGGGAAGACATAGGAGAGAATAGACTGGGGGAGGGGGGATACACTGGGATGGCTGTTTTGGGGTGGTGGGTAGGGGAAAGATGGGGAGAAAATATGTAACTCAAAATCTTGTGGAAATGAATGATGCAAACTAAAATAAAATTTAAAAAAAATGTAGGGGATTTTAGAATAAAATATTAAACCTAGAAGGGAACTTGGAATATAGGATATTAGACTATAAAACAGAGTATTAGAACCAAAAGGGATCATAGACCTTAGAAAGAGATCTCAGAATACAAAATATTAGAACTGGAAAAAGCTTTAGAGACCATCTAATTTAACTCCCCATCATTTTACACATCAGGAGGGCCCAGAGAAATAGAGGAATTTATCCATGGTCCTATAGTGAGTTTATGAGAAAGGCAGGAATAGAACTGAATTCCTGATGCCTGATTTCCTTCAACAAAGAGCATACTGAGTAAGAAAATGCTGTATGAAAGCAGAAAAACCTGGATCATTTTCCCCCACCTCCAACCCCACCCAGTCAAGAAAACTGTGCCACCAGCTGTGAGCCATGGCAAGAAGGACCCTGGATGAAAGCCATTTTCTCATCTAGGTGGTTGGGCCCAGCTTGGTCCTTACCATAATTGTTGCTCTGGATGAAACTCCCATCTTAGTGAGACTGATATTTTGAGAACTGTCATCTCCACAGGACTATTTCAGTTGTGTGGAGTAGGGCTGTCTCTGCTTCTCTGTTTTATTTTTAACACATGGCTGTCTTTCTAATGAGCACCTTGTTTATATGGAGATATCAGAGTAACTCTGAATCTATTTTACAACTAAATTAATGATATCCAGGAAAATTTTATTTGGCTCCTTTTCTATTTATAAGGCCGTTACTAACTAATTGCCTTTGAATGTTCCCACTTATAGGTCTCTAATGCTAGTTTAAAACAGTATTATAATCCATAACACTGTTCTTTGCTAACTTATGACTTGCCAAAGGTCTCTTTGATTGTAACAATGATAGCAGATACAAAGTGCATCGAGCAGAGGACATCAGCCTTAAAACACAGCGCCCATCCCTCAAGTGCTGGATAAATGTTTGTTGAATGGGGTTGAGAGATTTCAGTTTGAGTCTCACCTCTACCATTTTCAAGCCTGAGGTCAGGCCAGCAGATCTGGCACTTACTCTGCCCTCAGTCTCAGTTCCATCTTCTGTAAATTGGAGATAAGTATACCTTGACAACAATTCGCATAGGGCTATTGTAAGGAAAGCAACTGTGTAGATCTTAAGGCTCCTTAGAAATGGGAGCAGATTGCTCAGACCTTTCCTTTACTCTTATGCTGTCCTTTGTAATATAAACAGAGTTTGTCTCACTTTGTCTCACCTGATAAAATGTCAGATCCTTGAGAGTAGGGATTTTTCATTTTTGTGTATATGTTTCTAGCACTTAACATAGTACCCAGCATATGGTAAGTGATTAATAAATGCTTTTTGATTAATTAATTGATAGGCCTTGTCCTCTTCTTCACCTTTATCCCACTTTCCCTTAAATTTTAATATTTCAGGGAATTTCTCAGTATAGATACTTTCCTCCACTAGTAGAGAAAGCAGTTATATCTGTATCTTCATATCTCTGGTAACATTGTTTTCTAAGCCTTTCCATAAGCCCTCCCTAGAAGATCTGTTTGGTGGACTAGATTCCTTACTCAGTTGGGTTTGTGATTTTTTAAATATCTTGCAAATACAAGACCAGTACTCAAGTTGCCCATCCAAACACCTCATTCTTGCTACCTGACCAACCCTAGTCACACCTGGTCTGTGTTATCTTCTCTAGCTCATTCCTTTCTTAAAAAGTCACTGTTAGTAACATGCATAGTCAAACCTGCATTACATCTACTATGTGTCTTTCTTTTACCTATTGGGAAACCTATAATTATTATTATTCTTTGAATTTGGCATTCCATAATTCACAGCCATGTAGTATAACTGAGAGAATATTGATATTAAAAAGCTAAATTTTTTGTGGCAGCAAGCAACTTGGGAGCACCAAAAGTGTTTCACAGCTTCCCAAATGCAATCTAGCACAATCATATCCTCCATCTCCATTCTCAGCGTAGATTATTCCCCAACTACAGGGCTTATATGTATTGATTGACTAACTTGGTAACTTGTTCATTCAAATGCATGTCATAATTTGGGTGCTTTCCCTTCTATCAGCATTATTTATGTACTTTCTGACACACAGTTTAACAGTAAATTTCTTAAGACCGGTGCCTGTGTCAAATTTGTCTTTATCTTGAGTGCCTCCCCTATAGTCCGAGCTTAATAAATGTTTACTGAATTGCATCAAGCTATTTAGAAAGAAATAATGACCATTGAAGTAAAGAGCTCTCCTCAGATTCCATATGGCAACCACTGATTTTATTTCCTAGAGCTGTGAAAGAGCTAACTGCCTGCCTCTGTCTGTGACCTTCACAATCAACATTAACAACACAGTCAGCCTGCTATTCTAGTCCTTCTGGATGGCTTTGAGAAGAGGAAGAAAGAGTAGAGGATTCTGAACTTTCTTAACCTGCAATACAGATTATACCCGGTGATGACCTGGACAAATCCTGGTTTTAAAAAAAAAGACATTAGATCCCAGAGGGATCATTGAACCCATCTGGTTCATGGGTAAACTAAGCCCAGGGAAGGCCCAGGGGAGGGGGTTTGCCCATAGTCATATAACAGTTTAATCAAAGAGCCACACTTAGAACCCAAATGCCTTTCTCCTCCTACATAATAATAACAATAATAACAATCCTGTCTTATCCTGTGGAATTCTTATCCATATTTTTCCATAAAATAGCTACAGAAAATTTGCGTGATCCCATGGAAGCCTCTTCCATGTTCTTTAGTACCCCCTGCAATATCATATATACCATTAGAACTGATTCCTTAAGTTGTATTAATTTTTACTGTTTTTTTGTTTTACTGAATTTTTTGCTATTTCATCATCTATATCACCCCTAATTGTGGTTATTTCCCAAGGTTCTGTCCTAGGACTTCTTCTCTTCTTTCTCCAGGTAACCTCATTAGTTCTCATGGATTTAAATATCATTTCTATGCAATTGACTCACAGAGTCTAACAGAGAGAAAGAAAGAGACAGAAATGGAGATAGACATAGATGAGGGGAAGAAAGAAAGAGACAGAAATATGGAGAGAAAGGAGGGAGGGAAGGAGAGACATATAGAAAGAGAGGGGAGGAGAGAGGGACAGACAGACAAAGAAAGGTCCAGTCCCATATTGTCCTCTAAGTTTCAGTTCTGCATCATCATTTACCCATTGGACATTTCTGACTCAACTTCTCACTCTCCCACATCCCATGTATCCAATAAAATGTCAAATCTTCCCTTTCCTATTTCTATAAAATCTCTCACATCGAAACCCTTCTTCTCACAAAACCACCACCTTAATTCATATTCTCATCACCTCTTACCTGTGTCATTACCACAGACTCCTGATTGGTGTCCCCACCTCAAATCTTTCACCATTCTATAATATCCTATACACTGCTCACTAATTTCATTTAAGTGTATATCTGACCATGTAACTTCCATACTCAGTCAACTCCAGTAACTTCTTATTGCTTCTAGAATAAAATTATAGACTCTTCTGGTTAGCTTTTTAAAAAACTGGTTTTTTTATTCATGACTTTAATACTAAAAAAAGTGAACACTGACATATACACAGAATAACACACACACACAAGATTATACCTGAAACTGAATCTTCATTTTGTATTACTTGCTTTTTTTTTTAAGTATATAATGATTCTGTATTACTTTCAAAACTGTCCTGCTTGTCTGTACTTCTTTCTGAACTGTTCCCTTTGAATTTTAGAAATATTTCTATGGTCCTGTGTTTGTGATCCCTAGTGCCCCTCGGTAACCACCCCTCAATTAAAAACTGAGAATGAAAAAAGAAACCCTTTATAACAGATAAGCATAGTCAAGCAAAATAAATATGCACAATGATAATGTCCAATTATTTCTTTTCCTTTCTGCACACTGTATCACCTCTCTGATAGAACATAGATAACATACTTTATCATTAGAACATAGATAACATGCTTTATCATTGGTCCTCTAGAGATATGATTGGTCATTGCCTGGACCAAAGTTCTTAAGTCTTTTAAAGTTGTTGTTCTTACAATATTGACATCTCTCCATGAATTGTTCTCCAGGTTCTGCTCACAACACCTTTCATCATTTTGTACCACCCAGGATTCTCTGAAACCATCTCTTTCATCATTTCTTAGGTACAATAATAGTCCATTTGCATTCATATAACACAGTTTGTTCAGCCATTTCCCAACTGATGGACAACTCCTTAGATCAGCGGTTCTCAACCTATGGGTCACGACCCCTTTGGGGGTCAAACGACCCTGTCACAGGGGTCACCTAAGACCACCGGAAAACACATATTTCCGATAGTCTTAGGAGCCAAGACACTGCTCCTCTATCCATCTCCAGGCAGGTCCACCCACATGTAGATATGCCCACATATGAGTATTAAAGGGTCGCGGCATTGAGAAGGTTGAGAACCACTGCCTTAGATTCTAGTTCTTTTTGTTTCTTTTTCTCCCCCTCTTTCAGTTTCTCCTTTGGGATCAAGAAGTTTATTTTACTTGTGAATATTTGCTTCCTGCTATTATCCTTCCTCTTAAACACTTCTCCCTCCCCCTGTCTCTGCTTGTTTCCCTGTGAATTTAATTTGTTTCTACATCAACTATTTTATGTGTTCAACCTTCCTTTGCCCATTTCAATAAACGTAAGGTTTATCTGATCCCCTCTTTCCCAGACCCATTTCTCTATGCTTGCATACTCTTCTTCTCATGTACCCAAATAATGAGAAATAGCAAATTCTATCTACTTTTTCCTTTCTACACTAGTATTCCACCTCTTTACCCTCTTTTCTCCTCCATTCTTAAAACCTTCAAAAAAGAACAAGTCAAGGGCGGGTAGGTGGCCTAATTAATAGAGCACTGGACCTGGAGTCAGGAGGACCTGAGTTCAAATCTGGTCTCAGACACTTAACACTTACTAGTCACGTGACTTGGGCAAGTCACTTAACCCCAATTACCCTACCTTCCCCCCTGCAAAAAACAAAACAAAACAAATCCACACTTTGTTTTTCTTTATTTAATGACTTTAGTGTCTTTGAAGACATTAAGGTTCTGAAAGAAAACATTTCTTCTCCATTAGAATGTCAGCGTTGTATCATCATACAGCTCCTTCCAATATAAAATAAAATTATTCTCTAGGTTCCTCTTGATTCTTGTGTCTGTGTTTCAAAGTATCAGCTCTGGTATTTTCATAAGAAATGACTTGGATGTCCTCCACTCCATTAAAGTTCAATTTTTTTTCATCCAGCTTTTCAGGGTAAGTTATTTTTAGTTATAAGCTTATATCCTTTTGCCTTTTGGATTATTGTATTCCAAGATCTCTTCTCATTTGAAGTAAAAGCTTCCAGGTCTTGTGTGATGTCTGTAGTACAGTGGTTCTCAACCTTCCTAATGCTGCAACCCTGTATGTGGGTGTATCTGCATGTAGGCTGAAATATGTGTTTTCCGATGGTCTTAGGTGACCCCTTTGACCCCTGTGAAAGGGTCGTTCAACCCCCCAAAGGGGTCACAACCCACAGGTTGAGAACCACTGCTGTAGTGCCTTGGTACTTGAACTTTTTTTTTTCCTAGATGCTTGTACTATTTTTTTCTTTAATATGGGAGTCCTGGGTTTTGGCTATGATATTCCTAGAACTTTTCTTTCTGAAGTTTCTTTCTGGATCAAGGAATTCTTTATATCTTTACTTTTCCCTCTGGTTCTAATATGGACAGTTTTCATATGATTTCTCAAAATATAGTGACCAAGCTTTTTAAAAAATTATTATCAGGAAGTTCAGCAATTCTTGAATTCTCTCTTCTTGACATATTTTCTAGGTCATTTATCCTTGATATCAGACACCTTGCATTTTCCATTGTTCACTTTTTTAAAAAATTGTTCTGCTATTTCTTATTATCTCACACAGTCATTGCTTTCTGTTTGGCCTATTCTAATTTTCGGAAATTCTATTTCTTGGGAAAGGCTTACCATTTTCTCTTCTCTATTATTATTTGACTTCCAATTCCTTTTTTCACTGGTGTTCTTATTTATCTCTTGCTTAATTTATTCTAGATGTTTGTGTACTTTTTGTGGAAAATCCATAGACTGCTGGCTTGTTTGCCTACACAGCTGCTCCCTTTGGTGGTAGTCTCCTTTCCTATTGTGCTCAGACATAAGGCTGACTTCTTGTACAGTTTTGGGATGGAGGAAATCATCATAATTCCTCATTGGATTCCTTGAATATCCTTCAGTCTGTTGTCAATTTCCAGTTTGTACTAGAGAAGAGGTATGTCGGAACTGGACTGTCTGCCTCCACTTAGGTAGCCATGTTGGTCAGAAATCTGTCTACTTCATTTTTAAAACCTGGCCCCAAACTAATAAGATATTTCCCCCTTCTTCACTCTGTGATCCAGCCAAACTGGCCTTCTGTTTATTCCTCACATGTGACACTCCATCTCCCGTATCTTTGCATTCCATCTCTAACTGATCCCCATACTTGCATATACTCCCTCCTTGCCTCAACCTACTAACACCTCAACCTTTAAGACACACCTCAAGCACCTTCTTCTTCATGAAGCCTTTCCTGATCCCCCCAGCTAATAGGACTCCCCTCCCAAACTACCTTGCATTTAACTGTTTTGTATTTTTCCAGATAACTATATAGAGAGAAAAGTTTTAAATACCCACTGTGTTCCAGATGCTATACTAGGCAGTGGAGATATGAATGCAAGCAGTCGAGAGTCTGTCATGTCAAAGGGCTTACATTCCAGTGGAGAAACAGAACACATAAAGGGGAGTTGGAAAGCTAGGGGTAGGAAACAGGGAAGGAGGAAAGGGAGTAGGCAAGGGGAAGGAGAAAAGGTCTGGCAAGTCAAGTCATGAGTGTGGTAAAACATGGTTGAGGCCCGTCCTGAAATAGTTTGGACAGACAATCAGCAACCAGGAGAACAGGATCCCAGGGTAGAAGTTTTTCCTTCCAGCCTATTATATCCCATATCAATTTTTTTTATGTTTAAATCTATATCTAATATTCTAAAGTGTAATGCTTTTTTTTTGGAGGGGGAAGGTAGGGCAATTGGGGTTAATGACTTGCCCAAGGTCACAAAGCTAGTTTTGTGTTAAGTGTCTGAGGCTGGATTTGAACTCAGGTCCTCCTGACTCCAGGGCCAGTTCTTTATTCACTGCGTCACTGAGCCACCCCCCAACTCCAACATTTATATGTTCCAAGGTCCCTTGCTACTTCAGATGTGTCTTTCCTAGGGGCCTTTCTACTCTGATAGCCAGTGTCCTAAAGGTCCTTACAAACTCTGAGGTCCCTCCTCACTCAGAATTCTGTGTTCTATGAATCTCATGACTGGGAAGAATGTTTTCACCTTTTCTCATTTGAATTTGAAAAGCCTAGTTCTTGGGAATGATGTTCTTACCTGAGTGAGTGGCATTTGGACAAACTCTCACGCTTTCAGAGTGCAGTGTGTGTAGTGCCGGCGTATTCAGTGAGTATATTCAGGGACCAGCCCCTACCGCGAGGGGCCAGCGTCCCCACGGAAGCCAGACAGAAGCCGAGGTCCCCGTGCGGCCTGTTCTTCTGTGTTTGGGGAGGAACGGGAAAAGTTGCTTTATTCAAAAGCCTCTTTAAATCTCTCTGTTATCAGGAAAGGCCTGCACAGTGAGGAGTCATGCCATGATGCGTCTCCTGTCATGTAAGAGGTTTATATGTTTGACTAATCAATTATTCTGCTCTGACTTCTTAACCTCCATTTCACTCTTGCTGTTTTTATTGTCTGTTTGCCTTTTTCTTGTTCCAGTGTTTCTTGTTTTGAGCTTTTATTTTGTGGGAACATTTTGACCTACAACAATCCTCTTTTCTTCTCACTGTTGTCTTTTCCCTGCTTCTTCTTCCCTTTCTGATTTTGATATCCCTTGTAATTGACCAGGCACAACCTCAGCATGCAAGTGAATGAGCGCATAAGCCAACTGCAAGGAAAGCCATTGTATCTGGTGGAACTACCAGGGTGCAGGGAGCTGTTAGACTCAGCATGGTGCATTGCAAAGATCACTAGTTGGGGACTCGGAAGAGTTGGGTTCAGGTTCAGGTTCCAGTGCTGCCATTCACCAACAGGTCAAGTTGCTCTCCCTTTCTGGATTGCAGGTGCCTCATCTGCAGAATGAGGATATACCCAAAACTTTTATGTGTGAGCCCCTTTATATGACTTCAAACCCTCTTCTGCTTATTGTTCCCTCCACCAAACATACCACTTTTTCCTACAACTATCAAATCTATACAGATGACTCCTGAATCTGTCTTAAACCATGACCTTTCTTCTTAACTCCAGACCCAGGTTTCTACTTACCTCCAGGTCATCTCCACCTGGATGACCCTACCATAACCTCATACATAGCATGTACAAAACTGAACTTCTCATCTCTCCTGCTAAATCTTTTTATCCTTCTTATTTGACTTTTTCTTTGTGTTATACCACCATTTATGTAGTTTCTAATATTCAAAACCTTCACATTGTCATTGGATCTTGCCTCTCGAGCCATCAGTCAGTTACAAAGTCAAGTTGATTCTACCTCTAAAATGTGTTGTGTGTCTCTCACCTCCCATCTGTTCCCATTGATATCATACTAAGACAGGCCATCATTATCACCCACCTGGAATATGGCAGTAGTGCCCAAATAGTTCTTCCTTCCTCAGTGTACATTATAATTCAGCCAGACTGAAGCACTTTCTACCCCTGAACTTGCCTACCCTGTCCTAACTCTGTGACTGTGCTCACATTATTCTCTATGCATAAACTGCATTTTTTACTCTTTGAATTCCTCTACCAGACTTATACTCTATCTCAAACTTTTTTCCTCTTATCCCTATCTCATGGCCAGAGGATTTTTTTTTCTTTAAAAGCACTTTGTTTTTCAACTCCATAATGTGCATATCATGTAGCATTTTGTGTTAGTCACCTGTGTTATTTTTTGAATAGGTAAAAGAGGCCATCTCTTGCCTCATTTCTTACATAGCCTGAATCACTGAATAGGTGTGGCCTCAGGCAAACTAAGACCTGGGAAAGACTTTAGCTTAAAAAGGCCAAGGTTTCCACTTCATCCGGGGCCATCTCCAGTCATCCTGACCTGAGTCTTGCCGTTGAACCCCAATAGCTCTGGAGGAGTGAGTGAGACTGGTAACTTTGCACAGCTCTGCCTCACTTAAATCCAGTTCACTTGCAAGTCAAGACATCACCCTTCTGATGTCATTGGTCCTCTTTGAGAACGAAGGACAAACAACAACAACGTGTCTGAACCCCTAGTAAATTGTGGGAGTAGGGACCATGTCATAGAGATATAGAGTGAATAAGGGAACATCGATTAGGTGCTTACTATGTACCAAGCACTAAGTGCTAAGATACAACTATTGAGAAGCAAGACTGTCCCTGCTTTTAAGCACTTATATTCTAGTGGAGGACACATTGAGAAGGGCTACAGAGCAGAAGTAGGCAAGAACTCACATGGGGTCATGATGAGGAGACCACTGAAAAGTAGCCTGGAGGCCTGGGTCCTGGCAAGGTAAATCAGGAGCTCATCTAGAATTCAGGGGTCCAAGGGTCTGACAGGGGAGGGATGAAAATGGTGATGATGGCTGGTGAGTAAATGGCATGGTGCAAAGCACCAGGAACTGTCATGAAAGCCCAGGCCCTAACAACATCAGAATTCATATTTAATATCTCCCCTGGCACAGAGCAAAGTGACATGGGCAATTAATGAATGTTTATCGACTTGATTTATAACATTACATAAGTTTTGCTTTATTACCATTCATTTAATTAATTATAATGCCTACCATTTGCGTAGTGCTTTAAAGTTTACAAATTACTTTACTTAAAACATTGTTTGATCCTTACAACAATCTAGTAATATAGGAACAGCAGGTATTATTCTCATTTTATAGATATAGAAATGGGCTTAGAGAGGTTAAGTGAGTTGTCCATGGTCATATATCTAGTAAGCTTCAAAGGTGGAATTTAAAACCACTTCTCTCCTAGCTCACCCTAGCAGTCTTTCCATTGCAGTACATTGTCTCTCGATTTCTTGCTTCTCTTTAGTGACTTGAAGGTGATCCTGAATTCTTATAGGCTAGGCCATCAGGTCCCCCCAGGCTACGAAACCCTCATGTATGGGTCCTCCATTGGACTATGTATCTCTGTATAGAGATAACAAGGACGAGCTTCATGAACATCTGAGAGGCATATCAGAAGCTTGCTAGCAAGGAATGAATTTTTTTTGGGGGGGGGGAGGGGGCGAGAAAGCATAGCAACTCATAGAGACCAAGGTGTGGAGGGACTATGATCTCAACAATGTGGGAACTACCCTCACAGGCACAAACCAGAGATATTTCAGATTTTTGAAGTAATAATAGTTCATACTTTTGTAACACTTTACAATTTAGAAAATACTTGCTTAGTAACAACTCTCGAAGGTTGATAGTGCAAGTTTCATCATTATCCTTCTTTTTCAAATGAAGACACAGGATCAGACAGACTTGTTTATAGTCACATGTAGTTAGTAGTTAGCTAACAGAGCCAGGATTGTTTCAATGGAGAGAAACCTGGTTTAGAGTCAGAGGACTTAGATCCAAGTTCCCTTTCAGTCACTTACAACCTACATGACCTTGGACAAGCTGCCCAGTCTTTCAGGGAGCCAGTCTCTTCATCTGAAAAATGAGATGTATTAGGTTACCACCAACTAGAACTAGAACTAACATAGAAAGAACTACCTTTGTTTCTATGATATTGTGATTTTTAGATTGAAGTCAGGGGCTCTTTCTCCATCCCTTTGCTACCTCTTGGCTCTGGTACATTAGTAATATTGGCCAAAATCAAAACTGCTTAGTTCTCTCTGTCATATATGATCTCCTTGTCTCTTCTAGCGGAAGGAAAATCCTTAAGTTTCATCATTGAGGTATGAAAAGGCAAGGCCCCAACATGTTTTGTTGAAGGTGTTTGCAATGGTATACATATCATTATTCATAAAACTCCTATGCAAGTATTACTACTATTTTGCAAATTAAGTAACTGAGAATCCAGTGTCAAGTAGATGACAAATGGTCTGGGTCTTCATAGGATGCAGGCTTGCCCTTTCCAGGCTGTCAGGTCACCTCACTGAGCTCTTCTTTGAAAATATGTTATTCTTTTATAGTTAAACTAATTTTTTAAAGGGTTCCTACTTTCTCATCTGCTTCTTACATAATTCTTTGTTTCATGTTGTGGATCTTGGCAGCAACAGTATATTATGACTGAAATGTGCATTTTGTAAGTCATAACTTTATGCTTTGTATTGAAATAAACTGCGCACACAGTGTGTGCGATTTATGCAGCACACAGCTGGAGGTATCCCATTCTGAATTCTTCTGGCTGAAAATGTCTTTTTCAAATATTGAAAATGTGTTATGAAGTAGACACCATTATGATAATTGGAAATTCAGCTTTTTTGTCTTCCCAGAATATGAATATATGTGTGTATATTTAATATAATTATATATGCATGCATATACATATAGGAACAAAGAAAAAGACAGACAGACAGACAGATAGATAGATAGATAGATAGATATTTTTAATACAATTATTACATCGTGTACACTTCACCTGGTTGCTCCCTTGGTTATCTTTGACATCCCCTTGATATTTATTTAGATTCATGGAAGTGCCTTGACTTTGAACTGAATAGGTAACAGAACTAATAAGTTTAAAATCAACAATTTCCAACATTAAAGTTATACAATTAGAGAATTATAGGCCCAGTGATGTCTGTTTGTCTACTTTGTTCTTTGTCAGATGATCAAGGCACAGTTATGTGAAAATTCTACTGAGACTTGATTTCCATTGAATCAAAATACCTACAGTGAAGTTAAGCAACTTGTTTTCATCCATTTTGCGGAAAGAAACCATTCACCAACCATATGGGGGGAAGGGGGCATGACATATATGGCAAATTTCATGACTGTTATCCCCAAATTTATACTCCTGAATAATGCATTTAATTTGAAAGGATTCTCTCTCCTATAATAGGATGTGCTAACCTGGAATTCAAAGCCTGCCTTAGATCTGGCTTTATTCTGTCTAGTATACAGACAGTTTGATAGCATTGTCACCTCCACACATGAAAGGGAAATGTGTTTTTTTGCCAAAAGTTGTGCTATTTTCCCAGTTTCGTTTTAGGCTCCTAAGTCATGTAGAACATTGGCTCAGCGAATGCAGTCTCGCTGAGTTGGTATTTTTCTCATTGCCTGTTATTCCAAGAAACTATGCTATTAACTAACCAGGTAGTGTTTCAAACAGGAATCCTGAGAATCTAGAGAGATTCATATATGAGAATACAAGAGATTTTAAAAGAAGGTTATTATATATCTATATAATTTTCAAAGAGTGCATTTCGACAAACATTTTTTTTAAGCTACCACTGTGTGACCTTGCAAAAGTGACTTCCCCACTCCGGGCCTCATCTGTAAAATGAAAGAGTCACACAAAATGATCTCTCAGGTCTCTTCCGCCTCTTAACATTTTACTTTTTAACATTCCACATTCACCTAAGGTCCTGTTCTTTGCTTTTTAAGCTCCTCTTAGCTCAAATTGCTTAAGCAGAATTTCCAGCTTACTGCTGCTGTTGTTGTTTTTAAAGAGATTTTATTGAAACTGAGCAGTCTCTAAATTAAAGAACCTCAAGTGTCACTACTTATATGAATACTTTGGATTGAAGACCATCAGTGGGAGAAGCTGACTTCCATTTCAGAGAAGGCACTGGGGACATTTCTAGTTCAGGAATAACTGCCATGTATACTGGAAGATAAACTGACCTGGGAGGCAGGAGTCAGTCCTTTTCCTGGCTCTACCTCTGTCTGTGTGATCTTGGGCCTTGGTATTCTGTAAAGTGAGGGAGTTGCACTAGATGACCTCCACAGTCTAATAACCCGTGTTTTTAAAGTTCCTTCTAGCTCTAACGTTCTATGTTCTAACAACTTGTGTTCCATCCGCTACAAGTATTATTTTAGTCCACTGGGATATATTGTCCAAAGTGGTATGCTTAGACTTTTAGAGAAACCACAGTAGACCAGGTCAAGCATATTTGCTCTATTGAAAACGCAATCCACGTTTCGGAATAGAAACAAAACAGTTTTTGACCCAAGGCCATCTGTGATCATCATGTTATTGGGCAATCTTTAAATATTCTATTTCTAATTTTCAAAAATGGCTTTAGCTATATTTACAACATTTAACATATGAAAAATCTTTGGGAATGTGGTTTTTTTAATGGAATGGTTGTGTAATGGAATATTTCACGTACTGGTTCAGCCATAAAGCTTAGGGCTGATAAACAAAGCGTCTCAAGCCAAATGGCCCCTCAGCTAACCCCAATTAAAATAAAGATTTCATTCCACTCTGTCCTGACAGAGGGGAACATATTGTTGCCTTTAAGGGAGTTTGGTTTAGTTAATGAAAGAATTTTATTTCCTTCTCCCCCCCCCATGCCCCTCCCTCAAATACAGTACCTAATTAAATAAGATTCAATTTGTTACGACTGCTGGTAGGGAGATATTAACTCTTTTAAAGCTATGCTGCATCCACTAAGATAGACATAATATTTCTGAAGCTGATTCTCTGCATGGTTTTTAAAGAAAAAAGAAGTTACTTAAAAGCTAAACAGTCTTAAAGGTATATCTGTTTCTTTATAACTTCTGGTGCCTTATGTATATTAAGAACTATGCATTCTATACCTAAAACATAAATTCTAAAAATAGTGTAATTGTGAAATCTTTCTGAGATATTCATTAGAACAAAGAATGTTAAAACATTCTACTTTATGCCAAGAACACCATGCAAGTCCTTTCTTCTCTTGCCCCTATCTATGTGATCAGATCCCTTC
The DNA here is from genome assembly GCA_028627135.1 of Pseudochirops cupreus. NCBI lineage: Eukaryota > Metazoa > Chordata > Mammalia > Diprotodontia > Pseudocheiridae > Pseudochirops > Pseudochirops cupreus. The sequence continues at coordinate 256,928,367 of CM053581.1, forward strand.
CGCATACTGGAAGGGTTCACAAAACATACAATGTGAAAGCATCTTTGGAATATAGAATATTTGGTCATGTAAAGTAATGTTCTAAGGAATTCAAAAGACCCAAAGTGTCATATGTGGGACTATATACTGTACTATAGCATAGGATACTATAACTAGAAGAACCCTGGGTAGGAGCTTATCTAACCTAACCCTTCATTTTATGTACTGGGAAATTTGGGCACATTACATACATCACAAGAGCAAAGTGATTTGCCCAAGGATACACAGTAGGTTAAGACTAGACCTCATTCTCATAACCTGGATTCACTTTTGGCTCCCAGTTCAGTTCATTGCTCATTCCATTCCGCCCATTGCCTCTTCACTTTCCATGTTTACATAAGTCTTTGTTTCCTCAAAGCATTTGTACTTTCACATATTTTAATTTGCTGATAATGTTAGCTCCATCCATAAAATATCTTTCATGCAAGAAGTTGTATCTGTTAAAATATGTTAGGTAACATAAGTTGTGTATGGATGCCAGATTATCCTGGAGTTCCTTTGGAGTTATTGTGAATAAACATGTGAATGCCTAAGGAATTCATCATTTAACAGTAGCAGTGAACACCAGCAGGAACGCTTTTTTACTGTTCCATACACCAGTCTGTCATTGATTTTGCTATGTGTCAGCAACCCATCTTGGTTATTGGCTTCATAATTACAGCATAGCATTTCTTGGTATCAGTATTAACAAATTCTTTTAAATTCAGTTAGTGATTACAATTGTAGCTGACCCAAATGACAATGGAAAGATTCGTGGTTGGTATACACCTGTTACCAATGATTTGTATTCAAGAAGTGGCCAAAAATAAATTTTATATATGGACAATGAGGTAAGAGGAAAAGATAACCACTACATGTTACATAAGTGTTGTTGAAAAGTAAAACCATAGGGGACGGCTTCCAAGGCATTGGGTAGTTCTTCTATAGGGGATTTTTTGAAAGTTGTAGATAAAAATTGCACAAGATGAGAGAAATGGAGTTGTGTTCTACACTAGAAAAACCTATTTGCTCTAATTGTATATACTGCATCACCTTCCAATCAAATCTCAATCCCTTACAGTCTGACTTCTGATGTCACTAATGAACTAAAACTGTTATCTCTGAAATTACTAGCTGTCTCTTAATTGTTGAATCTCATGGCCTTTTCTCAATCATCATCTTGGTCTTCTTAACTTCTTTGTTGCTTTTTCCATTGGTTGGTTCTTTGAGATAAGATACAGTTTGGCTACCCCTTTCCCCTAGATACTCTTCCCTCCCTTGTCTTTCATGACACTATACTTTCCTAGTTCTCCTCTTACTGATCTGAATATTCTTTCTTAGTGTCCTTTGCTATATCATCATCCATGTCTGACCTCTAAACTATAGCTATAGTCCAGAATTTTGTTATGATCCATCTTCTCTTCTTTTTCTCCATACACTCTCTTGACAAATTTGGTTAGTTCCCTAGGACTAATTATCCTTTCTATGCAGATGACTCTAAAATTTGTGTATTCAACCCTAATTCCTCCCTGAGCTCTAGTCCATTATCAATAACTGCCTGTTAGACTTCTCTACATGTATACCCATGGATTCATTCAAACTCAACATGCTCAACATGGAGATCTTTATCTAGGCTACCGCTGCCATCATCTTGCCAGTCCCCTGCCATTTCAGTCTTGAACCAAAGACCATGCCCTGGAGGCCTTAACCCTTTTGACTTCAGAAGTCACAATCTAGAACTCCCACTGCCCTGATTGGTGAGTGCTTCATGTAGCCCAATCTATCTCAGCAGCCCCAGCCATCACACACCACTTCTCTCCTAGGACATTTTCTCTGACATCTTCTCTGCCACCTCACATGTATTGCCTCTGTTTTCCCCCTGACTTTTTAGTTCCAGAACCATAATCAAATGAATACTATAAGTGTTACTGGAAAAGGCATATTCCCCTATGGCTCTACTCACCATCCCCATAATAATCTGAGCCAAAATAAAGTACTCCTCCTTGGCCACCACTTCTCTGAATGTGTTGTCACCACCATCAGAATACAAGACACTTGAAGTCAGCAACTGTCTCTGCTTTTGTATTTGTATGCCCAGTGTTTAGTATATAACAGCTTAATACATTCTTTCTTCATTCATTTGTTCATAAACCTGTCCTTTCTCCAAACTTCCCAGTTTTTGTTGAGGACACTACCATCCTTCTACTTCCTCAGGTTCACAACCTCCGAGTTATCCTTGATTCTTCACTTTCCCTCTAGTCTCTCTTCTGAGATAATAAGCTAAAGGGTAAAAATGAACATACTTTATGAGGATTATCAAAGGGATTAGATATTTGACTTCCTTTTAGACTGCCTTTGTCTGCCTCGTGGATATTTCAAAATACCAAATACAGCCTGCAGTTCAGAAATATCAAATAATGAACTACTGTAAATTCACAAGAAACTATTGACCTTATGTTCCTGTATCAAAGTATGGGGAAAGGGGTAAAATGAAAAGATTTTCATTCCTTTAAGGAAGAAAAAGACCTCATTCAGAGCCTTCAAAAACATTCAAATTCTACTTTTCAAGTACTGATAACTTAAAATAATGATGATAAAAATAATAACTCATTTATATATCCTTTAAATGCTCCCCTCAGAACAACCCCATGTGGTAGATAGTAGAAATATTGTTATCTCCCTTTTATGGATATGGAAAATGAAGCCCAGAGGAGCTAAGTGTCTTGCCTATAATAACATAATTTCAGAGCCAGGGTTCAAATCTTGGGTTCCTGATTTTAAATCTTGCATTCTAAACTCTTCAAATTCTGGTGAACATTTTCCTTCCCAAAGGGTGTCTTTGATACTGATAACATGTTATGTGAGTTGGCCAAACTTATATAGCTGGACAATATAGAGCCAAGATTTGAACTCAGATATTCTGACTTCTAACTTCAAATTCTGACTTGGCATTAAATCTTCTTGTTGCTGTTTGTTCGTTTCAGTTGTGTCCACTCTGTTTCTTGACAAAGATGCTGGACTGGTTTGCCATTTCCTTCTCCAGTTCATTTTGCAGGTGAGGAACCTGAGACTAACAGGGTTAAGTGACTTGCCCAGCATCATATAGCTAGTTAGTGTCTGAGGCCAGATTTGAACTCAGGGAGATGAGTCTTCCTGACTTCAGACCCAGCACTCTATCCACTGTGCCACCTAGTAGCCTGGGACCAAACCTGGCTGCCATCAAAAAAAAAAAAACAATTTGAAGATTTTAACACATAACTTTCTAACCAACTTTAAGAGATATATCAGTCATCTTGTTATAAAAAACGCTTTGTAGAAATCACATTCCTCCTCTGTGAGATGAATTGGAACCAATGTCCATTTCTCTGTAGTGAATTAACAAATGAAAAACTAAATCAACCAACATTTTGGTTTTGGTTGAGAACAACTTGCTTAAAAGGCACCGTGAGCAATGTTCTACTGGAAAGAGAAGTGGCTTCCTCATGTATCTGAGTTAGAATGAATGGATAGATAGCCCTGTAGCTGTCCTGATACTTGTTTTGATGTATCTATGATCCCATGACTAAGGGATCCACCAATTCAGACTGAAACTTACCCATGTCTTCTCATCCTGTGTGCTCCTTGTTGATGTTTTACTATAAACCCTCCAGAGAGAATCTGCCCAGCATGCTGGAAGATTCCCTCTGTCTTTTAATATTTTGTCAATATTGGTGTAACACTCGGCTTGTCCCGTCTCTTATCCTCTTTGAATAGCCTATGAATAGCCTATTTACTTTTCCTATCGTACATGTCCTTGGTGATGTGTTTTATGACACTTTTTGCATGCAAGTCATCTTAGGTAATAAGCTGAGCCTATTAATATCTACCCTATATCTTTTTAAAAATATTTTTTACCAAACAGACCAAACATAGATATATAAAATAAACAATATCAGCAAAAGACTCCCAAACAGCATAAAGTTAAGCAAATTAGCATTTTAACATGTGGTTATGAGTGATTATATATTCCAATATGCACTTTTTATCTATGATTGATAAAAGAACCAAGACCATGTTTATCAACTGAAAAAGTTAGTGTTATCTGTCGTATTTGCCATGACTTCTGTGGCTGTTCAGTGCCATCTTCCTTTACATGAAGCCAATGTACCTGTTCTTACAGGTTTACCTTTTTCTGTCTGTATCACTTCTATAAGTTTCCCATAATTATTTGTATTTCTTATATTCATTCCTTATGGCACAATAATATTCTGTTACATTCATGCACAACAGTTTATCCATTCCCCAATTGCTGTTCACATTATTTGTCCCCAGTTTTTTATTTGCTATTACAATTAGTTCTGCTATAAATTTTTTGCACAGTTGGATCATAGGGTCATAGTTTTAGAGCTGAGAGAGAATTCAGAGATCTTCTGGTCCAATCCCTTCATGTTACAGATGACAGAATTAAAGACCAGAGAGGTTGTGACTTGCCCAAGGCCATATAGCAGAGTTGACATTCCAACCTAGGTCCTTTAACTCCAACTCCAGTACTCCTTCCACTGTACCATACATGTTATTGTTGATTTTTTTTTCATGTCATGAGCCTCCTTTGGTTATAAATTTTAAAAGCCCACAGTGCACCTATCCATTGCCTTTTGTGTCACCTGCAATTTGACTGTCTGAAGATCATAGAGTTTGTTCAATTATTTAAAGGCATAGAGCATCCCCAGAGAATATATGTGTTGTTTTTGTGTCAGGAGCAGCTTGGGATCATTGAAAGTGCTATCCAGCTTCCCAAAAACAATCCAACCTGGTGTCCTCCTTTTATTCAATTCAGGACCTTTCTCCATACTGGAAGGGTTCACAAAACATACAATGTGAAAGCATCTTTGGAATATAAAATATTTCGTCATGTAAAGTAATGCTCTAAGGAATGCACACACATTTACCATCTGTGGTCCCTGTCCAAGTTGTATATATTGATGTGCTACCTCACTGGGCTGTACATTCAGCTATGCTCCTTTAATCTGAGCAACATGAGCACTATACTATTTAAACCGATATGGCTCATCTCTTTTTGATGGCTAAGGATATCACTGAGTCTGCATGAATTATCAAAAGATTCAGAGGGAGAGTTTAAATAGAAAGCATTGGACTTGAAGTTTATCCTTGGTTATACTCATCAGCTATGGGCAAACTCCAAACTTCGCCTTGTTTGTGAGGATGTAATGATGGATGTGACAGTACTTTGTAAACTGTAGTGATAATAATAACAATAATTATCACAGGCAACATCACATGGCACTTTAAGGTTTGCAAAGTGCTTTATAAGCATCACTTCATTTGATCCTTGTAAACCTTGCAAAATAGGTGCTTTTGCTTTATCCTTTTTGTAAACAAAGAAACAGGCTGAGAGGTTAAATGACTTGCCCACAGCTAGTAAGTTTCTGGGACAGGATCAGCTGTCACTATTATTATATAATTCCTATTACTCTGGTTAAACACATTTGCAAAGACTTAGTAACGCGCATTATGCATCTCTAACACCTGCTATAAGCCTTACATGTTGTTCTTGAGGTTGTCACTCTTGCTTTGGCTGTGCCACTTATTAGCTTTGCGACTATGATAGGACTCTTTTCAGAGCATCACTCTCTTCATCTATAAAATTGAAATAAAAATATCTCTACCATTTACCTGCCTGTTATAAGGTTATGAGGAAAGTGCTCTGGAATTGTAAAATATTATTATTACTGTTGATAATTTTTATGTGTCAGCATCTGTGTCTCCCAGCAAGCTATCCCAAGTAAGTGGAAGACAAAGACTCAAAAAAGAATTAAAGAAAGGAAGATACCCCATTACCCTCACCCTGTCCTTTCATCCACTGGTTAGGTAGCACGGTGGATAGAGCTAGAGCACTGGACCTAGAGTCAGAAAGACCTGAATTCAAATCCAGCCTCAGACACTTACTGGCTATGGGACTCTGAGCTAGTCATTTCCATCGACTTCAGGTTCCTCAGTGATAAAATAAGGATGATAATAGCACCTACCTCCCAGAGTTGTTGCAAGGATAAAGGAAAGAACTTTGCAATCTATAAAACACAATATAAATACTAGCAGCGATAAGGAGGAGGAAGAGGAGAATGATGATGATGGTGATGATGATGATGATGTCATGTTCTTTGGTTTCGTGGTAGCTTTGTTTAGGTAGTGAAATAAGGAAAAAGAAACCAAAGTACTACTTGACAATTCCCTCACAGAAACCTTCTTTCCATGGAGACTAGAGAAAAAGGGATGTGACTATAAATAGGCTGTTAGTGTGTATTGATTGATTATATAGCTCTGTTATAACTGGATGTCCCATAGGCCCCTCAAACTCAATATGTCAAAAATTGAACTAATTATTTTTTCCCAAAAAAACTCCTCCACCCACCTTCTGAATTTCCCTATTTCTGACAAGGGTACCACTATCCTTCTGGTCACCCAAGATCACAGCCTTAGTACAGATAGTGTCCCATATATATCCAATCTGTTTCCAGATCTTGTCATTTCCAACACCAGTCACATCTCTGGCATTCCCATCCCCTTCTCTCTACTTACTTGGCCACCACCCTGCTTCAGGACCTCATGGCTTCTCACCTGTACATTTGCAAGAGCTTCCTAATTGATCTTCCTGTCCCAAGTCTCCTTTCTCTAATTCATCCTCCAACTAATTGCCAAAATGATTTTTTTTCAAAGTACAGGTCCTACTATGCCTTCCTCCTGCTCAGTAACTCTACTGGCTCTCTTTACCTCCAAGACCAAATATAAGCTCTTCTGTCTAGCTTTCAAAGTCCTTCACAGCCTTGACCCCAACTTTAAAGAACATTGTTCCCATTCTCTCCCTCCAAGGTCTAACCATACTTGTCTTCTATTTTTTCATTCTTTTGGTTTTGTTTTATTGTTTCTTGATTTCTTGTAAAGTCATTAGCTTCTATTTTCTCCATTCTAATTTTTAAGGAATTCTTTTCTTCAATGAGCTTTTATACCTTCTTTTCCATTTGTCCAGTTCTGCTTTTTAAGGCATTCTTCTCCTCATTGGCTTTCTGGACCTCTTTTATCATTTGACCTAGTCTGTTTTTTAAGGTGTTACTTTCTTCAGTGTTTTGTGTGTGTGTGTGTCTCCTTTACCAAGCTATTGACTCATTTTTCATTATTTTCTTCCATCTCCTCCCAGTCTCTCCTCTATCTCTCTTACTTGATTTTCAAAATCTTTTTTTAGCTCTTCCATGGTCTGAGATCAATTTATATTTTTCTTGGAGGCATTGGTTGTAGGAGCTTTGACCTTATTGTCATCCTCTGAGGGTGTGTTTTGATCTTGTCACCATAGTAACTCTCTATGGTCAGAGTTTTTTCTGTTATTTGCTTATTTTCCCAGCCTTTTGACTTTTGACTCTTTGTTAAAGTTTGTTAAAGATTTGTTAAAGCAGACACCCTGCCTCCAGGGTAGAAAGGCACATTGTCCCAAGCTTCAGGGATGTTATATAGCTGTTTTCAGAGATACCTCTAGGGACCTGCAAGTTCTCAGTTCCTCCAAGGTGGTATGATCCAAGGAGAGGTGTTTACTCCTCTCCTGACCTGTGCTCTGGTCTGTGAGTGACCATAAGCTCTTTTTTTTGCCTTGGAATTGTAAGGAGTTTCCCGCCTCCACAGTGACTGCAAGCTCTGCAAGCTCTCCTCCTCGCCCTGGGATTGCCACCTAGGACTGCAACCCATATCCAAGTGTGGACAAAGCAACAGAATCCTGCCTCAGTGCTAGCAGAGACTTCTGTAATCTTCTTCTGATCAGCTGTTTGACTCCCTTACCCCCTTACTGTGGCCTGAGAGCTCCAGAAGTAGCCTCTGCCACTGCTGATTCAGTCACTCCTAAGGCCTGCTCCTGGTTTACTGGGACTGGGGCTGGGGCTATGCTGGCACAGCCTTTGTGGGACTGTGCTCTTCTCTCACCCTGGTGCAACAGACCCTTCCTGCAGAACTTTCTAGTTGTCTTAGAATGGAAATTTGTTTCCCTCCATCTTTTCATGTGTCCTACCACTCTAGAATTTGTTCAGTTATTTTTAGAGGTATTTGGAGGGCTTTGGGGTAGAGCATAGGCAAGTCCCTGCCTTTGCTCTGTAATCTTGGCTCCGCCTCTGCGTATTTGCCTTCTTGCTGTTCCTCAGAATATTCTGTCTCCCATTTCCTTACCTTTGCACTGGCAGCCTCCCCTGACTGGAATGAACTCCCATATCCTGGAATCCCTGCTCAGGTGAAACCTACATGAAGACTCTCATGCTCCCCTCAGCTGCAGCTGGGTGGCACGGTAGGTAAGAATGCTGGACCTGGAATCAGGAAAATGAGTGCAAATACGGCTTCAAACACTTAATCACCGTGTGACCCTGGGCAAGTCACTTCATCTCTGTCTTAGTTTATTTAACAAAATATGAGGATAAGGATAGTACCTATCTCTCAGGGTTGTTGTGAGGATCACATAAGATAATATTTATAAAGAGCTTAGCACAGTGCCTGGTATACAGTAGAGGCTTAATAAATGCTTGTTCTCCCCGTCAGCTATTGCTCCCCCTCCCCTTCAAAATGTACTTTGTAGTGTGTGTGTGTGTGTGTGTGTGTGTGTGTGTGTGTGTGTGTGTGTGTATAAATGTTGTCTTCCCTGATATGAATGCAAGCTTCTTGAAAGCAGAGACCATTTTTGTTTTTGGCAATTTCTTGCACAGTGACTAGCACATAGTAGGCGCTTGGCAAATATTTTTTGCTTGCTTGATAATCAGTGTCACCAATCCACGAGGATATGGAAATAGCTATTACACATAGCATTTCTCATAATAATATCTGCTATACTAGGATTTTATGTATTGTCATCATTTTTCCAGAACTTTGGATATTGAAAATATCTCCTAATAGTAAACATATAAATTCTATTTACATGTATCTTTATAATGCTTAACTTCAAAGTAATAGAATGTTCTCCTTACACAATAGTGCCCACAAAATCCTCTTCTGATGTCTCATCCTGCTGTGGAGGTGACCCTGGATTCTCAGTGACTATTCCAGCAGAGCACAAGCTCTTGGCAGAATCTAACATGCTGGGAAGGCATTGAATATGGTCCTGGAAATAAACCGTGTCTACTTTTTGATGATAGACCTTGCTGAGTTTAGAGAGGCTCACCATCAGTAAGCTAGCCACTTGGTGAGGAATTTTTTGTCCATGGCAACCCATAAAACAAAGAAAAACTTAAAATGGCTTCCATCCTCTGACGTGCCCTTCCATTTCTGCAATGATGGTAGCAGTGTGGCAGGAAATGAGTGGCTAAGGCCTTTAAGAATCACACATGGCTGTAAGTGCTGTAAACATGAAATCTTTGTCCAGTGACCATCAAGCATGCATTCTGCTAGTGGAGTTGAATCATTTTAGTCTTAAGATTCTTGACATAACTGAAAGCAGAAGACAAAAGGAAACTGCAAAGTTCTTTTCATAAGCTTTTCCCTAAAACAAAGACCCATCCTTTAAAAACCACTATTCTTTCAATGATATTTTATGGCTGAAAATTGTGAAACGATGTAGCCTCCAGAGAGTGGCAAATGGTCAGTGTAAGCAGGCTCCAACAAGTTACATATAGGGAATTACACCAGAGCAACAGTAGAAAGGCTGTTATTAGAGATAGGAAAAAAAAATAGATGAGTTAGGATAATTAAAAGAATAGCTCTTGTGATCTGTTGGTATCCATTTCATGTCAAGTTATTGGATGAACTCCCTTTGGCAGACTTGTGGGAAGAAATGAGTAAAAGTTGTTCATGATGGATAGGCATGGATAGGTTACAATCTGCAGTGTTGAAAGGAGTGCTACCTTCATCAGTGAGATCATGGATCCGTTGAAGTACAATACTCAATATGCCATATGTTCATGAAAAGCAATATGAAGTAAACTCTACCTTTTGATGCCTGGTTTATAAGAATTCATTATTTTTGTGGTTTTGCTTACGAAAACGATACTATGTTTCTTAAGAATCTAAAAAAGTTGATTTATTGTTGTACCTTCTGAGGTCTAGAATTTTTGTAAGGAGACAGGGGTGTAAAGAAAAGGTCAGTCAAACTGGACATAACTAGTTTGAGTTAGTGCCAGAACCAGAATTACGAGCTACTGAATTGTGTTTTCTGCTACCCCAAACTCATAAAAATCAAGTAAACCTAATTTTTAAGCTAAAAAAAAACACCACCACCCAAGAGAATATTTTTTAACAATCAAAGAAAAAGTTTAGTAATATTAATCTATAAACTATTTTTATGGCTTCACAACCAATATTCTAAATGACCTGGGCAACTGTTTTTTGTTTCTGTCTCTGAGTTGAAAAGAACTACTTATATCCAAACCAAATTTTGATATCTCTAATTATATTAACTTAATATAGATGCCCTTCAGTTTGAATGAACCCACCAATATTTATTGGGCTGCTTTTTTTCCCCCAGTTTTTGAAACCAAAATTACCATAGATGACTGTACTCACAAAGTATACCAATGCAAAGTGAACTGACCTTCGGAGGTCATTGCAACATCTAGCTTCAGATTTCTAGATAATAGTTTCATCTGTAAATGACCCATAACATCAATAAATGGTGTTGTAACTTCACCTAATTAAATTTTGTCACAATGTAGAATTCACCATTGACATGAAAATTCTTTGGAACTGATTTGATTCATAAATTTTATTGCGCTGTTTTGCCAAGATTTGTTTTCTTTTCTGATTTTTAAGTCAAGCAGAAGTTCTCATTTGTATAAAGAGCCCTTGATAACAGAGAATGTGCTCTTCATACTGAGGCAAGAAGGCTTAGTATCATATAGTCCACATCTGTATGCTTTAGGGCCAAATACAAGCCTGTAATTCTTAAGGTCACTGCACAGTTGCATTAGAACAACAACCAAAAAAAAAAACAGACAAACAAACAAACCCACCATTGCTGAACATAGCTTATTCAAAATGTCCTTCTGAAGACATCATTGTTGATGACTATCTTTCTTGGTCGGAACTGTGAGGTAATGGGAAAAGCCCTGGACTTGAAGTCTCAGAAATCCAGAATCTGAGTCTTGTTTCTGCCACTTTCTACCTTTGTGACAACACAATGTTCCACCTCTCTGGGCCTCACATTGTTCATCTGTGAAATGATCACTGAGAACTGGTCCCTTCCAGCTCTAACATTTGTTGTTATATGTTCTGAGGTTCCTTCCAGTTCGGACATTTTATATTCTAACAGTTGATAGCCTAAAGTTCTTCAGATAGTAGCTTTCTATTTGAAAACTCAGATATTCTTTGTTAAACTTCTCATCCAGCTCTAAGGTTCTTCCTCCTGACCCTGCAAACCTTACTGGAATATCTTAAAGACCAATGAAATAGTGTTTGTGACAGTTCTTTGTAAACTGGAAATTGCCATAATAAAAATCAGCAACTTCTTAGTTAAATACATTGGTGAGGGCCACAAGACTTTCCAATCCGAGTTTTCCTTTTGAAATCTCCTTTTTTGGCAACATTGGCTTAGCAGTTCTAAAGTTTGCTTCTTACCTTTACACCTTTGAGCAATTGATTTTGATTAGCAACATTACACTCAGCATTTACTTTGACATCTCTGAGAACAAACAGTCATTTTAAATGCCTTTTTTTTTTAAACCAAATCATGACAGGGACATCAATCCTTCCTCGGGTATATGAAGTCCTGTAATATTAATTGGCTGTCAGATTCTGAAGAAGTAGTGGATTAATGTGCTTGATCGCAGCGCTCTGTTCAGAGACTGAAGTTTGATCCTGATGTCCCCAGTCTCTGTACTTAATGCAATTACAGATATGCATTCAGGACATTTGAGTGGATTGCATTTCATTAATATGATTTGAGCGGACAACATTAAGCTGCTGTCGGGCCCTTTCTGACAGCTAATTACTAGAATGAAGCGTGTATATTTCTTAGGAACAATGGCATACTCATTGGGACCATGAAAACAATATAGAAATAGTGCTTTAAAACTGGGATATTACTTTTTGTACTTGTCATGATTCTAAAGATTGGTATTTTAGTGAGAAGTTGGAAGAAGGGAGGACCTTAAAACAAAATGGTACAGTTAGAAAGGATCTAGACTCTGTTTTTAGAGAGTAGGATGTGAAAATATAGATAGTACTAGAAGGGATGTTAGGACAGAGTCTGAAAGTGACAGAACATGAAATAATAAGCAGCAGAACTGGGGCTAGAAACTAGATTTTCTGATTCATAGGATCGTAGAGGAAGATCTAGAAAAAACCTAGAAAAGTCACTGAGTCCGGCCCCTTATTTTACAGATGAGAAAACTGAAGCCCACAAAGGTTGAGTGATAAACTGAGTTAGCCAGGGTAACACAAGCTAGCAAATATCTGAGGTAGGATCAAACACCAGTCTTTCTGATTCCCTGTCCAGCACCCTTTGCTGTGGCACACTGCTCTTTCTTCCCACAGTCAAGAATAGTAGCTAATTGAATTTCAATCCTCATTTTCCCTAACAGCCTTTCCTACAGCCTTTGACACTGTTGATCACCCTCTCCATCTCAATACTTTCTTCTCTCTAGGTTTTTGAGACACCATTTACTACCTCTTTGATCATTCCCTCTCACTCATGTTTGCTGGATCCAGATCACACTCTCCAACCACAGATATCCTGCATGATTCTGTCCAGAGTCCTCTTCTTTTCTTCATCTGTGCTACTTTGCTTGATCTCATCAGCTCCTATGAATTTAATTACCATCTCTGTGCTGATGATTCTCAGTTGTACCCATTCTGTCCCTACTCTCTGCCATCCTCCAGTCTTGTATCTCCAGCTGCCTTGAATACATATTGTATTGGATGTCCAGTAGATATCTTAAATTAAAAATGTCTAAATTGGACCTCATCATCTTCCTCCCCCAAACATTCCTCCCCCTCCCCTCCCCAATTACTATAGAAGACCACACCACTCTCCCAGGTCCTAAGGATCCCAACCTAGGAGTCATCCTCAATTTCTCACTGTCTCCCCAGCACTTAGCATAATGCCTGACACATAGTAGGTACTCAGTAAATGTTTATTGATTGGTTGATTACCCTCTACAGTAAGAGAAATAGAAGGTTCAAGGGTAACACCATCATCCCAGTTCCTCAGACTTGCAATCTAGGGGTCATCCTTGCTTCCTCAGTATCTCTCTTCCCTTACATCTAAACTGTTACCGAGGCCTGTTGATTTCACTTTTGCAATATCTCTCCAATATGGCCTCCTCTCTCCTCTGTCACTGCCATTGCTCTAGTGCAGACCCTCATCACATCATGCTTTGACTATTTCAATAGCCTGCTGATGGATCTGTCTGCCTTAGGTCTCTCCCAACTCCAATCCATCCTGTATTTAGCTGCCACAAGTCCGACCATGTCATTTATGCATAAGCATGCACACACACACACACACACACACACACACACACACATACACACACATACCTCCTATAATCTCCATTGCTTCCAGAATTAAAAACAAAATCCTTTGTTTGGTATTATAACCTCGCCTTATATCCCCACTTACCTTTTTATACCTTATTTTCATCATGTACTCTTTAATCCAGTGACAATGGTCTCCTTACTGTTCCTTGAACAAGACTAAAGAAGAACATCAGATTGTGAGTTCCTTAAAGGCACATAGTAGGCATTTAATAAATGTATATTGACTGACCAAGGTAAAGAAAACTGGAGCAGTAGGAGGGCATGGGGGACATCCTACAAAAATACAGAGTTAGGAGACAGAATATCTAGTGGGAAAAACAACAAGGAGACCAGTGTTACTGTATTGTAGGGAGTTACTGTATTGAAGGGAGTTAGATGTTAAAAAAAAGGGGAGCCAGATTATAAAAGGCTTTGAAAATTGGAGGACTTTATATTTGATCCTGAAGGTGATAGGACCACTGGCATTTACTCAATAGGTAAGTAATATGGTCAGACCTGCCTTTTAGGAAGATCAGTTTGACAGCTATATGAAAGATGAGTTAGGGAGACCAACCAGTAGGCTATTGGAATAGACTAGGCGTGAAGTGATAAGGGCCTGAACCGGTGTGGTGGCAGTGCCAAAGGAAAGAATGGGGGTTATACAAGAAATGTTATTAAGGTAAAATTCATAGGATTTGGCAACAGATTGGCTATGAGCCTTGGTGACTAGGAGGATGGTCATACCCTCCACAGTAAGAGGAAAGATCAGAAGACAGAGGGTTTGGGGAGAACAATAATGTGTTCAGTTTTAGACATGTGGAGTTTAAGATGGCTATGGGACATGTAGTTTAAATTGCTCATTACACAGTTGGAAATGTGACTCTGGAGATTAGAAAAGAGAGTCATCATCACAAAGATGAGAATTGAATCCATAGGAACTGATGAGATTACCAGGTGAAATCATGTAGGAGAAATTAAAAGAACCCAGGACAGAGCCTTAGGGAACACCCACCATTAGGTGAAATCTCACAAAGGATTATCTAATTCAGTCTTTGTCCAGTGTATAAATTTCTTCTCCAACATCCTTTACCAACATGGGTCTCTAACCAATGTAGGGACTAGACACTCACTTCTCCATGACTCTTATTTATCCTTCCCCACATTCAGTTTCTTTGTCTGTAAAATAGAATTCTAACTACCTTGCATCATTTTTCTAAGAATCACAGGAGGTCATGGATCCTGCCATTCAATGCCCTCCACAGTCTAATTCCAAAATTATCTTTCTTACCTTATTTCCTACTGTTCTAATAGAATCAGAAATGAAAAGTACCTCATAAGATCATAAAATCATACCATTATAGGCCTAGATCTGTAAAGGACCTTAGAGGTCATCCAGTTCAACCCCCTAGTTTTATAGACAGGAAACTGGGGTACAGAGAGGTGGACTTCCCTAGGGTCATATAAGAAATGAGTGACAGAGCCTAGTTAGCATCTGCTTGAAAAACTTCAGTGTTGGGGATCCTGCTTGACCTCTCAAGTCTGCCCATTATGCTTTTAGAAAGTTCTAATTGTTAGAAAGTTATTTCTTACAGTGAACATAAATTTGCCTTTCTTCAACTTCCCCCTCTTGTTCCCAGTTCTTCCCTCACATATTGTGTGTTACAGAGACACAGGACTATTCTCCAGTCAGGAGAGACCTGCATTTGAATTCTGCTTCCAACACTTCCTTTCTGTGGTACCACAGGCAATTCTTCACTCCTCTGAGCTCAATTTCCTCATCTATAAAATTAAAATGAAAATAATAACTAAATCCATACATCTCCTTTCTGAACACCCTGCCATGGCCATCTCTGAATCACCTTACCTCCTGAGATCACATTCTGGGTGACTTACTTTGCTCAGCTGTGGAACCACCTTTCCTTGCTCTCCTGATTGTTAAGTTAGCCAGCAAAAATACAGAAAGCCTACTCTAGCTGGCCCTGCCAGTGGGGGGGGAAACCTTTTTTATTAAGGGAATTTGTTCTGTGAAGTTTGGATTCAGTCAAAGGACCACACTTGAGAACCTAGAGGGCCACATGTGGCTTCGAGGCTACAGGTTTCCCACTCCTACAGTTCTAAACCATTAATCATGCCCCATCCAGTCACCTATCCTGGGCTTCTTTTTGCTATCCATTTGGCAAACTTGTATTTCTCCCTGCCTCCATTTCTGCCACATCACTCCCAGTTTTTGTTCTAGAATAATAATAAAATCCTATACTACCTTTGATTCTTGTCAGTTGACTACCCTATGGGTGCATTCCTTTGAATTACCAAATGAACGCACCCTTCTCTGGCCACCATTCCTTTTTATGCATTGTCTCTTTCTACTAGAATCTAAGTACGTTTCTTGAAAGCAAAAACTGTCTCATTTTTGTGTTTGTATCACCAGCAATTAACACTGTATTTGGTGCATACTGTTTAATAAATTTTTTCATTCATTCATTGCAAACTTTAAAGTTTGCAAAATACTTTGTATATGTTACCTCATTCGAACTTCTCAACAACTCTGTTCCCCATTTTCAGATAAGAAATACTGCAATAACAAAAATGGGAGGAAACAACAGAAAAGGAAATCCCATTCAAAATAAATGCAAAATTTGTAAAATATCTGGGAGTCAACCTACTAAGTCACATTAAAGACTTATATAAATTAAATTACAAAGCAGTCTTTAAGTAAATAAAAACCATTTAAATCATTGGAGTGATACCTACTTAGCACTTGTGGTTGAGCCATGCCAATATAGTAAAAATGATAACATAACCAAGTTAATTTACAGATTTAGTGTTATGCCAGTCACACTAACAAGGGAATCCTTTATGAAACAAGATAAAATATCAACATTTATTTGGAGGAACAAAAAGTCTAGAATCTCAAGGGAAAAGTCGCAATGGGGGGAGTAGAACTTTTAGAACTTAAAATATACTAAAGTAGTAATCATCACAAGTACTTAGGACTGGTTAAAAATATGAAAGTAGATCGGTGGAATGATTAGATAAGGAAGAATAAGAAAGAAATTCATTTTTTGCACTTATTGTACTTTCATCATATTTTCTACACTCCAACTCTAATTAGATTATAAGCTTCTAGAGAAGTGTCTATGTAATATCTACTTTTGTATCTCCAGCCCTGATCTTGGGACCTTTCACATAGTAGATATTTAGTAAATGTCTATTCAGTTGAGTTTACTAGAATATTGTATGGGATGGCATTTTATGAGCCTGGAAAAGACACATGTAAAGGTAAAAGATGGAAGAAAGACAAATGTCCTGATTTTTACAAAAGAAAAGAGAACTGGGTATGTGTTCATTAAGTCAGTGAGCTTGACTTTAACTCCTAGAAATATTCAGTACTGATACTTAAAGAGATAGAAAGAAAAGGAAGCAGTGATTAAAAAACCCAGCCTGGCTTCTTAAATAATGAGTCATGCCAGAATAACCTTATTTCCTTTTTTGGTATCTACTAAACTAGTAGATCAGAAGACTGTTATAGCTAAAATTTATGTAGATTTTGATAAAGCATTTGATAAAATATCTTTTACTATTCTTGTGGAAAAGATGGAAAGATGTAGACTAGATAGTAAGGAAAATTGATGGACTTGGAATTGAATGAATGGCTGGACTCAAAGAGTAGTTGTTAATGAGTTAATGTCAGCTTGGCAAGAGGTCTCAAGTGGAGTATCCCAGATATCTGTGCTACATAACAATGTTTTTTTCAATGACTTTTGATGAAGGCATTTGATAAATGTCATACTTATCAAGTTTGCAGGTAACAGCTAATATAGTAGATGACAGAATGCAGATCCAAAAAAATCTTACCAGCCCAGGGTTTTGGTATGAATCCAATAAGATAAAATTCAGTAAGGATAAATGTACATTCTTACTGTTGTCATTCAGTCATTTCATTCATGTCTGGCTCTTCATGACCACATTTGGATTTTCTTGCCAAAGATAATTGAGTGGTTTGCCATTTCCTTCTTCAGTCCATTTTTACAGATGTGGAACTGAGGCAAAAAGGGTTGAGTGACTTGCCCAGGGTCACTCAGCTAGTAAGTGTCTGAAACCAGATTCAAACTCAGGAAGATAAGTGTTCCCAACTTCAAGCCTGGCACTCTATCCACTATGCCACCTAGCTTCCTGCAACTTCTTATACTTGGATTTAAAACAAATGAACGTCAAAAGCACAGGCTGGGGGAGACATAGTTAGAAAGCTATTTGTTTGGGGGGAAAAAGATGTGGGTGTTCTAGTGGACCACAAGCTCACTATGACTCATCAGTGTGATGTGGCAGCCAAAAAAATGAATGTGATCTTGAAATGAATTAAGAGAGGCAGAGCTTCCAACAACGAGCAAATTATAGCAGTGCTGTGTTCTGCCCCCTTGGGCCACGTCTGGAGTACTGTGCTCAGTTCTCAGTGCCATGATTTAAGAAAGCTGTTGATTAACTAAAGAGTGTACAGAAGGCAGACAGGATAGTGAAGGGACTGAACTTGAGGATCTGTTGAAACAACCGAGAATATTAAACTTGGAAAAGAGAAACCTCATGGTGAGGGAGAAGAGAACATGGAGGCTGTGTCTGAATATTTGAAAGACTGTCCAGTAGAAGAGGGATAGCATTTGTTCCATTTTGGCCTGAGAGTACAGAACCAGAAATTGCAAAGAGACAAATTTAGGTTTCACGTGAGATAAAACCACCTAGCAATTAGAGCTGTCCAAAAGAGTGAGGAATTGCTTCAAGAGGTAGCACGTTCCCCTTCATGAGAGATCTTCAAGCAGAGAGACTGGACAACCACTTGTCAGATATATTATAGTGGAATTTCCGTTCAAATATGGGTTGGCATAGATAGCCACAGAAGCTCCTTACAACTCAGAATTCTTTGATTCTGTGGTATGTTTGTATGCATGTGTATGAGGTTATTATTTTCACTGTTTATTATTGCTATAGTGTTGTCACTTGTGGCTGACTGGACTTGCTATGGCCCAAAATACTGTTTAAAGGACTCATCATCCTCCAACTCACTCAAGAAAATTTAATATAATAATTATAACACTCTCATTACATAGGTCATTCGGTGATTGTGATTCCTATGTTACCTATGAAAAAACTAAGCTTAGAAAAGGAGAATAACTTACAAATTGAATTTGTTCTGCCAGGCCTGAGAATGCAGAAGAAGGATAAATATGTATGTAAATAAGATAGATTTACACACGAATCATCAGTAGTCCTTTATATTACCAACTAAACCCAGTAGTAAGAGATAGGAAGAGAAATGCCACTTAAAATAACAACAAACACTATAAAATACTTGGAAATCTACATTCCAAGCCACACATAGGACTATAATCACAATTACAAAACATTCTTCATGCAAATAAAGACAGATCTAGATAATTGGAGAAGTATTAATTGCTTATGGTTAGGCTGAGCCAATATAATAAAAATGGCAATACTCCCTGAATAAATTTGTTCAGTGCCTTGCCAGTTGAACTACTAAAAGATTGCTTTATAGAGCTAGAAGGAATTTTTTTTAATCCATCCAAAGGAACAAAAGGTCTCAAGGGAATTAATGGGGAAATGAGGTGGGCAACAGTACCAGATCTCAAACTGTACTTAATCATCAAAACAATTTGATACTGGGTAAAAGACTGAAAGGTCGATCAGTAGAGTAGATTAGGTATACCATATGCAGAAGCAAGTGAGCACAGTAGTCTAGTGTTTGATAAACCCAAAGATCGCAGCTGTTGGAGCAACAACTCACTATATGACAAAAACTATTGAGAAAACGAGAAAGCAGTCTGGCAGAAACTATACATAAACCAATATCCCATAACATATACCAAGACAAGTTCCATATGGGTACATGATTTAGAGATAAAGGGTGATATCATAAACAAATTAGAGTATCATGGGAAAAAAATACCTACCAGATAAATACATAGAAAAAGAGCTATGATCAAATAAGAGATAGAGAAGTGTAATGGAGAGGCTCACAAGAGGTAAAATGGACTATTTTCATTACCTAAAATTAAAAAGATTGTGTATAAACAAAACTAATGCAGCTAAAATAGAAATTAAGCAGCAAACTGAGGGAAACCTTTGCAGGAAGTTTCCCTGTTAAAAGTCTTTTTTAATATACAGAGAGAACTGAGTCAAATCTGTAAGAATAAGAGCCATTCCCCAATTGTTTTCAGAGAAAGTAATCCAAGCTATCAATAAGCTACTGTAAAAAATACACCAAAACTTTAATAATTAAAAAAATTAAAATTAAAACAACTCTGAAATACTACTTCACATGCATCAGATTGACAAAACTGACAAAAAAGGAAAATGGCAAATGTTGGCAGGGCCATGGGAGAACACATTGATGCACTGTGGGTAGAGTTGTAAGCTGCTTTAGCATTCTGGAAAGCAAATTGGAATTCCTCTTTCCCCCCCCCCCCCCAAACTATTAAACTACACATACCCTTTAACCAGAGATACTGCCACTAGATTGGTAGTCCAAAGAGATCAAAGAAAGAGAAAAAGACCCATCTGCTCAAAAATATTTATAGCAGCTCTTTTTGTAGTTTTAAAAAATTGGGAATTAAGTGGGGGAAACCATCACTTGGGGAATGATTGAACAAGTTGTAGCATATGAATGTGGTAGAATACTGTTGTGTTGTAAGAAATAATGAAGAAGATGGTTTTAGACAAACCTGGGAAGACTTGTATGAACTGACGCAAAGTGAAGTGGGCAGAAGCACAAGAACAATGTTATAAAGAGACTTAGAAACGCTGATCAGTACAAGGACCCATCATAATTCCATATAACTTGTGATCAAACATGCCATTCACGTCCAGGTGGAGAAGTAATGAACTCAGTGGAGACTGAGGTTTTATTTTTTTTCTTCAAGTGGCTAATATGAGAATTTGTTTTGCTTGATTACACATTACAGATTTCTAACAGGTTTTGTTTTTCTTGAGGGGGAAGTGGGAGGGAAAGAATTAAATGCTAAAAATAAAATTGAATTTTAAAAAGCTAGATTTATGCTTAATGTAAGGAAAAAATCAATAATAAATAGAACTGTCAAAAATGGGAATTTTAGTGAAATAGAAACACAATATAAGCCAACAGTTTTCTATTTCAACCAAGAAAGGCAATAAAAATTTAAGGCTGCAGTAACAGGGATATAGCATCCAGGACTAATGGTGTGATAGTCCTGATCCTTGAAACCCCCTTTCAGTTTGGAAATTCTTTGACATGTCTATGATCACATGGTTCATAGTAAATGTTAGAGCTAAGATTCAAACTCGGATCTCCCTCCCCGAACCCCAGGCCATTGCCCTTTATGGGGTATTGCTTGATCTCTTCTTTGGGTCTCCTTAACATATAATTTCCTGGGGGGAAAAATACTTCTGACTTCTAAAAGTCTCTGACTGCTTGCCCAGGCCCCCTCTGAGTCCCAAGGGACAGACTGAGCCAAAGCAATCCCAGCAGCACCTGAGAAGGATTTCCCTGGGAGACTTTCACAAAGCATTTTCAATCAGAATTGCTGTCCCCTGAGATATTACATCCCTGTGACCACCCTTGCTGTTGCTGTGGTTAGAGTCTGGTCTGTGCTAATCTCAGACCCTTTCAGTTCCCTTCCTTCCAACTTTGTACTTTTCAACCCAAGGTGGAAGAGAGATCCTGAAATTGCACAAGGTAGGGTGTGCTCATTGTGTGATCTTCAATTTTTCCACCAGGCATCAAAACAACCTCATAGTATTTGAAACTAGAGACCATTGAGAAAAGTTGGAATGATTCAGGCAACAGCATAACCTCAAATCCAGGGCTCCCAGGAAACCATTTCAGAAAGGACCATTTCAGAGATGGGATGATTTAGAACATTATAGAACTGGAAGAGACCTTAAACAAATGTTAGAGGAAAAGGGTGAAGGAAAAAGAAAGAAGGCACACAGTGGAGGAAGAAGACAATATGGTGCAAACAGATAGAGGAAAGAGGGAAATTTGGCAGAAAAAGAGAAGGAACAAGGAGAGAAAATTGAGGATGAAAAGAAAAAGTTACACAAGGAAGAAAATGCAGGAGAAAAGGGAAGAAGGGAAAGAAGTGGAGAGGGAGAAGTTCACATTTCTACAGCACTTAATGATTAGAAAGCACTTTGCCTACATTATCTTACAACAGCCCTGTAAAATAGATATGTAAATATTATTATTTCCACATTACAAGAGAAAGGAGATGACTTGCTTAAGTCACACAGCTAAAGAGGTAGAGCTGGGACTGGAACCTAAATCTAAGCCCAGTGATTTTTCCACTAACCATTCTAGCTTCTAGAATAATAATAAAAATCAGGACACATTCTACCAGCTGGCATGGGGACAGAGGAGGAATCTGGCATTTTTTTTTCTACCATTGAAGCCCTCTCTATAGGAAACTTTTTCAGTTCAGGAGCCTAGAGGGAAGCTTTTCCTACAGGGCTAGCTAGCTGAATTGTAAGCGTTTGTGCTTTCTACTGGGAGTTTTGTCAAGCCCTCTATCCCTTTCTTTGGGGAGCCTAGATGAAGACAGCCACCACACGACTGGGGCTGTTTCATGCTCTCCACATGAGGGATACTCTTTTTAGTTACAGTTTATGCTCCCTCTCTTTTTGTCTCCAAGAGGAAAGAGTTTACTTTGTGTAATGGTATCAGCTCTCTTGAACACTGTTTCTTTAAGAAAATCATAGCCTACTGTTTTTATTTGGAGGAGAAATACATAGTGATCCCTACACTGGATTCAAGCAGGGCAGAAGCAAGAAATACTGTATTGGTGTATACCAAGTGTACGACCCACCTTTATAATGAAGGTGCACCTAATTACAAAGTGTTAAAGCTGGAAAGAACCTGAGAAATCATAGTTCACCCTTTCATTTTGCAGATGAAGGAACTGATTGTCATAGAAGAGAAATTACCAGCCTAAGATCACATAGCTCATAAGTGGAAGAATTAAGACTAGAATCCAGATATCTAGAAACCAAGTCCAGCACCGTTTCCACTACAAGGGGAAATGTGTGTTTAAAAAAATATATGTAGATGTACATATACATATATGTATATATATGTATTTTAAAATGCTAAATGTAGACCCAATTTAAGAGATGCAGTATTTAAGGGAGAGGGGAATATATAATAATTATAATGCTTTAAGACTTAAAAAAAATGTTATTTCTTTCGTGGAGGTATTCTCTTCACATACAGAGATCCCATCTCCTACATATCTCAGTAAAGGGTCTCCATAAAGAGCTGTTATAACCAAAAAAGACAAAAGAAATTCACTGTCCCGTGGTCAGCAGTCAGTTATGAGCCACTCCACAGCAGTGCATCACCAGTCCAGTGTCTGAAGCCTTTTTAGCTTAGTCAGATATCCAAGCTTATGTTCCAGTGGCATAGCCACCAAGAACTCAGGTCACCTATGTGCCATAATGTGATGTCAGAGAAGATAACAGTTAAAGAACGCTCCTAATAAGAGGAGGAGGAGGAGGACGACGATGACGACGATGATGATGGTGATGGTGATGGTGATGAATGACCTGTGTTTGGACCACTATACTATCTAGCTTCCAGAACGTTAGGGCTGTGTCTTTTGCAAAACTAAAAGGGCAAAGGGGGAAGAGTTTACTATAAAATCAGTAGAGTGGTGATGAGATAGCTGTCATTGAGTAAGAAAAGAAATGTGTAATTTAACCACTTAAGGGCTCTCTTGACGAGTAGGGAAAGATTCTTCAAATTGGATAATACGCTCTGTGATTGACTTAACGGTTCTTGATCTGCATTCTCGTTCACCTGCTACAAAATGGTCTCTGTCATCAGGCATCGTCTCAAAGGAAATGGCATCTCTTTTACATTTTGAATGAGATGAATACAATGAATTCTGTATTTTACACATTTATTAACACTGCTCTACTTCCCTGTGGTCTTGTAAGCATTCACACCACTGTGCCAATGATAGGTTGTATGGTCTCCTGGAAAAAGGCCTAGATTTCTAAGGCCTCTCCCGCTAACACTCAGTGCTGTCACCTTTTGCTTTCTTAAGGCCCTTCCTAATATTCTTTGGCTTTATGAAACTGTGCCTGGAGGCAGATGCCGGGGTCTAAGTTCTAGCTCTACTACTTATTAGTTAAGTGACCTCAAGCAAGTCATTTAACCTCTCTGAGTCAGTTTACATCTTTGTAAAATAAGAATAACATCACTCCCCTTACAGGGTTATTTTAAAGAAAGCACTTTGTAAAATTTAAGTTTTATCATCATGGTTAGAATCATGGAATGCTAGAGCTGAAAGTGACTTTAAAATTCGTCTAGTCACCAAGCCTTTCATTTTAAAAATAAGAAAACAGAGGCCCAGAGAAGAAGAACTTGCGCAGTGGGAATACATGATAGGGCCCAGGCTTAAACTCAGGGTTTTGGACTCCAAATCCAATGTTCTTTCCATTATACCAGAACTGCTCTTTATTGCATTAGTACTGCTACTAATTAATTATACCATTTCACATTTGTGTAGTACTTTACAGTTTCCATAACACTTGAACCAAGGCCTCCTGATTTCTAGCCCAGTACTCACTCTGACTACCCCCTCCTGCCCCAGGCAAGTTTATGTTGCTATGAAGAAACAGATTTCTATCTACTCTCACTTTGAAGTTTACAATTCATGGACTGTATTTTGCTTTTCCAAGGTACTTTCTGGTGTGTGGAGGGTTAAAGGCATTTCCACCCTCCCCAAAAAAGCATCAGTCAGGTACTCAGGTGCTGAAACCATCCTCAGCCACGTCAGTCACCCAGGGGCCTGATCAGCTGTTGTTCCGGGGTAGAGATTACAGGGCTTAATGATTAGCTGCGATAAGCTGCAGCTGATGCCAGCCTCTACCCCCTTTACACCTAATTAGCCTCATTAATGAGCTCTTCTGCTCTCCACAGAGAGGGCTTCCTCTTTGGAATAAGAGGCAAAAAAAAAAAAATACCTTGCCCAGGTAGATGTGCTGAAACCTTTCATTATTGCTCACACCTGCAAAGCCGTGTGACTCACATTGAATGATGTTGCTAAGCTGAAATCCAGCTTGTTTATGACCATGTGCCAGATATTAACTATTTCAAAACCTGTGTTTTAACCATACATTTCCCAAATAGTTATTAATACTGCACAGAAAAGCAGTCATGTTTTAGTTATCTGTGTTATTATCATAGCCCCTTCTATATACAAAGGTCTGTGAGGACAGTGACTGGGAACTTACCCAAATGTTGTATCTCCTTCGGCAGAGAACACTGCTTTGCATACAGTAGGAATTCCAATCTATATTGAATGTTGAATTGATGTCCACTCTAATGGCTCAAACCTGGTTAAGGTGTTGGGTGCCCACAAAAATGAATTGAATTGACACCTTTCTGAGAAGAGTCACAAAGGACTGTGTATTATAGTGGAAAGAGAGCTCCTTCATAATTGGAAACACCTGGGTACAAGTTCCTCTTCTGACATATACTGGCTGTATGACCTTGGATCAGTCACTTGTCACTTAACCTCTCTGTGCTTGCTACCAGAGGGCTACATTTCAGACCACAACACTCAGGAATTGCAGCTTGGATCAGATTCAAATGCAATCAGGAAATATTTAACAAGACAAATTAAAATACAATAGAGCATAGTTAATGCTACTATGTAGTTTTCTAAATCTGTGTGCAGCTGGCAGGGATCCTTATGTGTGGTTCAGTATGCCTCTCCCAGCTTCTATTTGAGTTTGCCACCACTGTTCTGGGTCACTCTATGAGACTCTTAAGGTAAGGAAAAAATCTTAACCATGATTGTTCAGAGTTTCTTTGATCAGGATTTCTCTATAAACACCAATAAAATCACACAATCCCCAGTAGAGTAAAAAGAGTACCAGGGAACCTGGGTTTGAGTTTGACCTCTGCCTCTAACTGCATGACCTTAAGTAGTCCCTGTCCTAGGAAACTGAGCCAGTCTTCTCCTTTGTGCAATGGAAATAATAATCCCTCCATATCTCTTGGGAATGTTATAAGGACAAATTGGAGTAATGAATGTGAGAGTCTTGTTAAGTATAAAACTGTATTGTGTGGGGCACTGTGATTGTTGTCATTGAAGCTTTTCCACCAATAGCGTAAGTGTCTGAAAGCCAAAGTCAACCAAACATACACATCCTGTGTAATAAACATAAATAGCAAGAATACACCTGATTTTTGGAGCAAAAGCAAACTTTTTTGCCTGTACAATGCTAGAGTAAAGGCCCTCGAACCTTGATCCTTCTTTTGAATTTACACATTGCTGCTTCTTAAGCAATAGTATGGAGCAGTTGAAAGAGTATTGAATTTGAAATTATCAGAAGGCTTAAGTTCCCACTCCCATATCCACTGTTTATTCCCTTTATACTCTTGAATAATACATTTCTCTTCTCGCTACTTTCCTTTCCTTCTCAGTAAAATGGAGGTGATGGGATTGCACTGCCTGCCTTAGACTGGTGCTGTGAAGAAAAGCCCTTTATAACCTGGAAAGTTCAGTATTCAGTTCAGCAAACTTCTAAGTATTCACCAAAGAGGTAGCATGGCATTGTGACTAGAGAATTTGCCTCAAAACCAAGAAGACCTGTGTTCAAGTCTCATCTCAGATGCATGCTGATTGTGTGACCCTTGGCAAATCAATTAACCTCTCAGTACTCTCCAGGCAACTCCCTAAAACCGTAAGTTGCCAGCAACATGCTGACCTGCATGGTTGGTGGAGATTGCTCACTTGGGAGTTCCGTATACCAATGAAATGACAGGCATAATCCCTATTCCTTTATTAAGCATGTGCTGTATGCAGGGCATTGGCAAAGCAGATACAAAGATGAAAATCAGAGTCATATAAAAATAAACCATTGTCAGTAATCAGAAAACATTTTCACAGAACAATTTGTCTTGTTTAAGAACTAGATTTAAATCAGAATGAGTTGAATTAAACAGATTATTTTTAAATGGAATCTATGAGATTAAAGCAATGTAATATTAAACTTTGAGCTGATGACTTGCAGGTCAGAGTGATTCTGGCCCAAAACATTTCCCCATCTTATAACAAAGTAAACTTGATAATGAGGCAGCATGCTAGAGTAGGAGAGCTGAATGTGGAGTCAAAGGCCCCAAGTTCCGGTCCTTGCCCTGTCGCCTTCTGCCATCCCTTCCAGTTTGAAATCTGTGAGCTTAGGATCTGAGGCCCTACCAGCTCTAACAGCCTAGATTTCTTTCTATGTTTCTCTCTCAATTACTCTCTCTTTCATTATTCATCCAAAGAAATCCAACATGAAAAATTAGTCACTGCAGGAAACATTCTTCGCTGTCACATGAAACATATGACAGACTCCTGCAAATGGCAGAAATTTGCAGGGTGGGTTCAGCCAAGGGCTGGTGATGTCTTTGGAAGCCCCATTGAGTGTGTGATGGAAATCCAACGCTTTTCAAACTAATCCGATCCGATCTGTCTAAGAAAGGCAAGGTTTAGGTCTTGTTTGGGTTTGAATTTGTTCTGCATTCTAAAGAGAAAGTAGAAGTCTAGGGATAGAGGAAAGAGCATTTCATTTGGAACTAGAAGACTGGGTTTGTGTCCAGGCTCTGCTACTCATTCGCTGTAGGACCTTGTATGTGACACTTTCCCTTTCTGGGTCTCAGTTTCCTTGTGAGTAAAAAGAAGGCAGCAGTTGGGTTAGGTGTGAGCTCGAAGGCCCTTTCCACAACTAACATTCTCTGCTCTGAGGTTTCTTCTAGCTTTAACCAGGAGGTTCTCTCTGCTCAGTGGGGAGCTTGTTCTTGTTTTTCAGCCTTTTCTCTTCTCTTCATTTCATTCCCCCTTCTCTCAGGGATTTCATTTATTTCAGTGTCACTTCCATCGTTCCCATATTTTTAGGTAGCTCTCTCAGCTCTTCCCTTCCATCTCTCTTTTACCCAGTCATTGTTGTTTAGCCTATCCATGCATATTTTATTCTTGTAATTTTCCTCCTGAATCAGCCTCTCCAGATCCTAATCATTTCTCTTTCTTTTTCTGAATTCCCTCCAATTTGGGAGTTCAAAAGAGGTGCTTCTCTGCATGAACATGCTGTGAGTCTATTTGAAAATAGATTTCTGCTGGCAGCAGCCATCTTATTGAAAAGTAACATTCAAGACTGACAGTGGACAAGATTGTAAACAGGTTACCAATCAGGGAGATAGTCAGTGTTAAGCACATTGATATGTATTTTTTTTACTATGAATATATGTGTGCTTATAATTGCAATCTGGCCAGAACTCACTCTCATGTAGTCAAGACCTTAGGTATAATAATAGTTCTCATTTTTATACTTTTTACAGTCTTACACGGCTCTTTCCTTACCACAGCTCAATGAGGTACAGATTTCTTTACATTGTTATCCTTATATTTCAGATAAGGAAACTGAGGTTAAAAGAGGGTGATAATAATAGTTCGCAATTCTATGTAGTTTCTAAAGCCCTTTCCTTACCATAAGCTTATGATGTAGGTAGTGCTGTTATTATTATCCCATATTGCAGATGAAGATAATTAGGCTCAAAGAGATTAATAATAGCTTATAATAGTGTGGGATTTTACAGTTCACAAAAGCCTTTCCATACAATTCCTTGAGCTAGGCAGTGCCAGCATTATTGTTCCCATTTTGTAGATAAGGAAATGAGATTGAGAGGTGTTTTCTAGCTCCTGTGTGCCTTCCTCACAAACAGAACAAAACTGATTGTCATTTTACAAATGAAACTGAGGGACAGAGAGGGGCCCAAAGCCAGACAGCTAGTAAGAAGTGAAACTGCACCTTGAACTTGACCTTCTAATAACAACAGTGGAAATTCCCATTTCTTCTTAACCTTTTGCCATTTACAAAGCACTTGCTCACAACAATTCTGTGAGTGTCATCATCCCACTTTTGCAGATCATTGCACAAGCCTTTTTTGTAAGTTTGGATCCTACCTCTCACTACCTGATGTTGGGTTTTATTTAAACCTTTCAGAAAGCAGATTGGACTCACTAGACTCATTCTTACTTTGGAACTTCAGGGTATCCAAAGAAGTATTGCTCCTTTCGAAAGAGTAAAAACCTGGGTTCCACATTGTCAAAGTTTAAAAAAAAAAAAAGATGCAGGCCACCAGAGAGCCCACATATCAGACGCTCTACACACTGAAGGCTCCCTAGATTTGTTACCTCTCCATTCACTGAAGAGCTTCTCTACATCATATTGTGTGTAGTCAGTTCCTACAAGGACCTCAGCTGTCCTTCTCCCTCCAGGGCAGAGTGCTAAGCCACCAGGCTGGGCAGCCTTATTCCCGCAGCCTCTCCCGGAGAAGGAGAGTTCATTCAGATGGGGCAAGGACTGTTTCAGAATGTCTGCTGGTGGCACACATCCCTGAAAACTGCCTTTGAGCAAGACTCCAATATGTGTATTTTAAAGACAAGCATCTGTATTGTAATTATTTAAATGGTACTGTATTGAACCTTATTTCAAAAACATATAAGAAAAGTAACACAGCTAACTTCACAGGCACGTGTAGCACTAGAGTTTGTGTATGCTGAATAGAACTCGAATTTACTGCTGTGTGTGTATGTGTGTTTATGAGGGGATAATCAAAATTAGATCAAAGATCATTGAAGTCTCATCTGAAAAAGGCTTAAGAACATAAGATAGTAGAACTTAAATCTGGAAGAAACTTTAAAGTGAGGAACTATAAGAGACCTTAGAACATAGTGTTAGAACAAAAACCAGAGAACGTTGGAACACAGAATATAAAATGTTAGAACCCCAAATCATGTAGTTTTAGAACATAGTATTAGTGTCATTATTATAGAGCAACAACAATATTTGACATTTATAAAATGCTTTATTCACAACAACCCTGACAAGTAAGTATTATAAATATTAATATCCCTTTTTTACAGAGAGGGAAACTAAGGCCCAGAGATGAGGCAACTTCCCCCAAATTCTCATAGCTAGTTAGTGACAAAGCTGCCTCTTAAACCCCCAAGTCTTTTGAGTCTCAGTCCAGTGAGTATTTGACTACATCACCTTACCCTTCTAAGGTCAGAGTTCTGATAGTTTCTATTCCTGTTAAAAAAGCTATACTGAAATACTTTAATACCTAAAGTTAGTCACCTGTATAATTTTTTTCAGCCTCCCTTGCATTTGGGCAACAGGAGTTGGGATAAAGGAAATACACTAAAGTATACCCTCATCATAAAACAAATTAAAATTAACGTGTCCATCCCTGATCCAGTGTCCAGTACTACTTGCATTAAGCTATTTCTAATGTAAATTTAAACGTTCTTTTGACAATAATATAGATGGCTTCTAATGAAAGGTACCAAAACGACCCATTAAATAGTAACATAAAAAAATTGCCATTCCAGCTAATAAAATGTTGGGCTAGATTATTGTAAAGAGCTTGGGCAGAAATGGGAGAGGCAAGGTGAGGATC
The DNA here is from genome assembly GCA_028627135.1 of Pseudochirops cupreus. Classification (NCBI taxonomy): domain Eukaryota; kingdom Metazoa; phylum Chordata; class Mammalia; order Diprotodontia; family Pseudocheiridae; genus Pseudochirops; species Pseudochirops cupreus. Next base: position 256,958,353 of record CM053581.1, read on the forward strand.
TCTAGGTGAAGTTGCACAAATGACACCTTAGAGTATATGAATAGAAGTCTGGTATCCAGAGTGAGGAAGGTGATAGTCACAGTCATAGATTGAAAACTAGAAGATAACTTAAAGACCATCAAATCAAGCCTCACCCCCTCATTTTAACATAGGAAGAAACTGTGGCTGAGAACCCTTAAATGACTTGGCTAGGATTATGTAGCTTCTGAGCAGGATATGAATTCAGAGCTTCCTAACTCCAAGCCCAGCCTTCTGTTTGCTGTTCAACTTCACTGCTTTTGTCCTTTTTCGTATTTAGACTACGTTTGGAGTATTATATCCAGTTCCAGGCACGACTTTTTAGGAAAAAACTGGAATTAGACAAGAGTAACCAGGATGGTGAAGGGGGCCTCAAAATCATGAGGATTATTTGAAAGAACTAGAGATGTTTAATCTGGAGGAAAAACTGGGAATAGGGAAGGGAGGAGACAAAGATGTGATCCCTTCCTTCAGACATCTGAAGGGCAAAGGGATTAGAATTTTCAGCTTGTTCCCAGAGGGGAAGACAAGGCACAGGAAAGAGAAGTTTCAGGGAGGAAGTTTTCAGCTCACTGTAAATGAGCAGCTGCCTAACAATAGAGGGAAAATAATCTGTCCAGCACAAAGGTCTTTAAAAGTTATGGGCAGCTTCATATTAAATTGCTTACTAACTTACTTAACCTGGAATTCCACAAATATCCAGAATTTGCCAACCCTCAAATGGCTCCCTGGAGGAGACTTGTAGAAATAAATTGTCTCCCCAAATGATTGATTCACAGAACAAGATTTACATATGTAGAGGCAGGAGCATTCATGCCACTCTCCAGCATTCTTTCTGGGTGACTCTTATAATTAATATTTACTTAAAACAAATCATTAGTCTCTGCTGGGCAACATTAAACCCATGTCGGCAGTATTTTCAGCAAAGCTTTCCCCAACACCTGTTATCGTAAGTGTCTCTGCAGCAGCGTGAACACCTATGGTGCTTTTTAAATATGCCTTCCCTCAGCACCTGCATGAGTCCGTCACTCACACCACTCAGTCTCCAGGCCCACGAGCAGTGCCCAAGTCAGCCTGAGGACTGATGGATTTTTCACGGGGACCGGAAGGAATATCTTAAGTCATTTTCCAAGTGCTCCAGCTCTCTAGCTCATTCTTGGTACCTAAGCCTAGATCATCGTTATTATCACCTTAATGAAAACAATACAAGTTATTATCTCCTGTGGTGGTGTTACCATCTGTGCCATAGCCTAGACCTTTAAAAAAAAAAAGTCATTACAAAATGTATTGGGGATTTTTCTCTGCTTTCTTGTGACAATCTAGTAGTCTTATCTGTGCCATGTAGTAGCCAAGTTAATATATAGGATTGAACTAGGAAAGACCTTAGATCATAGAATGTTAGATTTGGAAGGAAATTCAGAGATCACTCTAAGACCAACTCTCTAATTTTGGAGATCAAAAAAGTAAAGCCCAGAGAGGGAAAGTAGGCAATATAGCGTCAATCATGTGTCAGCGGATCCCAAGCTGAAAGGAACATCAAAGATCATATGCCCCAACCCAGGCCTCCTAACTCACAGTTCAGGACTCTCTTCCCTACATGGTAATGCCGCTCAGGTATCTGTGAGCTTTTTGCTCTATCTTATTTTTTAACAATCATTTTTTTCATTTCAAAAAGATTTTTACTATAACTCCATAACGTAGCTATGAATTACCATGCAAGTTAGGTGATTGGTATTAATATGATGCTTACAGAGGACTAAGAATCAACAAACAATTTTTATGAAAGTTTTTGTTGTCTCTGAGAAGAGGTAAAAGAAGCAAAGAAATTTACCACAGTAAGTCCTCCCCTCTCCTTCGAATTGCTTGTTTCCCCCCCAAAAAAAAAATTAGTAGAAGATCTCATAGTTCCAATGGATCTGAGAACTGCAAAAAATAACAGCTTTAACATTGGTCCCCACACAAAAGGAACTTGTGGTTTCAGGGCATCAGAGAATGACTTTACAAGATGAAATGATCAGCGAGGGCACACAGGTCTGGAGGGGAGCAGAGTTGGCATTTTTTGGCCCTGCAAATAGCTGCCCATCTGCTCTCTGTCAGAATCTGTTAGGAGTGCATCTGGATTCATGCCCCTGAGTTTCAGCTCTGAGCTGGTCATGTGGTTGTCGCCACGACAACTCAAGGAGCTGTGTAAACTGCTACACTCTAAGCCAGATGCTTCTCTGCACATGTGGTCTAATTAGATGACATTCCCTTCCTTCTTCCTCCCTCTCTTCCCCCACCAACTTATACAACACACACACACACACACACACACACACACACACACACACACACACACACACACACACACACACACACACATACAGAAATGTTGCACCATTTCTCCCATCTGAAATAGACTAGAACAACAGGAATGGAGAGAGGGAAGTCACGTGGCAGATTCATTTCATAATTATACAAACAGAAGAGCACTGGTTTATGCCAACTGGTTTAGGGAGCTCCGGGTGAAATCTGTACCTTGGATTAGTTTCATTGTGGCTAAAAAAAATATATTCCCCAGACAAAGAAATGCTTTACTCTGTGCAGTATGTGGACCTTGTCAGGAAAAGGTGTTGAAATTCCATTCAATGAATATTTTAGAGTTTTTCAAATGCTATAGACCAACATTTCCCAAACTCATTTGCCCCTAGAACATTTTTGGCTTTGAAATATATTGGCAGAATCCATCAGTGTTAGGTAAGGTAATCTGAAGAGATGGAATATCCTGGGGAAAACAGGGATAAGAGAAATTTTGGAACAAAATGGAGAAAATTAAGCCTTTTCTCAGACTGAAACAGTGCTCTACACAAGGAGTATTATGGCAGTTTGACATTGCTCCAGATTTAGAATGAGAAGGATGAGGTTGAGATTCCAGCTGTGTTCCTTACTACCCATGTGACTTTGGGCAAGTCACTTGCCCTCATTGGATCTTGGTTTCTTTGTCTATAAAAAGAGCAGATGATCATTTTGCAAGTTCCTTCCCCCCTGCAACCCTATAATCTTGCTGGGGGAAAGGGAGAAATCTGAAAATGAAAAGTAAAGTAAGGTAGACCAGGGCAAAGGCTTTAGTATAATTTGTAATTTTCAAAGAACCTTACTCCAATCCTCAAAGCGGTCTTTTCCTAGATCTCAAAAATTGTCTCAGATAAAGTTAGAAAAATGATGAGGTCCTAGGGGCCTTGGTTGTAAGTTCTGGAGTAGCATCACTGTCTATACAGGAGCCTCTGAAGAGGGGTATTCATATCTTTGGGGAGGGGTAATATAGGGCATGCAGATCTGTTATTTTGTTGGAATTGAAAACTCCCAGGGAGAAATCATAATAGCGTCTCACATCACAAAATGCTATCCATCTTCACACATACCCTGTAACATAAACAATGCAAACATAAAGATCTGTAAAATCCCCATTTTACAGCTGTGGAAACTGAAACCCAGAAAGGGAAAGTGATTTACCTAGGGTCACATAGATAGTAAACCGCAGCATCAGAGACTGGATTCAAGTATCTGACTCCAAATTCAGGACTCTTTATACTACTTGTACTTTGCCACCCACAATCTAAGGATAGAAACCTTGGCATCAAATGTTCCAAAGTTAGAAGCAATCTTGATCTCTGAGGTTCTGGAGTTGGACTTTGACCTTCTAAACACCCTGACCTCCAAATACCATATAATTTTAGGATTTGTTAACTCTGTGGTAAATAGGCTCCTGTTATAGCCAGAGCAGTCGTCTAGATATTCAAAATGAAAGCTACTCCTTTGGCAAGTTTATATTAAGTCTTTCTTTGCTGGTGTGTAGCAGCAGTGATACCTGAGCACTCTTCTGGCTCTCAGTGGAAGCCCTTTTGCCATTCTCTCCAGACTTCTTAGCTTCACCAAAATATCGATTTCATGCCAACCTAACCTTTCTGATTAGAGGAATGATAGATGTAGTAAAAGGGAAATTGCGGCAGCAGCATCTCCATAAAGAGGCAGATTTTTGACAGTGCAGTGGCCCAAACGAATGTTTTCCAATATGCATACCTATCTATAGTAAGCACATCTTTTTGTTTGTTTGTTTGTTTGTTTTTGCTTTAGTAGGCTTCCCAAGAGGCTTTTAGGTATCTGGCTCTGAGGATCAGGTAAAAGGAAGGAATGAAAATCTTCTGTCTTTTCCCCTCACACTAGCACCTTTGGTTAAGACATATGTTCCCAAGGAGTGATTAGCTTTCATTGCCAAACAAGGATTTGCTTTCCTGTAGGAATGGCAGTTTCTCTTCAAAATCCTGAGAATTTTAATAGTCCTCCTACTTATATTGTCTATATCTAAATATCAGAGCAAGTCAAACAATGCCCAGCCAATTATAGAAGAAAGTTAGAACCATAAGGGACCTCAGGAGGAATTATTTTCATCTCTTACCTGATACATAAATGTCTTTGACAGTATCTCCCAATGAGCTAGAACAAGTGACAAGAGATAAAACCAATCACTTTGGGGCATAAATCAATACTATACAACTGTCCCTCAGATGCTAGGGATATCTGCTTTTAGCACTAGCAAGTAAGGCTACAAAGCCACAAAGGTGTGAAGTAGCTATACTTTCATAAAAATGTGTGGATTATCCATATTTCTTTTCCTTTCTCTATGATGCCAAATCAGCTTCCTGCTGTTTACAAGGTTCTTTGTAATGGTAAACTCATCAGAGTCCCTTCTTGCCACTGTATTGGCCAACTGCCTTCCAGGCCTATTGCCAAAGTGAATGTGCTTCCCTCAGTCTGAATTTAAGTTGGCTGGTTATCTCAGGATCTCCTAGCTGTACTGGAAGGAAGAAAATGGCCTGAGGCAATAGAAAGAGCAAGGGTCAGGAGACCCCAGTCTTGTCTCTGAAACTTACCAACTGTATTACCCAAGGTAAATCACTTTACCTCCTCTGACCTTCCATTTACTCATCTGTAAAATAGCAAGTTAAACTAGGTAATCTCTATGGCTCCTTCTAGTTCTAACGTACTGGGATTCTTCTGGTGTACCCTAGTAGTTTCAAAGTAGAACTCTTCTCTGCCATGGCCCAGCAAAACTACATGTAGTTGAAACTTGTATGTAGATGGCTTGAAGCTGCTCGGAGGAAATGTATATATACCAGCACTATTCCCGTTAATTCTCAGAATTTGGGCACCAGCATTTCCAGGCGGTGGAAGACAGCTGAGGGACCAATAAGATCAAGTGTGGTTAGAAGCAAAATTTTTATTTGAGGCTAGGCCTGAGGCAAGATACAGCCCTAGGAGAGGAAGAGACAGAGAGTCTCACCTTTGGGGAGACACTATCATATGGGGTTTGTGGTTAACTTAAACAAGGTGACAACCCATCGAATCAGATGTCTTCACCATCAAAACTGCCAGACATTACAGAGCATGGGTATAGGGAATATAGTAGAAAAATATTCAAGTAGTAATACAGGAAAGTCTAACCTAATGCTGTTAATCAGTTTAACAAAAATGTGGTGTTAGGCAAAACAACTTTACAGGAGGTAGTTAGGTCCATAGAAACAATGCTCTAAATGAAGCAGTTAGGATCCTAGTATAGATATAGGAAAGGACCATAGAATGTAGAAATGTGGGGCTAGGAAGGACTTTAGAACATATGCTATCAGCATTTAAAGGAACTTTATAGATCACTTTGTTTAACATTAGCATTTTATAGACAAGGAAACTGAGGCCCAGAGAGGCTAAGTAGCTTGCCCAAAGACACATAGTTGGTTAGGGGCAAGATGGGACTAGGACTCAAGCTTGCTGACTTCCAGGCCAGCATTCTTTCCACTCACTATACTGTACAAACTAATGACCATTTGATGTGTATATATGCTAGAGAATTCTGGCCCTGCCATTTATCTGTGTATCTTTGAGCAAGTGACTCCCTCTCTCTGGGCCTCAGTTTCTTCAATGATAAAATGAGGAAATTGGACTAAATGATTTCTAAGGGTCCCTTCCAATTCCAACTCCAATTCCCCTGCCATATTTTAAAGGATAGAGTTCTCTTTCAAAGATATCATTAAGTACCTAGGTCCTCTAAGAAAAAATGTTTTTTTCAACAGCAAGAAATTCATTATGAAACCTCTTTTCCTCTACATATCAGAGACCAAAATGTTTACATCTACTTTCCCCATCAGCTTCCATATCCTTGAGATGCTTGCCACTGTTCTATCTGCAGTGGAAATGCAAGGTGTCTCATCAATGCTTTTTCCTACCTGACAATTCAGATTTAGTTCCATTATGAGGCTGATTAAACCTTTTGTCTTCTTAGGAGATGATAAGAACATTAATCAGCAGAGCCAGACGTGAGGATTGAAGCTTAGATCATATTAGCACAGTTTTTTATCTCTGACCTGAAGGAGAGTTAAACTCAACTGCTTAACCCCATCAAGGACTTAGTTACCAAAAGACAAGTTGTACTCCAGGATTATCTCCCCGACTCACTAAATCAATTGAAAACTCCATAGATAATGAATAGGGACTTTACAGGTGAAGTTGAAAATTCCAAAGGTTTGAAAGATTTTCAGGGACAAATGGGTTTGTTCGCAGCAGGGTCCATCAGAATAAAACTAGAAGCTTAGGTCAGATTCTTTCACAACTTAACTCATCCTCTGTGGATCTTAACTATAAGACTTAATTTATTAAAATCATGAATTGCAGTGACTGGTGCAAGAGAGGATTCTGAAACATTTCTGTATCTAAGAAAAACTGAATTTAACATGGATGGGGAGATTTTGAGTTTGAGATATCTATGCACATAAATTTCAATGAGATTTAACCGATTATATATTCAGGTGGGAAGCAAATTAGACTAGGGACCAGAGGATCTGGTCCTAGCTCTGCTACTAGCTTGTTATGTAAATTATGGCAAGGCCTTTTGCCTTTCTGGCCCTCAGTTTCTCCATCTGTAAAATTAATTCATTGAACAAGATCAGGGATTCTTAATTTTTTTTTGTAACATGGGCCCCTTTGGCAATCTAATGAAGACACCTCAAAATGATGCTCTTAAATGTATAAAATAAAATAGCTAGGATTACAAAAGAAATCGATTATGTTGAAATAAAGATGTAGTTTTTCCCATCCAAGTTCACAGATCCTATGAAGTCTTTCTGTGGACCCCTTAGAGTTCCATTAATTATTATTAATTATTAATTATTATTAATTATTCCTTTGGCTCTTCCAGTGCTAACATTCTATGTCCTGATGACCCATCTAGTTCTGACAATCTAAGAATCCATGTACTTTTCTTACTTGTACTCACATAGCACTTTGTATGTCTCTTATCATGTTCTGTTTTATAATACAGTTGTTTTTTGTATAGGTGTCATAACCTACTCTTAGACTAGAAACTTCTTAAAGGCAGAGACCAAATCTTAATAACCTATATCCCACACAAGACAGTGGGCATATTGTTGTTTCTGGACAATAGACAGACCTATCTTAGAGGCCTCAGCCCAAATCAGTAGGTGCAAAACAAACTAAAAAGAAAACTTTTATCATGTGATCCACAGAACCTCCAAACTTTTCTTGATTTACTCTAGTGATCTGAAATCTCACTGTCACAGTGGAATTAGGCAAGGAAATAGAGAATGAATAATTTGAGTTCAAGAATAAAGAAAGTGGTTGTCTTGTAAGTATTAATAATTGATGTTTCTATAGCTCTTTAAAGTTTACAAATCATTTCCCCCACTACAGCCAATGCAGGTATTATTATCCCCATTTTCAGAGACTTAAAGAAGAAAATTGACTTGCCCGTAGTCACACAGCTAGTACATGACAGAGTCAAGGTTCAAACTTCAATCTTTTGACCCTTTAAGTCCAGTTCTCTTTATATAGTACTTTACTGTCTCAGTAAAAGGAGAGCACACATTTATTAAACATCAGAATCAGCATTCTAAGAACCTGGACCTCTTACATTGTTAGGAAAGACCTCGTAGGTCATCTAGTCCAATTCCTTCATTTTGCAAAGGTGGAAATGGAGACCCAGAGTGCCATAGTGGTTTTTCCATAATCACTCAACATCCCACTTTCTGAAATTCTAAGAAGCCATCTCCTGATTTTAGAAACACCAAAAATGGCAGCTACCAATACCAATATTTCAACAAGTTATGTACAATGCTCTACTAAAAGCCCTACGGTATACCAAGCAAGAAGATCTTACTGACCCAGACCCTTCAGATATTGCCAGAGCAGTGACAAAGAAAGTTTCATAGCCTGTTACAGCTGAAAAGGACCTTAGAACCCAAAAGGTTAGAGTATCAACCATAGAATGCCTGAGCTGGAAGGGACCTTGGAGATAATCTAATCCAACACCCTAGTTCCTATTATAGAATAGTGAACAGAAGGAAAGTGACTTGCCCTAGGTTTTACAGCTAATTAGTGGCAGAGTCAGAATTAGAGCTTCTCCAAATTTAGGGTTCTTTCTAATACACCAAACATCCCCTCCTGGCTTTACACAGAAAGAATAAGGGTCTGGGAAGCCAACAGGGTCCAATAAAGAACATTTGGAATTGGGGGTCACTGCATAAGAGATAATTGACTTGTTCAGTTTATATTTGGAGTGATAAACGACCCAACCACAAGTATTGAGCAACCCTAATGATGGGTAATCAGTGAGTTGTAGTTGGGACACAAGATGGCTCATTCTCAATCCTCTTTTGTCAAACTAGTATAGGGAAGGCACAGCTCTTGTGTACCTTGGCAAGGAACCGAAGTTGCAGTTTTATTAGGCAATCAAGATTCGACTCAGGAATGGACGAGAGTTGCTTCCAGCCTGGGCCCCCTCACCTTAACGAGGCTTTAATGAAGAATCAATCTCCTGAAAGTGAGGCGAGTTCATTGTTAGGATGCCTCAAGTTTTGACAAATAGATGTGCCTAACAAGCGCTAGTCAAATGATTTGGATGCCACCAGAAGAGTAGAATGGGCCCTGGTGAAAATTGCCTTGGTGCAGTATTTACCCATTCTGCTCCTATCGCCCTTATATTTACAGTTTCCCACACGAATTCCTGCTATATTACAGTAAAGACATTCAAATCACAAGAGTGCTGCCCGCCATGTGAGCTTACCCTGTGAGAGCAAAGATATCCTTGCTTTCTTCCCTCTGAGTTAACAAAGACAAGTAAGGGGAAGTCAGGAAATACTGATTAGTGTAAGAATATCCAATGAGCTGGGAGACACATGGGGGCAGAGATGACACAATAAAGTTGGATTGTCTCATGCATACAAGCAAAAGATTTCACCTGCAAATGACTAAACCATTTCTTCTAAAGGAAGAGTAGGGAGAATATTAATGGTAATAATCAAAAGGCATAGAATGATTGAAATCAACCCCCATCCTATGTTGCTATAATTGTCAGAATTTTTTTTTAAGCAAAACAGATATCTTTTTTCCCCTTGTAAAGAGAAGCATTTTGGAGGACTCTTTGAGACTTTCCAATGAAAAACCTACCATTTATATCCAATCAAATACAAATTAGAATTTATATCATCAAGGACTAACTGCGGCCCTTCCCAGTGTTAGTTATGTTTGCTGCTATTCTTATCACCTCATTTCTGCTCGCCATAGCATGATAGAAACTGTCCTGGAATAGGTCATTGTCCTGCTATCATTCTTTTATATTTAATGTTCTGTACACTGTTGTACAGATAGGTAAAATGTCTACTTTTTCAATTTAATAAATATACTGTGATATGAGCTTATCTTTTGTAGGCTCACTGAAAGCATCCCCAGAGCAACTCCAGTAGCAGACAGGATGACAGGGCTGACATGTACCTCACCCTGTTCCCACAGAACCCTGATTTCTTCTGTTTATTCTCTACATTTTGAAAACTCTTTGTTCCATATGGTTTTGAGATTATGAATATTTGATATGATAACATCTATTAAAAAACTTTTTAAAGTTTTTATGGCTCTGTGTTATGTCTGGGCTACTATGGGCAAGTTTGTTTTGTTACTTCTTTTTCACTTACTGATGCAGCTCAGGTTATGATTTTTATTGACTTACATGTATAGAGCACTTTACATTTTACAAAGTACTTTGTATAAATTATTTTATTTGGAATATTTTCACTCATTTAACTCTCACAATACCCTTGTGGTATATATAGTGCAAGGATTATTATGCCATTTTATAGATGATGAAATTTAAGCTTAAAGCAGTTGTGCTTTGCCCAGGGTCACAAAGTGCCTATTCTTTTTGCTGTACCACAACTGCCTCTCTTAAATCATTTATTTAACTCAGAGTTTGAGGCACCGGTTGCTTATATATGTTTCATATGGGAACTGACAAATTGTAGTATTAACATTAACTGCCAAAATGAAAACATAGAAATCTGCTAATAAAATGACAATGTACAACCGGTATAAAAAATTAAAGTACAATATAGCCACTTTGGTGCTTCAATCTCTCCTTTTCCCAACTCCTTCCCCAGTGGCTTCTTTCCTACTGCCTAGATACTTGCCTAGGAGGTCTCCCCCAACCTTTCACAAAAAAGTCATCCCCATCATGACCTCAAACTCTTCTTCTTTTCACAACCAGACTCTTAGAAATTATCATCTATACTTGTGACTCCATTTCTTCACCTCTCACTCATTTCCCAATGCCTTTTCATCTCTTTCTCTGCTGCCATTTCCAATAAGGGCTGTGAAACTCTAAGCTGAGAAGCTTAGTCACTGTCCTACCAGCCCTCCTGACCTTGTGACACTGGTCTCTCTGACTGCTCTGACTGACCCAGTGACTCACTGTCAGAGGCTGCAGAGAGGTTCAGAAGGATGAAGACTGAGAAAATGTCAGTAGATTTGGCAATTAAAAAATCATCGATAAACTTTGGAGAAAGTGATTCTGGTTGAATCATGTTAGAAATCAGACTGAAGAGAGGAGAGTGAGAGGTAAGGAAGAGGTGGCATCAACTGCAGACAGCCTTCTTAAGGAGTGTAGCCACAAAAGGGAGGAGGGATATGGGATGATAGAGGGAGGGATCTATAGAAGATGGGATAGAATGTGATGGCTTGTGCATGTAGAGTGGTGCGCTTGGGCAAGGAGAAGGTCCACCCCCTCATGGGAGATGTGGTGGAGGAGGGAATAGTGGCAGAAGGCATCTGATGTAAGAGGGAGGGGAGAAGAGGGACTCCTGGGCAAATTGGCCCAATTGTTTTTCAGTGAAATATTAGAGTTCTCAGCGGAGTAGGTGGAAGAGCATTAAGAGGTTTGAGGAAGAATGAAAAGGTTCAGAAAAGCCATTGTCATGAGTGGGAAAGTGAATCGACTAGGGAGATATAAAAAAATTGCCTTGCTACACTGAGCATCCAGTTGAGATTACATAATTTATGCTATTTTACGTATAGTTATGTTATATTAATTACATATGATGTAAATTTATAGTGGATCCAATCACCACGATTTCATGACTTAATGTCATCTTTGCTATAGGGTTGACTCATCTCATTTTCCCTACCTATAATCCCATGTACATGCCAGCAACTCCTAGATAAAAAGAAGAAATACTGGATTTTGAGTCAGAGGTTCTGAGTTAGAAAGTGGCATAGAAGACAGAGCGCCAGGCCTCACATCAGGAAAACTTGAGTTCACATCCAGCCTCTGACACTGAGCTGTGTGACCCTGGGCAGGTCATTTGACCTCTGTTTGCCTCAGTTTTCTCGTATGTAAAGTAGGGATAATAATAGCACCTACTTCTCAGGGCTGATGTAAGGATCAAATAAGATAATAATTGTAAAACACTTAGCACAGCGCCTGGCACATAGTAAACATTATATAAATTGTTGTTATTATTATTATTACTATTATTATTACCACCAGTTAGTAAGGTTAAACAAGTCACTTAACCACTCTGGGACTTAGGTTCTTCATCTCTATCATGAGAGGCTTGGGTTGAATGGATTCTGATGTCTGTTCTAACTCTAAATCTATAATTCAGTGATCCTAATATGTTACAACTTATTCTTGCCCATCATACCTCCCTCCCATACCACTGGGTCCGAAGAAATTCATTCATTCATTGAACCACTATAGAATAGACATTCTTCCTGGTATGGTCTGAAGAAAGGGTACACTTAAGACCTTTTCTCTGATTCCATTCTATTTAATTCAAAAAAATTTTTATCCAGTGTCTGTTAGATGCTTGGTCTTGTGCTTAGTACTGGCAATACAAAGATGAAAAACAATATTGTCCCCACCTTCAAGGTGATTCTGTTGCTAGTGTAGAATAGTGGAAAGACAACTAGAATTGGAGTCAGAAAAGCTTGGGTTTGAGTTCTTCCTCAGCCACATACTAATTGGCCCGGGGCAAGTTATTTCCCTTCCCAGGGTGACTAGGTGGTGCAGTGAATAGAGCACCAGCCCTGGAGTCCGGAGGACCCAAGTTCAAATCCAGCCTCAGACACTTAACACTTACTAGCTGTGTGACATTGGGCAAGTCATTTAACTCCAATTGCCCTGCCTCCACCCCTCAAAAAAAAAAAAAAGCAAAAAAAAAATTATTTCACTTCCCTTAGCTTCAATTTCCTAATTTGTGAAATGGAAAGAATGGGCTAGAGCTAGAGCTGAAAAGGACCTCAGAAACCATTTAATTCATTCTTCTTATTCAGCATGAAGAAACTGAGACCCAGAGGAGGTTAAGTAATTTGCCCAAGTCACATAAGCAATGAGTCAGAAACAAGGATTTGAATGTAGGTCCTGTGAGTCCAAAGCTCATGCTCTTTATGTTGTACTATATTGCCTACCATCCAGGCAGTTGTGAACAACAATCGCAATAGTGTGCCTTTTAACCATAAAGTATAATATAAATACTGCTATTGACATGATGAGATGTGCTGGTATAGATCTGATATAGTAATTATTGTCTTCAGCGTGTTCATGTAGTAATGTTTCCTCATACAAGGATGCTTCTCCCCCAATACACACTGTGAACTCATCTGAGCAATTAGTGATTCGGCGGACTTGGATTATATATTTTATCAGTTTTCTTTTAAAAGACAAAGTGTGCCCCCCAACACAGTCAATAAGGGAAGGATGAGTCTGACTTGAGAAAAGCTCTCTAACAAAGAGAACTGAATAACACCATCTCTCCAACTTAACAGCCCCCACGAAATTCTCTGAAATCTATTCCATTAGTGCCGCTCATCACTGCAGCACCTCATGGAGGAAACACGTTTTCATCCTTTCTCATTAGTGTGTCCCCATCACAGACTTAATCATCTTCGTATGATGAAAGCAGTAACTACACTGGTATAAGGCCTGGTGATGGCCACTTTTTCCCTATAGAATAAAAATAATTACTCATATTTATGTAGAGGGTTTATGGTTTGCTAAGCACTTTTCTAGACTTGACTCTTCTATTAAATCTCAGTGCAACTTAAAATCTGAAGTCATTTCAAGACTGCCCCTTTACCTGGGATTCACTCCCTCCTCATCCCTGCCTCTCTAAATCCTTAGCCTTTTTCAAAGAAATAGTTCAGATACCACCTTCTCCCAAAAGCCTTTCCTGATCTGCCTCATTGGTAGTATTCTGTTTTTCTCAAAGTATCTTACTTATTTTTCTGTCTACATGCCACATCTACACAGGACTCAATCAATGTTTGTTTAATTTAGATGAGGGCAAAGAAAGTTCCATTGTCATTGCATCTCTAGCACCTAATACATTTCCTTGTTTATAACCAGTTAGTAAGTATATGTATGTTGAATGATTGAATTTAATTTTCTAGGCCTCAGTTTCCCTCTTCCAAAAGATGAATGGACCAAACTAGATGATTTCTAAAATCACCTAACTTTCTTTGTTCTTAAGTCATCTCCAGCTCTGAGTCTGTGATTCTTTGAATCACCTGTCCCTTCCTTTCTCCTAGAAAAACACTACCTGAACTGTTCACCTGTTGTGCCAGGATTCTGAAGCCACAGCTGTTCACTGTAGTTCAGATCCATAGACCAAGGACAGTTCAGGAACTGAAACCCAAACAGGCCCATGAATCCCAGCTGTGTTTCAGTCAGTCCCTGCTGACTGGCATGCCTCCCACAGCTGCTGAACACGGAAGCTCTCTCCAGCCAAAAGGCTTTGAACATTTTGGTGGGTGCATTAAAAGAACTGAAAATTAATTTTACACAAGCCAAATCTTCTGGCTCTTTTTCACTGCTGTTGTTCTTATTTAATAAATGTCTCTCCTTGCCGAATTTGGGCTGTATAGATTTAAGCATGAAGGAAATATGTGGCCTGATGGCAGCTACACAGCAGACTTCAACATTAACATAACTCATTAAAACAAGATGAAAGTAGAGCTTCAAAACAATCTGTCTTTTGCCAACAAGCCTGGGAAAGGGGGGAGATTTCATTCTTTTCAAGATATAAAAGTCTAATCTTTCTGAACTGAGAACACACCACTGAAATTAAAGACTTGTTTGTGTAGGTTAACCCTCTGAATCTGTTCAAAGAAGATTTAAGGTGTTGAATATACAAAAACAGAGGATTTTGTTGTATCATTTTATTGAGTTACTCAAAGTAGTTTGAAGAATCAAACTTCCTCAGCAAGGGGAATAAGATTAGCAAAATGTTCTAGAGCTGGTAGATTTTAATTTGGATCTTACTAGAATCCTAGACATTGGAGATGGAAGGAAGGGACCAGAGAACTTAGAATGTTAGAACTGGAAAGCACATGAAAATATAGACAGAAATATGTCAGAAGTAGAATGTCAGAGGATTTTAGCACATAGAACATCTCAACTCATAGGAACCTTAGAACATACAGAGTCCAAAATGCAATGATATTAACATATAGAATGCCCCAGCTCAAAGAGACTTTATGGGACACCTAATCCAATTTCTTCATTGTATAAAGGAATGATTTGAGAACCCATGAAGAGAAGTACCTTGCCCAAAGTCATATAGCAAATTTGTGATAGAGTCAAGACTAGAATCTGAGTCTCTCTCTCTCTAGCTGGGGATCTTTCCACTGTATCACGATCCTTAGGAAGTATCTCTAGATGGACAGATAGAAATATACACATCTATACATATCTACATATAAAATAAATATACATACAAACATGCACATATACGTGTGTGTTTATGTATTTAGCTTACTACTATCTGTGACTTGTAACTGGGTGTAATGTAGGTTCCATCCCAATTTTATTGTCCTTTGTAACTGTAGAATGTCATTCCTATTTGGCCATAGAATGACTCAGCAGAGTCTAATGTTTCTCTCCCCCTCTCTCCCATCCTTTCTGTCTTTCTCTTCCCAGGAGGAGCCAATAACATTTTCTGAAGAAACCTTTGTGTCCCATCGATCCAGTGCCATGAGGCAATTCCTTCAGAATGCCATACAACTTCAGCTGTTTAAACAGGTACATACAGTTCTTCGGGTCTTCTCTCTGGAGTAGTCCCCAAATACATGCATGCTTCTGGAGTGAAAACTCAGAGAGTTACAGTCTTCCAAGTTCCACCTGTTTTAGACTTTAAAAAGTGCATGAAAGTAAGGTAAATCATTTAATCTGTTCTAATAATGTCTTTATTTTTTGTGAGCAGTAACCATAGCTCCCATTTCTTTAACTAGCACCTCACAATTTTCAGAAATGGCTTCCTTTTAATAACCCAATGAGATAAGAATAAAAGGATCACCAGATTTCAAGCTGGAAGGGACATACCCTTAGTGATCATTTAGTTTAACCCTTTATTTGAGAGAAAAGGAAGCCATTGGTCAGAGAAAGGGAAGTGGACTTGCTCCAAATCATTTAACTATGAAGTAGAAAAGCCAGGGTCACTATTAAGAAACCTTCACGCAGAGTCATGTGGGCTATAACTTGACCCATATTCCCATGGCAAAGTCATACATTAAATGAGCCTTTATGAAAATACTTTAACTTTTGATTTTTTGACTCTAATTAGGTTCAGTTCTCTTTACATGTAAGTCTCAGAAGTTTTTACACATCATAAGTACTGTGCTCATCTATATATTTATAAATATATTCCATATATACATATATACGTGTGTGTCTATATATATATATATGTGTGTGTGTGTGTGTGTGTATGTATGTATGTATGTATGTATACACACACAAGATTTGTATGTATGTGTTCTTATTAGGCATTAAATCACCTTAGAAGACCTTTCCAATTACAGAAGAAGGATCTTCTTTTGTCATTATATGCTGAGATTCAGTTCAGTTCAACAAGCCTTTATGGAGCACCTACTTTGTAAAAGGTCCTGGGGGACCATGGATTAGATCAGAGGTGGGGAACCTGTAGCCTTGAAGATACAGATGGTCTTCTGGGTCTTTGCATGCAGCCTTTTGACTGAACTCAAGTTTTACAGAACAAATCCTTTTCTTAAGGAAATTTGTTTGGTGAAGTTTGGGTTCAGTCAAAGGGCCACACTTAGGGACCTAGAGGGCTATGTGTGGTCTCAAGGTTGCAAGATTCCCCACCCCTGGATTAGATAATAAAATAGTCCAGTGGATTTATTCAGTGTTATCATGTTAACATGTTAACATGTTCAATGTTATCATGGCAGGAGGTCTGTAGTGGAGGACCCTAGGAAGCTGTACATATCTCTGTGCTATTTAATTTTTTTTTCAGTGACTTGGATAATGGCATAGATGGTGTGTTCATCAAATCTGTAGATGACATGAAACTGGGAGGGATAGCTAACACAATGAAAGATAGAGTCAGGAACTGAAAGGATCTTGACAAGTGAGGGCATCAGCCTGAATCTAATAACATGAATGTGGTAATAAATGCAAATTCTTCCACTTGGGGTATGAAGCATCAACTCCACAGATGGAAGATGGGAGAAACATGGATAGATAACAATTGATCTAAAAAGTGATCAAGACATCTTAGTGGACAATAAGCCCCATTTGAGTCAGTCAAGTGATGTGACAGACAGAAAAAATGAAAGCCATCTTGGGCAGAGATTCCAGGAACAGAGAAATCATAGGCCCCTTTGTCAGACCTTGTCTGGAAGATCAGGTTCAATTCTCAGTACTTGATTTAGAATGAACATTAATGAATTGGAGGCTCTCCAGGGGAGGGCAGCCAGGAAAGTGAAGGGCCTTAAGTCCATGAAATGGGGATCAATTGAAGGAACTAGTCATGGTTAGCCTGAAGAAAAAGAAAACATGGAGAGGCCATGATAGCTGTGTCCAAATATTTCAAAGATTGTTATGTGAAGGAAGGATCAGACTTGTTCTGTTTGGCCCAAGAGAGTAAAGCCAGGAGCAGTGGGCAGAAGTTACAAAAGGTAATTTAAGTTCAGTGTCAGGAAAACTTCCCAACAATTAAAGCTTCCCACAGGTGGAATGATGCCTCAAGAGGTGGTGGATCCCCCCCTCCTTATAGATCTTCAAGCAGGAGCTGGAATACCACTTACTGAATATGTTATAAAAGAGATTCCTGCATGGATGGGTCAGACTAGTGTCTTCCTTCTGTTGATTATTTCCAGTTCTGTATATGGCATGTTTGAACATAGCTGTTTGTGTGTTATGTCCCCCATTAGACTGGAACCTACTTGAGAGCACGAACTGGCTTTTGCCTTTCTTTGATTCTCCAGCACTTGGCACAATACCTGGCACTTCCTCAGTGCTTCATAAATGTTTATTTGTTGACTGACTATATGGCCACTGAGGTCCTTCATAGTTCTCAGATTCTGTGATTCTATGAATGCAGAGATAAATAACATATGATAAATAAATTCAAGGAATTTGCATTCTACCAGAGAAACGATGACATGTTTGCAAATAGCTATAATGAAAAAGAAAAAAAGAAAGATACACAATCCCATGAGAAATCTAAGAGAGGAGAGATAGCTTTCAAATAGTGAAAAGCAGGGAAGGTTCCATAGAAGGGGTAGCATCAGCGATGGGCATTAAAGGATAGGTAATATTGAGAGCTGAATATTACATCTGTTTCCTGTGGGTGCTGTTTTGTTTGTCTCCTTTTTATAGTTTATTGATGGCCGCTTGGATCTTCTCAATTCTGGAGAAGGCTTCAGTGATGTCTTTGAAGAAGAGATAAATATGGGAGAGTATGCTGGTATGAAGTGTTTTCTTTTCTCTCAGTCATGGTCAGGTAGTATAACATAAGACCTACATTGCAAGGGCCCTCCTCCTTCTGGTGGAGCCTGATTTTTTCTTCCTCATGGCTTGTTATTGCAGTCAAGTTTATGTGAAAAGACTTCCTTTTAGAAATTGTACTTGAAAGGGTTAAGTTATCACTTTTCCATTTTCTATTTATAGGAAGAGTTTGTGTATCAGAGAGAGATTTGGATTAGATGACTTCTTAGAACCCTTTCAGGTTTAAGAGTCTATTATTCTCTAATGATATGCAGAAATGTACCTCTTATTTTATAGTAAAGTTGCTTTTATGTAATATATTTTTATTTAATATATTCAGTTGTTTTTCCTGAGCTACCATAAAATCAGGGACTTCTCAGAGCCTAAAGGGACCTTAGAGCATAGAATGTTAGAGCAGAAATAGACCTCAGTACCTAGAATGTTAGAATGAGAAGAGTTCTTAGAGCATAGAAGACTGTTAAAATATCTATTCCAACCTTTTCACTGAGGAAACAGGGGCCCAGAAAGGGGAAGTGACTTGCCTAATACTCAATGAACTGTTGACAGAGCTGGGATTAGACCCTAATTTTCCAAATTCCTACTCTAGCTCTGCTTGTTGAGTTGCCAAACTTTCAGGGAACCAGGGAACCTCACTATCCCACTACTTCCAGATCCTCCTTGACCCATCCCATGGTCGAGAAAGTTCAGCATCACTGACTTCTCTCTACCTGCCCCATCACTGTATGTCTGGGACATACAGTTTCCATGTAATTTACCATATTTTGACCTTTCTAAGGGCCTTGTATGAAAAAGGAAATGGAAAGGTCCTGAGAGCAACTTAATCCAAAAGATCCTTGGATCCAAAGATGTATAATTTAATCAGTTAGGTGTTCCTTCTACCCTTGCCCATCACAATTCCCCTACCCTTCAGTAGACAGTGGATATGTTGTGGGCGACTAAAGAAATGGATCTGCTGGTGGCCAGCTCCTCTGGTTACAAACCTTTCCAAACTTAGGCCCTTTTTCTAGGTACAGACCCATAGTCCATCCCTGGACTAGTATTTGAACCCTTTCTTGCATTCACTGTAATTCCTGCCAGAACCTGTGTTCCTCAAGCATGGCCTTCATGAGCACAAGGTCACCTTGTGAGGTGAATCGGGGTAGAACTGTAGAGGATTATTAAGTGAGATCTTCTTTTAATTCTCTTTCCCTAGGGAGTGATAAACTCTACCACCAGTGGCTCTCTACCGTAAGGGTAAGTGAATGACCATTCCAGTTGAAGTCTTCTTTCTCATTACCCCCCTTTGTGAGTGTTTGTACCACCACTACCACCCAGAAGCCCATTGTTAGTATGCAACCATCTGGCTCTTTAATCTGAAGTTGCTTTTGTTTAAAATGCCAGGTCATTTTCACGCCAGTTGGCAAGTAGAAGAATAGGACTCTCTGAAGCCATTCCTCAGTCGGGAGAAAGAAGAAATAATTTCTCAACTTTCCGTTAGAGAGAGTCCAGCTCAAACATGTTGAATGTGATGTCAGAGAAAAATTATGGGTGTTTGGTTGCCAGATCCCAGTGTAATTATGTTTATCATGTGAAATTGTTTTATTAATTTATTAATTTTTATTAGTGGCACTTTCTGGAAAGATAGAGGTCTTGATGCTCCAAGTGCCTATCTCCTTAATGTTGTTGCAAGGCAATTGTTTGTTATTTTACTAGATAATATATTCTTTAACATTCCTTGTGTAATCTTGAGATATGTTTTGGAAATCCTAGAAAAATTCATTCTTTTACTGTGTGATTTTCCTTTGTTTTTTAGTAGAGTGGCAGAGTATATCTACTTTTAAATATTTTCTAGTTACATTTCTGTTTTCTTGCTATTTCCCCCAATAGAATATCAGCTCCTTGAGGGCAGAGGCGATTTTTTAAATTTGTGTTCCCAGCACCTAGCATGGTATCTGGCACGTTATAGGTAAATGTTGATAATTGTTTGATGAATGAGTACTGGTAAAAGCACTGGGTCACATTTTTCTTATCTGTAAAATAAGGGAGCTAAACAAAATAATGTCTAAAGTTTTTTGATCATATATATGTTTATCTTTTCTTCTGTATGTGGTCCAAGTTCTCTACTGCAGACATAGCCCACTCAAAGATGATATATCTGAGGCAGCATGGGGTAGCAGAAAGAGCACTAAACTTGGACTCAAGACAGTCTGGGTTTGAATCACAGCTCTGATACTCCAGCTATGTGACCTTTGGCCAAGTCACTTTCCCCCTCTGTAAATCACTTTACTCATTGGTAAAATGGGCAGAGTTGCTTGTGCTACTGACTTCATAAGATTGATGCAAGGGAAAGCCCTTTGTAAATCTTAAAGTGCTATAGAAATGAGAGTTATTGTGAATAACACCTATAATAATACTGTGAGAAGAGTGAGAGGTAACTGTAGGCAATAGAAGACACACTAGAACTGAAAAATAGAAGACTTGAGCTCAAGTCCTGATTCTTTTATTATTATTCATACATTAGGCACAAGGTTGGACTATCTCAAGAGTTAATCTAAATCAATCTCTCCCTAAATCCCCTCTACAACATTCCCAATGTGTGATCATCTTGTCTCTGCTTAAAGACCTCCAATGAAGGGTAATTCATTGCCTCCCTAGACAGCCCTCCACTGTTTGAACAGTCCCTTTTGTTAGGAAATCTTGCTTTATGTCAAGCTGAAATCTGCCTCCTTGTAACTTCTGTCAATACCTCCTAGTTTTGTCATTTGCACAGATACCAGGTTTCTTCTTAGCTCAAGGTTCTAGGATTCCATGACCTTGAGTAAGGCCCTTTTACCTCTCTGGGTCTCAGTTTTCTCATCTATAGAATGAGAACAACATTACCTGACTGGCTTCTCTCACAAGGGTTGTCGTGAGTATCAGATGGGACGATGGATGCAAATATTATTGGCAGTTAGGTGGCGCAGTGGATAGAGCATTGGTCCTCAAGACCTGAGTTCAAATTCAGCCTCAGATACTTACTAGCTGTGTGACCCTGAACAAGTCACTTAAACTTTTTTTTTGGCCTCAGTTTCCTTATCCATAAAATGCAAATAATAATAGCACCTACCTCCCAGAGGTGTAAGGATGAAATAAGACAGTAATTGTAAAGCATTTGGCATGCTACTTGGCATGTAGCAAGTGTTATGTACATGTTAACTATTATTTTAAATACTTTGTAAATTGTAAAGCCCTAGTTAAACAGCTTCACCCTTGCTTCAGTTTAACATTATATTTCTTTTATTGATCTCAGCACAATATTAGGCTCAAAACAGATAATCCATAATCCATAAATACTTATTAATTGATAAATGAAGGTGATTTTAATACTCAAACAACATTTTAATAGACTGCCCAACTGTTTTGGAAAGTAGGATGGAATGGATGAGTGGGTGGAAAATTTCCAGTCTTATTGTATTCCATTATACTACTTTTAGGTATAGTTTTTCAGTTACAATGTAAGCGTTCTTCAGTTAAATCTGGGAATGTCTAATATAGGTGTGTGTGTTAAACAACAGCCCTGCCTTCATTTAGGATTTGTTTACTTTATCTGCTGTAGAATTATTCCTTTGTCATAGCTTATCTATGAATAATAAGAGCTCATATTTAAAAACAGCTCACTTATATATTTATGGCTTCAAAGCACCTTCTTCACAACAACCCTGTAAGTGATGAGGATTATTAACCCCTACACATGAGATAGGAATATGATTTGCCCTGGGGCATACAGCCAGTGCTAGACTTAGGACTTGAACTCAGTTCTCCTGACTCCAGGCCTTCTGTCTCTCACTTGTAGAAGTGCACAAAGCTCTTTACCTTGGGAATCTCCTTTTGAGGCAGCATGCCCCAGTGGAAAGGCCTTAGGATGTGAAATGAGAAGATCCACTTTCTAATCCTGGCTCCATTATTTACTGCCTGTGTAACCTTGGCCAAGTCACTTCCCTTCTCTAGCCCTCAGGTGGCTCATCTGCAAAATGAGGAGGGGCTACAGAGGGCTATAAAAATTTGACCCAGCAATACCACTTCTAGGACCATATCCCAAAGAGATCATACAAATGGGAAAAGGACCCACATATATAAAAATATTTATAGCAGCTCTTTTTGTGGTGACCAAGAACTGGAAATCGAGGGGATGCCCATCAATTGGGGAATGGTTAACAAGTTGTGGTATATAAATGTAAGGGGAAAATATTATGCTATAAGAGATGGTGAACAAGCAGATATTAGAGAACCCTGAGAAGACTTATATGAACTGATGCTGAGAGAGGGGAGCAGAACCAGGAGAACATTGTACATAGTAACAGCCACAGCGTGCAAGGACTAATTTTGATAAACTTAGTCCTTCTCAGCAATGCGAGAACCTAAAACAATTCCCAAGGACACATGATGGAAAATGCCAGTCACGTCCAGAGAAAGAACTGTGAAATCAGAATGCAGAATGAAGCAAACTATTTTCTTTTTTGTTTTATTTTGTTTTTTTTCTTTCTCATGGTTTTTCCCATTTGTTATAATTCTGTGCAACATGACTAATGTGAAAATGTGTTTAATAGGAATGTATGTGTAAAGCCTATATCAGATTGCCAGCTGTCAGGGAGGGAGGGGGAGTAAATTTAAAACTTATGGAAGTAAATGTTGAGAACTAAAAGTAAATAATTTAATTTTTAAAAATTAAGAGGGGCTAGATTAAGTGACTCCTAAGGAAATCTGTGGTCCTACAGTCCCACCAACAGCCCTGTGAGAGAAACAGGGCAAGAATTATCACCATTTTTATAAAAAAGGAAAACAGGCTGAATGATCAGGGAATAAAATTCAAATCTTCTGATGCCAAGTCAAATGCTCTTTACCATTTATTTTCTCAGAAGCTTATAAGGTAAATGATAAAAGTTCCAGTTGAGTGATTACACCCCATACCATTGTCCACACAATGTACTCTGGGGAATTTCTGCTTAACTAGTAGTTAGATTTCATTATATATCCCTTCTTCCCTTTTTCTCAGCATTTAGATGTTAAGAAATACTGCATTCCTGTGATATAAAGAACCCAGAGCAGATAACCAGGGCAAGGAAAGTCAGGTACACAGCAGAGGGTAGTGTATTTTCAGCGTGACTGTATAGCTCAAGCTAATCTGGAACTGACTTGTGAGCTCCAGCTATATGTTAGCAGGTTGGGTATTGTCTTCTAGTTCTTTTAGCCTTGTTCCAAGTATGTAGGAGTATCGTGAGAAGTTACTGACCGATGGTACAAGATACTCTCTCAAAAGAACTTTAGCAAATTCTGTTTATATCAAGGGAAGTGTGGTATATTGGAAAGAGTTCTGGATTCAGTGCCTAGAGATTTGGGTTCTATTCCCAGCTCCACCACTAACTAGCTATGTGACTTTGGGGAAGTCATTTTCCTCCTCAAGGCCTTTGTTTACTCCTTTAGCTGTTAAATGAGGGTTTTGGACTAGAAGATATCTTAGTTCTCTTCCAGCTCCAAAATTCTGTGAACCTGTGTTCTAAACATAAGAGATTCATAACTGAAGTTATTTCTGCCTCTAACCTTTGTATTCTGTGTTCTTACATTCTATTTTCCAAGACTCTTTCTAACTGTAATATTCTACACTTTAAAGGGCTCCACCAACTTAAACATTCTAACCCCTACATTCTAATATTCTGTGAGTCTCTAACTTTAAGTGGATAGTGACAAACCAAAACCCTAATCTCAGAGATCTTCCTAACCTAGAGTTTAAAGCAAATCAGTGTTTCCCTCAGAATACCAAGTGTCCCTATTAACAAAGCCTATGAGTAGTGCTTCAAGTGACTTGCCACTTAGGCATGTTTGTCTTATATCAAATATGCTTGTAACTTGGTTTAATTTGGTTCAAGATAAGAGATCAGTGTTGGTGTTGGCTAGATATGTCTGCAGTAGAAATGGCTAATTGCTTTTTTCATTATAGAAAGGAAGTGGAGCAATTTTGAATACTGTCAAAACCAAGGCTAACCCTGCTATGAAGACTGTCTATAAGTTTGTAAGTACTGCTTTGGGACTTGGAAACAAAACCACTCTTCTTTTGACTTTGGCGGGCTCTCCAAGTGATAATATTTAAATATAAATGATCTTTAATTGCAAAAGAAGCTTCTCAATGCTGATATGTCAATTCCTGAAGAATTAAGACCATTTGGAAATATGAAACATTATTCTTTCATAAGCAACCTGTTGCTTTTGGGGTTTTCTTTTGCTTGTTTATTTTTTAAAGGGGGAATACTTACGGTTGATTTAAGACATAATCTTTCAAAGGATAATTGAAAAAATGGGGCCCCTTGGTTTAGATTTTAAAACTAAACTTATGTAAGAATTATATTGTATAAGCCAAATAATGTTTATTCACAATAAATCACCTAATAATATTATTAATGCATTTTGACCATACCCCCCACCATAAGGACATGGAACCATACTGTATCATTTGATCTTTCACCCAAAACATAATTCTCCTGAGGATCATCCTGTTTCTTGTCCTGCTTAAAACATAATTTCCCTGAGATTCACCAGCCCCTATAATACGTTTTCCATGCAACCAATTAATAATACTGAGGGTATGGAATATCTGCCTATAATTCATCCCAGAGCCCCTAGAAGGAAAGAGAAAAGAAAGACTGTCACAGTCAAAGCCAGACCCTAGTAAACCTTTTTCCACCTCTAATTTTTTTATGTTTTCAAAATGAAAAAGTTATTTTGCAAGGTATTGAAGGCTACTAATTGTGGAATTTAGCCTACTATATTCCTTTTCACCTTTTAGCTTATTATAACACTGTAGGAACTGTGTTGTTTCAGAGTCTAGCATCCCTCAACCAGATAGAAATAGGAGACTCACCCAGATTCATGATCTTCACATTTCTTATCAGGCTCAAATATTTCCCCTGACAGTCGCTTTCTCTTGCCTGGGTGGTTGATAGCCACCTAATTTCATTCATCGTTTTGGTACCTAAGTCAATGGCTGAAATGTGGTGATTTTAATGTGAGCCATGCTTGCCAATTTTAACCATACCAAACCAAACAATGACATGAAGGCAAAAACCTAGGCATCTCTGCAGATATAAATATCTGGAAAACAACCCGATGACAGTGGTTGAGGTATCTGCTCCAGCCTGCCACCAATGACAGCCTGGGGTTGTCAGCCCTAACCTGGTAAAATTTCACTGGCATTCCGGTCCTGCAGATTCCTGTTGGTCCCCTGTTAAAGGGAGCTGTCCCTGGGCAGCTGAGATAAATAATTAGAGCAAAAGAAGCTGAGCTTTGGTAGAGGGGGAGGGGAGGGCAGGTTAATGGGGGGGGGGAAAGCGGGAGGTATCTTGTACTATCAAATCATAGAAAACAAAATCTTTGCAGTGTCTTGAAGGGATTTTTTTCCCTTTAACCTTTGAGCTCTGTATTTGTTTTTCTAACCATTATGTTTTCGCCTGATCATCCCATTTTTCCCTTTCCCTGTTCCTAGTAATCAGAAAAGGTGGTTCACGGTGGACCAAAATCAAGCAGTCACTGCTGGAAACAGAAAGGGATTTTTAACTTAAATTAATTTTTCATGCAGGCAAAAGATCATGCAAAACTGGGAATAAAAGAGGTGAAAAACCGCTTGAAGCAAAAGGTACTTGAAGTTCTTATTCAAAATGTATAAGCCCTGCGTATGAAATGCTTAGCCACAAAAAGCATTATGTGATCAATAGAAAGCTGTTTGATACAGTGTTGTTAGCACACTTCAAAATGCATTACCAGCTGTCCCGGATTTTTCACACTGTTATAAATATTCACAGACAAAAAACTGTCTTCAAATAACATTAAGACTTTGGCTTAAGCCTACAAAGGCAAGGAAGTTCAGAGTTCCTGCTGTCAGTCTGTCCCTGGCCTACTCCGTGGTATCTCGGTAACAAAGGGCAGGGGTCTGTGGAAATTGGCTTCTCTTATCTATAGTAACTGTGGTCTCTGGAGCCCAGGTCCCTACCTGGACACTGGCCCAGTGACCCGTTGGGCAAAGTAACACTGGCATTTGGAGTATAGATATCATTAACTCATGTAACATCCAGAAACACACATGGTGAGTTTGGGGTAGCTGCCTCAATTTGTTCCCAGAATGGCCCCACCATGGTGGATTAAATTAGAAAACCTTGCTTTTGTGTTGTTATTAAGAGGAATGAGAGGAAAGACCGAGGGGAAAGAGACTGTGAGTGTCTTCTTTCCCACTGACAGAACTACATGAAAATAAAGGGGTAACATAGTGTAGCAATAAAGTACTAGACTAGGAGACCTAGGTTTCTAGTCCTAGCTCTTATTACTCTACCCACTATATGCCCTGTGTTTGGCCTTCCTGATTCTGTACCTTGGTCTCCCAAGCCATAAGATGTATAAGATCTCTGCAATGTCAAAATGGTACTTATTAGACCCCAGTGTGTCGTAACAGTAAAGAACACATCAGCTAGACTATCCTACACTTGATAGGGTGAACATTCATGCAAAAATTAGTTTAATTCAATTCCACAAACATTTACAAAAAATAAATAACTAAGTGGCAGCTGGGTAGCCCCTTAGACAGAGTGCTGGACCCATAGTTAGAAAGACCTGAGTTCAGATCCTTGCTTAGATATTTACTAGCTGTGTGACCCTGGACAAGTCAGTTAACTTTCTAGATCCTCAAATTTCTTCATGAGAAATGAGAATAATAATGGCATTTACCTCACAGGGTTATTGTGAGGATCAGATGAGATGACACACATAAAACTGCAAACCTTAAAGCACTAGCTAGCTCTTATTGCCATTTATTGAGTGTCTAATGAGCAGAATATGTGTGAAGCATTGGGAAAGATGCAAAGTTGAGCTAAGACATGGTCCCTGCTTTCAGGGTGCTCACATTCTAGCAGTGTGATGAGACTCAACACAGCACTCATACACAAAACTATGTAGGTACTTTAGGGAAGTACAAAGTACCATGTGAAATCTGAGAAGCTTAGTTATCACTGACAAGGAGCCAGGGAAAGCTTCCTGGAGGAGGTGGTCTTTGGGTTCATCTTTACAAGATGGTAGGAATTCAAGAGAAGGAAAAGCATTTCAGGCATAAAGAATAGTTTAAGCAAAAACATGGAGGCAAGAACATGCAGGATGTTCTTGAGCAAAAGAGAGAGGTCAGCGTGGTGAGATTGTCAGTTGTGTAAGGTGGAGGAATGTGGGATAAGGCTGGAAAAGTAGTTTGCTACCATATTATAGATGGCCTGGAATGTCAGGCAAAATAGCTTGAACCTTATTTTGTGGACAATAGGGAGCCACCAAAGATTTTTGAGCACAGGAATGACTTGAAGGGTTTGTCTAGCGATGATATGAAGGAAAGATAAAGTGTTTACTCAGGATTGATGCTGTCGTGCTTTTTAATAGCCTTAGCCCATCAGATTTGTAAAATGTATTCACACAGGTAATTTTGAGGTTAGAGTGAAAGAAGAATGTTGGTTTTTTTAATCTGTACTTTGACCCCATTGCAAAGCAAGTTGTGTGTTCTTACTGCTGAATATAGGACCCCTCAAACAGTCCTCATTTTTA
The DNA here is from genome assembly GCA_028627135.1 of Pseudochirops cupreus. Taxonomy (NCBI): domain Eukaryota; kingdom Metazoa; phylum Chordata; class Mammalia; order Diprotodontia; family Pseudocheiridae; genus Pseudochirops; species Pseudochirops cupreus. Next base: position 256,986,074 of record CM053581.1, read on the forward strand.
AAACTTCTTTTTGGACTGATTTATTAGAAGCCAGACATGGTATCATAAAACACTGGACTTGGAGGTAAAAGACAAATTATACTCTGTAACCATGAGAAAATTACTTCCATTTTTTTTGAGCCTCAGTTTCCTAATCCACAAAATGGGGATAATATGCTGTAGCATCTTAGGGTCATTATAAGGCTCAAATGAGAAAATGTAACAAAAGGGACAATTTTTAAAGAATTTTAAAATGAGGAAATGCATGTAAGGGCATTGTAAAGAACTGTAGAGATGTGAACAATTTTACTATTTCTTGGCACATACATGAAATGGGCTTCATTCAATCAATCTCCATATTGGGCTTCAATTTTATTTAGGATCTCAGTTGTTTTAGATGGAAACCAGTTTAAAGTTTGAAGTCAAAAAAGGCCTCTAATTACGTTGGAACAATCAAATAAATTGATTCCTTTCTTTTAATTGGAAGGTCAGCTCTCTTTGACTGAAAGCTTATGGTCTTTGCTTCAGTTGAAAATGAATTTTTTAGCGGCTAGATTTATAGTCTTGAAATTTAGAAGCCAGGGATAGAAATCCAGAGGCCCTTAAGCATAGCCTCTCTTTCTGTTAGAAAGTGAGGGGAGGCGGGGTAGAAGGAAGTGGAATACATCATTTACCTGTTATTTTCAATCAGTCTGGGTGCTCTTCCCACATTCCCCACCCCCACCTCCCATCTTGGTCACTGGCAGTTGAATTTGATCACAGATGTAAAACAAGGGTAAATTCTTACTTCCAGCAATTTTTCGCTCCTCACCAGCTAGCTCTTTGGCTGTCACTGGCATTATGCTATTACCTAAAATCATTAAAGATATGTTGCTCTCCCTAGAATGTTCTTCTTGTACAGAATAAATACCACCAAGTAAGAAGCCCAAGGAAATTCTGATTGGCCATTCTGTTAAAAAAAAAAGACAATGAAAGGTCTTCCAGCTATTCCTAAATGTACAAGAAGACCTTATAGATTCATTCTTAGTATTATTTCACATTCTTACTAATAGCCAGTATCGCTCATAGAGCTTTTTTGTTGCTGTTGTTGAGGAAAGGGAGAAAATGGCTTGTTTAAAGAGCCTGTATCTCCCTTTTAAAAAATCCACCCTTCCCAAGCACCCATTACAAGCAATCCATTGAGTAGGGCCCCACTCCATTTCTTTCCCTCTTCCACTCCCCCCTCCAAGTTATTTCAAGATTCGTTTGGGGAGATAATGTTCTAGAGAGAGTGTCAGTACATTTCAGGCACTATAAATGGTGAAACCCGTTTCACTAGCCATCGGACATTTTATAGAAATGTGTCTTGTCACCGTTGGACTGTTGACAGATCCATTAGTGTACCTTTTTCAATTTTCACTTCCCCTCCCTTGCCTTTACAGATTTTTGCAGACTTGATATTTTACAGTTTTTAGTAGCAGAGCTGTTTTGTAATTGAAACTCTGGCATTGTTTGGTGGGTACAGAATTTGGATCTTCTGCAGTGTTTTTCTACTCTCTTTCCTGGGCCAATTTAAGGCTTTGCTCTGCCTGACCTTATTCACTGCAGCTGAAAATATTTTCTTGCCTTTCTTTTTCCCTTTTGTATGGCAGCACATCCATGTGGAGCCTAGAAAATGTCTAAGCCAAATATCCCCTGTTCATATTTCGTCATAGTATTAAAGCAGTTTTGAACTATTGTTCCAAACAATTCTTAACAGTGATATTCAAGAAATGATATGATCCTGAACTATGGTGCAATTTCAAAGAATTAAACCATTGTGAACAACAGTATTTTAATCAAGATACAGTTTTCAACAATGATACCTTTCCTAACAATGTTACAATTTCCAAACAGTGATACCATTCCGATCAGTGTAATGAACAAGAACCAGGATACAGTTCTGAACAGTGATACAAATCCAGACAATGATATAATTTTAAGATGCACCAAGCTGGAGATCTGCCTCCTGCCACTCTGCATAGCAATGATGACCTCTTCAATATAATCAAGAGCCCAGTTTGCCCTTCCTGGGCTCCAGCCTTGGGTTTGAATTGCAAATGTGAAATGCGGTGCTGACCTATTGAGAGGTCATCATGGTGTATGGAAGGTCCGTCTTTAATAGGATAGTGGAGATTGAATGGAGGCCCAATTTCTGTCCGTATTTCAAAGCAACTGAAATGGAAGTTTTCAGAGAATCCCTGTGACTGATAGCAAATAATTGTTAACAGACACTGTGGCATGGCTTTATTTCACACCTCCTGTACTTCAACCCCAAACTAATAATAAGGATGGGTGACTTATTTCTCTCCATCAGCGTAGCAAGATGGTTGAGTCCTTCTGTTACTTGGCCTCCTTTGAAGGCTAACTGCACAGAATTAAGAAAAAATGCCCGAAATACCTTCCTTGACTTTCAGGAGGGAGAATTCAGCACCTCTGAATCATTGCCTAGCCTTATGTAGCACTGAGTACCTGGGCTTGAAGATTAAAACCAAATATATTCCCTATGTACAGAGCTCCTGTGAGGTATCTGGTGTCACTGCCCTTCTGGTGCCCCATTTTTTAATGTGTTGCTGGTCCCCACAAATGTTGCCCCTCCCCCACAGATGGCTATTAAAATAGGTTCACATTAGACATCTTTTCTAGCCTGGAGTGTAATTCGTGAGATAGAATTTTTTTCAGTCTGGTAAAATTGACATAATTCAGTTTAATGAGCACAGATCACAGCCCTTTCGGAAGTTTCAACATAATAGTCCTCTTTCTAAAGTGCAAGCCAGGCATATCAATTGAGATTTGGATCCTGGATCCAGAGACGAGGGTTCGAGGCCCCCCTCTGCCACTGCCTGGCCGTGTGGCTGAAAAGAGTGTTGATGGATCATAGATTTAGAGCTAGGAGGAGTCTCAGAGGTCATCTGGTCCAACCCTCTCATTTTGTAGATGAGCAAACTGAATGACTTGGCCAGGAGCACACAGGTATCAAGTAGGGAAACCAGTATTCACATCCAGGTCCTCTGACTCCATTTCCTGCACACCGTGTGAGAGAAGAGTTGAGCTCTGATCAAAGGCTTTCCAGTGTTCATGATGTTTCTCAGATTTCTTAGCAATATGAATTTTCCAAGGGAAAGAGTACTGAATTTGGTATCACAAGAGCTGAAATTCACATCTCAGCTCTACTATTACATGTGTGAGTTTGGCCAGATCTCAGTTTCCCTGTCTGGAAGATAGAAGGGTTGGGCGGGATGATCTCAGCTTTCCTTTCTGTTTCTTATGATCATCATCCCAAGCCCTTCCCTTCACAACAGCCCTGTGTGATAGCTGTGAGCAAAATCCACCCTCCCCTTTTGACTGATGAGGAAGTTTCAGATCCAGAGAAGTTGTGACATTCTCCAGGTCACACAGCTGGTAAATATCAAAGCCACAATGCAGACCTCCATCTCCGCACTGCAAGTCCAGAACTTTTTACATTATGACATGATCACTCTAAATCCCATGATCCAGACAGCCTCCATCCTCATGGAATTCACATTCTACTACAGGTATACAATATATTCACAGGTAAGTAAATACAATGTGCATATAAAATAAATAAAAGATGATTGGGCCACACTAGGATCCACCTTTACCTGGTCTTGTGACTAAAAAAAAAGCATGAAATTGGGGATCAGAAGAACTGGGTCCAAGTCCCTGTTCCACCCCTTACTAGCTGTGAGGCTTTATTATGGCAGTCACTTTCTCTCTTGTTGCCTCAGTCATACCATCTCTAAAATAGTGCTAGCTAGCAACGCCTTCACAGCTGATCAAGGCATTGTAAAAATTGATGTGAAATCAGAGTTCATGTAGCATGGTTGTGCTAATAATTTTTGTCTAGAAAGCACTAGACGACTATGAATTTCTCTGGTACCTTTGGCATCATGGAAGAAAATTTGCTGTTTCTATTAGCAAAAATTTTTGTTTCCGGCCCTTGAGTTTGTCTCTGTATGCCGGAAATGAGTGGGGTCAGATACTGATCTTTGGTTCTGTGGGAGAGTTTACATCCCGCGTGTGTGTGTGTGTGTGTGTGTATGTGTGTGTGTGCGTGCGCGCACACGTGCGCGAGTGTGTGTGCTTGTAAGCTGTAGGTATGCACTGTATAGAATAACCATGTTCACACCTTGTCACACAGCTGTCAGTTCCTCTTCTCTAAATGCATTAAAAATCTTGCTCTGGCTCAATCAAGGAAATTCCAACATTGCTCTCAATTGGGGATATCAGTATTCATTTCCTAATTTGCATTTCTTCTCTTCAAGCACCTTGGTTGTAGATGTGTTAGGCTAGCAAAAGAAAGGGCCTCTCTCAAAGCAGGCGAGAGAGAAGGAGAGGAGTGAAGCCACCCATGAGAAATCTGGGTCAGAGATGCTGAGGCGGTTCCCTGACTGCTTTAGAGTATGAAGATTTCTCCTGCATTATAGATAACAGACTTAGAGCCAAAAATATTTTCCCTTTGACCCCTGGCTCTAGCACTCAGGTATGGGTAATGCAAAGCTTCAGGTATGGGAATTCTTCCCAACTAAATGCCTACTATGTACCAGCCAGTGTAGTGGGTATTGAGAGTACAAATACAGAAATGAGACAGCCCCTGTCCTCATGGAGTTAACATTCTGCTTAACAGAGAAGTCAAAATAGCATGCATATAAAAAAAATAAAAGATGATTGGGAGATACTAATAACTGGAGAAATCAGGGAAAATCTTTTGGAGGTGGCACTTTATTTGAGCTTTGAATGGAGTTATGGGTTCCAAGAGATAGAGGTGAGAAGAGAGAGAATTCTAGGTACAGGGAATAGTCAGTGCTGTGGCAGATGTGGGAGATGGAATGCTAATATAGGAAATAAAGAAGAGGGCAGTATTTGGCCAGAACATAGAGTAAATGATGAAGAGTAATGGAAAATCAACCTGGAAAGATAGGCTTGAGCAAGATGGCAAAGGACTTTAAATGACAAACACAGGAATTTCTACTTAACCATGAAAAGAACAAGGTGCCACTCAAGTGTCTTGAGCAAGGAAGTGACAATCAGATCTGTGCTTTAGGAATATCTATTTGGCAGCTTTGCAGAGAGTAGATTGTGAAAGGGAAAGAGTAGAGGTAGGGAGACCAATTAGGAGGCAATAATCTAGGCAAGAAAGGCTGTCTTTCCTCTTACTGTTGAAGACACTACCATTGTCCCAGTGTCCCATGCTCACACACTCCTTTTCACACCATGTGTTCATTCTGTAGCCAGATCTTTTCTATCTTCATTTCTATCTTCACAGCATTTCTCATATCTAACCTCTTCTCTCCACTTACGCAGCCACCACCCTTGTACGTGCCCTCAACCCCTCTCACCTGGACTATTACAATAACCTCCTAACTGGTCTCCCTATCTCTCGTCTCTACTTACCCTCCACTTGACTGCCAAAGTGATTTTTCCAAAGTGTACGTCTAATAATCTCCAGTGGTTCCCAGTTACAGCCTAGTCCCTTCCTACTTCTCCAGGCTTTCCTGTCCTCTATGAGCTCCACAATCTAGGTCTTACTTTCTGTTTTTCTCATGCAATCTTTTCTACCTCAGCTGTATGCCCGGAATATTCTCCCTCCTCATCTCTGCCTCTTCCCTGGCTTACCTCAAGACTCTAGTCAAATCATAGCTCTGCTTCCACAAGGCCTCTCTTGATTCTTCCTTCTCCCCGTATCGCCTGCCCCTGCGAAAGTCTTCTCTCTGAAGTTACCTCCCATCTGCTCTCTGTGTGTGTCTTATGTTTACATAGTTATTTACATGCGCTCTCTTCCATTAGAATGTGAACTCCCTGAGGGCAGGAATGCTGTTTTTGCCTTTCTTCTTACCCTCAGTGTGTAGTACAGCGCCTGCAACCTAGTCATCACTTAATTATTGATTGACAGAACTAAAATTTGGGTATGTATGAATGAAAAGAAGGTGTCAGATAAAAGACATGTTAAGAAAATAGATCAAGAGACTTGGTAATTAATTCTCTGTTTTGAGTGAATGTGAAAGACCAAGGAGGAGTCTGAGGTTACCTGCTTGACTAGGACAAGGTGCTGCCTCAATAGAAATAATAGTAGAGAGAGAAGTGGTTTTAGGGGGAAAGCCAATAAGTTCTCTTTTTGATGCATTGAGTTTGAAGTGCCTGTTGAACATCCTGCTGTTGCTGTCTAGTAAGCAAGTGGAGATATAGGTCTAGAACTCAAAAGAGGGTATAGATTTGGGAGACATCTGCACAGAGGCTGTAGTTGAATTCATGGGAACTAATGAGACCAATGGGAGAAAATAGAGTGTTGCATTAGAGCTGTATTGTGTACTTATCACTTCTGCTAGATTGTCAGCTTCACTGGGGGCAAGAACTCTGTCATTAGCTTTATGTCACCCACATATTCTAGCACGTGACCTCATACAGAGAACATATGGCAGAACTTTGGAATTATAAATAGCATTAGAACATAAAATAGAGAATGTTGGTTTTGGCTTCATATCCCCAGAGATCATGCTTGTTCTTGGCACTTATTAGACACTTAATAAATATTTTTAATTAAGTTTAATTAGACCTGGAAAGGACCTTAGAACATCTACTGTTAGAACATAGAATATAAAATGTCAACTGGAAAAAAACTTGGAATATTAAAATAGAACATAGAATGTTAGAGTTGGATAAGATATTAGGACACAGACTATCAGTGCTATAAGAGATCTTATATTGAGAGGCCCAGACTTGGTTGGAGTCAGAACGACCCCTGTTGGAGGCGTGTCAGCCCCCAGCAACTCTCCAAAACGGTAAGTTACTGATAAAATCACTAGAAAAAAAATCTTAGAACATAGAAAGCTATGATCCTGTGGACATTAACAAGGAGCTTAAAGTACAAGATGTTAGTTATGGGATGTTAGAGTGAAAGGCCATTCCTTCTATCACCAACATTCCGAGTTCCCTTCCAGTTCTGTCCTTTCCTATTCTGTGTTCTTACAGGCTGCATTCTCGAGTCCCTGGCAGCAGAGCAAGGCAGCCAGTAGCATAGTGAAAAGAGTGTTAGCCCAGAATCAGGAACACCTGAGTTTACATCTGGCGTCAGAGCTTACTAGCCGTGTGGCTCTGGGCAGTTTGCTTCACAGAGTTGTTGTGAGGATCAAATGAGAGAGTATTTTTTTAAATGCTTAGCACAGTTCCTGGCACTTGTAGGTTCTTATTCCCTTCCCTTTGCCTTCATCCCCTTCTGTTTTTGGTATATTATAATTTTGTGATTCATTTTTTATGACCACCATCTTCTTATATTTAAAGAATATATTGTCTCATACATAGTTAGGTTTTTATTCAAAAAATTCCCCAGGGCCACTCACAAAAATTGTTTTTTCTAGACCATTTTAACTAATTAAAATGCATCTTTTGCTTACCCTCCACATTACCACTACACAATACATTCATATACACACACATTCTTCCTCCTCTCTTCCTTCTTGGGAAGCATTGTATGTCACAATCTGGATCTAAAAAGGGTCTCTTATTGTTCTCTGGAGCAGACAGAGCCCATCCACCTCTTTGTTTTATTTGACCTAAGTACTTTAGGTCAGCCTATGTCCAGAAACCCCATTTCTAATTGGCTATCATCTTACATGTCTCATTATTGTACCTTATCAAGACTAAAACTGGAACTAAAACCCCCATGTCAGGGGGTCATCTGATCAAAGCAGGATCTTTTAGTAGCCAACCTTTAGTCACCCTTGCAGAACTATATGTCATTCTCCCACTCTTGTTACTAAATGCTGCAGAGGTACATAAAGTTTAGGTTTTCAGTTCAGCAGCCTCTATTCCCAAGGAAAGGTTGCAATTCAGTTCAATAAATGTTTATTGAGCACTTGGTATGAGAAAGACTCAATGTTCAGCTCCCAGCTAGGGAGAAGATGCATATACATTAATGAACATAATATAAAATTGATGTAAATAGTTAGAAGGAGCCTTCAAACATCAAATAGTAAAACATACAACATAGGAAAGTTGAATTGATAGGATCCTAGAATACAGATTATCAGAATTTAAAGGGACATTAGAGATCATTTAGGACAGGGGTGGGGAACCTGTGGCCTCAAGGCCATATGTGCTCTCCAGGTCCTGTAGTGCAGACCTAGAAAGTCATACATGGCCTTCGAAGCCATAAGTTCCCCAACCCTGATCTAGGGCAACTCACTTACTTTATAGATGGAGAAATTGAGGCTGACAGGGGAAATTACTTGCCCAATACCCCTAAGTGGAAGAACTGAGAAAACCCAAGTTTACTAATTCCCAATACAGTTTTCCACTTACCATGAAGCCTCCCATCTTCCTGCATTTTATGTATTTAGTCCAGTATATACCAAAGGTAGCATCACTGACCTTTTTCTACCTCACAGGATATTGCTGAAAATGGCTGTAGCCCAGCCACAGAAGATCCTTTGCCAAAGGCTGCTCCTTCACCATTAGCTGAAACAAAGGATTCCAAACTCCGAGAAGACAGGAGGCCCATCACCGTGCACTTTGGGCAGGTATGCATAGAACCCTTCTTTTACAATTCTACCGAAATGGACTATTCAAAAGTATTATCTGGCCTGTCTACAATTCAGCTTGATTTTCAGGATTTTTTTTCATGACAGTTTTCTCTACTGAAAGCTGTTCTCAACTTCCAATATTCAAAAGTATTTTTCTGTTTCAAAATCTCACTAAAGAAATTCCCAGAATTTGGAAGCAAAGCATCATGGCCGTGGCAGTCAACTCTTTTGACTCTTAGATGAACTCATTAAATCCAACAGCTTCTGCTCTCACTACCTGAGAGAGAACCAGCTCATTAGAACCTTTTAGCATGGCAGGCTCCCTCTCTGTATCCCCAAGTAAAAGGCAGCAAACCTTAGCTTTAAGAAAATCAATTTGGTTGTTCTTTATTAATAGACTCCCAGAAAATCCATATCAGAAGTCGTTCTCTACAGAGTAAACACCCGTATTCTGATGCAGACGATCCAGAAGTATTTTCATCTATTATAAGTGTTGGGAGAACTGTGTTTTTGTTGAATGTCTTTCCAAAGTTAAACATGGTACCAAGATATAAAAAATTAACTTCTCTTTGTCAGTTTCTCACTATGATCATGCTTTTATGCAGAGAAAGAATCTTGTCTGTTCTTCATCAGCTCCTTTGATTGAATTAGGTGTCTTGTCTCTGAAATTCTTTTCAGAGCAAATGTAAAATGATTCCTTTGATAAAGTGGAATGTTGATAAACCAAAGTCTTCTAAGGATACCATTGACAAAGAGAATGGAGGATGGACTAAGACGCAAACCCAACAGCATGTGGTCACAACCAACACTGTCAGAAGATTGTTCTAATACATTACTAATATTTATATATTGGTGTCTTGTCCTCTTTTAGACTGAACTCCATAAAATGGGAACCTCTTTATATACCTCCCCCTACCACCCAGGTACAACTACCCATTGCCAAACAGAGTAGGCACGCAATAAATTTGTTTAACAAAAAACCAGCCACATCAAAACAAATTGGGATACTCTCGTCTGTTGCTAGAGAAAGACTGGAGATGGTCATCAAAGAGACCTTGGATTGAATTTGAGCAGTTTCAGTTTTCATCCCGCCCCCTCCCCCAGCCTAACCCAGCATTAGCCTGCTTCCCTCAGCAATGCAGCTTCTTAGGTGTGCATAAAAATGACTTACTAGAATCAACTGGCCCCCTCACACATATACACATTGTTCCTTTTTAAGTTTAGTTTTTCATTAGGATTTTGATGAACATCAAAAAAATGAACATTTCCCTGTATAAAGAACAGAAAAAGAATATACGAAATCGCAAATATCTGTTATGTGCAGCTCAGAGGATTTTTGTAGTATATGTAAAGTTTAATACAGGAATACCAAAAGTACACTCCTTGTCTCTGTGCCCTTCTGAACTTCCTTCTGCTCTCTTCTGAATATTTTTTAAATGTTTCATTGATGCTCTTTCTTTTTTTTTTATCACTATCACTACCTCTTATACCTTCCCTACCCCCACACTACAATTCTTGCAGATCACAAATAAGTATAATCAAGAATAACAAATCCATACACTGGTGATGTCTGAAAAAAAGTGGAGAAAATCTATTTCTCCATTTTATCAACTCGCTATCAAGGAGTGAAATGCATGACTGAGTCATCATCATAACCCTGGAGCATGATTGGTCATTGCATTCATCAGAATTATTAAGTCTTTCTAAGTTGTTTTATAAATGGTTCTACTGGTTCTGCTCACTTCTCTCTACATCAGCTCATACATGTTTTCCCAGCTGTTTTTGCATCTGTCCCTTTCATCACTTCTTATAGCACAATAATATTCTATTATATCCCTAGACCATAATTTGTTCAACCGCTGCCCATTTGATGGGCACCCCCTTTTTGTTTATAGTTCTGTGCTACAGCAGATAGTGCTGCTATAAAACACTCTTGTACTTACTGTCTTTTCTCTCTTTCTTTCATCTGTTTGGGCTAGATGCCTAGTAGTGGTTTTGCTGGGTCAAGGGGGTGACTTTTGAGGTATAGTTCCAAATTGCTTGTTGGAATGGAATGATTAAACCAATTCACTGCTCCACCATCAGTATATTAATGTGACTTTCTTCTCATAGTCCCTCTTGTAATTGTCCTTTCTCTTTCCTTTTTTTTTTATTTTTTGTAATCTTTGCCAGTCAGATTCAGGTGATGTGGAACTCACAGTTGTTTTAATGTGCATCTCTGTTATTGTCAGTTATTTGGAGCATTTTTTCATATGGTCATTGCTGTTCTCCTTTTGAATTGCCTGTTCGTTTCCTCTGACCATTTATCTATTATGGAATGGCTCTTGTTCTCATATATCTGTATTTATTCTATATCTTCGATAACAGATCTTTATACAGCAAAGTTGCTGCTAAATTTTTCCCAGTTAACTATTTTCATTCTAATTCTAACTGCATTGATTTTACACAAAAACTTTTCAATTTTATATAATCAAAATTGTTCATTTTATCTCCAGCAGTTATCTACATACACATACTTTTCCTGAAGGACCTGTTTTGAGGGAACCAATTACCAGAATTAAATGGAATAAGCAAGCATATATGCAAGGTTTTATTCAGGGGTTTCTCCTCAATGCAGTGTTCTTTTTTTTTTTAATTTTTTTTATTTACTCATTTACTTTTAATTTACAGGATTCAGTTCCACAATCACTTGAGTTTCAGATTTTCTCCCCTCCCTTCCCCCCCCCCCCCATGGTGGCGTGCAATCATGTATAGGATCTAATGCAGTGTTCTTAGGGGCAAAAATAAAACTGAAATAATCTTAAAGCCAAACTTGCTAAATTATCCATAAGATCAAAAGCTGGAATAAATAAATCATGTACGCCAACAGCATTTTACAGATGAGAAAACTGAGGCTAAAATAAATGACTTGCCTAAAATCACATAGACTATGTTCGAGCTGAAATTTGATTTCAAGTTGTCTGATTCCAAATCCAATGCTTTTTCTATCATAGTACCACATAGAAATCATTTTCAAGGCAGTTTCACTAAATTATTTCATTTAATGAAGTGGCCTTTAAGGTATTTTCATTTCAGTTTTATTTCAGTCTTTAAATACTTAAGAATCTTACAGTAAAAAAAATCTTTTATTTGCCATAGGTTATTAGTTCAAATGGGCAAGTTTGCAGATAGATTTTTCTCATCCATCTAATGCTTTGTTTGAAATAGTCATGCGCCTTATCTTTAGGGGGTTTTGTTTTTGCAATTTTTTTTTGCTTTAAAACTTAAAAGAAGGATATTTACTACAAAAAAAGATTTTGTTAAAGATCACCTCAAAATGACATCGTTTCTACTTCTCCATACCCTTCCTCTGAAAGATCCATTCTCCCTCCCCCCCCCCATCCCTCTGGACATCAGCTCAAAGTTGGAACAAACCTGAGTGACTGTCACTACCATTGCTAACAATGAAAGCTTTGGCCACATAGTATATCCAGGATGGCAGCCCCAGGCAGGGAAGGGGGTGGTGTGGGGGAGGGGGGCTCTTTCCCTAGTAGCCTTTGTCCCTCTTTCAGCATGTACCCACTCCTCCTGGGCAGATGCATTTTTGAAAATATGACATGGAGGTTGAAAAATATCCTAGTGTTAAATGTAATCTTTTTCCTGTTTTGGTGAGAATGAGAGACTATATTAATGTCCTTTTCCAATAAATGGAGAATAAATGTGTGTGTTTCTGTATGCACATAAATGTATACAGCATGTGCCTGGGTGTGCATGTGCCCTTATGTGTGTGAATAGATAGATGGATGGATAGATAGATAAATGGATAGAATAGATAGGAGGGGGAGTCGAATAAACAATTAAAAAGCCACCCCAAACTATTGAAATAAGAGCTGTTTGTGCCTTCACAGGTCTGTAAACTAGGGAGGATAAAAGTGTCTTTTTTCCCGTCTGTGACTGGCTTCACGTGTCTGCCAGCATTATGCAAGTGTACTGGGGGAAGGCAGAAATTTTTAAAATGCATGCATGTGGATGAGGGTCAAGCCCCGAGTATCAGTAATGCAGTGGGCTCCCCTGTACAGCTGCAGCGCCCGAGCCTACCCACAGCAACGAGATGCCTTAATTGAGACATGCTGTCAAAGTGACAAACACATTTGCATACAGTCTATTTATTTTCACCAGGGAAGGTCTACAGTCTGCTGTCGGTTGAACATTCTTAATCAGTTTGCTGTAAGTGAGCCGGCAGCTAGCTGTCCTGTGCTGGGAGCTTTTCTTCATTACATGACAGATTAGCTAAAGGGGGGATGGTCTAGGAAAGGCATTAAACCCCTTCATTTTAACTCTTTGTGGCTTACCCTACTGCACGTTAGCTTCTGGCCCTCTGCAGTCTGCTCACAGTTGTGACAGTCTTCATTATTCAGCCATTTCTTAAATACACAGTATCATGGTAAATTATTCGTAAGCACCCATGTAGTACAGGCAGGGCCATGGAGCTCAGAAACATCAAGGTTTCAGATTATGTGATTCTAAAAATGCTTGTGTTTCCCTGAGAGTTTTAATTATATTCCTGTGTGCACAGTAAAAAAAAAAAAAGAAAGAAAGAAAGAAAAAAAGATGTGATTTCATTCATTCAGGAAACATTTATGAAGCTCTTGTTATGTGCAGTGAATGCCCTATGCCCAGAGAAGGGAAGAATTCAAAGATAAATAAAACATTGCCCCATCATCAAGGAATTTTTATTCTAGTGAAGGAGATGAGACTTGGACACAAATAAAGAAAGATTATAATATGATGTGGCCTTATAAGAGCAGCACAGAGTGTTACATGATTAGATGCGGGAGATGTCACTTTAAGCTGGAGGAATCCAGGTAGGCTTCATAGAGGTGGTATCATTGGAGCTGGGTCTTGAAGGTTGAGTGCTGGCAGTGCTATAGGGGTGCGGAATTTGGGACAAAGGAAATAAATTTGCATAAGCAAAGGCAATAGAGGTGAGGGAATGCAGGATGTGTTGGGGGGGACTAGATAATCAGATCCAAAAATCTCATTTTCAACTCTACTATCTTATGGACTACCATTCAATATTTTGAGGTATCTTGTAGTCCTAATATTCTTATTCAGACATTCTAAGGTTCCTTCTAACTCTGGCAGTTTGTGCTCTATGTTCTTTTATCTCTAATGATAGTTGAGGAAACTGTAATCCAAAAATGAGGAAATTACTTGCCCAAGGTCATACATAGAGTTAGTAGAAGAGTAATTTGCTTTGTTCAGATCTTTTCCCATCCATCATGAGCAAATCAGATTGGCCATAGAAACTCTGAATATGGTTTTCATATTCTGGTCTAGATTAATACCATCAAGGATATGGACCTCAGTTAAGAATCTTACTTGCTATTACCAGTCCTGCTCTTAGGAGGCAGAAAACAGAAATAAAGAATCATATCGAGGATCATGGGAAATGGCCCCAGGGTCCTTCTGCTTTGCATTCTCCCTTAACTGATTGATCTGTGGACAAATGAATCTCTTGCTTTCCACCCTGATGAATTCCAAAGGGCTTGTGTTGAAAGGTACTCTTTTCCCCCCAAACTAAAAGAACATTCTTTAAGCTCTTTAGTATAAAGTTCCAGAATTGAAATAATGCACCAGCGGAGTAAGTTGGAGACAAAACCAGAGATTCCAGTGGTTCCCAGCAACTTAGGACAGTGGTTGATTTGAATATCTCTCAGATGCAAACTCTGTATTGGAAGAGGAGTTTCTTCATTTTTGTATAGACTTAACACTATTATATGCAAAAAAAAAAAGAAAACAAGTCATCTGGGCTCATATTTGGTGGATGTTTCAGTCAGCTATGAAAAAGTCACTTTTTAACCTTTTTCAATTTGAAACTAAGGTTCATGTGTAGTGGAAAGACCAGTGAACTAGGAGTAAAGAAGTCTGGGTCCTAGACCTCCACCCTGCTGCCACTCACTGTGTGGCCTTGACCAAATTATAACCCTTCTCTGGACTTCTCTTTCCTCACTTGTAAAAGGAAGAGATTGAAACAAAGGTTTTGAGATCCTTTCCACCTTTAACATCCTAAGATTCTTTATTCTAAAGTAACCTTTTTGGTCTGTGTTCTAAGATCTTTTCTAACTCTAGCATCCTAGCATCCTAATATTATTTATTCTAAAATCTCCAGTTCTGACATTTCGTGATATTGTGAAGTCTTATAAAATTACTGGATCTTAATGATTTGAATGGAGGGCACTTTGCAGGAAGGAGGAGAAAGCACAAACTGGGAGCTGGGAAACCTGTGTTCATATCTCTGCTCCAGCGGTTCCTGTGTAGCTGTCAGCTAGTGATTTAGCCTCCCTTTCTTCATCTGCAAAATGGGCACAATAATACTCCTACTAATAATCTCTCAAAATTGTTGTGAAGAAAACACTTTATGAAAAGTAAACTTTAAAGTTATTAGTTCATTTCATCAAGTGCTAAGTGCCCTACTAGCCTTGGCACCATGTTTGTGTTTCTTTTTTGCTCAAATAGAGAAAAAAATAGCAAATTAGCCCTCTAAAGGAAGAATTTCCAGTCCTTGGTGGTCATAAGTCTGGATTTTTGTCCCCTCCTAGAAACAGCTTTGTAATTATAAGAATTATACTAAAGTCTCATTTTACCTTAGGTACATTTTTATTACTAGATGAGAAACTGATTTTCAAACAGAAGATCAATGATAGGGAAGGAATGTGATACATTTGGAAAGAGCTTTGCATTTGAAGTCAGAAGACCTAGGTTCAAACCCAGCTCTGATATTTTCTGCCTTTGTGACCTTGGACAAATCTCTCAACATCTCTGAGCCTTCATTTCTTCATTGATAAAATAAGGGCATTAGATAGATCTTGGTAATTTCTAAGGTACCTTCTAGCTCTTGATTCTGCAGCTTTTTTCCTGCTTGTCTGTGATGTTGTCATTGTCTCTGGGGAGTCAGTGTGGTATAGCAGAAAAAATCAACCCTTACTAGCTACGTGACTATGAGTCTCAGTTGTCCTCATCTGTAAACTCGGGGCAGTTGCTACCTCACAAGACTGTAAAGAGATAAAAGCAGAAATTATTACTCTTCATGAAGGTCGGGTTGATGGGCTATGGTTGGCCTTTCCATTGTCTGGTAACACTGTCCTTTAGACAGTTTTCTCTTAGAAGCCAAAGTAAACAATCGAAGGAGCTTACCTCTAAACATAGCATTAGATTTAGGGAAAAAAAAAGAACTGCCAATAGAAGAAGAGAAATGAGATTCAAGAACTTCACAAGTGCTGAGTTGAAAATTCAAGAGGTTTTGATTAAGGATTCAGTGTTTGCTGAAATGTGTTTTGTTATCTTTGTAGATATCTTTTGTCTGTTTTCATTGAAGTGAAGAAACCCAAATATCTTAGCCAACAATAGTTGAAATTAGAAATATCTTCCTGATACTGTATTTGGTAGACCTCATTTGTAATGTTGTTAGCTGAACAGAGATGTAAATTCAACTAGCAATTGCTTTGAAATCCAAACCATTTACTCTCCATTCAGCAAGAATTGAAGATAGCAGAGAAAGAATATATTGAAACCAAGCACAGACTCTTAATACATAGAATGTTAGAGCTGAACAAAATATTAGAATATAAATTGTTATAATGTAGAACACAATGTTGAGTCTGAGAGAGGCCTCCAAGTGACCTAATATGTAGCAAGCACACTGGCCTGGGAGCTAGTGAACCTGAGTTTGGATTTCAGCTGACATACTTCTGTCCCTCTAGGCAAGGAATTCAAACTGAAGCTCAGTTTCAGTCTCAGTAAGATGTGGGTAATCATATTTGTAACAAACAAATGTTATAGTAAAATGGTACTGTACTATATAAACCTTAAATGGAATTAAAGAGGAGGCATTAGAACATAGACTATTGATGCTGAAAGAAGCCTTAAAACCACAATTGTTAGAACCTATATTGTATGTTAGAGCCAAAAGAGGCTCTAGAGGTCACTTTGTCCAGTGTCCTCACTCTAAAGCTCAGAGGGAGGATTGACTTGCCTATGGTCATACAGTGGGTTAGTAGGGGCCAAGGTGAGGACTTGAACCCATGTCTACTGACTCCTGATGAGAGCAGAAGCACTTGAACTACTCTACCATACCTCCTCTTTGTCTGAAACAAAGCCAGTAGCAGAATGGCCCCCCTCCTGGCTTATAGCACTCTATGAAAATGAGTTTCTTTCTGCCCAGTCCTTGAAGTATTCTGTGAGTGAAGGTGTTAATTAAACATTTCATCTACTTTGTAGTAATTTCAAACAAGATTGATATTTATCTTGTGACAGGCGCTTCTAGAGTATCCAGATTTAGGGAGCCCTATAACTTCATGTTGGGAGTTAATGGATATAAGGGTGTTATATATCCATAAAGCATTACATAATTATGAGGATTATGATAACGAGCCATCAGTTTCTGTTGCTCTTAAGCACTTCTTAGACTCATTGTGGTTTAGTGGGAAAAGCACAGGACTTAGGATCAGAAGATCTAGGTTGCTTACCCTAACCTATCTGCACTGCTATATTTCTGTTATCCCCATTTTACAGATGAGAAAACTGAGGTCTGCTACCTTTGCATTATCATAATAGGGAGGAAGAGACAGGCAGACAGAGACAGAGATATCTTAGAACAGAGATTATTAGATCAAAAGATGTTTCATCCCACACATTCCTCACACAGAGAGTAAGAGAGTGTCATTGCCAAGACACTGACCCAAGTCTGCCAAACCAAGCCCAGTGCTACCTCCCAGACAATGGTGTCTACTGCAATAAATGCAATTGCTTCCTCCCTCCCTCCCCTTCAGGGAGAGGCACATTGTTGTGGGAGGAGTCCTGGAGTTCAAGACACAGACTTGGTTTGAATCCCAACTCTGCTACTATTTAACTGATCTCTGGTACTCAGTTGCCTTTTCTGTAAAGTAGGGATAATGGTTATACCATTAACCTCATGGAGTTGTTGAAAGGTGGGTGTTTCAGAGGACTTAAAGTGCTGTGTGAGTTTTTACTTTTAGGGATGGAAAAACTGAGACTTGACAATAGGATGCTAGGATTTGAAGCTGGCAGTGGAGACCTGAGAGAGAATCTTATCCAACCACCTCATTTTAGAGATGAGAAAGCTAATAAGATCTAAAGAGGGGAAGCAACTCACCCAGGGTCATACAGAAGGAGGAGTTGGAATCCACGCTTCTGATTCCAAATCCAGGGCTCTTTGTCCCCAAGCCCCCTGCAGTGGTCTTCCCAAGGTCACACAGTTAATAAGAGACAGAGCCAGGAAGCCAAACCAGGTCTCTTGCAAGCTTAAGAGTCTTTCCTCATGGCCACACTGCCTCCCTGGTTAAGCATCTCTCTTTCCCTTCTCATATTGGCAGACTGGATCTTTCTTCTTCTCTCTCCTGTGGTCTCCATCTTTTTTCCTCAGAAGTCTAAAATGTGGCAGCCCTGGGGAAAGGCAGATTTTGGAGCTACAGTGGCTCTCAAAGATGACTTCGGAAGGGCTGGTACAACAGTAGTTCATAGAAACCATAAGGAACAACAAGCATGGTGATGACCCTAAATTTAGATTTGTTCTTTTTATTCATTATGGTCAAAAGGTCAGCTCTGTGAAAATGGTGACTAGAGTAGTTTGAAGGCTGCACCCAAGCACTTTGAACTTCACCTGCCTTCAAAGGGAATTCAGAGACTGGAGGCAGACTTAATGAGAGAATGATTCTAATTCACTGCACCAAGGGAGATCCAGCAGAGTTTGTCATGAGACAGGTGGAAAAGATCTTAAATTTTGAAAGCATATTACAAGCAATACAATTCACCATTAAAACCACATAATCTTAGACGGAACCTCAGGAGTCATCCAATCCAAATCTTACCTAAACACAAATCTCCTTTATAAAATCCTCAGCAGTGGATCTACTTGAAGACCTCCAGTGCCGAGGAACTTACTGCCTCAAAAAAATAGCACCTTTAAATTTTGGGGCATCTCTGATTTTTAGGAAGCCTATAGAATGTCAGATTTAGAAAGGACCTTAGGAGTCATCTTATATGACCCTTATCTGAAGAATGAATCCCTTCTAAAACATAACTGACAGGTGGTATGCCTTGAACACCTCCAATAATGGGGACCCTAAGGTGACCTTTTCTACCTTTGGAAAGCACTAATTGTTAGAAAAATTGTGTCTTATAGTAAGGCTAAATCTGACTCTCTGCAACTATACCTCCCCCTGGCCATAGCTCCTACTTCTGCCATCTGGAACCAAGCTGAGAAAGTCTCATTCTTCTCCCAGTAATAATAGTTGACATACAAATAGCACTTGAAGGTTTGCAAATTCTTCTCTCATTGAGACCTGGCTCCCTCCTGAAGACCCAACTTCCCTTTCCAACATTGGTTGCACTTTGACTCCCACCCCACCACTCATAGTGGGGGAATCCTCCTTGCTCCCCACTACCAAATCCAAGGTGACCCTCTACCACCATCACAAATGACCCTCTTCTCCTTTGAGGTTCACTCAGCCTAAATCTACCATTCAGTCAAAATTCTAGTAGCTCTTCTCTACTCACCTCTAGGATACACTTCTTTCCTCAATAATTTCAATGCCTGGCTCAAAATGTCCTTTCCTCCCCAACTCCTGTGCTCACTTATATTAGACTTCAACTTACATATTGATACTCCCTCAAATACCTCCCAGTTCCTTACCTTACTCATTTCACATGATCTTCTCTCCCACCCCAGCTCAGCTACACACAGAGGCCATCCTCTTGATCTTGCCATCACCCACAAATACTCGGTTTCCATGTTCATGAACTCGAAATTCCCTTATGACAGTCTGTTATCTTCTCTCTGTCTCTCTGTCTCTCTGTCTCTCTCTCTCTCTCTTTCTCTCTTTCTCTTTTCCCCTCTTTCCCCCCTTACCACCCCTTCCCCCCTTACCACCCCAGACCCTATTCTTTGTCCTCACTCTCACCTCTCATATCTTGGTCCTTCACTTTTCCAGGTTATCACCCCTACAGTAGCTACACTCTCCTCTCTTCTCCATTTTGACCCTTTGGTAAGCCAGTTCAACTCTACACTGGCCTCTTTTCTTGAATTCCTTGCCCCTTTATCCTGTTACTGATCTTGCCCTGTCAAGCCTAAGCTTTGGATTACTCAACCATCTGCTGCCTTCACTATTATTCATGTGCTGCTGAACAAAGCTGGAGAAAATCACAAAACTTTGCTGACAGGATCCACTACAAATTTATGTTACACAAACTCAAATGGACCCTCAATGCAGTGAGGCAATCCTTATATACCTCCCTAATTGGCTCACTAGCCCATTTACCACAGTGGCTTTTTCCTTTCTCAAACATCCTAAAGCCCTGCCCTCCCCCAGCTGAGAATTTTGCCTAATATTACACTGAAAAAATTGAGGTCATATGTTAAGAACTTTTTTTCCCCTCCTACTCATCTCATATCACTCAGATACCTCCCATCAGCGTCACCCAGATACCTTTCATTACTGTCTTCTCCTTTACTCCCATCTCACAGGAGAAGGTGACCCTTCTCTTTGCCCAACAAACCACTCTACATGGTCGAGTAGTACCATTCCATCCCATCTCCTCCAGCATATTTCATCCTCTTTCATATGCATCTTCTTACTTATCTTCAGTTTTTCCTTGTCTGCTGGCTTTCCCCCTACTACCTCCAAACATACCCATATTTCCCTATTAATAGGGATCCATCTGTTTCTGCTAGCTCTTGTTCCATATCTTTTTTTCCCTTTGTGGCTAAACCTGTTGAGAAGGCCATCAACAGTAGGTTCTTCTACTTCCTTTCCTCTCACTCTCTTCTTAAGTCTTTATGGTCTGGCCTCTGACCTAATCATTCAACTGAAATTGCTTTTACAACTCTTAGGGCCTTTTCTCAGCTCTCATCCTACTTGCCCTCTCTTCAGTCTTTAACACTGTTGATCACCCTTTTCTCCCTGATAGTATCTTCTCCCTAGCATAGTTCTCTGACATACCTGACTACTGCTTCTCAGTCTCCTTTGCTGGACCTTCATCCAGTTAATACCACTAACATGGGTGTCCCCTACAGTTCTTCCATCTCTTCTCCTTCTGTGTTATTTTACTTGATGATCTCATCAGTTCCCACAGATGTGCTGATAATTCTCAGATCTACTTATCCTGCCCTAACCTCTCTACTGATTTTTAGTCCTGTATCTCTCCTTGCCTGTTGGACATCTTGAACTAGATGTCCCATAGACCTCTTAAACTCAGCATGCCCCAAACTGAACACATTACCTTTCTCCCCAAATCCTCTCTTCTTTCCAACCCTGTTACTATCTGGGGTACCATCATCCTCAGTCATCTAGACTCATAACCTACCTGTCATTCTCAATTCCTTCCTTTCTCACCTTCACATATACAATCTGTTGCCAAGTCTTGTCTCTTTTTACCTCTAGAATACCATATAACACTATTCCCTCTTCTCTCCACTGACATTTCCACCACTGGTGCAGACCTTCATAGCCCCATGCCTGGACTAGTGTAATAGCCTGCTGCTGGGCTTCCCTGCTTCAAGTCTCTCCCTAGTGCAGCCCCTCCTCCACTTACCTTTTGAATTGAACTTCCTAAAGCACAGGCCTGACTGTGTCATCATACTACTCAGTAAACTCCAGTGGCTCCCTATCGACTCCAAGATCAATATAAAATCTTGTGTTTGGATTTTAAACCCCTTAATAACCACACACATACACACATACACACACACACACACACACACACACATGCACACCTCTCCAACTTACTTATCCTGCTTATGTCTTATTTGTACAAAATTGTTTTCATGTTGTCTCGCTCATAAAATTGTGAGCTCCTTAAAACCAGGTACCACCTTCTGCCATTTCTTTATGTCCCAAGAACTTATCACTGTTTCCTGGCACATAGCAGGTACTTAATAAATGCTAGATGGCTAATCAACAAAGAGTATCTTGTTTGAGGTGTGTACTGTAGGTATTATTATCCCCATTTTTAGATGAAGAAATTGAAGCTCAAAGAGATGAAGGGATTAACTTCCATTTTTTATAGCCATCCAGTCCTATTCAACAAGTATTCGTTAAGTGTCTGCTTTTTGTAAGGTACCATGCTAGAGCTACAAAGACAAAATGAAAGCATTCACTGCCCTCAGGGAGCTTACATTCTCCTAATACATCAAGTAAATGTCAGAATTAGGAGTCAAACCCAGATCTTAACTCTAAATCCCACATTCTCTCTGCCACTCTATCTTTTCATGACATCTCTTCAAAAACATGCTTCTCCTCCCACCACCAAAATCTTATGTTCCTCAGGTTAAACTTCCCCTCTTCTTTCAACTGAAGCTCATATGGAATGGTTTTGAGTTCCTTCACCATTGTGATCAGCCACCTGGATATGCTCTAGCTTGTCAGAGTACTTTCTAAAATGTGATTTCCAAAAGAGAGCATAGCATTCCAGTTACTGACTGAGCAGGGCACAGGGTAACAGAGCTGTCACCTCTCTCATGCAGAACATCAGGTCATTTCAAAACACACAGATCAAATCTATGTCTGCAGCTTTGCAGAGGAAACAAGCCTCCTCTAACCAGTAGTGATGTGGTGGGGGCTGCTGTTGACATTGAACTCTCTTAGAGAACTTTTTGCTGCAATAAGGAGATGAATTGAACACTCAGAAGTAAAATTCTCTCTTGGCAGATTATTTCTGGAACTTGCTCCCTCAACCTCATTCTCCTCATCAATGAAATGGCAATAATAAGGCTTAAAAAACTACCTGCTTCCCAAGATCATCTGTAAAGTTCTGTAAAGAGCTGTGTAAATGTGAGCTAATGGTGGAATACTGGTCTAGTATCTCTGCCATGATGTTTGCTATGGGTACATGAATAATAATACCTTATATTTCTATAGCACTTGAAGGTTTATTTAAAAACACACACATACACACACACACATTCCTTACAATGATCCTGTGGTAAGCATCATTATTATTATCTTACAACTGAAGAAACAGAGGTTCAGAGGGGACAACTAACCTCCTTAGAGTCACATAGCAAGGAGGCAGCAGAATCAGGCTTCTGGATTCTATGAGCAGGGCTTTTTCCACTGTGCCAAGCAGCATATCCATATCACATAAATTGATTATTCTCCTGTACTTTACCTAGAAATACTTCCTAACAATTTCATTAATTTAAGGACCTGATATTGCCTAATTTGGACACCTAGGTGGCACAGTGGTTAGAGTGCTGGACCTGGAGTCAGGAAGATACCTCTTCATGAGTTCAAATCTGTCCTTAGACACTTACTAACTGTGTGACCCTGGGCAAGTCACTTAACCCTGTTTGCCTCATTTTTCTCATCTGTAAGATGAGCTGGAAAAGGAAGTGGCTCCAGTATCTTTGCCAAGAAAACTCCAAATGCATGCAAGGCGTCAGACATGACTGAACAACAACAAATTGCCCAGTTGATGTTCTTACCAATATGTTTTTTTTCAGTCTGTTACAATATTCTTCTTGTGCCCTATTTGCTTCCACTGTAGTTCTCCTCTGATGCTACCTTGGGCTGTAGGGGCACAGAGGGAATCACAAGCACTTAAAGGTTCTGCCAGTGAAGTAAAAGCTATGGCAAGTCAGAAAACCCGTTTGATTCCCAACACTGCTGCTCACTAGCCATGGGAATTTTAGCAAGATCCTTAATGCCACTGAGCCTCTCTTTGCTTACCTATAAGATGAAAGTAATGATACTTGCACAGAAGGAGTGCTGTAAGGAAAGCACTTAATAGCTCTTAAAATACCATAGAAATATGCATGGTTGTTGGCACCATTGTTTTCATGTTACCAGCAAGTTGGAAAGGCTTCAGGTACAGTCTCAGACATGGATTATATCTTGTTGTACGTGGACCAGCCTAACTGAGTGCAGAAGCTCATCATCAGAATGTTGTCCGTCAGGGCAGGACTGTTTTGGCCACAGCAAGAAAAGAAAGAAAGAAAGAAAGAAAAAAGTGATTACTTCACTAGGGTAAGGGCAAAAGAAGGGAGTGGGGAAGAAAGCCTCATTCTGCATTGCTAGAGTTAAATTCCCATCCCAAAGAAATGGCTTTCTTTAAGTACTGAATGGAATTCCGTTTTGATACCCAAGTACAGACTAAAATACAATTACAAAAAAGAGAAGATAAGAATAAGGGGTGATTTATTATATTTCATTCAAAATGCAAATTTGGGCAGGAAAATTTAGCAAGGTATGGGAATTATTTTAATTAAATTTCAAAAATATTGTAACCAATTGACACCACTGTTGCAGCAATTTTTTCAACTGCTTTCTAGGAACTCCACTTCTCCAGATGCCCTTCCAGATGGACACTGGAAGCACAAAAGCCAAGCCTTTACACATTAGCTTCCCCAGAGCACACATTAAAATGAATGGGTCAGCAGGGGAAAAGGACAGAATTTCTAGATGTAACATGCTAGAGGACAGAATCAACATTTAAATGTTAGACCAAAAAATTGGCTGAACCTAATAAGATATATTTTAATAGGGATAAATGCAAAGTATTGCTCTTCGGTTCAAACAGTCAACTGCACAGGTACCTGATAAAGAGAGGCATTACTGTAGGATAGTTGTGGAAAAAAATCTTGGAGGCTTTGTTGGAGTGACTACAAGCTTATTCAACAGTGTGACATGGCAACTCAAACACACCCCCAAAACCACTGACCTTAAAAGACATATAGTGACTAAAGCAAAGGAGACAGTTCCACTTGACTCTGCTATAGTCAGAATGCATCTGCAATATTATGTCTAGTTGTAACTGTGTTGTACTATTGAATACCAAACTGTTTATACTCTCTTGAGTTTTCTAATGCCCTCTATGCTCATAGCTCACATCATCTCCAAGTCTAGGAATGTAGAATATTATGACATACAATGTGACTTTGCCAACTTTTCTCATCTTTTCATCAAAGGATGATGTACAATGTTATGTAAAACCACCTTTATGTACATCACACATATAAAAACTGAAAAGCACAACACTCGGCCCGTGATGGATGGAGAAAAGCTAGTTGTTCAGCAGACCTCCTAGGGCTTTGTGGAAAGTCAGAGCAACCGTAACATTCCTGTGTAGTGTTACATCTGTTACACAGAGGAGCCCATGAATAAATAGCGAGCCTATCTTTCTGCACCAGTGCTTAAGTATGAAAATACAGATACGCTTTATGCATAATACATATTTATAAAATAAATACATCGGTGGGTATAGGAATAACTGGATAGCCCAGACTGACAACCAGTGAAAAGCTCGGAGGGTCTTTGGAACAATTGGCTCCGCCCACCAACCTGTATCAGCACTGGGGATTGCCTTCCTGCAGTTCTCCAGTTCCACCATCACGACTGATTGCAGTCATGGCCCTTGGCTTAAAGGCCAAGGTTTCTTTAGCATTAACTGACATTCCCTGGTCTTGCTTTGTGCTTTCTTTTTGTTTGTTTGTTTTGATGTCTTTTGATTTTTAGTTCCATGTTCTCTCCTTCCCTGCACCCACCCCAATACCCAGGGAGAAGGCGAATAATAGTTACTTTGTATTTCCTAAGGTCCTTTTCAACTTCAGCATTCTGCATGCTAAAGTTCTGCATTTGAGGCACCATGGAGCTCTTATGTTCTCTCTTCTAACAATATTATTAGGTCCTTTTAGCTCCAACTTCTTTGTTCTTTATTCAAGAAGCAGCATAGTATAGTGACTAGAGGGCAGAGCTTGGAGTCAAGAAGGCCTGAGTTCAAATCCTGCAGAGATCTCTACTAGCTATAGGAGTTACATCATTATAACAGGACAAATCAGTTAACCTCTCAGAGACTCAAATTTATTCATCTGTAAAGTGGAAATAATAATAGCAGCTACCTCACAGGGTTGCTGTGAGAAGGAAATGAAATAATATATGTAAAGCACTTTGCAAACTTTATGGCATTATACTACAAAAATATCAGCTATCATCATTATTATTCTTACTTTTTTTGCTTTTTTTTCTGGAGGGAGAAAGGAGGGCAATTGGGGTTAAATGACTTGCCTAAGGTCACCCGGCTAGTAAGTGTTAAGTGTCTGAGTTCAGATTTGAACTCAGGTCCTCCTGACTCCAGGGCCGGTCCTCTACTCACTGCACCACCTAGCTGCCCCTGTTATTCTTACTTTAAGATACCTTCTGATTCTAAACATTTTATATTCTGTACTCCTAGAAACTGTGTGGCATAGTGGGAAAAGTGCCGGATTCTGTAGTTAGAGGCCCTAGGTTTGAACCCTAGCTCTGCAGCTTATTTTCTGATATTGGGCAATCAATAAATTAATCAGTAGTCATTTATTAAGCATCTCTTTGTGTCAGGCACTGTACTAAGGCAACAGGCTGGAAAAAGACAAGCCATTTCCCTTTCTGGGGCTTCTATTTCTTTGTCTATAAAAGGAAAGTAGATTAAATCATTTCCAGGTTTCCTTCCAACCCTAAATTCATCTACGATCATATATTCCAAAATACTTTCTAACTCTTAACATTCTATAGCCTAAGAAACTAACATTCTATGACCCTGTGAAATGACCCAAGTGGTGAATCCTCAGTGCATAGATCTCCTGAGAGTGTGCAGGATGCACAGTGACGGTGTGTCCCTATCAATGTTTTCGGGTCCGTCATTTAGGAAGAATGTCATTTAGCACCAAGTACAACTGTTGCAGGATGTCATGGAGTACACATTTAGAAAGATGGGTGGTCTGGGTTGATGGCAGAGAGAAAGAAAAGCTTTTCTAATTATGTAGATTCCTCTTAAAGGAGTCAGGCAAGAAAGAGAAGCCAAAATGTTGCCTTTTCTGACTCTCCTGAAGTGAGAGAGACTTGTTACTTTCAGTTCTTCCTCCCCATCACTACCACCAAGGAAGAAATGGATTTTGAAAAAGTATGTTTCTTTAGCCTTGCTCCCCCACTCCTTCATTCC
Organism: Pseudochirops cupreus; assembly: GCA_028627135.1. Lineage (NCBI taxonomy): Eukaryota > Metazoa > Chordata > Mammalia > Diprotodontia > Pseudocheiridae > Pseudochirops > Pseudochirops cupreus. Next base: position 257,012,581 of record CM053581.1, read on the forward strand.
CCCCTTGGAGCTCTGAGACTCAGAGATCTGTCTAGAGAATCTAATGTCAGTATCCAGACCTCTGATTGTCCCGTAAGTGCGCTAACAAAATGGCCAGTTGGAATGGCACAGTTCTCCCCCCCTCCATTTTTAATGCCACATTGCTGGATTCTCAGATTTTAAATGAAAAATATATGCAGTTAGCTGTGCGCTGACAGTGTCCTTGAGGATTTGACAGTGAGATTTTCCAGCAGTTGCTTTTTGTTAGAATCCTGGTGGTGTTTAATAAGGCAGTCGCGCTGCTGGGACCTCTACTTCTTGTTTGTTCTCCGAGGGCTCCGGGGCTGCTGCGGTAAGCACATCGACCAGGGCTGATCATTACAAGGGCGTACGCCACCATGAATAAAAATGTCACACGTTCCCCCATCTCGCAGCAGTACAAAATGTCATCCCTGTCAGACACACATTGCAGGTAGCAGTGTGCAGTCACTACAAATTGGGGAGCTGCATATTCCCCCTGCGTTATGATATTCTTCATTTGAAGCCGAAGAAAAACAGTTGTTAACCTATTAGCTGGGATTTTAAACTCTGGTGAGGCGGCAGATGGGGAGACTTTCACACGCAGATAGAAATGTATTCCAGGGGTCCAGGAATTTCCAAGCTTATTTCTCTGTCCATTTTGTATGGTAGAGGGGAGGAGGGAGAGGGGAAAAAAAAAGAAAGAAAGAAACCTCTGCTCTACAGACCTGTCTATCCTCCTTTACCAAGGAGACCTTCATACAGGAAAAACTTGGCTTATTTCATATTTAAACCTCCCCTCAGTTTTAACTTTTTTTAAACTGTATTTTGCTTTTAGGGCCAGTGTAGTATAATAGAAAGAGCACTAGACTTCTTGTCAGGTGATCTGAGTTCAAATCCTGGCTCCAACACTAAGTACCAGGGTGACTATGGATAAGTCACTCAGTCTCTCTTGAGTTTTCATTTTTTTTCAACTCTAAATGGGAATAATATTCCTAAAATTACCTACTTCACAGTAGATAAAAGTGCTTTATAAACTGTAAGGTGATATAGGAATATATTATTATCATTATTATTCTGGGTAAGGAAGAAAGTACATCTAGCTTGAACATTGGGTTTCTCTAGGATCATCTTGAACTATTAATCAGAGCATGATCTGGAACTTTTGTCCATGATCTGGACAAAAAATATTTGGGAAGGAGATAGTACAGAACACAGTCATGCCACCAGTGCAGTCATGCCAAGAGAGGGAGAATCTGACCATCACCCCTCCAAGAGGATTGATGAGGGCAATGGTGGTATGGTTCAGTGGAAGACAACAAAGCAAGGATCAAGGACAGCAGATACTGCAGGGAGAGTGTGAATCCCCAAGGATAATGCATAGAACTGAACACTCTGGATTAATGCCATTTTTGCCCAGTGCTAATTACTGTGCTACTGTTAATTCAAATCATAGTTCTTGGAATTTTTGAGCTGGAAGGCCTCCCTGCGGCAATCTAGGACAAACCCTTCATTTTATAGATGAAGAAATGGATCCAGAGAGGAAGTGACTTGCCCAAGAATGTACAATGAGTTAATGGTAGCACCTGTACTCATATCTCCTGACACCTTGTCTTATGGTACTATCTGTACTTGCTGCCCCATGTTCCAAAACACTGGCTTATTGTTCAACAATCACCAAGTATAAAAGAGACTGAAGTCCTAGTCCAGAGGAAACTGTACCTTTCTTTCAGCACCACTTATGAAAGACTCAGCTTTGTTGTTTGCTCACTTTTACCTTAAGCAAACCACTCACTCTCCCTAGACCTTCATTTCCCCATTTTTGTGAAAATTAGAAGGCTGTACAAGTTGATCTCTGAATTTCCTTCCAGTTCTGACATTTTATAGTCTAAGGTCCACTCCATCTCTAACATCCTGTGAAAATCAGTAAAGATTTTTTCAGGCTTTTTTTTTTCACTTAGAATGTTCTGTTTAGAGTGAACATCCTTTCCAGAGATGATGAATTAGCTTCTGTTTTGCTGAGCCAGCCCTGGCCCTTAAACATAGTGAACTCATCCTCATTGACCTGGTTGTAGCCGGCATGTTGAAATGTGCATGTTTGCAAAGGCAAACTCTCTCCTGGGTCCTTAGGTCTGAGTGGATTTTATAGGTAGAGAATTCTAGAACAACTAAGGAAATTGTCCCCTAAGAGAGAAACTAATCCAAGTCTTGCTGAAAGGGGTTCCTGGCTTCTCTCCTACCCCGGCTTTGTATGTCTTACCTCATATCTGTAATCTTTGAATTAGCACTCAGATACTCTTTTTCTATCAGTGATGAATTTATTCATTCAGTAAACATCTACTAACTGCCTGCTATATGTGTTGCATTTTTCGTGGTATTCTAAAATAAGTAAGAAACGATCCCTGCCCTCAAGAATCCTCTAAACTAGTAGGGTAAGCAAACACTTATGCAAAATTTTAATTATAAGGCAAATTAAAATGTTATTATGTGCATAAGAATTGTAAGTTCAGATGAGTTCATAGAAATCATAGCTTTTAAAACCTGGAAGAGTACTAATACCCTCTTAATTTACAGATAAGGAAACTGAGGCTCAGAGGATGAAATGATTTGTTCAAGGTCACACAGCAGTAGCAGAGCCAAAATTCCAACCCAAGTCTTCTGACTCCAACTTTAGTGTTCTCTCCTGGAGAAAAAGAAGGCTCCCACGTGGCAGGAGGCATTTTAGCTCAGCCCTGAAAGATGAGTAAGATACTAATAGCATTTATACAGTGTTTTAAGGTTTACAAAGCACTTCCATTATAACAGCCCTTGGGAGTAGATAGTATGGGTATAATTAGCCCCATTTTATAATCTAAAAAAAAAATAACATCAGAGGCTTAGAGAGATAAAGGGACTTCTCCAGGATCCTACAGCCAGTAGATGGTGAGGCTGGGACTCTAGAACCAGTGTGCATCTCTAAAGATGTCACAATTCAGGTGTGAACTTTCCCACCTGATCTAGAGCGCCGGAGTGTGCACAGCAGATACATTTTCTTTTCAGTGAGCAGGGAAACTGGTACCTGTTCTGCTCCAATCAGATTTAACTGCCCCTCAAAATGCATCAGTCAGCATTGCTCCTTTGAATAGCAGCAGGTCATCAGAATGTAAAGTTCCAGCTCTGCAGCTGCACCGAGTTAGCAGCAGATGCTCCTCCCCTCCCCATTCTGTTCCCATGCCTCCCTTCCCTCAACAAGATCACTTAAGGTCCCAGGGCTCCTTTGCACCCCCTTCAAGCCATTTCTGCCCTGCTTATAGCTCAGCAGGAGAGCTTGTTGCACAAGATATCACAGGGGATCCCTCAATCTTCCACTACAACTTCAGCACTCTCCATCACTGCAAAATACTGCCCCTGTAAATGAGGGGGCCTGTCCTAAAAAGGAGTGACTGACCAGTGCTCCCATGTAGCCATGGAAGAACAAAGTCTGAGACTCAGAGGAAAGTGACCTCAGAGTGTGAAAGGAATATCTCCTCCCCAACAAGTGGACCTCCAGGCTCACAGATCTCTTGTGATGGGAAATTCGCAACTATTTTGGGACAACTAATTGTTTGGAAATTTTTCCTTATTTTGATTTGAAATCTGCCTCTCCACTTTCCCCTGTTGCCCCCAGTTCTGCCCTGCTAGAGTCAAGCAGAAAAAGTCTAATCTCTTTTCCCTGTGATAATTCTTTAAACACTGAAGGACAAAGGTCACTCCCCCCCCCTTCAAGTCTTCTCCATGTTAAACATCTCCACTGCATCTTCTTATGCAGTGATCACCAGTCCACTCACAATCTCATTCATCTTCCTCTGAATATTCTGTTTTGTCAGTGTTATTCCTGAGGTGGGCACAGTCTTCCAGACATGATCTGACAAAGGTAGAGGATCACAGAACCATCTCCTCCCTCTGTTAATGTGGCCTAAGACCATGGGCTGTCCATAACAGACATGAATGACCTGTTTATGAAAATAATTGAACACGTGAAGTTTCAATTCATTTCTTTTTCCAAAAATGGTCCATTCTAACATAGCCTTGGTGGTAGTGCCTGAGAGAATATAGATGGGTTCCCTGCTTCAATTTAATATAAAGAAGAATTTCCTGACAATCAGAGCTATCCTAAGGAATAGGAGGCCTTTTAGGAAGTCATGAGTTCCCTATCACTAGAAGTCTTTATGAGGAAAATGGGTAACTATTTGTTGATGATGTCGTAGAAATGATTTTTACTCAAGTAGGAGTTAGAACAGATGACCTCTAAGCAATACTGAAATTCTCGGCTTCTAATCCTATTGCCTCATGCACGAATACCCCCATTACATCCCTGACAAATGGTCATCTAGCTTCTACAAGAACTTACAGGGCTATGGAATGCACTGCCTCTTAAGGCATTCCATTCCACTGGATTCTAATCATTAAGATGTTCTTCCTTTATTGAGCTGAAGTCAGCCTCCCGATAACCTCCACCTGTTGGTCCTTGTTATATGCCCTCTGAGGCCACATAGAATAAATCCAGTCCTTTTATACATGGAAGCCCTTCATATATTTAAAACTATGATTTTAGCCTAAACAGCCTCTTTTCAGGCTATATTTTCTTAGTTCCTTTAACTATTCCTCATATGATATTGCTTTCAGACTCCTCCTCATCATTGTCACCCTGCTCTACAAACACCCTACTTGGTCAGTATCCCTCAAAAAACATCTGACCCAGGACTGAACACAATATTCTAGATGTCCTTTGACCAGAGGAGAGGAAAATAGAACTAGCACCTCCTACATTCTAGACATTAGTGAGTAGTTTTTCTTCTGGGATCAACTTAAATTCTGAGCACCATACGCATGAATGCCTTTTTAAATTGTTAAGTTACTTTGGGGTTCCCCTCCCCCCCCCTTTGGCATATGAGACCAATGCTAGAAAGTTAATCACCATTGCCTGGGGGAGTTTTTTTTGCCTTCTCTTCCTACCTTGGACCTTTAGCCATAATGAATGAGCTTCCCAATGTTTAAGAGTCATCTCTTGCAAATAATTTCCTTTTGTGTGACTTTAAATGGACTTTTCAGGATAGCTAAGTAAGAGATCATGGCTAATCCCAGTTATTCTCTATCGCAAAATAGCAAGAAATGCACAAAATATAGTTGTTGTTTTTTTAAAAAAAAAACTACTAACATAGAACAGAGGATGGGGAAAAGCTCATTGCAAGAAACCCTCACGGAAAAACCAAGTAGAGTAAAAATGAGCAAACAACCAAAAAGAGGTTCCAATATAATTAATACCATTAAAACAATAAGAAAACTCCAGATGAGAGGGAAAATACCACAATAATGGCTAAAAGACCCGTGGAAATGAAAACAATAATAAATGAAAGAACCTACAGAATAATTTAGAAGAGAGCCAAACAATTTAAGGAAAGAATACAAATGGAAATAACTACAGAAATTGGAACTCTGAAAGCAGTTTGAGAGAGAAAACGGGAGAAACACGAGACAAAGCCGGAGCACGCCTGCAAGCAGATTATCTGGGGACTGGGAGCTAGTCAGAGTTGTTAGGGTGGAAGAGCTATGGTCAGAGCAGAATAAAAATACGAGCTTAGAAGAATGCCAGAGAGCCTTGTGCGCTGAGACAGTTGTACTCAGAGCTGGAGCACTCAGGGAAACAGAGCCTGAGTGCCTCGCTGCAGAGAAGCCTACGGGAAGCTGCGGAAGAAGACCAAAAACAAATCAAGGTAGCTCAGTGGGCTGCACAGATTGCTGACTGAGGGAAACGCCAAGATTGCCTTCCCCATAAACGTCATGGTTAAGCTTCACAGCTCCAGCACTAAACAACAGATATCACGAGTATCTAAGAGGAAGCCCTTCACATACCAAGAAATTACAGTCCAAACCACACCAAATTATTCTTGTTCATAAGAAACAGCCAATAAATGCGATGATGTTCCAAAAATTAAAGAAAATGGGTGTGTAACCCTAAAATAATGCCCTACTAAGTTGAGCATAACTATTTTTGAAGCTTTATTTTCAGCAAAAGAGGAAGAATTTTAGTTATTTCTTCTGAAAAAGCCAGATGACTTAAAATGTTTTCAGGCCCCCAAATACTGCCTCCTTGGTGGGGCTTGAGACCTTGAATAAAGGGGGTTAAAAGAACTCAGGCTATTTAGCCTGGAGAAGAGAAGACTTAGGGGGCACATTATTCCCTATCTTCACATATCTAAAGAGATGTCATGGGGAAAAGAGATTAGACTTTGGTATGACCACGGGGAACCTGGGTCATAGGGGCACCTCCCAGTGATCCCAAAGACATGAGCCAAGCCAAGGACTTCACTTCTGGGTCTGTCCTTTGAAAAACACCAGAGACATGAAGTCATTTGATCTCTCTCTGTGTTGAGAAGGTATGGCAAGAGTCAGGGTTAGGAGAGGAAGAGTGGGAAAAAAATGACAGAAGTTGGGGAAAAATAGGAAAGAATGTTGGCCATTTCAAAGGCTACTCCACACACACACACAGAAAGATCCTTTTATAAACTCCTTTTTTGGAGGTATATCAAACAAAAAAAGCTCTTTTATTTTTGTGCCTTGCATAATAGCAGGTTTCCAGTCCCGTTGAGCAAAAGAACCTTTCTCCAAACCTAGAGGGATCCTATATTGCTACATAAATCTTTGTCTTCCCCTCCTATCTCTCAATGTTTCATTCATAGGTCAGAGCATTGATGTAGTGGCTGGCTATAAAAATTAACCAGGTGAACTCATTCTCGTTCCTCAATTAAGATAATGATAGAGTTTAATTGTGACCTCCTCTCTTGCTCTAACAGCCCTGGGTACCTCATATATTTGAGGCTTGTACTCTGTGAAAGTGATGACCTTTCCAGCTCTCTCTTCCACAAGATTACAATGGCTTATTCCTCTTTCTCATTCCTGGGAAGGAAGCCTATAGGAGTGGAAATCAGGTCAAAGTTGGAGAATGCCTTGCAGGCCTGTGTTTTGTTTCCCCGTATCATCTGGTCTGACTCAGGGAGCATCACTGTCTCAGTGAGGAGGCAGTATGGTATGGGGAGAGGGGAGGAGGAAGAATATTGATTGGTCTTACTAGTCAGGAAGCCTGGGTTCGATTCCTGCCCCTGCCATTAATTAGCTGTGTGACCTCAAGCAAGTTCTTTACTCTCTCTGGGCTTCAATTTCCTTATCTGTAAAAGAAGCAAATCGGAATAAACAATCACTTAGGCCCATTCTGCCCCTAACGTTGTTTTCAGCTTGTCTTCCAACTTCAGTGCTCTGTGTTCTAATATTCCATGTTTTTGAATTCCATTCTAACTCTAATATTCTGGGTTACCTGTTCTGAAAGTTGATTGAATGCATGTGACTTTGTGAAATCACTTCCTTTCTCTATATCATCTTCAAAATGAAGCAGATAACATTTGCATATTCTACCACATGGGATTTTTGTAAAGAAACCAGCTCATAAATCCCTTTAAAAAAGCATGGGCTGCTCTTCAGTCTGAGTCTCCATGGTTGCAGCTCATGGAAATCAGGATTTATAGCAACATATGAGAGCTGACAGGGCATATGTAGTAATCGTCTTAATTCAACACTTTCTTTGTTAAAATATGTTTTACCAATACCTTTTGTTTTCATCACAGTCACTTGGGGAAGAAGAGGAATCTTAACCCCCTCCAGATTAAAAACTAAAAGATCAAAACAATTCAGCAAAAATGCCCAGTAAATTGGCCACATCTGACAGAGTATACAAATTCTGCCCTAGTGGTCCCCTTCCTCTCTGCCATGAAGAGAAAGGCATGTTTCATTATTTATGCTCCAGCACCATTATTCAACCCCATTATTTTACAGATGAGGAAGTTGAGGCCTAGAAAAGATAAGAGAACATGTCCAGTGCAGTAAGTTAGCAGCTGAACTGAGACTTGAAGGATGCAAATCTACTTAGTCACAAAAGCAATATGTCTTTTTGTTCTGTGTGAGTCTCTGAAACAATTTCTTTTCAAATTTGCAGTGCTTAGCTCTTTGAGGAAAGTTCTCAACTTGGAGTTTAGACTTCAGAAAACACAAACAAATAAAGGACATTTTCCTTCACTCCCTGCCCCACATTCAAGAAGTTGTAAAATTTTGTCTGCCTGAAAGAAACGGCCCCATTCTTCATTTTTTTGCATGGTCCTATACAGCTTTTAGAAAAACTCAAAAGTTCATAGAACTGCTTCCTACCATATCCATGACCAGGACTTGCTAGTCTATCCAGAATCTTTTCCCAGTTCCCCCTCGTCTGTAACAATCTTCCCTTTGAACCCTGCATATCATTCTCTTTGCATCTCTTTAATGCATTTATCATATAATATTGTAGATGATATAGCAACGCAATATCTGCCTTGTGTCTTTTAACCTTTTAGACTATATGCTCCATCATGGCAGAAACCATGTCTTTTCTGAACTATAGATCTCCCCTGGTAAGGCACATTCAGGACAGTGCTCTGCACAAAGTAGAAACTTAATAAATGTTTATTGGACAAATGAATTTCAGAGTAGTTCTGAAATACAGTGTAGTCAATTTTTTTGTTTCATAGCAAAGCTGTTATGGTGATCATACCAGAGAAATGGCAGTATTTCTTCTCATTTGTGATCTTAATTCTGGCCTCCTGCTAAAGGGTCTGTTAGGGATAATGTTCTTAATAAAAATTAGAGGCTTACTCCACTGCCGCCTCATGGCATAGAAATGACCCTGAGTTCTTCAAGGCTATATAATCAAGGCAAGTCCCACCAACTTGGGAAGACTTCAAGTATGGACCTAGTGATGGACTGCGCCTGTCATCTAAGGACCAGCTCAACCAAATTTAAAAGAGGCTCATTATCACCTTTTCCCCGGGTATGAATTTTTCATCCCTAACAGCTCAATAATGGCATCTGTTTAGTCAGTCCCAGAGAGGTTGTGATCTGTGTTGGTGGAGAGAATGACTATGTCCAGTGAAATCTTGTGGGTACAAAAGTAGTAGAATTTACAAAGTGCCTTCTTCACGGTGACCAGTAAGGTTAGGAAACTGAGATTCAGAGATGGAAGGTGAGTTGCCCAGGACCACGCAGATGTCTCCTCATTCCAAGTCTGACGTTTCCTCAGTTAACCACATTTAAGAAAGACCTCTTTGATCTACCAGATCTCGTGTCACTGGGGGAGATATTCAATTTTTTTAGATTTGTTCAAGAAGAAAAAAAGTGGATAAATATTTTTATTGTGAGAAGTCCACATACCTCCAATAAGCTCTCATGTTCACTTCTCTGTAGCATCCTTTTAAAATGTTATCATGAGGATACATAACACTGGCAAGTTACTCCAGCTAACCTCTATAAGTGTATCACCTACCCCCCAACCAGGCCCTTTGCATCCAAGGACCTGGTAATTGAATTGGTTGATCAACTTCTGAAGGTGAAGAGCAGTGTGCTGGGCATCAGAAGACCCAGGCTCTGAGAACACCTCTGCTGCTGACTCAAGTTAGAGTTTCCTCGATTATCAAATGAGTGATGTGGACTAGGTAATCCATAAGGTCAATTTCAGTTCTAAAATTATATGTTCTAAGGTCCCTTCCAACTCTGACATTCTGTAGCTCACAAAGAGCCCAGGAACCTTTACAGTGTAGTAAGGGCCTTGTATATCAGCAAATTAAGGCTGGCCTACAAGGATAATATAAAGGAATGGGTTAATGCAGGACTCTTTTTGCCTTTCTGTGATGCACTCTCTGCATTCAAGAACATGCCTCGTAATTTAGCTGTTTTCAGCAGTGCAGCCCTGCACGGTGTGCCCATTCATCCATACAGCACAGGTAATTAAGTTGATATTCCAACACGGCTTCCCCTACTGACCTTTTGGAAACAATGTGTTTTGCTGCATCAACAAATTAACTGCAAATCAGATGCTGTCCTAGTAAATATGATCTTCATATACTATGAATATACCTACTTATCCCATGCTGATGACAGATACAAACACCAACCTTAAAGATGAAACACTGACAAAGGGCAAAGAACTGTTCTATTCTAGTAGGACCTTCGTGTCAGTCACTCCTTAGTACTTGTCCTTCCTCATGTTCCCATTTTACATACTTTACAACACTGATGCATCCACCGTAGTTATTTGTCAGGGTGAAGGGAGATGCCAACCATCCCGTGGCCCCGTCTAAGTTCCCTTCTGCCGCAGTACTCAGAAACGTTCCTGAAACGAACAGCTCTGCTTCTGGCCCGAAGTCCAGGCCTTGTGCATGCTGACCACTTGTAACTCTGAAGGTACAATGAGCAAAGAGTCAAAAACTCATGGAATGTTAACAATAGAAGGAATGTAGAGGTTTTGAGCAGAGAAACGTACATTTTCAAAGTTATATGGAACTTAGAACATAGAAAGTTAGAGAATATAATCCTAGAGTTAAGAACAGAACTTAGTCATAAAGCATAGAATGTCAGAATTTGAAGGGAGGGGTCCTACAAAATAGAACCTTAGCACAGGAAAGGACCTCAGAGGTCATATCCAAAATCCTTATCTGTAGTATGAATTCCCACCGCAACATCTGTAATAAGTAATCATCTACTCAAAGAAATATATACTGGAGCTACTTTTTTTTTTTAAATTTAAATACTACCCTATGAGAAACCCATAAAACAAAAAAAGGAGTACTGACCCCTGCCATCCCCCATCCTAAGGGAAAAGAGGAGATGTTCTCCCTGTAGGAGTATCATCTCTGAAGGGTCCACTCATTGGAGAGAAAAGAGAAAGAATGGTGTGGGACCACAGCGCTAAGCTGCATTCCCACTGATGTTGAGACTAATCTGAGGATGAAACACATGATGGTGACATCTTCCAGGGTCAAGACCAAAGGGAGAAAGGCAAAATCCCAGTGGGTAGGTATTAAAGACCCCCCTGGGACTATAGGGGAAATATGAACTCCTCCACTAATTATCAGGACACCCTGCCATGGAATACACATCTCCTAGGGGACTCCAGCTGAGCCTGTTAACTAGCAGACATCTGGGCGATTAAAGCAGTATTTCACAGTTTGCACAGAGAAGGGTTTCATGTTCTATCTAGTAGAACATTCAACCTGAGGAATAAGTCTTTCTTTTTCCTCCCTTCCCAAGCAAGGAAGTGTTGAGTGTTGATGTAAAGGGCTGAGAGGAAATACTAGGGGTAGAAGCTCCCAGTTCATTAGGATCATAGATTCCCCAAGTTCATAGAATTATAAAATTTAGAGCTAGAATGAGCTTTAGAGATCAGCTTGATCACTCTCCTCATTTTACAGCTGAAGAAATTAAGGCCCAGAAAAAGGACGTGATTTGCATGCGGTCTGTAAACTGGGAATTAGCAGCAATTGAACTTCAGTCTTCCAGCTCCAGATTCAATGCTCTTTCTACCAGTATGAGCTACAGCAAAAGGAAGGAAGGGAGTGGGTGCTCAGGATATCACTGGTCACATGATTGTAGATTTCAAATGAAAAGAGCCCTTTAATATCTTCTGGTTCAGCATTTCTCATACTCTTTGATCTCAGGACTCCTTAGCACTCTTAAAATTTATTGAGGACCTCAAGGAGATTTTGTTTATATGGGTCATGTCAATCAATATTTATGATACTAAACGTAAAAACTGACAAATTTTTACAAAATATCTATAACTTATTTTAAAATAACAATAAACCCATTACATTTTAACATAAATAATAAAATTTTTATGAAAAGTAACTTTTTAAATTAGTGTGAAGATTGGCATTGTTTTACATTCTGCATTCAATCTGTTATGATATGTTGTTTTGATTGAAATATATGAAGAAAATCTGGCCTCACATAAATATGTAGTTGGAAAAGGGAGGAGTGTTTTAGTAGGCAAATAACATATTAGCATTATTATGAAAATAGTATTGACCTGAGCGACCTCTCAAAAGGGTCTCAGAGACCTCCAGGCTCCACAGAACACACTGTCAGAATTGCTTTTCTAGTTCTACTCCTTCAGTTTATGGAGAAGAAAACAGAACCAGAGAAGGGAAATAACTAGGCTAAGGTTACTCTGCTAATAGTAGCAGAGCCCTGAACAGGTCATCCACTCCTACTCTCTGTTATATCACCTCGAAGAACAAAATTTGGAGGATTAAGAAATCCCATGATGATCAAAATAAAGCCCATGTTCAACACAAAATTACCATTTCAAGAATAGTATTTTTTTAATGCATCACAATCCCACCAGCTTGTGAGCTTTCAGGATAGAAACTGGCTAAAGAAAAGAATATTAAAAAAAAAAAAACATGCAAGAAGTAGCCATAGTCCAGAGCATAGGAGTCAAGAGACCTGGGTTTTAGTCCTACTTTCTGACCACCGACATGCTATGAAGCCTTGGGCAAGTTACCTCTCATTTCTGGGTTTCTGTTTTCTCATCTCTAAAGTGGGACAACTGAACTTTGTTCTAAGTCCTGTTATTCCACTGGGGCAAGAGGACATATACAACAGCAGTTAAACAGAACAGGAATACACCATTTCCTAGAACTGCCAGTTATTTTCTAAAATAGATTTTTTTTTCCATTTCTTTTGCCTTTATATCAGTCCATCAATCAGTAAAAATTTGTTAAGAACCTACTCTGTACCAGGCACTGTGGTAAGTGAGGGCTAGGGATGCAAAGAGAAACATCTTCATTTCCCCCTGAATCCCTCCCACATTCCCAGAGAGCCACCCCTTCTAGCAAAGAATTTTAAAAGAAAAAAATCAGCAAAACCAATCAGTGCATTGAGGAAGTCTGCCAGCGTTCCTCCTCATTGGAGCCCTGCAGCTGCAGAGGAGCAGGGCGACACATCCTCTCCTCTGTCTTCTTCAGGGCCAGATGTAATCACTGTAATTTCACAAGGTTCAGTTGGGGTTGTTTTGCTGTTCTTTCCGTTTATATTATTGTGGTCATTGTGTTTATTGTTTTCCTGTCTCCGCTTGCCTTAATTTGCATCAGTTCATATAAATCTTTCCATGCTTCTCTATATTCACCATATTCATTTTATTGTTTCTTTTATCACAGTAATAGTCCATCATCTTAACGTATCACAAATTGTTTGGCCATTCCAGCAGTCACTGAACATATTTTGCTTCCAGTTATTTGATACCAGAAGGAGTGCTGCTATAAATATTTTGGTGTATATGAGAACTTTTTGTCATTGACCTCTTTATAGAGTAATATTCCTAGTACTGCACTCTGGGTCAAAAGATATAGATGTTTAGTCACTTTACATAATTCTAAGTTGGTTTCCAGAATTACTAATTGACTGTTGTACCAAAAATAAATTAGCCTACCTATCTTTTCAACACTTGTCCAACACTGACTATTCCCATCTATTTTTTTTTGTCATCTTTGCCAATTTGTTGGGTGTGAGGTGAAACCTCGGAATTATTTCATTTTTCATTTCTCTCGTTATTAGTCATTTGAAGAATTCTTTCATATAGTTCTCAAGTTTGAAGTTCCTTTGAAAATTGTTTTGTTTTTCATATTCTTTGACCATTTGTCTGTTGAGAAACAGCTTTTGTCTTTTATATTTGGTAGTTGTTTCCATATCTTAGATATCAAACCCTTATCACAGATATTGGATACAAAGATTTTTTGTCCAAGCTGAATACTTCCCTTCTTATCCTAGATACATTAATTTTGTTTGGATAAAAGCTTTTCAATTTCATTCAATCAAAGTTATCATTTTTATATTCTGTAATTACCTCTATCTGTTGTTTGATTAAGAATTTACCTCCTTAACCATATCTGTGAAATATATGTGAATCTGCTTTTCTTCTAATTTTTATATTATTTTTAATATTCAGGTCATGTGCCTATATTCATTTTGAATATATCATGGAATATCAGTCAATCATCAAGCATTTATCCCTGACCACCTTCATTAAAGCAAACACTCCTCCTTAGAGATTTTGTCAAAATCTGAAATTTGTCAACCAGTCTAGATCCTGGTTGCTGCTCTCTATATAGTGTGCTAACCCCAATCCACCCACCTGGCAACCCTGTTTTTTCATCTTTATTGTGTTCTCTATTCCCCCTACCCTTTAGTTCTTCCCTATGTGCACTGATTACACTATCATTTTCCTTGCCCACTTGTTCTTGAATAGTAACCCCCCACCTCTTTTCTAGTTTAGACTCTTGGGTTTTATTGTTATATAAAAATGTTGATTTTGTGGGTTTATTTCATAGCTTGCAAATTTGCTGCAGTGGTTAATTTTCTTGATTAATTTCTTTGCTGATACCCTAGGATTTTTTCTAAGTAAATTGTCATGTCATCAGCAAATAAGAATAGTTTTGTCCCTTCTTTGCCGGTCTTTATTCCTTTAATTTTTCCTCTGGTCTTATTGGTATTGCTAACATTTCCGGAACTATCTCAAATAATAGTGGAGAGAGGGGGCATCCTTGTTTTATTCCTGTATTCATTAGGAAAGTTTCTAGTGTTTTCCATTGTATTACTTGGTTTTTGTTTTAGAGAAATACTTTTTATCATATTAAAAAATATTCGTCTATGCCTGTACTAAAAGACTTTTTTGTTTTTAGTATAAGTGGGTGTTACATTTGTCAAATGATTTTTCTGAATCTATTAAGATCATCATGTAGTTTTGCATGTCATTATTTTTAATATGATTAAGTATGTTAATCATTATCCCAATGTTTAACCATCTTTGTATCTCTGGTATAAGTGCAACATGATTATAATGCGTGATTTGAGGGGATAAAGTGCTGCAGTCTTTTTGTCCTGGTTTTATTTAAATCCATGGTTATTCATGATATTGATCTATAGTTCTTTCTTTGTTTTATCCTTTCCTAACTTAGGTATTAGGACTATTATCTCATAAATGGGATTTGACAAAATTCTTATTTTTTTTAGAATAATTTGTTTTGTTTATTATATTACAATTGAAGAATGCCAGTGCTTAAAAGACCCCTAAAACATGGTGGTGTGTTAGAATTAAATTGTACTTCTTTCTCCTCCCCCTCTCCTCCCTAGTCATTTACAAAGTACCATTCCTCTTTATAGATAAAGAAGACAACAGTTTATCACTTTTTGTTATTGAATATCTGGGATTTTAGGTGGAATTTGCACCCTAGAATTGGAGGAGGAGAAGCATGAACTGAATCACACTTAGGAAGTTGTGCCGCATTTCAATTTTCCCAAACTGCTCTTTGCCACAAAAGAATACTTTTTTAAACACTAGTATAGTCTTCATGATGCTATATGAATCATGGAACACTATGATCTTGGATGGGTCAAAATTGCAGGCCACACAAAGACCAATGGAAAGATGCTGCATGGATATAATTTAGCCACTGCCTAATATCACTAATGACTTGTAAGAAGGTCAGATTTGGACTTGTGTTTAGATGACCTAGATGTGAATCCCAGTTCTGTCACTTAGAATATTTGATGCTTTGGGTGAATCAGTTCTTCCTGGGACTCAGTTTACTCATTTCCAAAATTAGAGGGTAGGACCAAATGATTCCCGGGGTCCATTCTGGCATTCAAGTTCTGTGATTCTGCAGAATAGGAGGTGGGCCAGTCATTTAGCAAGTGTGAGGGGTAACAGATGGACAGTCACAAGAGCTGCACTGGTACCCATGAAACATGAAAGGGACAAGAGGGAGAACTCTAACGAACTCTTTGGCACTTCATTGGAGAATTTGTGGAAGAATATAGATAAAAAATAACGTGGACTTAAAAGAAATGGAAAAATTACAATTCATACCAAGAGAAGGGGAAAAAAAGAAAGGAAGGAAATATTTATGTGCCAGGTGCTGTGCTGAGCACTTTATAAATATTATTTCATTTGATCTTCACAACAACCTTGAGGAGTAAGTGCTATTATTTTCCCCATTTTGCAGTTGAAGAAACTGAGGTAAACAGAGGTTAAGTGACTTGCCAAAGGTCACACAACTAGTAAGTGTCTGAGGCTAAATTTGAATTCAGGTTTTCCTGACTCCAGGCCCAGTGTTCTATCCATTGTGCCACCAGCTGCCTTTGGAGAGAGTATCCATGCTAACGTGATGTCATGGAGCCAGCAAAGCATGGAAATAAAGAGGTTGTAGGGCAGAGGTAAGAATAATCTCTCTTTTGAGCCTCACCTTTCCCTAAAGGACAGTATTTGCTGGATATTTCTTAGCAAGTTCCACCATATGTTACCTCAGTACTAAAAGTGTGGAGATTAGTGGAGAATTAGGGGGAAAGAGAGAAATGGAGAGATATAGCTCAAAGGTATGGGAGCCTAGCAGTAGGTCTGATCAGTGTGTTGACCATCTCACTAGAACATTAGGAACTCTTTTTGTCTCAAATAACCTTTACAGGCTGGGCATTAAACTAGATTTTCTCCAAGGTCACTTTCACCTTTGTCATTCCATCCTTTAAGGGCCCTTCCCATGTTCCAAGATGCCTTCTAGCTCTTACATTTATACCATTTCCTGACTAAAATAATATACATGAAATGAAGACTCAAAGTATTTTCACTTGCATTCTTTCCCTACCATGGCATAAGGGAATTTAGGTAATAAATTTTACACACACACACACACACACACACACACACACACACACACTTTTATTTTTTTATGTATGTGTGTATGTGTGCATATATATGCTAACATATAGAAATTTTCCAAAATTCTACTGAACTTCCTCATTACACAGTGAGATTCCCATCAGTGGAAGTGTTCAAATAAAGACTGACCAATCATTTTTCAAGGATGTTCTATGTTAATATCTCAGGTAAAGTTTATATTATATGACCTCTGAAGTCCTTTCCAACTTTGAGATGGTATGATTTGAAATAGTATCTTGACCTAGGGAAGAAACCTATTGTCTGTACTCTTTCCCATCACCTCTTATGATAGGGAAAATAGGCTGGTGCAGTGCAAAGAACACCAGACCTACAGAGAGCACCTTGATTTGAGTTCTGACCCTGTCACCAACTTACTGTGAGACATTTGCCAACTCATGTCACATGCCTGGGCCTCGATTTCCTCCTCTGTAAGTAGAAGGAGCTGATCTAGGTCATCTCTAGGCTTCTTTCTAGATCTAAGATTCCATGTTCTAAGGCCCCTTCCAGCTTTGAAATATCAGATTTTATGATGGACAAAAAAAAGTGGGAAAATTGAGCTTCCCCAGACCCTTTAGGTCAATGCAATATTGTCTAATTAACAGTGAAAGGAGACTAACAGTGAAGAGTTCAGTGGTTTCTTCTAGGATGCTCAGTGTCTCAGATTTCCATCTATTCCTAGCCTGGTTGCATCATAACAAAGGATCCCTTGAATACCAATGAGACACATTTTGTACTGTTTGTACTATTTATACTGTAATGTTTGATTAAATGAAGCTACAACACTTTGCCAACTAGTATTCTGAAGGTTCAGTAACATTAACTGGACCTGTGTACAATAGGAACAGCTCAATAGGACCTAGTTATATTCCCATAGAAATATATGCCAAACCAAGTCTACTGATCACAGTAAATTATGCATGGCCCTGGACTCTTACTAGCCCTGTGACCATGGGCAAGTCACTCGACTTCTGCCTCAGTTTCCTCAGTTGTGAAATGGGGATAATAACAGTACATACCTCACAGAGCTATTGTGAGGATCCAATGAAATAATACTTGTAGAATGCTTAGCACAGTGCCTGGCACCTAACAGGTGTTCAGTAAATGTTTGCTCCCCTGCTCCCTCCCTGTCACCTTTTTCAGTAAGGTTCAGAAAGAAATGACTCTGGTTCCTATTGTTATTCTATTATTATTTTATATGCTCTTATTCTTTTATACTTAATGCTCTATGAACTGTTAAATAAGTGGATAAAATAACTGCTTTCTGTAGTTTACTGAAAGTGTTAGAATGTAAACTTGTCTTCTATAAACTCGTTGAAAACTTCTTCAGGACAACTATGGTAGCAAATAGGAAAGTGGTTGGGTACCTCATCCTGTTGAGCCCCTATGCTAGGCCTCTATTTTTTTTTTAAGTTTTTTATGCCATGTAGCTCATCATGAGTATTTAGCTTGGTGACATCTATTGAAAATGTTCTAATTTTATGTGGATCAATGCTATATGTAGGCAACTGTAGGCTTTAGTCTGTGAGAATATTCCAGAACCAGTACAGTTTATTCGTTGAGTTTTTCAGGATGTTTTAAGGCCTGTATTCATAGAATGTGAATTGGTCATCTGTCCCTCCATGAAAGATAAGCAAGTTTCTGGTGCGTGGTTCTACCTAAATGTCTTACAATCTAATTCAAAAAGTGCTCAATATTTACAGCCTGAAATGATGTGTTGTACAGTTTTCTGCTGTTTCTTTGCACAATCTACATCAATCCCTAATTCCAGGCTCCTTAGAAATAACCCATTTATAATGCTTGGTGCTGACCACTTGTACCTGGAGTGCCATCGTTAACCTCTTCATTTCCACAAACAAATCATGGAACATCTGCATTGTTGTTCTGGTTGTTGCTGCTGTTGCTGCTTCTGTTACAACTAGCCATTTTTATTCATAGTTTCCATTTCCAAGGCAGACTGCTTTTAGGAATTGTGTGGTGTGGAAAATATGCCAGACTTGAGAGTCAGCAGGCATATATTTAAGACCCAGTCCCTCCACCTATGGGCCCCTCCACATCTTTGGGCAAATCATTTTTCTTCTTGCAGTCTCAGGTTCCTCATCTATAAAATGGGAATAATCATCTTTGCCCTGCCTACCTCTCAGGGCTGTTGGGAGAGATTATGGATGTAAAGCATGTTATAGCCGTATAAAAGTGAGTAGTTTGTGATAATTATGAGTGATAATAATTCTACCAGTTTTCAGGTAGTCCTGGGAGGGATATGTTGCTTGGTCCTATCAGTTTCCACAGGAAAAGCTGAATGCCTTGTTTAAATTTGCCCAACCTAATCTTTTTTCCCTGGGCTGAACATAAAGAGAATTGAATGCTCTTGGTGTGTACTGATGGTTTCAGTTTCCACTTCCAGCTTCAAAGACCTTGTCCTCCTCGGCCTCCTCCTCCAAAGATACACCGCTGGGCACAGCCCGTGAGTAGCTGGCAGTTTTGCCCCCCTTGCCCCTGCTTAACACTGCCTGAACTGCACTGTTTAACAGCATTCATTACTAAGCCTGGGCAGTTTGGATTTGCCAGTCAGTTCCCTTCTTCTCTGTGTGGCACAACCTAAAACTTGCATTTCAGTTCTCCCTTCTCTTTCTTTTTTCCTTGACAAGTTCTGCAAGGCAGATGAGAAGGTGGCTGGGCTGCTGTGTGTGCTGTGTTTTCTGGGCATGGGTTTTGTTTTGATCAGATCCTGGGAGTGGTGTAGTGGAAAGAACTGTGAATGTGGAGTGGGAGGAACAATCCCAGTCCTGATACCCAGTAGATATATAGGCCTGGGCAAGGCATTGAATGTCTCTGACTCTCAGTATACTCTTCTGTAAAATGTGTGGGTTAGTAAGAGAGAATTGTGGTATAATAAAAAGAGCACCAGATTTAGAGTCAAAAGACCATGGTTAGTGTCTCAGCTCTAACTAGCCTTATAACCTTGAACAAGTCACTTTCCCTCTGTGTGCCTCAGTTTCCTCCTTTGTAAAATTAGGAATGGGGGGAGAGTTGGACTAGATGATCCCAAAGATTTCCATTTGCAAGTCATGTGATTCCCTGACTAAATGTTCTCTCAGATCCCTTACAGCTCTAAGAGAAGAGAGTTCAATTCGGAGTCAGGATACCTGGGTTTAGCTTCCAATGTACAATTCAAACTCTGTGCCTCAGTTTCCTTGACTATAAAATAGAGATAGTAACACCTAACTACCTACATCATGGGCTGTTCTCAAGAAAGTGTTTTGTAAACTTAAGAGAGCTAGACAAGTATGAGCTGTCATCATTATTAAACCCTATGATGTTTTAGCCCATGACTTTCAAAACCATATATGAGAAGACTTGCTTTTACAAAAGAGGCAAGAGTTTGGCAGCAGAGTTCACAATTTCTCCAGATACTGATTTGGAAATGCATTCGATGCCTTCTGTTTTGTGGGAAGTAAGCTACATCCAGACACTATCAAGCCTGCTCAGGTGAAGGCAGGCGTTTGACTTAAAATGCAAGACAAGGAGCAGGAACCTGTTAAGAGTTATGAATGTGATGAATGTGGGGCAATAAGTTAGTTGTAGGGGAGGAAACCATTCATTATGATTTACGTTAATAACCTATATCTGATTGCCCACTGTCTGGGGGGGGCAGTGGAGAGATAGATTTTGGAACTCAGAATTTAAAAAAAAAACATTTAAAAATTTGTTTTAGCATGTAATTGGGGAAAAATAAAATTTTATATACATTTTTTAAATTATGACCTACATTAGTCATTAAAGTGTTAGCTAGAACCAGAGAACAGAGTTGGAAGAGCTCTTAGAACATAACAATATATCTGAAAAAGGATCTTGGACTATGGAGGGCTAAAACATAAAACACAGAATGTCAAAACAATCTGAAACCCCTTCTTGGACATCATCTAATCCAGTCCTTTCCCATTGAGTGTCTGTGTGTGTGTGTGTGTGTGTGTGTGTATGTGTGCGTGCACGCGCGCATGTGTTGATTGCCAGCTTCCTAGTGATTAAAAATTTCCAAATCCAGACTCTAGAATTTGTGGAAGCTGTAGAGACTGTGGTATGCTAGAGGATCTGGTTCATTAGCATTGCCTCATTTTTAATCCTTGGTGCATGTCACTCTGGCTCTTTAACTTTCCCCTTCTCCAGTTTGGGTGTTCCATTATCTGTGATGCAGATGTCAATTTCCTTTCTGTTCTTAGTGTATGTATGTGTGAATATGCACATTTTTAGCGTGATTGTACTGTGTGGGGTGATACTGGGTTGAATATGATCGAATTACAAATTACATCCAACTAACGGGACTCTAATCAGCTTTGCATTGAATTGTGCATCAAAGTGCTTGGGTTTGTAACCTGCCTCTGGTGCTTACTAGCTGAGTGAACCTAGGCAAATCAATTGACTTATCCTGAAATCAGTTTCCTTAGTTATAAAATAAGGTTTGACTAAATTATCCTAAAATACTTTTTCCGCTCTAAATCCAATAAACTAGTGCCACCAATTAACTTGAATGGCTCTGCCCCCTACTTTTAAGAAACAGTAGTGTGTTGCAATGAAAAGCCAGATTTAGAGCTAGAAGGAACCTGGAAGATTAACTTATCCATTTCTTTCATTTTTACAGATGAGAAAATTGAGGGCCCTACAAGGTTAAGTGACTTGCCTAGGGTCATACAACTATTCTAGTAGCAGAGCTGGGATTCAAACCCAGCTGCTCCAACTCCAAATTCATTGTTCTGAACCTTGGATTCAAATCCTGGCTCTGACACTTCTAGCTCTGTAACACTGGAAATTCACTTTACTCTCTTGAGCCTCAGTTTCCCCATCTATAAGATCAGAATGACAATTATTTTGTACTCCCTACTTCACAGGACGGTTGTGAAGGAAGTCTTTTGTGAATCTTAATCTTAAGCATTCTATAAATGTTTATTATTATTGAAAATATCTTAATAAAGATAGTAACAATAAATAATAATAAACATTCAGAGGACTAAAGGACTAAACCTTTTGCCAACTTTTGCAAGCCCTAGTTATCCAATGAGGGGCCCTTTGGAATTTTACTCATTGAGGTCTTTGTTAGTATAATCTCTTTAATAATCCTGGAGGTATGAAGGAGGGGCAGGGAGGCATCTCTGGGCCATGCCATTCAGTTGTTTCCATTTGAATCAAAGCAAATCTTGCTAGCTCTGTTTAATCTTTCAGCTGCAGTACATTACAGCTGTTGGTATGATCTGTTCATGTCAACTGTTTCTGCTCCCTCTGTGATTGATAACAGGTTAGGAGAGTAAACATTGCCGTAAGAAAAGCACCAGTTGTATTTCAGCTGCCTACATTAAAGTGCTAGTGGAACAGTGGATTCTACAGGAGCAAACTGAGATGATTAGAACATGCTTCCCATGCCAAAATGTGCTTATGTTTACATGGAACCTTATTTGGAATTTACTTGTTCTGTCATTTCTCTCCCATCCCCCATGCCGTTTCATCCCCTGGGCAGTCTAGGCTGTACTTGATGGTGTGACCTTGGGCGAGTCACTCTCTGGACCTTACTTTTCTCATCTTTTAAGATGAAGAGGTTGGACTATGTGTTCTCTTAAGACTGCTTCTAGTTCTAACAGTGGGACAGTGACCCAAAGTTGGGAGAAGCAAGAGATGTGTGTGTAACTTAGGTCCCCAAAGCTCCCACAGAATGAGGTACCCTAGGAACCCTCACTCTTTGTGACTTAAATGGAAGAGTAAATTTATGAGAATCTTGGCAATAGAAACCCCTGGGGTTGTAGACAGGGCTGCCCATACTCCTTTGTCAAAGCTCCAAAGCTGCCACGTCCATAGCTGCTATTGTATAAATGAGACAGAAAGAAATGGAGACCCATAAGAACCTTAGAGGTAGAGGGAACCTTTGTAATCATTATTGCCACACACACACACACACCCCACCCCCATCATTTTACAGATGAGGAAACTGAGGCTATAGTAGGTCAAACACATAGGGACAGTGCTGGGAACGGAGCCCAGGTCTCCCAACCCAATATTATTTACACAAGACCATGTCATCTTCCCTCCTTGAACTTGTGGAGGCTTTGCTTTCACCAAATACTGAGGGTGCAAGTTTTACCCAGCAAGGCTCATTATATAACAAGCCCCTTTGGTAGGAGGGGCTGGATCCACCGCCTGGTGGGGGTGGGGGGACAGCTTTGTACCAAGTCACCTATGGCTGGAGTTCAAATGTTACCAGGATTTTTGGGTTTTCTTTATTTAAAAAAAAAGAAGAAAGCATTGAAAATGTCATCTGTACTAAAGGCTAGTGGGGGTTGGGGGGTAGGGGGGAGTGGAGGGGGAAGGCTGACTCTCTCCTGACTGCATGTGAAGCTCTTTATAAGCTTCGTATTTATTATTTCTCTCCCCCTCTCTCCCCATTAAAATCAAATGTACTCGGCGCTTTTGTATTCAATACACATTTAACCCTGCCGACTTAGATTTCTCAGGTTTTAAATCCAGTGGGGAATTGGCTAGTTTCCCAACTTTCCCCTGAAGTCCCCCTTGAACAGGGCTCTAAATCCTTCTTAGCATTTTCTCCCCTGACACTGCTGGTCTCGTAACACTAGTGGGGCTGTGTGTGTGTGTGTGTGTGTTTTCTCCCAACCCCCCCCCCCAAAAAAAGAAAGCATAACCAGAAAGGTGAAAGTGTTCACAGCATGCTGACAAGCCAGCTTTGCGCATCATCTTCCCATTGCAGCTTAATTAAACACTTTTCCTCTGTATGTATCTCCCTCTGTGTCTGTCTCCCTCTCTGTGTCTGTCTCTCCCACTCGCCTCTCTCCATTCTCTGCCCCTTTATTTCTCTATCCCTTTCTCTTGTCCACTGCCTCCTTTTTCCTCAGTCCCTTTTTTCTCTTTCTTCCCCTTTGTGCCCCTCTCTCCATTTCATCTTCATCTCTCCTTCCTTTCCTCTCCCTTTCTATCCCCTCCCATTCCCCCTTCCACTCTCTGTGTCTCTTCCCTTCCTATCCCTGGTTATCTCTTCTCCTCCCCTTCTCTCTTCCCCTTTCTTCTCTCTCTCTCCCTCTCTCTTCCTCCACCACTCTTTCCTCCTTTTCTTTCTTTCCCCTCCCTTCCACCCTTTCTTTCCCCCTCCTTCATCTCCCTCTCTGTCCCCCTCTCCTTCGCTTCCCCCCTTCTCCCTCTCTCTGTCCCTCTCTGTCCCCCTCGCCTCTCCCCCTCTCTGTCTGTTTTATCATCCCTAATGAAGCAGTCTCCTCCATCGATCCTGCTGATTGCCAGCCCCATTCCTTTTGTTTGTTGGCACTGAGCCATTCAGCTGCACTCTGACAGCTCAGCTCGTCTAATTAGCTCTGTTGTTCTTTTCCCCATGTTTCACCACGTTGCAAGTTCAGTCGAAGTTGCCACAAACTTAATCCTTCCATTCTAGCTCTAAGTTCACATTCTTAAGCTGCCTTTATTGTAGAGAGGAACAGCCTTGTGTGAGGACTGATCCCCCAGACCTTCACATCTGACCTTTCCTGCAGCCTCCCCACTCCCATCGCCTCCAGGAGCAGCTGCAGGCAGCCTCGCCCCTAGGAGCTTCTCCATCATCCTGGCCCTCCACTCGCCCTTTGAAATAATAACAGCATATCCCATTTCTGCAGCACTTTGCTCACCACAACAGAGATTAATAATAATAGTTCCTAGCTCTGTAGTGCTTTACCATGTACAGGGAGTTTTTCTCACCACAGACATGTGAGAGAGTACAAGGAAGATAATCCCTATTAGCAATGTGGTACAGTGGAAAGAATGCCGAATTTAGAGCTCAGAAGCCTGGTTTTGAATTCCAGCTCTGACACATATTCGGTGTGTGACCCTGGTCATTCAGTCGGTTAACTTTTGGACAGAAGTCAGTTAACTTCTCTGAACCTCAGCTTCTTCTATATAGTGGGAATAATTATATTTATATTACCTGCCTCACAGGGTAATTATGAATAAAGTACTTTAAACCACTATAGAAAGGTGAATGGTTATCCTTGTTATGTACAGGTAGAGAAAGCAAGGCTCAAAGAGGTTTGGTAATAACAGTAATCCTGATTGCTGTTGTACTTAGTGCTTTCCTCACAGCAACCATGGTAGCGAGTGTGATGATGCCACAGAGTAAGGATTATTATCCCCATTTTGTAAATAAGGAACCTGAGAAAGCATTAACACAGCCCAGCCATAAAGCAAGTCAGTAGAAGGGTCACAATTTAAATGCAAACTCTACTAACTCCAAACCCATTGCTTTTTCCATCACACCCAAGTCGTCCATTATTTCCAGAGTATGATAATCCCTGTGTTATTTTCTAGACTTAGGTATACATATTGTCAAGGATTTAATAGGATCCAGCCACTATCTGAGCTGGGAGGGTTTAGGCACAGGTGTTAGAGTGTACCTGAGCACGTAGGGAAAATCATCACTTCCAGGTTCACTTTTAGTATTGGTTGTTTCTCCTTTTAGTGGGGGGGAGGGGGCAGAGAAGGGATGTTGATATCCCCATAATTGTTTTCTTTCCTTTTTCAGCCATCCTAGTACAGTAGAAAGAGCCCTAAAGTGTACAGTGGGCCAAAGGTGGTGAGAATAATAAGAAGTTTGGGACATCGGGGCAGGGCAGTGGTGCTTATTTGTTGGTTGGTTGGTTGGAGGGTTTTGGGGGTTTTTTTTTAGTAGCTGCATTTGGGAGTGGAGGATCAAAAAAGGAGTGAAACAGTGTGACTAAGATTCTGTTAATAAAGCATGGAGAGAAGGCAGAACCACTCAATTCTTATTTCACTTCTGTTTCTTTGCCAAAGAAAATGATTCTAATACTGGAAAGGATAGAACACATAGAGCTAAAAGGCAGTTGAAATGGAACATAAATAAGCAAGTCTCAACCTGCCCTTAGTGAGTTCAAGTTACCAGGAATGGGTGAACTACATCAACGTATGGTTGTCAATTTTTTTTTAAAAGTTCATGGACTCAGACTAAGAACTCTTTGCTAAACTATAGTCCAGTCAGATTGACTTTGTTTCCTGGAAAAATTCTAAATGGACTTTTAAAGGAATAGTCAGTGAACATCTAGAAAAGGAGATGTGATTATGAAGAACCATCCTGGCTTGACCCAGCACGAGCTGGGTGTGCCTAACTTCATTTTCTTTTCTTAACAGGATTACCAGGATTAGAAGATCAGGGGAACTCTGCAAATATAGTTGTCTTGGTGTTTAGTAAAGCGTTTGACAAAATCTATCACCCTGTTGTTATAGATGGCTTAGAGAAGTGTGGGCTATGCAGTCATCTGGGTAGGTGAATTCAAAACTAGCTAAATGGCTAACCCTAAAGAGTAGACATTAGTGGTTCAATGTCAGCTTGCAAGGACATGTCTAACATGTAGACTCAGGGATATGGGCTATGACTTAGATAAAGGCATAGATATCATTCTTATCAAATTTTCGGATGACCCAACACTAGTAGGCATAGCTAGAATGCTGGAGTGAATCTAATAAGATGAATTTAATTCTTACAATTGGGTTCAAAAAGCTAACTTCATAAGTACAAAATGAGGGAAGTGTGAGTAGATGGAACTTTGTCTGAAAAGAGATTGGAGGTTTAAGTGGCCTTGTAAGCTTAATATTAGTCAACAGTTTGAAAACGGGAGCTTAAAAAGTTAACGTGATCTTAAGCTGCATTGGGAGACATTATGGCCAAGTGTAGGGAGATGGTCATGTTTCTGGACACCAGACTCCTAATCAGAGTACATCATTACATTCCATTCTGGGAGCTCATGCTAGGAAGGACATGATTATAAGCTGGAACACATCCATAGGAGGGCAGCTGGGATGGTGAAGGCCTGCATGGCCATATCATAGGAAAATTGGTTGAGTGGCCTGTGAATGCTTAGCCAAGAGAAGACCTGTTGGGAGGAAATTATAATTCTCTTCAACTTTTCCAAGTGCTTCCATATAGAAGAAGAATCTGACTTAATCTAGTTGGCTCAAGGCAGCAGAACCAGAAACAATGAATGAATGGAAGTTGCAGAGAGAGAAATAGAAGCTTAGGATAAAGAAAAGCGTCCTAACCATTCAGTTTGCCCAGAAGTAGAATGGGCTACTTCTAGCGATCTTCAAGCACAGACTGGATGGCTACATGGAAATTGTAGAGGGAATTCTTGTTCAGGTCAGAATGGCGCTGAGTGGCCTTCTAGGTCCCAGCCAGTTTGAAGATTTGGGGAATTCTCTTACCTGTGCCAGAGTCTCATTTCTGCCATTTGCTGACTGTATGACCCTGGACGAGGAACAGCATTTCTCTGACCCTCAGCATCTCACATCAATAAAAAAAAAAGTAACGATACTTGTTCTTTCTACCAGGGTAATTGTAAAAAACCGTTCTTTGTAGGACTTCAACAAAGTTATTATTGAGCTCCCTGGGTCTAGGTTTCTTCATGCCTACAATGGTAAAATAATCATTGCCTTGCTACTGTATAGGGTTGGGGGGGGGTTAGATATTATATTAGGAGTATATGTATATAAAATTAGACAGATATGGTATGCGTGTGTGTGTATATGTGTGTACATATATATATATATATATATGGTATATATAAAACATACTATTTAAATTTCAACTATTAACATTGCTGTTCTAAAAATGTTTTTCCTTCCCTTCTTTGCACAGCTAAGGGACTTTGAGTGTGGAACACTGTACATATACTACCAAGCTTATACTGTCAGACTTGGCTAATTTGTTAGTTTTGCTAAATTCCATTTTTTTCCCTCTCTTTTTTATTCAGCTTTACAAGGAATGGCTTGCAGAGTAGGGAAGGAAAGATATGTTTGAAATGAATGTGATCCAAAAACAAGTCACCGAGGTTTTGGTTTTTTTATATAACAAAGTTTCAATAGTGAGAGAGAATTTTTAATTTGGAAATCATAGCCATTTTGGCCAGAGAGAAAATGTGTAGCTCTATTATTTGACCATAACCCTTATAATAATTCATTTCTATAGTGTTTTAAATTTTACAAGCCCTTTTCCTCTCAACTACCCTGTGAGGTAGTTAGTGCAAGGATTATTCCCATTTAACAGATGGTAAACTTGAGGCTTAAGGAAGTTCTCATAAATAACAAATGACAGAGCTTGGACTAGAAGCAAGGCCTCCTGACTTCACGTCCACCACCATCTTCATTATGCCATACTACCTCTCTCTTCCTTAATCATAATGTTATAAGACAGTTGTTTCTAATATAAAGCAGTTGACTTTCTTTCTGAAAATATGGGTTGCAAATCATTTAGGGCACACAGTGATTTGGAAACTTTACATTCTTTGTGGATTTCCTAGTGAACTATAGGGAAATTCTTTCTGAGGTCAGCTGTTTCAGAAATGGAGAGTCAGCAAAATCTTCCTCCTTGCTAAAGACCAATGACGGCATTGGTAGATGAGATTGGAAACTTGGACATTTTCATTTCTGATATTCCTCTTCCTCTCCTCCAACATTTTCCCCTGGAGCTTAACTAGACACAACATTGCCCTGTATTTCCAAAGGACATGGAGACAGGAAACTTGTTTGTGAATCCCAGGTAATTCATTCACTAACTCTGTCACAGTTTCCCCATATGAAAAATTGAGACAATAATATTTGTACTGCTTTATGATGCTATCATAAGAAAAACAAAACGCTTTTGTAAGCCTTAAAGAAGTGAGCATCATTATCATCACCTCAAACACGAGCTTTTTTTTTTTTTGGCAAGTGATTCTATCCAGATCTCTGGCTGTTGAATTTCTTTTCTTTCTTCAAAGACCCACTCAAATGCAACCTCTTGCATGAAACCTTCCCTGATCTAAAATTGATTCCTCATTTCCCAATCCTTCTGACTTCTTCAGTCAGTCAATAGTGGAGCATTTATTGTGTTACTATACATCAAGTATTGTGCTAAGTGCTGGAGACAGATAAAAAGGAAACAGGCTCTGCCCTCAAGGAGCTTACATTTAATCAGAAGAAACAACATGAACATTCAGGTCAGTAAAAAATACATGCACAAAGTAATTTGGGGGGAAAGAGGAGCACTGGCAGCTGGTGGGAGGGGATCCAGAAAGGCCTCAAGCAGGAAGATGTCAGGAACTGACTTTGGAAGAAAGCTAAAGATTCTCAGAGTCCTGGGGGAGGAAGGGGCACGCCAGAGCCATGTGGGAAGCCCGTGCAGAGTCACGGAGGTGAGAGACATTGTCATGTGTAAGGAATAGTAACTAGGCCAGTTTAGTTGGAATGCGGAATGCTTCAAGGAGGAAGTAGCATATAACTTCATAAATCTGAAAAGAGAAGCTGGAGTCAGTTTGGGAAGAGCTTTGTCACAGTCTACATCATATCAGAGTCATTTGTTATTTGGATCTGTGTCTCAGCTCTCTTACTACTACAGATTATAAGTTTCCTGAGAGTTGGGACTGAGTCTTTTTTTCATCTTTCTGTATCCAGCACGGAGCACAATGCTGTACAGAGAGGAGGCATTTTAAAAATGTTTGTTAAATTGAGCCACAGGATCCTTTCCCTTAGGCTGTCCTTGTCTGTTGAGTGAGGAATAATCAGAACATAGGCATGCCGAGTGCAGGCCTATAATAACCCTCTCACTAAATCTGTACTTTGACCTTTAGTGGGTTGGTCGAAGACCTGCCAGAGCTTTTGCTCCACACGGCCTTCAAGGCCCAGGATGACCACCTCACCACAGAGAGATATTGGAGGAGCAATCTTTGTTTTTTTCACATCTAAGTTCATATTGTGATGCTCACTGGGAGGATAGTTTAGTGGCAAGAGCCCTGAACTTTAAGCCAGGTCATTTTGAATCCTAGGGCTGTTATTTACCATTCCTATATCCTTAGACAAGTGTCTTCCATGAACTCCTGGACTATTGTGAGGACCAAATGAGATAATAAATGTAACCCCAATTGCCCTGCCCTCCCCCTTCCAAAAAGCCAAAAAAAAATTTAAAATGCTATAAACACCTAGCTGACTGTTTTTTCCCCACTGTTCTCTTTGTGTTTGTGACTTCTGTTGTTGATCTTTTTTATTATTATTTTTGAAGGGGAAAGGGAACACAGTCTACCTGTGGTCACATTCATATAGGCAATCCCTGATGAGCAACCAACCCCCTCTTAAGTCAGCATTTATTCAGGGTTAGGAAAGATGGTGAGAAGCTGAAGAATAAACCCACAGGAGGACAACCAAGATGAGGAAGGGTCCCAAGATCATGACAGATGAAGATTGACTGAAGGAACTAGGGATGATTAGCTCTAAAAAGGTTTGGAGGGAGGAGAGTATGACTGTTGTCTTTAAGTATTTGAAGGGCAGTCAGGTGGAGTTGTGATTTGGCTTGTTCCACTTGCCCCAGAGGGCAGAACCAGAGCTTCTGGCATCTCATGGCTGTTGTGAGGTTAAAATGAGGTAATAGATGGAAAGAATTTTAGAAACCTTAAAATGATATAAACATCTGAGTGGCCCGGGGCTGTGTGTTTCACATTTTTAGGAAGGTACCCTGGGCACTGAATAAAGTAACTTGCCAGACTTAAAGACAGGTCTTCCTTCTCCAAAGTCCTCTTTGCACTATGCCTTGCTGCCTGTGTGGTTGATGACTTGTTGAGCATGGTATCACAGACCACATAGGAGTCTTGTACAAGCTACACTTGAGTAAAGGTCTAAGTCATATTTAGAGCACCCTAGGAAATTCTTCTTTAGTATCTCAATGCCTTTGACCCAGATGCCTGCTTTAAGAGCATTGCTACTAGGGATATTCTTTAAAAATATCACTATCAAGGAAAAGTTCCTAGACTCATGGGAAACACTGAATTCCAGTTTACTGTTGGTAAAGTAGAAAGAGTGCTGAGTTTGTCATCAAAGGACCTGAGTTCAGATTCCAGTCTGTTATATACTAGCTGTGTGTGTCTTTGGACAAGTCACTACCCCCTGCTAAGACTCAGGTTCCTCCTTTCTGAAGTGCAGGAACTGGACAAGATAAATCTCTAAGGTCCATTCTAGCTCTAGATTTTATGGCTTTAAATGATCTAACATCTCTGAAATGGATAGCATCTTGCTGACATGCAGTTGATGTGAGATACTTGCTTTTTGTTCATTGGCAGGTGAGCCATTTCAGATCTCGGGAGAGCTGTTGTCAGACTGCGCATCTTCCTTTCTTGCATCCTGACTTACTCCTTGCTCTGGCTATTTTCTCCTCTTCTGCATCTTAGGTCCGTCCCCCAAGACCTCAAGTTGTCAAGCGACCAAAGAGTAATGTCACCATGGAAGGTCGAAGAACTTCGGTGTCAAGCCCTGACCAGTGAGTATGAAACACATTATTGCCTTCACCCAGCAGAGTGAGCACAAGCAGAGGCCAGTGCTTCTTCCTGATCCCCTTTCCCCCACTCTGTCCCATCCCCCAGCTTCCCAGTGAGGCCAGACTGGGTGTTTCACAGAAAGGTCACTCTGGGAACAGAGTCTAATCTCAGAAGTCTCCTACTGGTTCATGGTATTGTATGGGCAGAATGCCTAGAGATGAGAGCCCCTGACAGAGGCCATCTCTATATGACACCCAGACCCAAAAGACACTTAGAAGGAAATTCGTTCAGTTTGAATCTGTTTCCGCATTGTTGTCTGGGCAGTGCAGAGCAATAAGAACTGGGGTCTTCTCTCCGTGACCATAAACATTTCCCAAACCAAGGAAGGGGCACAGAAAACTTGCCTAGATTGCGATGAAGGTTCATACTTTCTATTTTGGCTGAACTGTATATAATAATACTATTTCTGTTGCTCTTTAAAGTTTACAAAGTGTGTTCTTCACAACAAACCTGTGAAATAGGTAATATACATATTCTCCTACTCTTACAAATGAGGAAACTAAATTAAGAGAAAAGAAGTAAGCTTACGTTTACTGGAATTTGAGTGGTAAGGGACTTTAGAAATTTTATATTCCAAGACCAACATTTTTACAGATGAGGAAACTGACACCCACGGAGGTGAAAGGATCTGTACAAGATCACATAGTTAGTGTCTGAGCTGGAATTTGCGCCCAGGTCTTCAGATACTCTCTAGGGTCTGCAGGACTAAGAACTTTCCAGGAAGGTCCTGGAATCCACCTCATGTTTATCATGCCTTCAGAGACTTAGTGAGGTCTGCTTGGGACAGAGTCAAGTAACTAGTGTGTGTCAGGCCAGACTTGAACCCGGTTCATCCTGACCCCAAAGTCAGAATACCATGCTGACTAAGACTAATGAATACTAACCATAAAATGGCAGCTCTTCACAGGTCACATTTATTTCTCTATCTGAGCCTCCTTGTCCTTCTCTGTAGAATGGGCCGTCCTTCCTGTACTGCCTGCTGTGCAGGACCATTGTGGTGAGAGAGGGCCCTGGGAACCAGAGCATGTTATAGAAACAGGGGCTGTGGTAGAACAGGTACTTCAGCCCTGTCATGTGGTACAACGGCAATTACTACAGGCCACTTGCCATCACAACAGGTTTCGGGCCTCTAGATGGGCAGTGATAGACAATGTCAGGAAGTTGTTGCCAGGAAAGAAGTGCAGGATTTAGAGCTATTCAGACTGAAAAAGATCTTAGAAACTGACCAAGTCAATGCGCTCATGTTACAGATGAGGAAACTGAGGCAGCCCCTCCTCAAGGAAGAGAGTAGAAGAGAGAGGAAGAGATTTGCCCAAAGTCACGTATAGTAAATACGAGAGCCAGGACTATAGGCCCAGTGCTCTCTCGACTGCTTCTGCGCCTTTATTTTAGGGGAAATGCCTCATAACTTTAATTTGCAAGAAAAGCATTTTCCAGAGTTGTCCATTTGCTTCAACTTTCTCCAGACACACAAGCGCTGTGGTGAAGGGGAAATCGAATGGGGAAGAGGCGAGGGATAGAAGTGTTCAGTTCACATCTTCAGTCTGAAATAAATAGGCCATTTTTTAAAAGCCAGCAGTGACTTACAGACCTTCCAGAGGTGGAACGAGATTGCCCCCTTGTGGATGAAATTCCTCATCGCCTCAGAGGAACTGAAGCACCAGTGACTTCTTTCTGTGCCTCCTCCCAATGAAATCATTCTCTCCCTATTCTAAGGAGCAGTACTACTGTCCAAGATATGTGTATTGATCCCAAATCAAATTCTCACAATCAGCAAACATACTTTAAGCACACTGCTCTATGGGACTCAGACTAGCCCAAAATGATTCTGGGCATTGGAACTGCTTCCTTGAATGAATCGGATTACAAATCTCCTTTTTTTTACCCTTTTGCTCATCAAATAAATGCAGAGTCAAGAGATGATCCTTTGGCGAGTCCAAGGCATCATATAGCTATCAGTATTTCATAACAATAACCATTTAAGCGGAGTTATTTAAATATTCCCCAACTTTTTTGTAGCATAACAATAGCTCTCTCCACTTGAGTTCCCTATCCTTCTCGATGATATGGTCCTCAAAAGGACTTTGGTCCTCAAAAGCTGTACCAGCATAGCATAGGCTTTTATAGGTCTCACTGAACTAGAAAATCTTTACACATAGGTCTAAGTAACAGATTCTTTCTATCATCCCTTTGGCCACAGCAACACACAAAGACCATCTACTAAGGCACAGTCACCTACACAGACGAAATCATGAATCCTTGACTTATTGAGGCCATAGTAGCTGACATTTACTTATAGTTCTTTATGATTTGGTTATAAAATATTTTATGTACTTTATCTCTCACAATATTTCTTTGAAGTCAGCAGGTCAGGAATGATTCTATTTTATAGATGAGGAAACTGAGGTAAGAATAACTTGCCCAAAGTAACACTGTTAGTAAGTTGCAGAAATAGGAACCCAGCCAGATCTCCTGACTGCCATGCTGTATGCCAGCCCATTTCTTTACAGAGGTTTCTTAGAACTTGACTTTGTGTCTCTCTGGCAGTGAAATGCCCGAGCAAATCAAACTTGTGAAAGCGTGAGTATGAGCATGCTGGCTCGTCAGGGACGTGTCAGCAAAGGCAAGCAAGATTACCAGGGCCATTGGAATCATAAATAAATTTTAAAATCCTGCTGTGGATTTAGGATAAAGGATTACATCTTGGCATTTTGCTCTGAGGGATGGTGTGTGTATGTGTGTGTGTTTTCTCTTTTTTCTTTTTAAATGACTCCAGGAAAAATACCCAGCACGCCCACTCTCCCATAATGCCAGTGACATTTTTAGTGCAGCCCCAGTGTTTTCCTAAGTGTCTCTCTCTGTCACCCTATCCTCCTCCCCCTTGCCTCTCCACATCCAAATGCCATGTACATCATAAACAGCCCTTCCATGTGTTTTTCTCAACTGTCACCAACTTCAACTTGGCAGGACCAACTCCTGCAAACACAGGAAGGATCCAGTGGGGGAAAAATATATTTTAATAAAACAGGCCTGCTATAAAATATTGTTCTAAAAGCAACAACAACAACAATCTGCTTGTATCATGCAAGGAGAATTGAGAGCTCAGAATGGTGGGAAATGAAGCCTAATAGGACCTGGCCGAGACCAGTTTTGACTTATCCAGGAGAATAGTAACTAAACCTAACTAAAACTCCCACAGTCCTCAAAGGACTTCCAGTTGGGAGATTTGGGTGGTAAAATGCAGTTTGAAATATGTTAACGCGCATGTGGATTCTCGATATCACTGGCTTCATACCTAGTACCTGCATACCCTCTAACTCCCCAGTAATACTTTGAGTGATTAACACTGAGCCAGGAAGGATGAAATAAAAGAAGGACAACACTTTGGGTTCCCAGCCTTGAGCAGCAGGATTTTTTCCCCCAGATCATAACCAACATGGGAGGCAACATGATACAAAGGAAAGAACACTGAGTTTAAAAGCAAAAGGCCAAAAGTACTAGTTATGCTGTTTATTAGCTGTATGACGTTGGGCAAGTCACTTTATTTCTCTGAGGCTTAGATTCCTTGTCTATAAAATGAGAAATTAGATGATTCTTCCAACTTTAAACCTCTATAATTGTTTTCTAAAGTCTTTAAAGTCCAAATTTGTTGAATCTTTTTTCCTCCTTTTATAGCTAATTAGAAAAAGTGATCCTTGAATTCCCTGTTGAAATCCCGATTCTCAATATGTTAGTCAGACCCCACAAGGAAAAAAAATCTTCTCTAAAAATTCTATTGTTTTTAACAGAAGGAATAGAACATTAAAGGTAGAATGTACAACATTAGAAATAGACAGGGCCTGAGAACCTAGAATATTAGAACACAGAATCTCAGAGCTGAGAGGAACCTTAGAAGTTGTCCAGTTCAAGCCCTTCCCAAAGCAGAAATCCTACAACATCCAGGAAAAGTGGTGCTCAATTTGGTCTCCTCCAGGGCTAGAGAGTTCATGGTCTCCAAAAGTTCATTCTTTTGTAGGAAAGTACTGTCTGTTGGGAAATTTTTCTTTGGTTCTGCCTTGGGGCCAATCAGAATAAGTCTAACCCCTCCTCCCCATGGCCCCACTTTAGATATTTGATAACAGTTCTTCTGTGCCATCCTCCTCCACCTCAACCCATCCCTCTGGGCTTTTTTCTTCTCTAGATTAAACATTTACAATTCATTCAAAAGATCTTCTATTGTCAAAGCCTTTATTTCTCTCACCATCTCAATCACTTTTCTCTGGATTTGCTCTGATTTGTCACTGACTTTCCTAAAATGTAGTGTCCCAAACTGAATAGTGTGGTTCCAATATGGTCTGATTAGAGCAAAGAACATCTGGACTTTCTCTAGATACTGGGCCTTGTATTTATGGAGCCTAAGAACATATCTTTTTTTTTTTTTTTACATTTCACTAAATGAAAACTATTTCATGAAAAGCCATTAAAAGAAGATGAAGAGCTATATTTTCAAAGGCTGGGATGTTGTTCAGTCATTTTTTAGTCATGTCTGACTCTTTGTGACCCAGTTTGGAGATTTTCTTGGCTAAGATAATGGAGTGGTTTGTCATTTCCTTCTCTAGCTTGTTTTGCAGATGAGGAAACCAAGGCAAACAAGGTTAAGGGACTTGCCCAGGGTCACACAGCTATTAAGTGTCTGAGACTGAATTTGAACTCAGGAAGATGAGTCTTCCTGACTCCAGGCCCGGCATTCTATCCACTGCCCCATCTGACTGCCCATGAAGCCTGGGCTGCCACACTTGGATTTCATCCACCCCCAAACTGAGGCTCAATCCAGGACCAAGACAGGTAGCTTGGTACAGAAATACCATTGAATTTGCAGTCAAAAGACCACAGTAAAAGTCTGGCTCTGCAGTTTTTTACCTTTCTGACGGAGGAGATACTCTCTTAGATCTCTTTCAGCTCTAAACCTATGATCCTATAATCATATGAACCTCTAGAGAAGGAAGCATCAGTTTGTGGATTTGAAGGTAACCCCAAAAGTCTGTGGAGTGGAAAGAGTAACTGGGCCAGGGTAAAAATCTGAGTCTGGGAATCAGATAAGTTCTCAGTCCCCATACATCCTGGCTGTGTGACCCTGGGCAAGTCACCTCAACTCTGTGCCTCAGTTTCTTCATCTGTAAAAGAGAGATCATCATCCTTGAACTTCTTCTCTCATAAGAATTATGAAAGGAAAGATCTTTGAAACCTTAA
Source organism: Pseudochirops cupreus (assembly GCA_028627135.1). NCBI lineage: Eukaryota > Metazoa > Chordata > Mammalia > Diprotodontia > Pseudocheiridae > Pseudochirops > Pseudochirops cupreus. The sequence continues at coordinate 257,048,782 of CM053581.1, forward strand.
ATCACTGTAAAACAAACAAAATCTAATCTACCCTGTACCAAAATTATGAATCTACTCAAACATCCCCTTCAAGTGGTCCACTTGAAGATCTTGCCTAGTAGAGTGGAATAAGAGAACCTGGATTCAATCTCAGCTCTGCTATATATGTGTTCTTCTTGTACAAGTCATTTTTCTTCAATTAGTCTTAATTTCTCCCTTTGTAAAATAGAGTAGACTAACTGATATATAAATGGCCCCTTCTAGCTTCAAGCCCTATAAAACCTATGAAACTCATTGCCTCTCCCCTGAGATAGCTCATTCCATGTAATATTCCTTGAATATTCAGTCCCCTCCCAAAGGATTTTAGCCTGTGACCTGTACTGTCCAAGCAAAGGGCCAGTATGGGGTTGAGGTACATGGGGAGTATCTGCCAAAATGGCCACAGGGCATCGGCAACATCCGTCAGGCCTATTTATGTCACTGTTCAGCTCTAACCTCAGTAAAGGTGGCCTTGTTAATCTCTTTATGGGAACATTTCAGCATGAGACAGGGGCCCTGACCCCATATCAATTATTTTCAAATGTATTCTTAATGTGCTCCCACTGGACCCTCAGTTCTACTCCACAGAGGCCTATGTAATTTTCTGACTATCTTAGATATACAATTAGGAAATAAAGGGTGGGTCGTAGCCCCCATTGCCTCTTGCTCTAGAGGGAAAATAACAAGAACAATAATAGTAATTCTTACTTCTGTAGTGCTTTAATTTGTCCAAAATGCTTTCCTTACGACAGTCCTGTAAGGTAGGCTTTGTTAGGATTGTGTCATCCACATTTCTTAGTTTAGGAAACTGAGGCTTATAGGAGTTAGAAGACTCATTTGGGGTCTTGCAGATTGCTTCAGCCAGGGCTCAGACTTGGGTTTCCTCACTCTAAGTCCAGTGCACTTCCCATGACATCACGTCCTCTGGAAACTCATCATCCTGGAGATTGCATTAACCTTGGTACTCACACTTAATCAATACCCTCAGTACCCTCTGCCCCTCAGATTGAAAGACTGGAGGGCACAGCAAAGAACACCTTTGAAAGACTACATTTAAAGAGAGCTGTCAGGTTCCCCCTTCATTTCCCATCCAGTTGTTCTTCTTTGGACTAGACTCCATCATGCCCATACACCAGATACCCTCCCCTCCACACTTCTGATTTTCAGCTTCTCTTTATGTGTTGTCTCCCCCTCCCCCCGTTAGATTGTGAACTTGTTTATCTCAAACCTTGCAAACTGGCAAAGATGTTAAAAAATGATAGTAACCAATGTTGGAGGGGTTGCAGAATGATAGGCACACTAAGACATGATTGGTGGAGCTATGAAATGGTAAAGCCATTATGGAAAGCAACTTGGAATTATGCAAATAATGTCACTAAAATATCCATACCCTTTGAACTAGAGATGCTATTACTGGCTTACATCCCAAGGAAACCATGAATAAGAAGAAAGCCCCATATACAACAAAATATTTATAGCAGCATTTTTTATGATAGCAAAGAATGGGAGACAGTGGATGCCCATCTTTTGGGAAGCAGCTAAACAAATTGTGGTACATGAATGTAATGTAATATTACTTTGCTTTAAGAAATGATGCGATTAATATAAAGAAGCATGGAAAGGTCTACAGGAATTGACTTAGAGTAAGCAGAGGCAAGAATATACACAATAAGTATGACATGTAAATGGAAGGACAGACACACACAAAAATAAAAAATGGATGTAACAAAATTATAAAGATCAAGCAGGATTCCAGTGAAGAGTTGTGAGAAGACAGCCCCAGTCCATCCCTTCATAGAGGTGGGGAGTCCACAGGTGCTACACATTGCCTAGGTTTTGGGACTTTTTCCAGTACATTCCTCAGTAAAAATACTATTATATGAGATAGCTCTCTAGGAGAAGAAAGGGGAAAAATACCAAGGATAACTAGAAGTAGCAATAAAAGTTTATTTTTACAAAAGAGCGAGAACTCTTTCTTCCTGCTTGTGTCTCCATACTCAACACAGCACCCAAAACCCAGTAGGTGCCTAATGAATGTTCATTGGCTGGCTGACCTTGTAGCCCTGAGGGCAGCCCTTCCTGAGAGGGCAAGGGCAGGGACGGGGGCAGGACAGGAGTGCCAGGTGTGGGGAAAGGGAGCAGACTGAGGTATCTATGGATTATGTAGAATTCTGAGGATTGCTTCTGACCTGTGGTGGAGAGGGTTAGGTGGCTCCCGAAAACAGACTTTCTGTGTTACCACTAGAAAGACCCTAAATAGGGGGAAGTGATGTTGCTAAGCAAGCTTCAGGCACAAAGCTGATATGGGAGCTGGCATGTTGTGATAGAAAGCGTTCTGGCCTAAGGGAGAGGAGACCTAGGTTCTAGCTCTGCCGTGCCCTGTACTAGCTGCCTGTATATCATCAGGCTGGTCTCTTCCTTCTCTGAGGGTCAATTCTTCAAAATGAAGGGATTGACCTGGGTGATCTTTAAGATCCCTTGCAGTTCCAGCATTCCAAGTTCTGTGCTCCAACCCCAACAGCCAATGTTTCAAGGTCCCTTTCTCTTCAATTGTTGCATCTTCTAACATGCTCTCTCCACAGCTAACATTTTGTGGCCCATGGTCACTTTCAGCTATATCATTCTGTCTTTTAAGGGTTCTTCCGGTTTGAATGTTTTCTGTTTTGTGTTCTAGAGACCCTTCTAGCTCTAGCATTTTAGAATTCTATAATGCTATGATTTCTAGTCTAGACCTTTCTCAAAAAAAAAAATCCCTGAAGTTTCACCCACTCAGAGCAGAGAAAGAATGTGAAATAGCCCCTCCTTCTACCCCAGATCCTCTCTTTCTACCATCTCCAAAAGGAAGTTCTCATTTCACTCCTAGGTGAGTTCCTTTCCCTGCCTCCCTATTTTTGTCCAGGTCTCGTGGTGTCAAGTGGGTTCCCACTCTTCCTATTTGGATAAAATGGAGATTTTGCTATTATAGGGACCTTATTAATTTAATACAATTCACAAGTCACTTATTAAGTAATTATTATATGCAAGGCTCAGCTAGGTGCCGGAAATATAAGGATAGAGAAGATTCTTGAGAAATTTATAGACTAGTGGGGTGGGAGCAGGGGCAAGGATTGACATGGGCAAAAGCAAGGGAGCGTGAGAAAAGTGCAGAGGAGAGGCCCAAGTGGGCAGAGTGTTAGGAGGGGTGTGAGGAGGGCGTGGCCATAGAGTAAGGATGGCTCTTGGGAAAAGGACACCTGAGCGGGGCCTTGAAGAAAAGGAACAATTCCAAAAGGTAGAAATTGGAGGGCAGGTAGGCAAGTTGGAGCCATATTATGAAAGGATTTAAGTATCAGACAGAAGCAAGAGTCTATATATACTTCTACATGTATTTTATTAGAGAGAGGATGGAGGTGGGGTGAAGTTTCTGGAGTAGAGGAGTACCTTGATAATAACTCATGCTTCTGTAATTCTTGGGATTTACTAAGCTCTTTCTTCTCTGTGAGAAAGCTAACTCAACTATTATTAGACCTATTTCGCAGAAGAGGAGAGCTAAGACTCAGGGAACATGATGTGTCTTGCCTAGCATTATTCAGCTGGCAAGCATCACATCCAGGATTTGAACCTAGATCCTCAGACTCTACCCAGCTGCCTTTACACTGCGTTACGCTGCTGCCTAAGTGTATTGGGAAGATCTACTACATAGCAAGAAGCTTTTCCTAATGAGAAATGTTTTCAGACTTTATAAGGTAGCATGCATGACAGATAGCAGCTGTCACTTTCAGTGAGGTTGTTTTCCCTCACAGAATCTTATAGTTGCAGGGGGGCATCAGAATCCATAGAATCCAATCCATAACTTAACTGAAATAACCTTTGTGTGACCATCTTAGTAAGTGGTCATCCAGGCTTTGCTCGAAGACCCTACTACCTCCTGAGGCAGCCCATTCTACTCTGGGACAGAGCCCATTGTTAGGAAACTTGTCCTTGCATTAAACCTCAATCTGCCTCTCCATAACTTCCCCACCCCTACCCCCCGCCAGTATTGCTCCTATTTCTGCTTCCTGGATCCAAACACATCAAGTTGAATTTCCGTCACCCTACCTGTACTCCAAGCCTTTCCATCAGGAAAAGGGAAACCTCCGGAGACTCATGTTCCAGCCTTCCAGAGCCCAGGGTCATGACCACACTAAGAGGAATCATGACAGGAAGTCTCTGGTAAAGGCATTATTCCATGACATGAATCAAAATCTATTCAGACAAGTTCCACATAAACAATACTTTAGTGATTACTTAGTCACTTAGGAGAAATTCAGAATTAGGTGGTGTTTGTGCATTGTGGCTAATATGTTTATGTCAGGAACATATGTTTATGTAAACATGTGTGATTTAACATACATTTATATAAGCGAACATTCATGCTTGAGAAAGAACACTAGTAGGCTCAATGACTTCTGAGATACCCCCCCTCAGCTGTGGCATTCTGTTATTTTCTCTTGAGCTTTATGGAGACCATGATGAGTTTATTCTCATCTTTCCCCATCCCCCTACTCACTCAGTGTGGAAGCCCCACAGGAAGCCACAGCTGGGACAGTGCCCCAGTGTAACTGTCAAGCAGCAACACCTCAGCAGACAGACAGACCTCCATGCTTGGAGTCTTGAAGCCCCAGCCAGGACAAGTGGAATGTGTTGAAAGATCACACCCCCACCTCCTGTCCCTCCGGTTCTCTGGGAGCATTTCCTACCATCATGGCCTAGAGTGTGTCTCCATGATGCCAGCTGGACCCCACCCCCACCCCCATCCAGCACTGCAGGTCGGTTAGGCAGAAATACAACAGCCCATCTCTCTTCCAGGCCCTTGGCTGGCAGCCTTCCAGGGCTCGCCAAGAGGCTGGTTGTTAACATGCAAGAGCAGAAGGCCAGGAGGGCAATTAACAAGTCAAAAAGGTTTTGGCCTGGCTAAAGCTGCCATCACTTCCCAATCTCCGTGTGTTACTTTTCTGGAAATTATGCAAGACTTAACAGAAATCATAATGACACAGCCTCAAAGAGAGAAAGCTGCTTCTCCTGTGCTAGCCGAACTCATTAACCCAGAATTAGAACTACCTCAGCCTTTTGGCTTCATTGGACCAACAGTAGCCTCCAATTACCATGGCCATGGGCCCCAAGGTGCTGCCAGAAGGAAGGAGTTTTCTAGCAGGGTAATTGAAAGCCCCCAAATCTGTCACAGCCAAGTAAAGAACCGGCCTGGTACCAACAAGGAGCCAAATTCACAGATGACACAATGCTTGGCCGGATAGCTATCATGCTGGATGACTGAATCAGGATCCAAAAAAGATCAGGGGATTTAGAGCTGAAAAGGCCCATAGAGAGCATCTAATCCAAACCCCTCGTTTTACAGAGAAAACAGGACCACAGAGGTTGTAACTGGGCCAGAATGAGGATTCAAACCTGAGTCTTCTGCCTACAAATCTAATAGAATAACAAAATAACAACACCCTGTCTCTCTTCAGGAAGCAAAAATGATGGACTGAAGCTAACAAGATGAAATTGAAAGAAGAGGGGTAGAAAATTCTTCATTTGGGCTCACAAATTCAGCTGTGCAAGTATGAGATGGGGGTGCCGTTCCTGGGGAGAGGCCTCCAGATGCTTTTAGAGACCTGCAAGCTCAGTTGGAGTCAGCTGGGGAGCAGAGCTGTCAGCAGAGTTCATTAGGGATTATGCTACAGTAATGGAAGCCTGGTGTCCAGAGCAAAGAAGGTTCTGGGGTGTCATGTCGAGTTCTAAGCATGACATTTTAGGAAAGACGTTGTTAAAGGGCACGAATCATACCCAGCAGAGCCCAGCTAGAATCAGAATTAATATTCACATGGTGCTCCAGGGTTAGCTAGGTGCTTTATATCTGGCATCTCATTTGATTCTCCCAACAATCCTCTCAGAGGTAACTGCTATTATTATGCCTATTTTACAGATGAGGAGACTAAGGCCAAGAGCGGTTAGATGACTTGCCTGGCAAGTTCCCCTTTCTACCCACTGCACCACCTAGATGTTGGAGTTTTGGTTGAAGAACCCGAGGATATTTATTCTGGAGATGGAAAGGCCTGGTTTCTGTCCTCAAATATTTGCAGAGCTGTGATGGGGAAGAAGAGTTAGCCTTGTTCTGCGTGGTCCCAGAGGGCTTAGTGAGGAGCAGTGGGTAAACATTGCACAGGGACAGGTTTTGGCTCACTCTTAGGAAAAAGAAGCCCTTCCAATTAGAGTCAGCCCAGAGTGAGCAGGCTGGCTCATGAGGTAGTGGGCTCCCCATCTCTGGGGGAGCCGGATAACTATTTGTTAATGACGCCATAGAACAGTTTCCTGCTCAAGTGTCAATCAGTCAGCAATCAGTTAAGTGCCTACTATGTGGTTGGCACTATGCTAGACACTGGGCAAGTACAAAGAATGAAACCATCCCTACTCCAAAGGAATTTACATTCTGAGGGGTTGGGGGTTAAAGGAGGGACAAGAAGTACATCTATAAGTAGATACAGCACAAATATGAAGTGAGAAAATACAAATAAATATGAGGTCATTTGGAAGGGAGGTGGGTGGAAAGCAGAGGAACCGAGAGAAGGCCAGTTTGTCTGCTTCTCAGGGTGGGAGGAGGAATATTGTCCGGTGCCACTGAAAAGCTAGGTTTGGGCCAGGTTAAGAAGAGTTTTCGAAGCTAAACATTTTATATTTATCCTAGAGGCACTGGAAAGCCATTGGAGGAGATTGCACAGGAGTTAGACCAGATGACCCTGAAGGTCCCTTCAGACACTGAGATTCTGTGATTCGGTAGTCTGTTGCAGTAAGAGTGAGCTCCCAGGGAAGGACCTCTCCCATTGCTTCAGAGACTCCACACGCCTGTGACTGAGCCATCATGGGGACAGGACTGCATCATCAGTCATTCAGGGCTCCTCTCTATAGAAATCAGATTTCTGTTGGGCCTTGGCTTCACTGTTGTGCTTCAGGTACAGAGAAACATATCAGCAGTATTCTTTTAAGGTACTTGGCTAATAGCTAAGTTGGGGATGAGAAAGAAGTAGAAACCCTCGCCATTGCTTAAATAATAAATTCAGTTTTTATAAAGGAGAGCCCTTGTCTTCAAGGAGTTTGTTAATCTAGTAAGAGCTCAGTCCAAGTCAAGTATGGTGTATGGAAGGACTCTCAGTACACGGAATTTGGAGTCAGGACACTTGGGTTCAAATCCTGACTGCTTCTTCCTAGCTGTGTATATTTGATGAGGAAAGGGCTTTGTAAATCAATAAAGTACTCTAGAAACTTATTATAAAGTAGTGTCTCATTCCATTTCACCATCGTGATCTACCCTTGACTCAGGAGAAAACCAGAATTCTCCTAGGCCATTTCATAGATTTCAGGCCCCAAAGCTAGTCCAGGATCCAGCCCACCAAAAGGGCCTTGCATGCCACAGGCATAATAGTATAGTCTGAAAACTAGACTGGGACTATCTTCACTCATATCCCAGTTGTAACACCTGCTAATTATATAACTTTTGGGTAAAATACTTCCTCTTCCTCATCCTTAGTCTCCCCATCCATAAAATGGGAATAATAGTGCTCCTACTACCCACTTTGTAGGTATGCTGTGAGGAGTGTACTTTGTAAATCTGAGTACATTAGAAATGGGAGCTACAATGAGGATTCTAGGGGACACATAATCAGAGGGGAGCCAGAGTTGCTAATGTATATACAAATTAAAGATTCCTCACAAGGGAATGAAATAATCCTTTTTAAAAAAAAAATGATTATAGAATCCCCTTCATTACTGCCTGAGACCCACCGCTCCCTGGATTTTTTTTTTATCTCAAGTACATTTAAGTGTCAATTAAATTTGAAATACCTACATTTGTCAGCATTTCATTTCGGGCCAGTGTGATGTGCCGCCGATTTGTCCACGCATCCTGACACATAAAAAAACTCCCGAGATGCAGATCGTCCTCATTAAAAAATAAACCTGTGCGATCACGGCGCTGCCGAGCACCACGGAGCACATCCCCGGCTCGGTGGCGCTGTGTGGCTGACATGATATTTTAAAAGCAACAGCCACGGCTGTCACTCCTGTCATATGCCGGGGCTAACGGGAGACATGTTAAACTAAACATTAGAAAGAGATCAGCAAGTCATCTGCATGGGAACTCGGCGAAGAGATTAGGTAGGCAGAGGCTGGGGCAGTCATGTGGAGATGATGAGGGTTGGTGCGCTGATGGACAGCAAGCTTTGCTTTGCCCCTCCAAGGCAACGGCAGCGCTTGCTGTGGAGCTGGGCTCCCTGTGACCTGCCTATTCACAGACAGCTCTTTGTGTATAAAATCCAAGCAAGTGGTGGGTGGCAGACTGCAGGGTAGTAGCTGAATTGGGTTAATGAGAGAATAGATGCTTCCCCCACACACACACCCTACCCGATTCCACTGCCTTAAGCTAATAAAAAATTTAAACTTGGCCGTCATCAGTGGTTCATCCTTTATCTTTGACAAATATTTGACTGTATGTTTTAGGGAGTAACACCGGGAGCTGAATTTAAATAAGTTGATTTTTAAAACTCACCTTGGTATTAATGGGGAAGGGAAAAGCCCCACAACACCTCTTTCTTCATTGTTTTAGATGCCACTGTTGGAATGTTGATCTCTCCCCTTTCCCCACCCCACTTCCCCTGCAAGGAAGCAGATTGAGGGAGGCCTACATCACACCAGGAAAGTTCCTGTTTGCAAGCTCTCAGTTCAAATGCCACCTTTTCTGGGAAGCCTTCCTTGTTCTGCCCCCTTCATTTGGTAATGACCTTCCCTCCTTATTACACCTTTATTTTTATTCCTCTAAAATGCATTTATCATAAATTAAAATATATTATAGTTTTCTGTGTTTGTACCTTATTCCTGTACTGGACAGTAAGTTTCGTAATGGCAGGGATCATATATCAAAACTTTGCATGTCCTTTAGCACACAGCACAGTACCCAAAATGCATAATAAATATAGAATGAATGCTAGCTATTATCTCTTAGGATAACCACATTGTTTCCTTCCTTCTCCCTTCTTTGGGTCATTTCAGAGCACAACTCTCCACTAACCTGCCCATAGTCTTGAACCACTCCTGGGGACTGCTTTCCTCACCTACAAAATGAGGAGATTGGGATGTGACCAGTAAGGTTTCCAAATACTTGCTTGCTACAAACTTCTCCAACCCTAAAACCTCCAAAAAAGGAAGTATATGCCATACACAGAGTGATTATAGCTAAATCCACAAGATGAGATGATATAACCTACCCCACCCCCACACAAATAACCATTCCATGAATTAATCTCAAAGAACTTTTATACTTGGAGTTCTCATTCAGTGTCCTTAACCCCCAGTGAATTAGATGCCAACTGTAGTGAGTGCTTTAATGAACCACAAGCACAAATAAGCTCAAAGGCTTGTGATTCAGGATCTGCCTGTAAAAATCCCTCATGGTAGTGACTTTGCCTGAATTACACATCCCTCCCCCACTCTGTAAGAAGTGGGATACACTGATTCGGCCCAATCATGTGAAAGAAGGGAGGGAAGAGCATGTGAAACAAGCTCATGTAGTTAATGTGTTGTGTAGTAGCCAGAGCTGCAGGTTAGGGGGAAACATAGCATTGGGCCTACCTAGAAATACAGCTGAGGCAAGTCCTCTTTCCCTAGAGGCTACTCAGGGCAGAGAATAACAGGCCTGACTAGCCAGCATATCCACTAATAAAGGGAAGCCAAGGCTGCCTAGCAGCCCAACCTCAAGAGTCTGTGCATTTATGAAAGGGGAGGGACCAAAGAATGAAAGATAGGGAATACAGGAAATACAACTGAAACACCAAAAAAATCAAGAGGAAGGACTTGAATAAAAACAAATGCACAAGCCAACAAATGAGCAGAAGGAAAAATAAGTAACACTTCAAAGAGAACATAAACACATTTATCAAGCATAATGTGAAAGAAAATAAACCAGTGTTAACTGATGATGGAATCTTAGGAACTCCTGAGATAACATGGAACAACCACAAGAAATTCCAGAGTGATTCAAAAGAGAAACAGAATTCTAAAAAGAAAGGGAGAAATATAGACCAAAAGTTAAGAGTTCTCCACATAGAATTTAAAAATACAAACAACGGAGTAGGAAAAATTGAATACATAAGGGAAAATCTTTCAAAAGAAGTAGAAGCGGACACAGAACAACAGATTTGAAGAATAAAAATACTGAAATAAAGGGAAAATTGTCAGAAGAGAAGAAAAAGGCAACAACCTTAGAAAAATATGTGGATTTTATACAAGCCTAAACATCTGACCTTGAAGACAGGATATGCAAAGATGATTTAAGGATTATAGGCCTTCCTGAAGAACATAACAAATCAAAACCTGGTATACTAGAATACAGAAGATAATACATGAAAAGTGTCTGGAACTCCTAAGTATAGACAACAAAACATTGAGCAAGATAATCCACAAATCACCATCAGGAGGGGAAAAAACAACAGCCCCATGCTTCCAACTTCAAGATGAGTACTAGTTAAATTTAACGGTTTCAATAACAAAAAAGTTTGCAGGCATCCAGGGGTAAGACTGTCAAAGATGAAGGAAAGGCATTTCAAATAATAGGATTATTCCACATTCATACAAAATTGTTGGAGAGAATGGAGCACTGTATTCCAAAAAAGGAAATGAGCTCAAGCTAAAATTAGGAATTTGGACTAATTGATCACTAAGATTGCTTCCATCCCTACGGTTCTCTGTGCTGATGTACCTTACAGCTCTGACATTCTGTATTTTAAGATTTCTTCTAGCTCTAACATTCCACCCTATTTTTAACAACTCAGCAAAGACTACAGCACTCAAACTGTGACTTGACCATCTGCAATGGCATTAGAAAAATAGTCTCTTTTTGCTTGTGAAAAGCAAACCATTGACTTTCATAGATCATGAAGCTCTTTCTTAGAATTATAGACTTTTAAATTTGGAAAATCCCTTATAGATGAAGTAGATCAATCCTCTCTTTTAACAGATGAGGAAACTGACCAAAAAAGAGGGTAAGTGTCTTGCTTATTGTCACATGGCAAGTTAGTGGTTAAGTCAGGATTAAACTTCTGCCCTCCTGACTTGCAGTGCCCTTGCTACTATGATATACTTCTTTGCCAAAGTCTCCCTCCTCCATCATCAATACATCCTAGGGTTTGAGGGAGAATGTGGCTAGGTGGTGCAGTGGGTAGAGTACTGTACCTAAAGTCAGGAAGACTCATCTTCCTGAGTTCAAATCTGGCCTCAGATACTTCCAGCTGTGTGACCCTGGACAAGTCACTTAACCCTGCCTGCCTCAGTCTCCTCATCAGCAAAATGAGCTGGAGAAGGAAATAGCACACTGCTCCAGTATCTTCACCAAGAAAACCCCAAATGGGGTCATGAAGCATTGGGCACAACCAAACAAAAACAACAACAAACTCACAACCTGTTCTGTCTTTGATCCAGTCAAGAGCATGGCTCTCAATGAGCGTGGCTAGAAGGTGACTTGATATAAAACAACAGGGGGATTCGGTTACATATATTGTTAAAGTGTAAGTCTCCTTTTTCCCCACTAGTCTCTAGGAATCCCAGACTTAGAGTGTCAAAGTCCAGTTCAACAGGAAAAGGGCTTTGCTCTCACGTTTCCTAAAATTTCTAACAAGTTGAGTTTCATAAATGTGTCAAGCTATTATTCACAATCTACCTCAAAACAGGAGGGAAAACTAATTAGAAAGGGTGCCCTGTCACGAATTTAAAATAAACTTGAATCCTATTGAAGTTTTTCATTTAATCTGACCTAACTTTGAATCATACATTCTTTCTGGAAGAACTGATCATCAGAGAAGGAAGTCATTTCAACTATACCTGAGTATACACTTCTCACCCCAACCCAGCATGTCTCTGTGGCAAGAGGTCATGTCCCTGCCTTTGCTTGAAGACCTCAAATGACAAGGAACTCATTACTTTACAATCTATTCTAATTTTGGATAGCTCCAATTACTAGGAAAATTTCTGTAATATCAAGCCAAAATCCAGCTTCCTCGTAATTGATAACCCATCATTCCCAGTTTTGTTTTCCAAGGCTGAAACAGAACAAGTCTATTCTCTCTTCACGACAACCCTTCAGATGCTTGTAGATCACTACCATGTCCCTTCTTAAATCTTCTCTTCTCCAGGCTAACTCATGTGGCATGGCTCTGTGTTCTTTTATCATTCTGGTTACCTTCCTGTGTATTTTAGTTTGATAACATCTGCTTTAAATGTGATACCCAAAACTAAACATAATTCACCAACTATTGTCTAACCAGGATAGATCACAATAGAACTTTAATTTCCCTTGTTCTGGACAGTGTCCTTATGTCCATGCAACCCAAGAGCATATTCATTCGTACATTCAGCTATTATTTATAGAGCACCTGCTATGTCCAGATCTATGTGCTTGGTAATGGAAGAGGTAAATTGATAATTGCTATGACCCCTGCCCTTATGTACGACATATGCAAATAGCTATAATGGAGAAGAAATAATAAGAGCTCTAACTCAGTACAAAATATGGAACTGGATGAAGGAAAGACTGTTTCTGACTGAGGTGTACTAGAGAAGGCTTCCTGGAATGGGCAGCATCAGGATTGGATCTCAAAGAGTGAATTGGACTTGAAAGGTAGAGTGGGGGCTTAGAGGGATGGCATAGGGAACAGTAGGAGCAAAGACATAGAGGAGGATCACACAGTGTGGGTGGGAGACAGCAGGCTTCAGGTTGGCCCAGGGTATATGACTTATCAGCATGGCCTTGTGGAATCATCACCAGACTTGAAATCTGAAGGCCTGCGGTCTAGTCCTGGCTCCTCACTTTCTAGCCATGTGACGTTGGGTGAGTCACTTCGCCTTGCTGAGCTTCGGGTCTTGCTTATCTATAAAATGGTTACAGTAATGCTCAAATTGTCTGTCTACCTTATTGGTCTATAGTGAGGAAAATACTTTGCAAACTGTGTTGCTGTGGAAATGGGAACTATTATTTCATACATATGTATTGCATATTATTTCATATTCCATCAAGGAACCTTGATTTTTAGTCATGTGGGTGTTTTACTAACACAACTCTTCCAATCCTTAGTAGACAGTCCTTGTGAGTTGTTTTGCCCAAAAATGTTCATTACCTGGGGCGGCTAGGTGGCGCAGTGTATAGAGCACCAGCCCTGAAATCAGGAGGACCTGAGTTCAAATCTGGCCTCAGACACTTAACACTTACTAGCTGTGTGACCTTGGGAAAGTCACTTAACCCCAACTGCCCTGCCTTCCCTCCTCCAAAAAGCAAAAAAAAAAAATGTTCGTTACCTAATGTCCAGTCCTCTAGTGGTGATTTTCTCTGAACTCAGTGAAGCTGGATGATACACAGGTAGTCTGTCACCAGGCCCCTACTGGAGGCCTCCCCTAGTTGGCAAATACCTCCAAGGCTAACGTGCCATTGGCACAGCCTTGTAAACTTCAGTGGAAGTGGTCATCATTATTACTGTTGTTGTTGTTAAAACTTAGTTATCTCTGAAGAGATTTTTGAAAACAGAGGAAAGAGATGTTCTAACTCAGGACAGGCAAGCCCGTGATCTCAAAGCCACATGTGACCCTGTAGGTCCTCAAGTGCAACCCTTGGAAGGAATCGGTCACACCTAAGGACCTAGAAGGCCACATGTGGCCTTGAGGCTGCGGGTTCCCCGCCCCTATATCTGAATCCTGAAAATTATCTCCATTCTAACCTGCGCAAACTATCCTGAGACCCATTAAATGCCTGAGAGTGATACTAATAGGAGATCACACTTATAGAGCACTTTATTTTTACAAAGTACTTTACACATATTATCCCATTTGACTTTGTCTCCCCTTGCCAAACCTAAGTTACTTCTACCATCTTCTTCCTCCATACCTACTCTCATATGGCTGAATTCTCCTGGAGAGAGAGTCTCTCCTGAATCAACTGGCTTTATTACAAATTTGTGCTATCTAACTTCATTTGGGCTCTCACTGCTTTCCAGCGATTCTTGTCTTCTTCCCTGGCTGATTCTCTACTCCCTTCTCCACAGCAGTTTCTTTCACCTCTTCAAACTATCACCACCTCCTCCCCCCTTTCTCTCAGCAAAAGTTCTCCAAGACACTTAACTTTTCCCAGAAAATCAAGATCATACATTAGGAGTTCTCCATTTCCCCAAACCACCCCTCAAAATTCCTTTTCATCAACTAGTGCTCTCCTATACTAGTCTCTGCTGTTGCCAAGGCCAGCTCCACCATCTGTGCTTTGGACCCCATCTTTCCTTTCTTCAGGCACTTGCCCCTGAAAGCATCCTTCCCTCTCTTTCATCTTAATTTTCTCTTTAGCCGCTGGCCCTTTCTCCTCTAGAAAAACATACCCAGTCCTCCCCATCCTTAAAAATAATAAGTAAATCTTCACTTGCCATTACAGTACTTCACTTTGCCATTCCCTCAGACCATTGTCCTATGTCTCTTGCTCTCACAGCCAAACTCCAAGACAAAAGCTGTTTTCTACAAGGTTACCAACATTCTCTTAACTGATAAGTCCAATGACTTTTTTATCAGGCCTCATCTTTCTTGACTTCTCTGCAGTTCATAGCACTGCTAGGCACCGCCTTCCTCTTGGACTTTATCTCCTTCCTCCCTAAGCTTCTGTGATGCTGGTCTCTCTTGGTTTCCCCCCTCCCTGTTTGACCTCCCTTCATTTTCCTTTGCAGAATCATCGTTTTCCCAGCCACCATTTGGCCATCTCCCAAGATTCTGTCCTGAGCCTTCTTATCTTCTTTCTGTATATTTCTACCTTAGTAAGCTTATCTACCTCCGTGGGTTCAGTTATTATCTCTATTCATATGACTTCTGTATCTGTATATTCAACTTTAATATCTTATCTTAACTCCTCTCATATTGCCAGCTAACTGCCCCCTGGACTTTTCAGCCTGTATAGCTTTGCATCAAACTACAAATCTTCAAAACAGAATTTTCCCCCCAAATCCATCCCTTGTCCAGATATCCCCATTTCTGTAGATACTATCACTAGCCGCCCAGGTTCTTAGCCTTAGGATCATCCATGACCCTCCCTCTCTCTCATCCTCCATATCTAATAAGTTACAGATTGGTAGCTTTTCCCTTTTCAATATCTTTCACATCTGTCTCCTCTCCACCCTCACTGACTCCACCCTCATTTACTCCTTTATCTCTCAACTGGATTATTATAATTTCCTAATTAGTCACTCTGCTTCCGTTCTCTCCTCTCTCCAGTTCACTTCTTACAATACTGCCAAATCGATATTCCTAAAATACAGAGTAGACCATGTCACCCTCTGACTCAGAAATCTTTGGGATTAGATACAAAGTTCTCATTACAACATTTAAAGCCTCTGCAGTCTGGCTCTTATCTACCTTTCCAGTTTAACATTACTCCTTTTCTTTCTTTCTTCCTTCCTTTTTTTTTTTGAGAGGAAAAGGCAAGGCAATTGGGGTTAAGTGACTTGCCCAAGTTCACATAGATAGTAAGTGTCAAGTCTCCGAGGCCGGTTTTGAACTCAGGTCTTCCTGACTTCAGAGCCAGTGCTCTATTCACTGCGCCACCTAGCCGCACCTACTCCTTTTCTTATACTCTGTTCCAGTCAAACTGAACTGACCTACTGTGTGTTCCTCATACATGACATTCCATCTCTCACCTCCGTGCCTTTGAAACCACATCTCTCCATGTCTAGAATGTACTTCTTCTTCCCCTCCGCCTCATAGAATCCTTGACTTCCCTCAAAGCACAACTGTGGGGCCACCTCTTGCCTAAGTGAGGCCTCTCCTGATTGCCCAGTTATTAGCGCTCATGCTCTCTCTCGTTTTCTCTCTGGCTCTCTCTCTCCCCCTCTCCCGTGTTCTCTCCCTCCCTCTTTCTTTCCCCCCTCCCCATATTGAATCTACTTGGCATTGCTCTGTGTTATATATGCTGTACACTGTCTCCCGAGTAGAACATAAATACCTTGAAGGTTTTATTTCTGCCCCTGTATCCCTGCAGCCTCACAGATCAGCTCACACACAGGACTCTGTTAATAAATGTCTGTTGAATTGGATTGAATTGAACAATCCTGTGAGGGGAGTGAGTAGGTATTACTATCCTCATGTGTTGAATGGGGCTGAAGCTCACAAAAGGTTGCTAATACAGTCAAAGGAAGAATTCCGGGCCAGGTCTCTCCTAAGCCTGTTGCTCTTCACAACCTAATACTGTTTCTCACGTAACAACTAACATTAATAAAATGCTCTAAGGTTCACAGAGCTCTTTGACCCTTACAGTTCTGTGGAGCACCATTGCAGTGTTATCATTCCCATTTTACAGATGAGGAAACACATGCTAGAGAAGTGAATTGACTTGCCTGTGACCATACAGCTGGAAAGAACAGTATGAGCAGAGTAGATGCTGTGGCTCTTGGGCATTCTGGATGAGATGGGCATCTGCCAGTGGACATATCAGTGTCTGTAAGAGACATTGGGTTAACAGACAGCTGCCTTGGTCTCAGACCCGAAGGGGTGGGGAAGGAGGACTACCTGCAAGATGTGAGGCTTTGGAGATCTACTGACTGGGGTGGATCAAGAGAGAACAGAAAACACCAAGTTATACACAGGAGCATCATAAATCAGAATGAGACAAGATGCTGAGAGGAGCAGAGCAAGCCAGATGGCCCAGCAACAGGATGGACAGCAGGATTGGTGAACCAGGCAGCTCTACCAGTCTGTCTGGGCATGTGGTAGAACAGGAAATAGGTTGTCTCCTGATAATATATGGCTGACCTCCTTCTAATGAGTGCTGGCCCTACCTTCTTTGACCAGTTAAAGGAGAAAGCCTCATTAAGACCCAGCAAGAGGCCATGTGGTATAATGAAAAGCCTGGCATTCCAGCCCTGGTTCCTGCACACAATCTATGTAGAATGGGATAAGTCCTGTGCCTCCTCAGGCCAGCCTTCCTCATCTGCAATATGGGAATATTACGAGGAAAGTGGTTTACACACTTTAAAGCTCTGTTGAAATGTCTTAGTGTTCATTGTTATTGGTGTAATGGAAAGAATGTTAAATTGAGAATCAAAAGAACTGGGTTTAAACTCAGTCTCTGCCGCCAAAATCCTGGTCAAGTCACTTATTCTCTGTGTGCCTGTTCACTTAAATGGCAAAAGATGAGGTTGGACTAGATCAGAGGTGTCAGACTAGCTGCTCCCCAACTCCCATGTAGGTCCCAACCAGATCAAAACATAACTGAAAAATGTTTGACAAATAAATAAAAATTCAACATAACATAGGTGATGTTAATTTGTGGTTTTCTAAGTCAGTATACAGCCTGCAGTGTCCATTTCTATTTGAATTCGACACCTCTGGCTTAGATGATCTTTAAGGCTCCTACCAACTCTTAAGTCCTGTGAGTCTGTGATCCTGTTATTATTGGATCAAATCCCTTCCCTTCTCATTTGGGCTCTGTCACTCCTCCCTAACTCTGTGCTCAGTCAGAAATATGGGCTGTCTCGGAGAAAAAGAAAGGATTGACCAGAGCCCAAGTTTTCTCTTGTGTGAGAAGAAATGAGGTAGAGGAATTTAAGCAAGGTCCTTTCTGCTCAGAGAAAGGGGAAAAAAACCGTACCTAACTATTTCACGTGACTATAATGGCTAGGAAATAATAGGGTTTCAGGTATGATTAATAACAACAGAGTATGATCCCAAAATTAGTCTTCTTTCTTTTGTTTTTCTAGAACCTGGCACTGCCTCTGTCTCTAGGTCTTGGGAGTTGTGGGAGGGGAATACCTTAGTAAGTGTCTGACTTGAGTTCTGGTCAGTGTATAATTCATATATACTGTGGAGATATTTTATACATGCTGTATAGGTGTTTGTGTTTATAGGTAGAGCTCATAGGTGGCTGACAAGGCAGATGTATTTTTTATAATAATTAATATTTAATCACCATATCACAGATGAAAAAGACTCTCTGAAGAGGCATCTAAGAGAGAATTCCAAAGAGCCACCACCAATCAGCAAAGAATTGCCTTTCCATATCCCTTCTCCATAAGGTTGGCTGTTTGTTGGTCTGTTGCTGTGCATGCACCACTTTGGAGTAGCACCTCTAACCAGATATCCAGGTTCTTTGTAATCTACTACTCCCTTTTCTGATGTCCAGTTGACTCCCTTAGTATCCTTTGCTCTCATGGAGTCATAGATTCTTAGACCTTGAAGGACCCTTGGAACATAGATTATTAGAGCTGAAAAGGAGCCTTAGACTCCAACATAGAATGCTGGAATATAGAATATTAGAGCTGAAAAGTACCTTAGAGTGTGGAATGTTAGCACGTAAAATATTAGAGCACTAAGAGACTATAGAGACCATATAATCCAATACCCTCACTTTACAGATGAGGAAACAATGCCTTGTATGGTAATTTTGTAACACTTTGAGTATTCTCATTAGAATTTATCATATGTCTTAATTTCTCTTTAACCATGTATTTTTGACATTTCATTGCATCTTGCTGCCCCCCAAAAAATGGGGTTTTAAAAGTACATCTATTTTATAATATATTTCCATTATAATGGGGAAGTGTGACTCCACAGTCAGAATTTCTCTTCACTAAGAACTTGATACATGTGGCTGCCACAGCTCCAGGGATTGGAGAAGGGATGCAGCTTTCAGGGAAGTTCAGCCCAGGCTGCAGAAGTGCTGGAGCACCCAGGGTGGCCCTGGGAAGCTGAGATGTGTATTCCTCAAATGTGATGACGAGCTGCCCCACTCAGTCGGAGGACTGGTTTCCCTTGGGCAGGTGCTCCGGTATGGAAAAGGGGAGCTGGGATTATTTCTTCTATTCTGCATTTGTCCTCTGTTTTTTCCCTCTCCTCCTATCAAAGATGAACTCTGATCAAGGTATCTTATAATTTCTTGTTGTTTTTTGTTTTCCTCTTTCCTTCAGCCTGGTAAAGCCCTTGCGACACTATACGGTCTTTCTCTCCGAAGACTCCTCTGATGATGATCAGCGGGAAGAGGACCCTTTCTCTGGCTATTCTGACAACTTCTTCTTCTGTACTCCCTTTGAATGGTCTCTCTCTCCCTCTCTCTTCCTCTGTGTCTTTCTCTGGGTTCGTTAGTGTTAAGCATTGAGCTCCGCTCAGTGACCCTGCTTGTGGTCTCTAGTGCATGGTTTGGCCTTTGCTGTGCAAATCTAAAGCATGGGATGTATGCGTGGATGTTTTTCTGCCTTGGCCCTTCCACAGAGATAAAGAGCTAATGGTCTGCAGCTCGAGCATGCTCTGCCATTCTCCAGTACCAGGGATG
Source organism: Pseudochirops cupreus (assembly GCA_028627135.1). Lineage (NCBI taxonomy): Eukaryota > Metazoa > Chordata > Mammalia > Diprotodontia > Pseudocheiridae > Pseudochirops > Pseudochirops cupreus. The sequence continues at coordinate 257,068,145 of CM053581.1, forward strand.
GACCCCACCCCCACTTGCCTCATGAGATCCATTTTTTTCAAGTTTCCCTCTCCCTCCCCAAACACCTTCTCCCCATCCCCCCCTTTACCCCATCATGATTCATCATTCACTGCTACTGCCTTCTTAGCATCCCCCATCAAAGACTCCTCCCCCTTGGCTGCCAGCTTCCAGCATGACACAAGCCTGGGCCACTCCACAAGACAGGCATCATCTCTGTTACATTACAGCTTGTGGTGTATGCTTTCATTTGTACCATTTATGTTCTGGCTTTGTTGGTTTAAACAGGAGTTTGGGGCTTTGTTCATAGGTGTCTTTTAATTTCAAGACTGATCTGCTTCTCTCTGGCTAATCTGTTACACTGTACAGATAACATTTGCCGCACTCACCAGGAATTAACAGACCTTTGGCTAGCAACATACTCAAATCAGAACGCTGTGCCAAACCTCAGGATGTATTTTAGTGCCCATATGCAGAAACCAGCCAATTTTGCCAATTGGTCAGCCCATCTTAATTAACTTAACTGAAAACCAAATTACTGCAACAAACTTTAAAGAGTTCATATATGTAATTCATTAAAAATTAAGTCTGTAAGGAAATGGCATTGTGGCCAAAAAGAAATTTAAACCCCACTGATTTTTATTGATATTGAATTCTAGTTTTTAAATCAGAAGTGTGGGACTTAAAATTATTTTTTCTTTAATAAGGGCATCAGGATTTGGGCATATCCTTCCTTGGAAAGAAGCTTGCTCAGTTGCACAATAGCAGATTGCTAATTATGAGTCCTGATGTATAGATGAGAAAAACTTTGTGTTGGGATTAGAGGTCATTGTACATTAGAGCTGGGGTGAAATTTGGAACAAAGATGGTTAGAATATGGAACACAGAATGTTACAGCTGGAACAGATCTCACAACATGGGCTAATATAGCCTAATTAGACCTTAACACACAGAGGGCTAGACCTGGAAGGGAGCTTGGGACAAAGAGTAGAAGAGCTAGAAAGGACTTTGAAACATAGAATGGTAGACCATAGACTCTTACAGCAAGAAGGTGCAGTAGAGGTCTCAGGTAAGTCCCTTTCCCTCTCTGTTCTTTATCTCTGTGATGAAAGGCTTGGATCTCCAAGGTTCCTTCTGGCTCTTAACTTTCATGGTTCTAAATAATTTAGCCCTATTATTTCCTTTGCCCCAATTTTTTTTATAGGTTTGGAAACCAAGGCCCAAAGAAGCAAAATAATTTGCCCAGAGTCACATGGTGAACTCTTGATAAGGCCAGCCTCCTGATTCCTAGTCTCTTTCCATGATACCATCTTGCTTCATTAAAGGGCTGTTCTTGCTTAGAGACTTTGCTTTGATCCATGAAGTTTCATTGTAACAGCAGATGGGCAGTAAAGAAAAAAAAACCATAGTAGCTTGGCCTCCCAAATAATAAAAGTCTATCCATTTGAATCCCAGTCATTTGGAATACTCAAATATGGTATATATGATTCTTAGTGAAGAATGAACGTGACATATCTTTGAGAATTTTTAACCTTCAACTTATGAACTAACAATCTTAGTCTGAAATCAGTTGATTTTTTTTCAATACTAAAGGCTCAAGGAATAAAGAATTTCTTTAATATGACTTTAAAACCAAGATAAAGTAGTAGTTGACTATTTTTTTATCAAGGCACTTTTAAGTTTAATGCATTATTATATATTACTGACTGATTCTAAATTTCATGTTCTAAAAATTAACAGAATTCATACTGTTTCTTAGATCCCATTTTCACTTAACTTATAAACATACTATGTTTGAAAACAGTGAGACTTCTATTTCTTGATTTGTTCTATAATTAAAACCTTTCACTAAGTAAGTCATATTAAAACTCACAGCCTGGCATAGTGAACAGAATGCCTTAAAGGTCTGGGAGTCAGGATTGCTTGGGTTCAAATTCTGCCTCTGAAATTAATTGTGACCCTAGGCAAGTGACTTAAGTTCTCTGTGCCTCATACAACTGGATGGGACTTGCTTATATGCTAATCCATGGATGGATTGCAATCTGTGTTGGGAGATGGAGTTCTCATATCAGGAGTTCCCAATGCTGACTTAATCACAGATCATCTGTGGTAACATTTAACTTATAGATTGGTAGATCTACAACATAACCTTAAAACCTTAAAGGTTAATTTGCTCCCATCCTCATAACTGAATTTCAGAGAGTGAAATTTTTCTAAGTAAATTAACTTTTACTGTCACCAGTGACAAGTTTGAGTTTAAATATCAAGATGAGGAGTATGACCTATTAAGATCACACACACACAACTGTCCAAAAAACCTGGGGAAGATGTGAGAATCCTCATGGCCAGGAGATGGTGCTGTTTCTAAGGTTCCCTGACCAGTGCCTTTTGCTTCCCTTTAGCTCCAAGTGACTACACTGAGACCTCAGAACAATTTTAAGACTGGGTACAATCTGAGTAAGGGGTTTAGAGCTGGAACTCTTAGGAGGTGACATTGCCTAAGCTCTATACTTTGGGACTACTGAGATGGTAATCTACCCGGTAGCTTTAGAGGGCAGGAGAGAATCACAGAATCTCGAGAGCAGGAAGAGACCTCAGCAGTCATCTAGTTCAGCCCTTAAATGAAAAGAATCCAACCATAACACACCCAGTGTGTGGTTACCCAACCTCTACTTGAAAACTCCAGGGAGGAAGAACCCACCACCTCTCAAGGCAGCCATTGTGCCTTTGAATAGCTCTAAGTATTAGGGGAAGGAAATGGCAAACCACTCCAGTATCTTTGTCAAGAAAAGCCCATGGACAGTACGGTCCAGGGGGTCATCAAGAGTCAGACATGACTAAATCACTGAACAACAACAATCATTCAGAAGTTTCTCCTGGCATAAAAACTCAGTTTGCCTCTTTGCAACTTCCACCCATTGCCCCAATTTGGACAAATGGAACAAATCTAGCCTCTCTACCATTTCACATGGTGATCCCACAAATACTTGAAACCAGTCACCGTGTTCCCCTCTCTGAGTCTTCTCTTTTCCAAACCGAATATGCCCAGTTCCCTCAACCAATCCTCATATGACACAGACTCAAGGCCCTCCACCTTCCTAGTTACATTCCTCTGGACACTCTTTAGCTTCACAATGTCCTCCTCAAATCGTGGTGCCCAAAATGGTAAAATACTCTAAATGTAGTCTGCCCACAGGCAGAGTACAGTTGGACTGTCCCTCCCTTATCCTAAAATCTATGTCCTTCTTAATGTTATCCAAGATCTCATTAGCATTTTTAGTTGCCTCATTATACTACTAATTCGTAGTGAACTTGCCACTGAAACCCTCAGGTCTTTTTCAGAACAACCACTATCTATCCATGCCTGCCACATCTTATGCTTGTGAAGGCAGCTTTTTGGTACTCAAGTGCTAAGCTTTTCAAGATCCTGTTGGATTCGGATTCTGTCATCCAGTGTGTTAGCTTTGTGTCATCAGCAGATTTGATGAATATAACATCTATGCCTTTATCCAAGTCAAAGATAAAAATGCTAAATAGCACAGAGTCAAGCATAAATTCCTGGACATCTCCACCAGAAACTTCCTGCCCCTTCAACGTTGGACCATTTACTACTTAATCTTTTCCTCCAACTAGTTCAGAATCCAACTGATTGAACTATTGTTTAATCCATTATTTCCCTATCTTCTCCACAAGAAGAGAGTACTTTGTTCACAATCATTGATAGAATCAAGGTAAACTCTATCCACAGTATTCCCCTCATGTACTAGTATAGTAATGATGTCCGGAAAGCAAATGTTCCAGCCTGTGCTTGATGAAGGTTCTTCCTTTTTCTTTCAAGATGTTCAGCAATGATCTCTTTTATGTTCTGATATCCCCAGGAATTGAAGTCAAGCTCACTGGCCTGTAATTTGCAAACTGTTCTCTTTCCGTTTGTGAAAATTGGGCCATTTGCCCTTCTGCAATCTTGTGGCATGTTTCCTGTTTTCCCTGATCTTTCCCATATCACAGGTGTGGGTCTCCAGTCACATCTGCCAATTCTTTCAGGACCTCAAGGTGGTGTTCATCTGGGCAAAATGAATGACATTCATTGAGGGCAGCCAGGGACTCTCTTAGAATCTCCTTACTTGTCTTGAATATCAATTCCCTGTCAGTCATTTTGGTTCTGTCATTTCTAGCCCATGGGTCCATTTCCATTTCAGAGGAAACATACAAAATTAGCCATGAGCAGCTCCACCTGTTCTCTGTTATCAGTCACCGTTGTCCCATCCATCCCAGCCCAAGGTCCTGTCCCTCCTTGGATCTTCTTTTTTCTCCCAATAGAGCTTTAAAACAAAACTAAAAACACCTTCTTGTTGTCCTCTGCTTTTCTCATTCTGAGCATTGGCACTCCTCATGGTATTTTTACAAGACCAGGCCACACTCCTGTGTCATTTTCTATGACCAGGCCTTGCCTCCATCTCCTGCACATGCCTTTTCCACGATCTGAGTTGGGTTGGTGAGTTTCTCAGTGAATCCATACTGATATCATCAGGCAAATCCCTTTTTTTTCATCCTCATTGGAATTGTTTCCCTTTATATCTTCAGAATTTCCTTCTTAAACATCTCCTATCTCCCTATGGCTGACTTCCCCTGAAGTACATTACCCCATGGGATCCTACCTACATTTCTCCTGAACTCTTTGAAATCTGCTTTACCAAAGCCTAAGAAGCGTATCAGACTGTCTCCATATTTCCTCTCATCTGTAACAAACACCAGGAGTGGTCACTCTTCCTCCCCCAAGGTCCTCGTCATTTCCACCCCAATAACTACTTCCTCCCTTGTTGATGAAAATCATATCCAGAAGAGTTTTTACCCTTATTGGCTCTTCCACCTTTTGAAGGATGAAGTTATCACTAAAGCAGACAAGAAGTTAGAAGAGCTTAGAAATTTTACAAAAGCAAATGAGTAACCCCAGAGTTAGGGAACCCCTTAGATCCCGTGTAGACAGGCTTTTATAGAACCCTAGAATGTGAGTGCTGGGAGGGACCTTCATGGAATACAGAATGTTAATACCAGAAAAGCACCTCCGAGCAATGGTCTGGATGGTCAAGTTAGAACATAGAATGTTAGAGCTAGAAATGCCCATGAAGTCAAACTCTTCCAAACCTTTCATTTTACAGGTTGGGGAACTAAGTTCAAGAAAGGGGAATGATTTCCCAAAGGTCTTACAGGCATTCCTCTGATGGGATATGATGTAGAAAAGGGATACGAGTCAGCAAAGGAGTCTGCACCCCACACACATACACACACACGGTAGAAAGAATACTGCCCCAATAGAGACATGCCTCTGCAGAGCCTTCAGCCCCTCTGCCTCTCTGCCTTCCTCTATCTGTTTGTTGTTCCCTTTCCTTTCACCCCCCCCCCCCACCTCCCAGTCAAGGCTCAGCTGCACAGCTCCCTGCCTATGTGACCCTTGCCCTCAGTCTCTCTCAGCCCTGGGTCTTCATGTAACCATTAATGAGCTAGGACTGCTTGTTAGCCACCAAATGCCATTGGAGGGGGGGGCAGCATGAGGGTGTGCAGTACAAGCCACCAGCGTTAGCTATGTGGCCCCCCTCCCAGCCTGCATCTGTTTATTGTTCCTCTGCTTGTGAAAGATGAACTCAGACACATTTGGCTCATGAATGTGTATGATTTGCTGCGTTCGGGGGGAAAGGTAGGCTCCTGCCATGATACCTTTCCCTTTTCTCTCCCTTCACAAATATTTCCCCCCTTAATCTAAAACCTTGTTTAAATGCCACAGTGAGACCGGCTGCCAATCAGATGCCAATCACCTCCGAAAGGCATGTCAGGTCTTATTGTTAATTGGATACACATTATACTGTTTCCCCTCCCAAGCGCATGCAAATCCCCTTGTGTTCTTCCTGTGTTTTGGTGAGGTGCCTGAGAAAATAGTGTGTGAGGAAACTATGCCGACTGGGTCCAGCTTCTCTCCATCCCATGTTATAGCAACTCATCCTGATTGTATCCTAGCTCCAGTAATCATTAACTTCCTAACATCTTACCTGGACTTTAGGTCTTAGGCCCAGCTAGTTTTACTGTGTGACTTTATGATATAACACCCTCTCTGGGGTACTTCTTCCAACTCACACTCATGCCCATGAATTGGTTCCCCAGAGGATAGCTTCTATTAGGTTAACCTTGTCATAAGCCCTCAACAGTATACCTTCCATTAACAGTCAGACAGTAGATTCAATTAACTCTTAACAAAGATATTTATTAAGCTAGCATTGTCAGAATAGTAGGTACAAAACATCTCCCCCCATAAACCTAGGGTACACTCTCACAGAACTACAAACACAGTCCATGGGAAGAGTGGGTTCAGACCTAGAGTATGATGTCAGTGAAACAGGACACACACATGTGGCCCAGGCCATTTGCAGTTCCTGATACTGCAGGGCCTAGAAGACCTCTCTTTGTAGAGTCTTAATGTTCCCTAGGTACAGCTTCCCTACAAGATGAACTGCTTAGTTTTGCTCCCAACATCTACTCCTCTCCATAATCCAACTCTCTTCTCTGTTGCTAGGAGTCACACAGACCCTGGATGAGTGTTTCCTGCTGGTAAAATAGCTACCCTTTAAAGCTACATGACTGATGGGAAGAGGAAGAAAGAGAAATTCTCTACTCTTCTCTCATAGGCATCTCCCAGTGCTAATAACCTCTTCTACTCCCAAACTATTGAGATTCTTCCAAAGCTTAGCTCTTTAAAGGCCACTAATTTTTTTTCAGCCAATCACATTGTTCTCTTATTGACCCAATTGAACAGGTGCTTTCACCTCATAATTGAATCATGGTGTAAATAGTATCTTTACAGTTAGTTTAACATCTCATTAATATCTTGTAATTACATTCTTGGTCTTCTGTGACTATCTCAAGGTAGGGAAGAAACTCCTTCCCTTATGCTCTCCCCAGAGTTAAATATTTGTTGTCACCAGCAAATCAACCAGGATGCTTTTTTGGCAAAGGTCACATGGGATAGTTCATAGATAATCCAAAAAATTAACTTTGTTCCACAAGGATACAACCCTCCCATAGCTGATGGACCTGATAATTACACTCACTTCAAAAATCACAGTTATACAGATTTAGCAAGCAGACTTCATTTTATAAAAGTCTCATAGGTTACCACTCATTTTGGTGTTTACAAAGGCCTTCACCAACCCAGAGGCAATAAAGGAAAGAACAGGAAAAAGAAAATCAAGCTTCCCATCTCAGAGGGAAAGCCTAGTCCCTACAGAGTCTCAGAACATGTAGAGTTATCCCCACAGGAATAAGGAACCTGGAGCTACCGGAAATCACCCCCTTACCCTTCAAGTAAGCAACCAGACCACTTTGGTTTTGGTGCTTGTATAACAACATGAACCTTCTAGCACAAGTAGGGTGGGAGCGCTAACCTTTTCCCTCTCTCAGGGAGGGGCTCCTCTTCTTGAAACCCATAGGCATAGCCTGGACAGGAGGCAGATTCATCTACATATCTGAAACACCAGAGGGCACCCAAAATTTCTCCAAGGATTCTTTAAACATTTAGGAAATCCAAATGGAGGTCCAAACTCATCCCTCATGAAAACAAACAGGCTAACTTAAAAAGGAGAACATTCCAAAAGTCCCCAAAGGGTTTGGGGGCTCCCCAAAAGAGATGACATATTTGCTGTTGATTGCTCAAGATTTCTAGTTCTTCAGATAAACCCTATACTATGGCCTGCAGTACACAAGGATCTCAGTGAACTGTCTGGACTCAAATTATGATAAGGCAAGCAGTCTAGGCCTGCTCAAAAGCTTAAAAAAAAGAAAAGTGACATATGTGAGCACCCATGTTGTTTTCCCAGTGAACTACTAGACACCAATATCCTAGGGATGCAAAATCTATCCTGCTCGTGTTTGTTTCCATACTCGTAATGGTCACTGTCGTACAAAAGATATCAATATATAAGCATTCAAAGCACAAGTTGGCTCAAATAAACTGGTCAGATTTGAAAAGGAAACACATCAGAAAATAGACTATCCAATTATAGTCCAAAACAGAAAAAAAAAACCAAAATTCTGATTTTCTTCCAATGGATCCCAGCTAGGGCATCCAAGGAAAACCCCAGATAGGGAATCTCTCTGCAGATCTCTCCACAAATGCATCCAAATATATTCTGCATAAAGCCCACAGGCTTCCCCATGCTGCCAAGGGGGTTCAGCAGCAGAGACCCAGCCTGACCCAGACTCCTGTTTACCCTGCTTGAAGCAGGCAGATCCAAAAAGAACACAAAAAAGAACCCTTGATCTAGTGTAACATCTTCATTTAATAGATGAGGAACCTGAGACCCAGAGAGGGATAAAGTTACTCAGTAAGTTATTAGTAAAGTTAAGATTTGAACTCCTCCATTTTATAAAGCAAGGGCTCAGGAAAGGGAAGTACTTTCCCCAACTTCACACCGCAAGTTCACAGATGGCCAAGGACTAGAACCCAAATTTCTTGAGTCCTCGTCCAGTGCTTTTTCCATTATCCCATGCTTCCTCTAATTTGCTTAGGGTTAAAAAATGTAATCTTCCCCAAAAGGATACCCTTACTCAAAGTGTGTGTAGTTGGAATTCAGACTTTGTCTCTTCTTAGGCCTCTGCCATACCGGGTCCTGAGAGAGTCAGACAGTGCAGATGGAGAAGAGGCAGGGAGCCCAGAAAAGCGAGCAAAGGAAGCCCTGGGTCCTCCACCACCACCACCACCACCACCACCACCACCACCTGACAGAATTGCAGATATCAACCTCCTGGAGGACATCTTCAGCAGCTTGGAGGTAGAACAGCTGCCTCAGCCCCTGAGCCAAGCAAAGAGCTTAGAAGACCTCAGGCCGCCTAAGGATCAGGGCGACCAGCCTTGCACATTTGATTACCAGGTATGGCTGAAGTTAAGGGTGAGGGATAAGTTCTGTTGACTGCGCCCTCTTCACTAATGACTACCCAAAAAGAAATTAACATTGCATGGAAGTGTCTTTCCTTCTGCAGGCAATACCAGGCATTAGAATTAGGAAATCTAGAATGTTAAGGGAAGAAGGACCCTTAGAACATTGAATGTTACAAGAATATAGAACTATAGAACAAGAACTTAGATTGTCTAAGTTAAAAGGGATCTTAGAACATAGAATTATAAAGCTACAAGGGATCTTAGAATATAGAATGCCAGGCTTGGACAAGACCCTGGAATCTAGCCTGGTACAACATAATATTTAGAGTGTAAGAGCTCAGAGGGACCGTAGAACATAAATTTTTTAGAATATAGAACTTTGGATGTTGGATCTGGAAAGCACCTTTGAGATGATCTCGTTTAATTTCATTTTACAAAACAGAGAAGCTTGCAATATATTGGCATTTTCTCTGTATCCATATTGTGAAATCCAAACTAGATCTTAAGCCTCTGTCTTATGTTCTGTGAACAGAGAATGGACCTGTGCTCAAGCGAAAGAAGCAGAATAATGCCTGGGTTGAAGCTTGCTCATCCTTATAACAAACTGTGGAGCATGGGCCAGGATGATATGGCCATTCCTACCAAACATTCTCAGCCTTCCCCAGAAAGGCCCCTGGCATCTCTAGGGAGTACCCCCTCTCTGCCGCGGAGACCCTGGAGCCGGGATAGCATCTTGACCCATGGAGAGAAAGAGGAAACCCCAACTCCTACACAGGGCAACATCACCATCCCCAGACCTCAGGGAAGGAAGACTCCAGAGCTGGGCATTGTACCCCCACCACCCACAGCCCGTCCTGCAAAGCTTCAACCCTTTATCACCACTGAGCCTGGGAAGACCCCAGGCCTTGGGCCCTCTGACTCCACCTCTGAGCTGATACCAGAGGCATTTGGGAATTCAGCCCTCTCTAGGGATCTGGAAAGTCGACCACCTCTCAGTTATCTGCCATCCCCACCAAGGCTTCTCCCTACTCCTAGCAGTGCCAGTGATATTCTCAAGCCTGTCCGTGTGGTCACAGACCCTGCAGGCTGTGAGAGTGATTACCTGTTGACTCTCCTAGACCCTCTAAAGACAAGCTGGCCAGACAGGGCTCCCTCTGGCTCGGTAGCTCCCAACACAAGTGGCTTTCCCTGTGGTGTAGGCGACTTTACCCCTGCATCTACCACATTTGGGCCCAAGCTGGGCTTCCCTTCAGCTTCAGCTACCACCCCATTCCTCCAGCCATCACTCAACCCCTTCGCCCAACATGTGCCAACAGCTCTGCCAGTGTCTATGACCCAGTGTGTTGGGGGGCCCTTTGCTCCCTCTCCAGCCTCCCTGGGCCAGGCTTTCACTCCCAGCTTTATGGCATCCAGCCCTGGCTTTTATACCCCACAGAGACCTCAGCCCAGCCTCTCGGCTCTCTCCATGCCTAATCTGTTTGGCCAGGCTCCCACAGGGCCACATGTCAGCTCCTGCCCACCACCAGGCCACAGCCCTGCCCAAGGTGGCCCAAACCAACCCAGCCACTTGGGTGGCCCTTCTAAAATCCGAACGTTGCCCCTAGTGCGATCCAGCTCAAGGCCATCTGAGGCCAAACAGGGGTTGATCCTGAGACCTGGAGACCCTCCGGTGGTTCCCCCCAGGCCTTTCAATAGCCTAGAGCCAGTATTACAGTCTTCAGGCCCCAGAGAAACCAGGGATCCATTTGAGGATTTATTGCAGAAGACTAAGCAGGAGATTGCACCCACTCAAGGAAAAGTGGAGCAACTTCGGAAGCGTTGGGAAACTTTTGAGTAAGATCCAAAGAAGAATTTGAGGTTGGTAGACAGGGGTGTGTATTTTTGGAAGGTGTTTGGGGTTTGTCTAAATCCAACAGTTTTGAAGCATGAAGGATTAACTGGCTATTATAAAGAAATAATACCTCCTACCCCCTCTTCTCCCTGTCTCCTCTTCCCTAGCTATGACTTCCAAGCAGTTTCTACTGATGGAAATGAATTTTGACTCAATGAAACCCCACTTTGTCCAATTCTTCCTAAAGTTTTTGCCACTGCCATCAGAAGTGAGACTTGGCCTGCATTTTGGCCCTATCCTCCCCATGGGTTTCTGCACTGCTCCCTTCATAATTACTTGCTCCCTTCTGATACCACCCCCACCAGCAGGGGAGCCAATTTCTTTTCTCCTCACCCATTATCTGGTCAGGTCCCCCTGTACTCAACAGTTGTGGACTGCTAAGGATGTCAGTATTACCCATGGCCTTACTCGAGACAATTAAACCCAAGTTGGGTGTCAGAAGAGGCTCTCCCTACTCTCCCCATCCCAACTCCTTGTCTCAAGATTTAAGTTCTGTTGTTCTTAGACAATTTTCATCTTAGACACTCTTGAAAGCCTGCCTGAAAGTAGAGACCCAATCATCTAACCACATTCACTTTCATAGGGAGTATTGGATTTTTCTTGTTTGTTTTTTGTCATTCAACATGCTAGGGAATCACTGATCCTTGAAATTCCTATTTCAGGAAAACATAGCACAGAGCCAGCCCTGGACACCAGCAACTTTGATTTTTAGAAGACTTAAAAAAAAAAAAGACATCAGAAGGAGGCATTAAGAGGAGCCCTTATATTATACCCTTGCTCTTATAGCTCGATGTTAATATAGTATATGTGTCCTAAATGGCCATATCTGAACTGTATATCATAGTAGTTTATTTTATTATCAAAGTCAGGGCCCAGATATGTCTAGCCTATCTATCCTGGGAGGTAGCCCTGTTCAACCTAAGTGGAAAAAGACAAGGAGTCAAAAATCAGACTGAGTTTTGTCCCATGAAAACATCCAACTCCACCTTTGGGTTAATGCTGCTGATTTTCCATTTATGTAGGATGGCATTAGGACCCACCTGAGGTCTTCCTTTCACACATACCCCTGCTTTAAGGGAGAGAGAGTTGGGGGAAAAGGGATCTTGGAGGGGAGGGAGGAGAAAATCATTTTTCCCTCATCAGATGTTCTTTGGCTACTTCTTGATGACAGAAGGGGGAAAGTTAGCCCTCCCTCCCTTCCCCTACAGCTAGAATTGGATGAAGTCAAGGGTTAGCTCTTACAAGAGCCTCAGATCTGTGCCTCTTCTCTCCAGGAGCAGAGCCAGTGCTCATTTTTCCCACACCTGAGTTAAGTTGAAAATGATAGTTTTGATATTTTTAATCTGTAATTTTCCCCACTTTTATTTTATCCAATTCATGATGTCTTGGATGGGGGCAAGCCTTGATGGTTGAACTGAAACTTGTTCAGGCTGTCTAGATTTAAAAAAAAAAACAACCTTTGAGGACAAAGGAAATTGTTCACATTTCAACCTGGTCTTTCATTTCCTGATTTTGGATGAGCTGGCTCATCCGTGAAGCCTACTGCTGTAGCAACCATGTGCCCTGGATTCTGAGCCCCCGCCCCAAGTAACCTTATCTATAATCATGAAGATGTCCACAGCTCAGGGAGAGTCATGTGGGCCTCGTTGACGTTCTTGACTTCTGGGAATGCTTGCTGCTTTGGCAAACCAGAAAGTCATTTTTGGATTCAGGGACTAGAAGTAGTCTCTCAGAGCTCTGTCCTCAACCATAAAGCGTGTGTGATTCAGAAGGGGAAGTTGCTTCATCAACTGGAATTGGATGCAGAACTTGAATCTTTGAATTTGTTCCTTAAAGCCAGGCCAGACTGGACTGCTCTGCCCAACACTGGAATGAAGGTCAATCACAATGACCCCCAAAGCAATGCATGCTTCGATTTCCATGGTTCCATTCTCCCCTTAGTGGCACGTGCCAAGGCTCAGTGCCATGCCCGGGGATATATCAGTGATGCCCAGGCACACACAACACCCCTCCCCATCCTGGAAAGGCATCTTTCCACTCTCCTCTTTTATGTCTAGCACTGGGAGCCCTTCAGACTGAGGCTGGGTAAGAAGGGCACACGTGAACAGCACACTGAAGAAGCTGAGACCATTGTAAAGACAGGTGGCTCCTGTTTCATCTTGTGAACCACGCTTGCAGAAACTGGGTGGAAATAGTAGTCAATGTATTGTCCACATACAAGCACTGTATGTACCCTCCTTCACTTACTGGATTGAATTTGCAAACCTGGGAATTAATTTTCTGTGACAACTCAATAAAATCCTCTCGGGCAGAACATCTTTTGTTTACCTGGTCGTCAAAGTACTTTCTTTGATATTCATGGTGCCAGGCCTGGGGGCTGAAAAAAGGGAGGTGGCTTGGTACTGTGGGAAAATCAGTGAGCTGAGGGATAATGGAGGTGGGCTCAAGTGTTGCCTCTGCCATGACTGGGTACTCTCGGACAAGCCACTTCTTCCTGGTTTCATTTTCTCCTTAATTAAAATGAGGAGGTGGGAGAATATAATCTCTTCAGTCCCTTCCAGCTCTAACCTTTTATGTGTTAACACTGTATTCCATGAACCCTTTTAGCTACAGGATGTAGAGCTGGCAAAGTTATAGCTGATACAGTTGGCAAAGCCTGTGGAATTTCATTGACAGTTTTCTGTATTCTGAAGTTCCTTCTAGCCCTGACATCCTGTATTCCAGGCTCCCTCATAACTCAAACATTCCATGATGCTAATGTAGATGCGTTATACCACCTGATTGGTTTAAACCCTGAGTTCTGTATTTTTAAAGGAGCCCAGCTTGTCAAAGCAGGTTCACACCTTCATCCATGCCCGAGTTATGAGAGTAAAAGAATACATACTAACCAATTAACTAACACATGCTTCTGTATTGAAACAGTTGATCCAGTTTCTTCTGTGCATGCTTGGGAGCTAAGTAGACAGTGACTGAACAAGTTGGATCAAGACTAAAAAATTTCATTACACACCAAGAGAATAGCCATGATTGTCTGTTACTGTCCTGATGATCATTATACTATATACTACAGAGAATCCCAGAGCTGGGAGAAAATGCTGAGGTCATGTCCACTTCTCTGCCTGGAGAATCTATAAACATCTACAAGTGTTACTGACAAGTGAGTCATCTGTCCATCACTTGAACACTCCCAGTATGTGGAATTCACTACCTCAAGAAGCAATCCATTGCTTTGTGGGCAGATCTAATTGTTAAGATATGCTTCCAGTAGGGAAGGTTCCTAGTTCTGCTGCTGGGGCCAAAAAGAACAAAACTAATCCCTTTTCCCATGGCAGTCCATCAGCTGTAGAAAGATACCAGTCATGACACCACCTCACCTCCCAAATTTTTCCTCCTCAGGGCCTTCAGACTATCCTTAAATGAGCAAGAATAAAACAAACAGGTTTGCTCAGGAAGTTGCTCCTCGAGGTCTCCAGAATGAATGTCGCTCTCTCACCAGGGGAGAGACTATACAGGAGCTGTTTGGATTTTAGACGGGATGTAAAATAGCGGTTTGAATTCAGGTCAGATCAACAAGTATTTGTTGAGTGCTGGCTATTTGCTCAATCCAGTCTGAGTTGCTGGGGAGGATGCCAAGGAAGTATGCAACAGAATCCCAGACCTCCAACCCCTCTCAACTTCGAAAGCTGCTGTGGTATTGAAAGCTGCATTGCACTAGGAGTCTTAAGGATTCACATCCCAACTCTAACACTAATCATGTGACCATGAGCAAGTCACTTCATCTCTGAGGCTCACGCCTCAGTTTCCTCACCTGTAAAATGACTAGCTTCACAGGGATATTGTATAGAGGCAGTGATAACAATAGCTATCTCTGTAAGATGATGGGGCTGAATGATTATGAACTATTATGTTTACAGTTGAGGAGACTAAGAGAGGGCTAGTGACTTACTCAAGATTATACAGTAGAGTAGGTGACTCAAATCTAGGTGTCTTGACTCCCCAAGAATGGTTCTTCTGACGACACCAATACTGGCTCTTAAATTCAGTCTGTCAGTTATTGAATCTAGGTTATTCCAGTGACCTGACCCATAGCCACAAGATTTCAAATTAAAAAGGAGCTCAGAGATCATCAGGTCCAACCCTCTCATATTATAGATGAGGAAGGGGGCCATCTATAGTCATACTGATCTATATCTGGCCACTGGACCCAGATTGCTTTGGAGGAGAAAGTAAGGCTGGTGACCTTGTACAACCCTCCCTCACTTAAATCCAATTCACTTGCAAGTCATGACGTCATCTTCCTGGACGTCATGGTCCCCTTTGAGAACTAAGGACAAACAGTAACAACGATAGATGAGGAAAGGAGGCCCAGAGAGTGACTTATTTAAGGGCACACAATGTAAGACCAGTCTTTTGACACATCTAGTTAACCCCGTCAGCTACTCCCAGAAGAATATGGCTTAGTCTGAGCCTCCCAGATGTTGGAAGAATGGAAGAGAAGATGTACTACCCTCATCTTTTCCCCCAAACCACCTCCCTGGAAGATTACTCAGTAAGAATTAACTTCTTTAATGTTAATCCCCTTGAGGTTGGGGGGTGGGTAGAAAATTATCTCAGTGGGAAATCTGGAAATTTATGTTAACAGATCTTACCCATTAGCCTTTCAGGGGACAGATAAAAGTCCCTGAAGGCTACTGAACAAACAATATTCTCTGGTATCTGGATATTTTGAACAGATGTCTGGATCAGAGGAACATGCAAAAACCAAAATAAGGAAGAAGCAGTAAAAAATCCAACCACCTGCCCAGCAGCAGTGCGGGTGCTAGGGCCCCAACTCTGAACTTTGGGAAGAAAGGAAACAAATGTAATACTTGGTATTATCCCCATTTTATAGATAAGACACAAGAGGCCCAGAGAAGTTGTAATTAGCCCAAAATCACACAGTAAGTAGTCTTGGATTGTCTCTTGTCATGTGATGACACGGACCCACTCCCAGTCCTGAATCGAGAATTAAGACTGACTGGTAGGAGGCACCAAGTCAAGTAAACCGTCTCTAGGCTTCCTTATAAAATTCTCCCTTTAGTCCTACCCTCAAGAACTTCAGAGAATAGAAGGGGAGGTTAAACTCTGATAAACTCATTGATGCTAAAGTAAGAGGAGGGACTATCCCTGTCACCCTCCCAGGGGTTACAATTGGCAATGTTCCCAAGAACTGAGAAAAGCCACTGCTTATGGTAGAATGGCAGCCCAGAAACACTTCCTCTGACAATCTTGTGAGGCAGGGAGTGCATGAGTTATTCCCATTTTAAAGATGAGGAAACTGAGATAAATAGATGTTAAGTGACTTACCCAGAAAAACACTAGAAACTGTCTGAGGCATGATTTGAACTCGGGCCTTCCTGACTCAAAAGTCCAGCACTCTATCTACTTCACTACCTAGCTATCTCTAGAATATAGGCTTCATTAAAGAAGGGTCTTCAGAGCATAAGATGTTGGCAGTATAAGGTTGAGACCTAGTCCAGCCTCTACATTTTACCAGTGAGACCCAGAAAAAAAGTGACTTGTCCAAAGTTGTCCACCTAGTAAGTAGTGGGAAAAATGGGACTAGGACCCAAGTCTCCTGGTTGAGGTCCCGTCCCCCAGTATCATGCTGGTGGGTACTATATGGGAGGGGGGATTTTTTTTTTTGGTCTTTTTGCAGGGGAGAAGGCAGGGCAATTGGGGTTAAGTGACTTGCCCAAGGTCACACAGCTAGTAAGTGTTTAGTGTCTGAGGTCAGATTTGAACTCAGGTCCTCCTGACTCAGGCCAGTGCTCTATTCACTTCGCAGCCTAGCTGCCCCAGGGGTTGTTCTTTGAGTGGCAAGTGTCCTAGATGGTTCAAGGAGGATCTTAGAGAGTGAACAGCCTCAGGACACAGAGTCCACTCAGGCTAGTCCTGAGGGAGGGGTGACCTGACCTTCCCTAGGAAAAGCTTGTAAAGTTTAACAGGCATCTCATGTTGTATCTACACATGTGCAGGTTCCATTATGTGGCTACTCATCAAATCCTAGGCCTGCCTGTAATTTGTCCTTCGTGGTTAGAATTCCTTCTTCTAAGTCTTTGAAATCTTACTTTGCCAAGAGTTGGACCCAGGTGAAAAGAAAGCCCCAGGGGGTCACAACCTCTAGATCAGCTTTCTTTTCACTGTACTATATATACAATTTTCCCTCCTGGGTTGCACACTGAATGTCAGAATAACATGGAGGGACAGTGGGAAGGGCCCTCCAGGAATAGGAGTAGTCTTCATTTCCTGAGTGCTTTATGGTTCCTGAGTCCTTTCTCAGAACAATCCCATGAGCTACATAGGACCTGACCTACAATATTCATTTTACACGGGAAGAAAGAAATGAGGTCACTTGCCCAGAGTCCCACACATTGGTAAGTGTCCAGTCCAGTTTACCTGAATACATCAACTCTTCCCATTCCACCATTGCTTCAAATGTTAAGAAATATAATGGCACCCACAGAAGGGATCGCAGAGGTTATATCATTCACTTTAACTGAACACCTAGTCCAGCCTCCCCACATTTCACCATTGAGGCCCTGAGAAAAGTGATTTGTCCAAAGTCTCCTGCCTAGTAAATGGTAGAAAAAATGAGACTAGGACCCAAACCTCCTGATGTCCTATTGAGGACCCTTCCCCAATGTCATGCTGGTGGGTGCTGCAGGGTGTGTAGTCCACCCCCCCCATTTTGTTCACAGGCAGAATGTGAACAGAGCCATAACTAGGAATTCTGTCCCTGGGGCAAAAAAATAAAATAAAATAGTCTGCCATTGCCTTCTGCTCATTTTAGAGATGAGGAAACTGAGGCAAACAGGGTTAAGGGACTTGCTTAGGGTCACACAGCTAGTGTCTGAGGCTAGATTTTAACTCAGGTCTTCCTGACTCCAGGCCCAGCTATCTATCCACTGTGCCACCTACCTGCCCAAAGTCATGTGTGCCTCAGTTATAAAGCCAGAATATGAACCTGGAATGTTCTGACACCAAAGCCAGTGCTTTTTCCAGTGTAGAGAAACAACAGAATGCTTTACAAGAGTTTTGTTTTTTGTTTCTGTTTTTGCTGGTGGGTACTCAATATGAAAGCAGATGTGTAGAACAAGGGGTTAGGAATAGAATTGCCAACTTTACCTAACTTATTTATTCTTAACCCTAGATTTACTTGTATGACAATTAGAGAGCACTTTGGAAGCTAAGGATAGCCTTCTTGTCCTAGGTACCACATAGTTCCTGTGGGGTTTTTTGAATAGAGTGCCCAAAAGGGGATTTTGAGTATGCACACTGACAAGGAGGGATTTAACAGGAGCTACAAGGAATTTTCTAATGCCAACGGAGATAGGAACCTGGAGTCAGCAGCAGGTAAAATTATTCAGAAGAATAGAACATTTTAGCCTAGGAGTTTCTACAAGCTTTTTCTGGTTGCCTGACTGGGAATGATGACTCATAGTCTTCCTTTGCCGTGTAGAGGCTTACTAGCCATTACACCCTAGCAAATGGTTGCAGAGACACCAGACAATGTGGTACCTCTACTGATCTATTGGTTGCTGAACTGCTTTCTATTACCAACGAGGGAAAACACCATAATAGTTGTGAGAGAGGACAACACAGAAGTTGAAATCACCACCTCTACTAAACACATAAAAATAACACATTACAATCAAAAGCAAGGAAGTCAAACAGCCTTATTAAAGTCTTTAAAAGGCACTTCTGGGCTCCAGGCTCCAGTGTCAGAAAGTTCAGTAGTATAATTCAAGTCTTTAGCTCCAGTGTGTGTGACTTGTCCTATATACTGGGAGGGAAGTGCCCCTGAAATTCCTGGGAAAAGGGGAGGTGCTCACAGGCTCGATTATCTTGATTTCCCAGCTGCTGCACAGAAAGTATTCTGGGAATGGGAAATCCTGCACCCTGTGGATCTGTTCCCTGCTCAACTCTAGCCAAACCCCTAAGTAACTGGAGGAAACCCAGAGACTTGTGACATACAGCCTTCTCTTCCTCCCCTCCCCTGATTTGGCCCATCCTACAACCAGATATACATATACATAGATATGTACATGCACACATGTGCCTGCATATACATGTGTGTGATGTGAACACATGCCTATATGCACATAAAGAAAGGCATGTATGATATAACTACATTTGTACTGATAGAAATCTGCCCCCCCACAGTGTCTCTCTCTCTCACACTCTCTCTCTCACACATACACACACACAGCCTCAGCCCAGCTGAAGCACAATTCCTTAAATAGGAATACATGGGTACAAGAAGGAAGGGAGGGGCAGTGGGAGGGTGGTCCCCATCTTTCTTGCATTATTCTTGTCATTCCAATTTGGTTCCCTGAGTCCCTCACCATTTCCTATGGATGACCTGAAGGTGGTGACCAAGATAAGAAGGGGGAGATGCTGTCTTCAACAAGCATTCTTCATACATTCTTCCTGCCCTCGGTCCCATCCAGGACTCTGCCATGGGTATTAGGGGGAAAGGTCCAAGCATGGGAAACACTGTGCAGAATTCTCTCGGAAAGTCCATGGAGGCATCCAGAAGCTGAAAACTCTTCCTGAGGCTGAGCAGGAGGAAATAGAGCTGAAGGATTCGCCACATCCTGGTAGACTCTGCCAGTGGCCATCAGGAAACCTCAGGCAGGCCAGAGGGAGAGCCCTGGACAGGCAGGTTTTACCTGGTCCTAGAGCCCCACTGGGCTGTTGTTGCCTATCTCCATCCCATCCCAAGTTGTCTATACAGTGCTGTCAGGGGTCAGGTTTGAGGAAGAATTACCATGGAAAGCTTTCCTGCCCTGTTCCTAGCATCAAGGGAGAAGATACCCAAATGACCTAAGTTAGTTCATTGGATAAAGTTGGAAGGAGCCCTTAGAAATAACCTAATCCAACCCTTTCAATTTACAAGTGGGGAAACTGAGGCCAAGAGAAGGGAAATATCACACAGGGAATGAGTAGCAGAGCCAAGATTCAAACCCAGGCCAAAAGTCTGACTCCAAATCCAGAGCTTTTTGCTGCTGTAACATAGTCAGTGACCTTCTACTTCCTAAAGCCAGGCACTGCCTGCCCAGGGCTAATGTTTTTGGGCTCAGTCTTCCCTGGGCATCAAACCAGAAGTTCCAAGCTCCACTGGGCACCAAGGGAGGAAGAAGAAGGACTTTGTGATGTAGCTCCATCCCAAAAGAGTAGTGTTCCTGTTCCCCTTTAGTTTGATTTAGTGATCCCCGTGTGGCCTCACTGAATCAGATAGACCCCAGCCTCCCTGGCCTGGGCCAGTTCATCATCTGAGCCTTGATGGGCCGCAGCCCCATCCATGGCCTGGGATGTGGGTGTGTGTGTGTGTGTGTGTGTGTGTGTGTGTGTGTGTGTGTGTGTGGTAGGGGTTGAGGGGGAGGTGTCATATCAACCGCTCCTCTGGTGGCACCTTGAGGACACTGTCCATTTCTAGTCGGGCTCCTGCCACCTCTTGTTGGCTGGGGCTATAGGTCCCCTCTGACTGACGTCTTTTCCGAGCTGCCAGGACCCCTGAGAGGAGGCCAATGAGGAGAAGCAGAAGGCAGCCGCAGGCCACTGGAACAACAACCTCAATCAATGGGAATGGGAACAACGTGACTGGAGGACCCTTCTGTAAAAGACATTAATAGGAAGAAGAGAGACATGAACCTCAGTGAGGCACTAGAGGCAAGAAAGACTTGGCCATAGATTGTTCACTCTCCTTGAGTCTTAGGAGTCCTAGAATCATAGACTTTTACCATTGGAAAGGACCTCAGGGAGCATTAAAGATCATGGAGTTTGGAGAAGGGAAGAACAGAGTCCAACCCTCTCATTTTAGAGATGAAGAAACCAAGACCCAGAATTAATTTAATCCAGCCCCTCCTTTACACGTGGTCATCCAGCCTCTGATTGAAGACCATTAGAGAGGGGAATCCACTGATATCACAAGACAAGTTCATTCCACTTTGGTTCATTATTAATTATTAGGAAGTTCTTCCTTAAACTGCATCAAAAATCTGCCTTCCATTTAACCTAGTTCACCCCCTGACCCTCCCAAGCTAAGTAGAGCTCCATGATAGACCCTGAAATAGGTTGACAGTGATGAAAAATCCCCCTCAGAGTCTTCTGGTTAACCAGCCTCCTTACTTCCTTTGAGCAGTCTTTGTATAGTGCAGGATCTCATCCCCTCCCTATCTCTCTAAAGGGACTCCAGCTTGACAACATCCTTCACAAAATGTGCTGTGACAATTAAACTGGAACTTGAAATAGAGATCTGACAAGGATGTTGGGACTGTCATCTGCCTCAAGCAAGACACTGCATCTCAGTCTATACAGCCTAAAATCCCATTAGCTTTTTCAGCTGCCAGACTCATTTTGAAATTGAAGTCCACCAAGACCCTCCAGGCCCTTTTCACATGCCTTCTTGATCCTATACTAGGACAGGTGACCATGGTTCACAATTACACCCCTTCAAAGCAAGTCCAAGACATTGCAGGCTGGTTTATTTAGATGAACATTTATTTCCTCTGCTTCTGCCTCCCTAAATCCCATCAGAAGAAAGCAAGCAGAAAGGTACAAATTAGGGTAAGGCATTCCTTAGCCTTTCCCCAAGAGTCCCCAGAAGTCATTGAATGTTAGAGCTAGAGGGATCCTTGGGAAAAAGAATGGAATCGTGAACACAATTCTTAGGCCACGGCCCCTTTGTCCTCACCTCATAACCAGGAAGGAGGACATAGGCAGGCTGTGTAAAAAGTGTCTCTTGAAAGGATTCTAACCTTCCCCACCAAAAATAAAGAGGGCATAGGGGTGATTTGCATGCCCTTGGCCAGGATCAGACCCCATTTAGAACAATGTGTCCATTTCTGAGCGCCACATTCTAGAAATGACAGCGACAAGCTGGAACCTACTCAGAGGAGGCAACCATAATGGTTGACCTATCCTAGGACATTCTATTGAAAGAATGGGGGAAGTTTAACTGATTAACCAGAACAAAATACTTCAGAGGGCAGAGAAGATATTTAGAGGGCTGCCATGGGACAAAGGAACTAGGTTGCTGTGCTTGGCCTCTGAGGGTAAAAGTTACCAAAAGGCAGAAGCTAACTCAGTGTAAGGAACCATTTTTGAACACTTAATGCTGTCTCAAAGTTAAATAAGTAGCCTCAGGAGATAGGGAGCTCCCCATCCCTGGAGGTCTTCAAGGTGAGTCTAGCTGACCACTTGTCAAGAGTGATATAGGACATTCCTGCTTTGAGGGAAAGTTGGAATGCCCCAGATATCCCTCCTAGTTCCATGATTCTGTGATTCATCTTTATAACCACACGCTATTGGAACACCTAGGAGAGGAATTCCCCCTCTCCTAGATGCCCAGGGTATTTTCCTGTTATTCCTCTGCCCACTCCCTCCCCCAAATTCAGACCCAAACTTCACCCATCTCCTCTAGCCCCCCCCTCCTCTATGACCCTGAGTATTCTCCTCCCCCTTTCTTGGGTTCAGACAAAGTCTCAGCCCCTCCCAAGGTGTGGTGCCGGTGGGTGGAACTGTGGGCTAGCCTTCTCCTCTCCCTCCACAGTGAACATCCCATGAAAAACCAGATTGCTGCCAAGCCAATATACTAACTTCTCTACACACCTCTCTGTTCCCACTCCCACTCCCACAGCTCTCATCAAAATTATGCCAGATCCCCTCAACCATCCCTCTCACCCCCTCAAGACTTAGAGCCCAGGGCCCCCAACTCACAGCCACATCACAACGCCGGCCCCCAAAACTGCTGCTGCAGATACATTCAATCTCACTCCCAGCTGCTTGGCAAGTGCCACCATTCTGGCAAGGGTTGGGTTCACACTCAGAAACTCGAATTTGACACCTGGAATGAGGAAGAAAGCAAGGGCTAACACAGTACTCTGTGCCTCAGAACCAAAGCAAAATCCAACCCCAATACCCTGCTGCCTCTCCACCTCCCAGAAGACCACCCTAGCAATCAGAGGTGTCCTAAGTGGACTTCAGGGGAAAGTGAACTCCCCAAAGTCTGCTGAAAATGTTCAAGCAGACTTTGGATGGCTGCTTGTCAAGGATGTTATAAAAGGATTTATATTTCCACTAAGTGCTGGGGTAGATGCCCTTGGAGGTCCTTCCTATGCTAACATTTTGCATTCTAATAGTCTGAAGTCCCTTCCAACTCTTGCATTTTGGATCCTAAGGTCACTTCTTACTCTAAGACTATTTAATTTTATGTTCCTAAAAGGACCCTACACCAAGAAAGAGAGAACTATCAGCATTTCAGTCCCATGACCTTTGCAGGGGTCAGTGTTATCCATGATGCTCCAACTGGCTTTGGGAAGGGAAGCACCAAAACCGTAAGGATTGAATTTCATACCTGAAATTTGAAGGGGACTTTAGAGATTATCAACTACTCATTTGACAGATAAGGGAAGTGATGAGAAATGACCTGCCCAAGGTCACACACCAAGTTAGTGAAAAGTCTCAGACATCACAAGATCATAGACTTGAGCTGGAAGGTACTTTAGAAGTCATTAATCCAACCCTCTCATTTTACAGATGAGGAAGCAGAAGCCCAGAGAAATTAAATAACCTGGCCGAGGTCCTGCAGGACTAGAACCCAGGGCTTCTGGCTTTTTCAGCAGCGCCATTTAGATGGGGCTTTGACTGGTGGATTTCTACCACTGTTTGATGAAACTCTCCCATCTGCCTGGATGTGCCTGAGGACCCATTTGTGGACATGTAACCTAATAATCAGATCTTCATTTCAGGATGCATTCCTCGTTTTTTCTCTTTACTCTGCATAAATATGTTAATTGACAGTTCCACTAACACAAACTCCTCTATCCCCCTGACAGAAACCCAAACAACTTTTACCCATCCCCAGCTTCTGCCATTGTCTCAGGACCCTGCTAGATGACTGACACTAATCTTTTGATCCTCGTTCCAGAAGAGCTTGGAAACAGGGGATTTTCTTAGCCCAAAGGAAGGAGGAGCCAATGGGAGTGTTTCCCACAGTGGGACAGGCGAATTGGGGAGGTGCTTCAGAGTGGGGCAGGTTTAGTGCGGAAATTACTGGGTTTGGAGGCAGAGAACTTACTGCCTTAGTGACTATATGACTAGCCCAGCCCTGTCCCCTCTCCAGGCCATAGTGCTAGGCCAAATGACCTCTGAGGTTCCCTCCAGCTCTGAACCCCATAATCATCTGATCTCATGGTCCCTCCAGTTATGCTTCATAGGTGACAACCTACTCTGACTGAACAAGGCAAGCTTTGTTTGAAAGCATTTCAACTACCAAGGACTGCATGGAACAGGGTCTGTTTCATTGAGGAAGCCTCCGCTCAGATTCTTCTCTTCCTGCCTTGGGACACTGAAACATGTTCTCCCCCACTATATCATCAGATACTAACAGCATTGGTTCCCAGCCTTCCCCTTAGTTCTCCCACCTCAGGCCTGTATAGCCCATTGGGCAGGTACAGTTGGCTCCCCAGGGCCCGTCAGAACAGTGGCCTCCATTCAAGCAAGTGAAATTGTGGCCGCATTCAGCTGGTGGGAAGGACCACCTAGGAAGTAAGCATGACACCAAAGAATGTAAGTTTTGGAAGGTATTTTAGAACATAAAACCTTAGACCAGAGAAAAGAGAAAGCCAACTGGAAGGGACTCAAGTTCCTAGAACAGGATTTTGGAGCAGGAAGAGTCCCCAGAACATGGAATGTTAGAATATAGAAGGCAGGATGTTAGAGCTAGAAGGAATCCCACAGCACAGAATGTTAGAGGAGAAACAATAGAATGCTGTAGTGGTAAGGGACCCTAGAACACAGCAGAAGAGAGAAGGCAGAATGTTCAAATTGAAAGGGATGCTAGAACACAGAATGTTAGAAGAGAGAACACAGGATGTTAGAACTCAAAGAGACCCTAGAACACAGGACACTAGAAAAGACAGAATGTGATAGTTGTAAGGAACCCTAGAACATACAATGTTAGAAGAGAGAAGACAGGAGGTTACAACTAGAAGGGAGTCTAGAACATAGAACATTAGAACAAAGAGGAGAGAAGGTCCCAGATGTAAGGGGCCCTGGAACACAAAATGTTCCAGTAGAGAGCACAGCATATAAAAGTTGGAAGGGGCTTTAGATATCAGCTAGTTGCAACACCCCTGCTTTACAGAGGAGGAAACTGAGACAAGAGTCTGAAGCCTCTTGCCCAAGGCCACACATCTAGAAAACAGGAGAACCAGAAACAGGACTAAGGCTGAGTTCTTTAGACTCCAGGTACCACATCCTGAGTCTTCCAGCCCAGGTACTTACTGGCATAGGGGGCCACTGAAGTCAGGGGGGCACTGACAGGAGTAGCTCAGGACCCTGTCCACACAGGTGGCCCCATGCAGGCACGAGTGCTGGAAGCAGTCATCCACATTGGTCTCACAGTCCCTCCCTGTGTAGCCAGGGGTGCAGTGGCACTGGTAGCTGCCCAGCAGGTTCCCACAGTGGCCGTGGACACAAGGAGCAGAACGGCACTCATCCACATCCACCTCACACCGAGGGCCATCCCAGCCTGCCCTGCAGGCACAGCTAAAGGCATTGAAGAGGTCCTGGCAAGTGCCCCCATGGAGACAGGGTTCCACGGAGCACACGGGGCCACCACGACAGCCCAGATCCATGTCATCTCCACTGTCCAGAAGGAACTGCTCTGGTTGGGGTAGAGGCACAGTGAGGCGGACAAAGGGCAGGTCAAGGCCACCGATGGTCACACGGCCTAGGCAGCCAGTGAAGTTTTCTGCCAAAGCAACCTGCACGTGGTTGCGCAGGAAGTCCAGGCTCCCTGCCTGGCCCCAAAGGGTCATGTTCCTGGCTCCATCCAGCTGCAGCAACCAGTGAGAGATGGAAGCTGCTGGTTCCTCCATGGTCAGGGTGACCAGATGCCAGACCCCATCGGAAACAGGCACCACACCTCTGAAGGTGGCCCCCTCGATGCTGTTCCCACTCTGGATGGACATGGACAAGGAGCCATTGCAGATGGCCACCCACAGGGAGGCCCCCTCCCCAGCTGCCTGCAACAGGATAGCCTCAGGGTCCCGGGTACGGAAAGCCAAGGAGAAATTTACAAACTCCCGTTTGGCCGACATATTGTAGCTGGTGAAAACGACAGGTGGCTGATCTTGGAATGTAGCATTGGCCAAACCTAGGGGACAGGCACAGAGCTCTGTGAGCAAGGGTGAGCTTGGGGCCAGAGCTAGGGTCCCCCCTACTTGTTCTTGGAAAACCAAGGTTTGTGTCCAGCTGGGGCATCCCAGGGTTAGGGGGTGGATACTAGGTCATCCTTAGAGTATCTGGAGCCCAGACAGTCCCTTAGTGGGGAATCCATAACCTACTGGATGTGATATCTAAGGATGCCCTTGAGTACTATTTGATCTATCGGGCTATGCCAAAAAAGAAGGCACACAGGACCCAGGCAGAAAAAGCTTTTTCTAATCCCCTCAACTATTATTTTTGTTGTTCAGTGGTTTTCAGTCATGTCCAAATCTCCATGACCCTGTTTGGGG
The DNA here is from genome assembly GCA_028627135.1 of Pseudochirops cupreus. NCBI lineage: Eukaryota > Metazoa > Chordata > Mammalia > Diprotodontia > Pseudocheiridae > Pseudochirops > Pseudochirops cupreus. The sequence goes on from CM053581.1 coordinate 257,094,525, forward strand.
TTTTCTTGGCAAAGATACTACAGTGGTTTGCCATTTCTTTCTCTAGCTCATTTTACAGATAAGGAAACTGAGGCAAATGGGGTTAAGTGACTTGCCCAGGGTCACACAGCTGGAAGTATCTGAGGCTGGATTTGAACTCAGGAAGATGAGTCTTCCTGAATCTAGCCCTGGTTCTTTATCTACTGTGCCACCTAGCTGCCCTTTAAGCTACTGTTCACTCCCCCGCAATCGTCTTGTATCGAGTTTGTATTTATAATAATAATAATGATAATTACTAGTTATTTTTATAATGTGTTAAGGTTTTCAAAACGCCTTAAATACATGTTATCTTTTTCAGTCTGATAGAGGTACATATTGTCTCACCCATTAGAACGTAAACTCCTTGAGGGCAGAGACTTGGTTTTTTGTCTTTGAATTCCCAAGGTTTAGCACAGTGCCTGAGAGGTAATAGGTACTTAACAAATGCTCAGATGATATAATATTAAATATTATATTCTGTGTTTATGTTGTATCCCCTGATTAGTCTTTAAACTCTATAATGTTAGAAACTGTGCTGTCCTTTGTCTCTCTCCCCACCCCCGTAGTGTTGAAGACAGAGTTCTGCACATAGTGGGGGTTTTAACGTGTTTGCTGAATAGAATGAATCAATGAATGAATTGAGCATAGAGCTTAGGACATTCCTAGAGGTCAAAGGATGGGACAAATGTTTGTCTCTACTCACAGATGTAACCATCGGGGACCTCAGCACAGGAGGTAGGAGTGGGACAGGGCTGGTCCTGACACCATAAGCGCTTAGCACATGTCGGCCCCGTAAAATTGAGGGGGCAGCTGCAGATGAAGTCGTTCCAGGTCACAGTACACGTCCCTCCATTGTGACAGGGTTCAAGCTGCAAAACAAGAGGAGCAGCAGCTCCCATTTCTGTAGAGCCTGAAGGTGTGCACAGCACCTCCCTCATACTGAGCCCTTTTCAGAAATGGATGCCAGCGAGGAAGAAACAGAGGCCCAGAGAAGGAAGGGGCAGTGCCAGTAGTCATTCCTACAGCTAATACATTTGTTACTGGGTCTGGGAGGAACCTCCTTAGGCCCTAGACAGAAAGCTTAAGGCTGGGTCAAGGAGGAGCAGAGCCACCTACACTGAGGACCTGAGGCTCCCCACCCCCCAAAGTCAGCCGGTCTCTGGGGGCAGAGGAACAACCTGTTTACAAACTGGATGCCAGAACTAGACATTAACTTCAGACAAACAGATCTTGTCAGAGAAGTTGTTGAGGTAGATTCCTGCCCAGTGAAGGTTAGACAAGACAATAAACAGTAGCCCACAATTCTATTGTGCTTAAAACATTCACAAAACACCCTCCACACAGCAAACGCTTTGAGGTAGGTAATGAAAATACATCTCCATTTAATAGATGAAGAAACCAAGGCTCAATAAAGCTGTGACTTGCCCAAGGTCGAACAGTTAGTAATGGGCCCAGAGGCAAGCCCAGGTCTCCTCACTCCAAAGCCAGTGTTCTTTCTGCTTTGTCACCCTTCCCATAAGTCATCCAGGATCCCTTTCAGCTCAGGAATGCTCTATGATCCAGCAGGAGACAAGGGAACCACTCATGGCACGAGGAAGATTTCCTCTGTTTGGTGGAATCAGTAAAAATAGCCCCTCCCCAAGGAGAGATATGTGGAGGATTGGGCAAAGTCCACCCATGAGGCCCTCCCAGAATGAGAAGACCAGGAAAGAGTCCAGACCCAGGCCCACTCAAGTCTCTGGAGTCTAGACACAGGCCTGAACTCTCTGGGTTAGTCTGTCTGTCTTACACTAGGAGTCTCTGAGGACACACCCACACCTTTCTACCAAGCTGAGCCAGGTTGGTGAGGATGAGGCTGAGGCTGATGAGGATGGTAGTGTAGACCTGCTGTTCCTCACTTTGAGCCAATTACTTCCCTTCTTTAGGCCTCAGTTTCCTCATCTGTAAAAAATAGGGGGGTAGACTCTAAGATCCTTTCCAATACTAACATTCTTTTTTCTCAGGTTCCTCCCAGCTCTGCCTTTCTTTGTTCTTTGTGCTAACATCCTGTGGCCTCATCTCTTCTATCTCTGACATTTGATATTCCATGTTCTGATGTTCTAAGTTCTAATGGCTCTTCCAGCTCTGATATTCTAGGTACAAAAGTCAAAGAACACCTACAAAGTGGTTCACTCTCCCCAGAATGTATACATGTGCATGCACTCACACACACACCACCACCACCACCAACAACAACAGCCTTGCTCACTCACCCTGCAGGTATCTTCAGAGACACAGCCCAACGTAAGGTTGCTGGCCTGCCCTGCATACACTTCCCCAGAACTGGTCCAGTTGCCTGGGTGAAGGAGAGGGAGGAAGTCCAGGTGGAGGCTATTAAGACGAATATCCTGCAGGCAACCTTTAAAGTTGCCACCCCAGGGCTCAGCTGAGGCTGGTGGGGCCAGACTGCCTATGTGGACCTCATAGCTGGGGCCCAGAGGCAGCCCTCGAAGCTGTCCAGAGCCTAAGCTGAGGGTCACCAGGTGCCTGTGTCCATCATCCACGTGTCCAGGAAGGGTCACCACTGAAGTGTAAGCTGTCTCCACATGGACCTCCCCTCTGGCCAAGAACACTGTGTAGGTGGGCAGTGAGCCATTGGTCATCTGCAGCAGGAAGCCCTCAGCCTCACGAGTACGCAGAACAAAAGATACAGTGAGATTGGGTCCTGGTGCATCTCTAAGCAGGAAGGAGGCCATGCTGTGGGAGCCCCCCAGGCCGAAGGTCCATGCCGGTGGCTCTGGGGAGAAAGGGGACAGCAGAGGAAGCCTCAGCAAACTGGAATGGTCAACACAGGGAAGGATACTCAAAGGGGAATGAGGCCTCCCCTTGGGTTTCATAGAGACATAGTCTCCACCCTTGAGGTTTGAAGCAAGGAAACACAGCCTCATTTCTCAATAAACCCCAGCCTGAAGAAGAGCGGCACCACCCTCATCTTGGGACAATATTAACATCCTGGGGGAACAGAGGGGCAGGAAGGGACCGTGGCCCCTGGCCTCAGGGATCCTCCGTCTGAAGTGAGAAGATGTGACTCCTGGACTCAAGGAACCCCTCACCCCCTCACTTCCTTGAGAGTAGGGGCCATATCTTTCCCACAGACCAGGGGCTTCTAAAACCAGTCCATTGTTGCTAACCCCCTCATTGTATTCTTGGCCCCAGCCAACTTTTGAACTCACCCTGGGAACATGTAGGGCCTTCATAAGGCCTAGGGCAGTCACAGTGGAAGGTTGTCCAGAGGTCAACACAGGATCCCCCATTGTCACAAGGCCCTGAGCTACACCAATCAGTATGCTCACAGCCCAGCTGTACCCCAGGCCGACCATCAGCAAGATCCTGGGGCACCAACATATGCCCATCCACACGCACATCCTCCAGGCAGCCCACAAAGCTCGGGGTGGTCCCAGCCTCACCACCCACATGGACAGTCAGGAAGGCTGGAGAGTCTAGGGCTACTTCTTCTACCAGGGAATGGCTCTTCAGACAAGGCCCATTGCCACAAGCCTCATGCCACAGCCTCAGTTCCAAGGCTGAGTGGAGGAGGACCACTTCAGCTCGGTGCCAGTGACCATCACTCAAGGATGGAGTGTTGAGGCTCAAGGGCAGTTCAGTGCCCTGACTCCTCACTATGGCCCACAGGGTGCCCTGAGAGAGCTCCAGAGTGAGCCTTTCCACAGTGTCTCCTCGGGAGAACAGAAGTCCATCAGGCAGTGTAGTTCGAAACCTCAGTGACACAGCTGACTGCCCAGGCCCATCGCCCACAGGCAGTGCCACAAGCAAGGAGCCACCAGTTGCCAGGGAAAATGTAGTAGATTGGGTACACATGGGTCCATGAAAGCCCGGCAGGCAATGACAGGTATAGCTATGGGCCCCCGCCTTGTAGATGGGGATGCACTGGGCCCCATGTTGGCAGCCATGACCTTTGCATCCAGTGAGCAGGACAGAGCAGTCCTTCCCACCCCAGGTTGGAGGACAGTGGCACACATAGTCATTCACACCATCCTCACAGGACGCACCATGGAAACAGGGCTCAGATGCACAATCATCAACATTGACCATGCACGATACACCTGGAGAGAGAGAGAAAGAGAGAGATAAAGAGAGAGTGAGAGAGAGAGAGTGTCAGCCCACAGACATGGAACCCCAGAATAACCCTGCTGGAAGAGTCTGAGTCATCTTCTAGTCCAGCCTTCCACCCAGTGGAGTAATTGACTCCGATCAATCAATCAACAGACATTTATTAAACACCTCCTATGTGCTAGTTATTGGGGATAAATGTACATTTTAAAGTTTAAAAATTGAAACAAGTCCTATTCTCACATGTTATCCTACTCTCCACAGCATCACTAAGAGGCAGTCAGACACTGCCTGCTTGAATAATAGAAATAACCATTTTTTGTGTTTTTAATTTAAATCTATTTTTAAAAATATCTATTTTAATGGCAGCTCAGGCTGGGGACCTAATAGACTTGTTCTAATTTTCTCTAGAGGGTTAAAATTAAAATATACCTAATAATAGAAATAACCTCCATCCCTATGATATTTTAAGGTTTACAAAGCACTTTGTTCACAACCCAATGAGATAGGAAATGTAGGCATTATTATCCCCATTTTACAGATGAGAAAACTGAGGGCTGAAGAGGTTAAGAGACTTAGCTGCAGTTAGATTCAAACCCAGGTTTCTTCTCACTCAAAGTTAAGTTCTTTTGCCCCTGTACCATTCATTCATTAGCCACCAAGGGAGTGCCAATCAGCACTAATTAGGAAGAAGTCATTCCTTCATTTTTTCACCAGACCTATCATTTCATCGGTATCATAGGCAGCAGCCAGTGCAGAAACTTCCTTCCCTTAAGCAGATCAGTATCTCCTCCATACCCTAGAGGTGCGGAGAGTTGCCCAGGGACACCAGGAGGTTAAGTGTGAAAGGCAGAACTGGAGCTAGAGTCTTCCGGACTCCAGGGCTAGCTTCCTTATCCAGGACACCATCCTGACGATGCATATCAGGCAAAATCTACCTCCTTGTAACTTAATCTGAAATGTTTTTGATGCTTTCATGGCAGAGTCAATAACCAGAAAGACCCAATAAGTTCAGCTCCCACTGAAGAAACACACAGGCTGTGTGACCCTGGGCTCTTACATTGTGCATCAACTCTTATAAAGCGCTAGCCAACCTGCACTGGCAGAGGGGGTGTCCTCACCTGGGAAGTCCCTCTGTCAGTGGAATCACAAGTCCAATCTTTATCCTCATCTCTGTTTTTAGAATTGAAAAAGCTATTAGAGGAAGTCGTCGGTAAACATTTATCATATGCCTACTGAGTACTAAACACTGAGGACACAAGTATAAGACACATGCCCTGCTCTGAAGGCCTGCCCTCCCCTGCACTTTCCAAATGAGGAAACTGGAGCCAGACAGAAGTAGCTTGTCCAGAGTCACAGAATTAAGTGGCAGATTGGGGAAAACCAAAATATGAAATAAAAGGGGAAAAGTGGTAGAGCCTCAATTTGAACCCACATTTCTAACTCCAATCCACTACACGTGTTGTTCCTTGCTCAGCCCTCCCAAGATAAATAGGACAACTCTGCTGGGTTCCCAGCTCAAGCTGCCAGTAAACCCCCTGCCCCTAGCCCTGAGGGCCAAAGTCAAGGGCCCTGAGCAGCATCTCCCCAGGAAGGAGAGGTCCCGAGCCCTCAGCCAGGCCAGGCTGGGCCAGGCCGCCTGCAGGCCTCCTGAGCCTGCCACAGCACAGCTCTGCCCAACTCACATCAAGTCCAGACCAAATCTGACCATGAGTGACAGGAACAGACACCTTTGGAGCTAGAGACCTTGGAGATCATCCTGCCCCAGCCCTGCATTTTACAGATGACGAAACCGAGGCCCTGAGAGGGGAAATGACCCCCTCAAAGTCACATAAGTAGTGACTGGAGCCACTTTCATTTTCCCTGTCGTTGTTCACTTGTTTCAGTCGTGTCTGACTCTTCGTACCCTACTTGGGGTTTTCTTGGCAGAGATCCTGGAGTGGTTTGCCATTTCCTTCTCCAGCTCATTTTACAGATGAGGAAACTGAGGCCGACAGGGTGAAGTGACTTGCCCAGGGTCACACAGCTAGTGTCTGAGGCTGGATTTGAACTCACAAAGATGAGTCTTCCTGACTGCAAGCCTAGCACTCCATCATCACTGTGCACCTATTTTCTATTTTCATTTTCTGTATCATTCTAAGGCTTACAGAGCCCTTCTCTCACAACAGCCCTGGGAAAGAAGCAGCAGAAGTAGGATGATTTCCATTTTACAGGTGAGCAGACTGAGGGCACAACCAGTAAGTAGCTGAGCTGGAATCTGGGCCCCCGTTTTCTGGCTCCTGACCAAACATGCCTCGCCCTACCCCAGAATGCCTCCTCTCAGCCCCATCCCCATCTCCCAACAAGCGCTCATTCAGCCCCTGCTTGAAGCCCTCAGGGACCAAGGAGCCTCATCCCTCAGGCAGATCAGTCCATCTGAGGGCATAGTTCTGGTTGCTGGAAAGTTCTTTCTTGCAGAGACCTAAAACCTGCCTCCCTTTCTCCACTCCCTCTTCATCCCATCCACTGCTCCTGGGTCTACCCATGGAGACCAAATATAAGAACCCCAATCCCTCTTTCCATGGTGTGGTACCCAGGAGTAACAAAGGGACCCTTCCCTCCTCCCCCATTCTCAGTCTGATTTATACAGACAAAGCTCAGTACCTTCCTCCCCGGCTCCACTGGGTCAATCCCACTCATACCTGCCAGGAGCAAGAGGCCCCCCAGGACAGCCCCTGGGAGCAAGGATGTCATCTTACCCCCTTTGCAGACATGGGGGCCAGGAAGATGAGATGACTGCCTTGGTAGGGCATTGGGCTGTGGGCCCAGCCAAGTCAAGGGAGCTGAAGGCCAGGGCAGCTGCTCACCAGGAGCTGAGCTGGAGCAGAGGCTAATCCAGCTCCCCTTGACCCGCCCCATCCCTCCCATCTCCACTCCAGCTGGCTCCCATCAGCACTGACAGACATGAGAATGTTCGTCTTAGGTCTCCCCTCCCTCCCTCCTCCACATGACGTCTGCCCAGCCCCAGCCAGGGAGGGACTGAGGCAGGGGGCAGTGAGCAACATAAAAAAGCAACTGGAGACCCTTTCACCATAGGAACAGAGAGCCCAACCCCTGCACCCCCACCCCTATGAAGGGGGGCAGGAGATCTAATATCAACTACTGTTTCCATAAAGCTTTAAGACTAGCAAACCACTGCCTTCACAATTATCCTGTGAGGCAGAAAGTACAGCAGTTACTATAGAACTGTGTCCAAATGCCACATCTGAGGCTTATTACCTGTGTGAACTTGGGAAACACACTTCCCTCTCTGGGTCTCAGTTTCCTCATCTGTAAAGTGGGATTTGCCTGGATGGCTTCTGAGGTCCATTCAACTCTAGATCTTTGATTCCCATTTCACAGAGAAAGAGACAGACTCAGAAAGAAGATATGGCTTTTTCAGAGTCATACAACCAGTAAGTCACAGAAACAGAAATCATCAATTTAAGAGCTCAGAGTCCTCTAATTAACCATCTCATCCAACTCCTTTATCCAGAGATGTTAGTCATTAAATGGACATCAAAAGTCACAGTTAATTAGGAGTGGGGAGGGACAAGACACCAGGCCTCCAAAGACCTTACAGATGAGGACGGCAGGCACAGAGGGAGCAGCGCCTCCCCCAGCTCCTACGGGAGGGAAGTGGCGCTGCTGGGATTTGGGCCCAGGCTGCCTCAGCCCCCAGGTGCAGGCTCTTTCCATCATAGCTCACGCCCTAGAGCCTCAGCCAGAGGCCAGGTCTACCCAAGGTGAGCCTAGATGGAGCATGTTCACACCCCTATCATGAAATCTCTCCACATCCCCACGAGATTCCCTGGGACCCACACCCTCTATCCTCGGATGTGAGAGGAAGAGAGACAGAGAGAAAGAGAAACAGAAAAAGAGAGACAGACCCACAGAGAGAAAAAGAGACAGAGAGAGAGAGAGGCAGAGAGAGAGACAGAGACAGAGACAAGAGAGAGAGAAACAAGAGAGAGAGAGACAGAGAGAGAGAGAGAGAGGCAGAGAGAGAGACAGAGAGAGAGAGGCAGAGAGAGAGAGAGACAGAAAGAGAGAGGCAGAGAGAGAGAGACAAGAGAGACAGAGAGAGAGGCAGAGAGAGAGAAACAAGAGAGACAGAGAGAGAGACAGAGACAGAGAGAGAGAGGCAGGCAGAGAGAGAGAAACAAGAGAGAGAGACAGAGAGAGGCAGAGAGAGAGAGAGAGGCAGAGAGAGAGAGAGGCAGACAGAGAGAGAGAGAGAGAGAGAGGCAGAGAGCCCCTGCCTATGACTGCCAAGACCTGGTGAGGAACCAAGGACAAGGGGAGGAAGCAGGTGGCACACAGCTCCCAGGACGGGTTCCCATAATCTCATTAGGTCCCCAACCCTATTACTATTTCATCCTCTTACCCTGGAAAGCTCCACCTTTCAAAGCACCCCGCCTTCCCCCAGCTGCTTCAATCACCACCCACCAGGAGACATGGAGAATACCCCCAAAACCTCCCAGAGACAAAGGTTCAGAGACAATTAACATAAGAAAGGAGATCGGACACAATGGAAAAAAAGAAAACTCCTACATACCTCAAAATATTTATAGCAGCATTTTTTTTAGTATCAAAGAAATGGAAACAAATCAAATGTCCGTAAATTGGGGAATGGTTAAACAAATTGCATTGTATGAATGAAATGGAATATTACTGTTCCACAAGAAACAGCATGTAATAAAGAACACAGAAAAGCATCAGAAGACCTGTATAAACTAATGCAAACCGAAGTAAGTAGTGAAGTAGAACCTAGAAAAATAAACAGATAAATATATGTAGGCACACACACATAATTACTATAATATAAGTAGAAATAGCAAAACAATTGGAACTGAATGCTATGCAGTTATAATGATCAAGCTCGGCCCCTGAAGAAGAGAGAGAAGAATTCACCTCCCTCTCTTTTTTCAGAGGGCAGTGTAGGTATGGAATGCTATCTATGGTATTAAACTTGGTCAGTGTTCTGCTGAAGTTTCTAATTTGTTTTTAAGAGAAAGTTCTCTGGGAGGGAAATTTAGAGCAGGATATAATGGGAAGTGAAAGTGATATAAAAGCAAATGATATCAACACTTTTTTAAAATCACTACTTCTTTTAAAAAAGAAAAGACATTTATGGACCAGAAGACACCAGAAGAGAGTAACCATGATGAGAGAACTAGGGACCAAGTTACTTGAGAATTGGATGAATGAACTAGGAATCTTTGGCCTGGAGAAGAGAAGGCTTGGGAGGGAGGGTGGCATAATCACTGTCTTCCAGGATCTGAAGGGCTTTCCTGAGGAAGAAGGATTAGAATGGTTCTGCTTGGCCTCCGAGGGCAGAACTAGAAGCAATGGGTGAAAAGAAGACAGAGAGAAAGAGATTTCAGCTCAATATGAGGAAAGGTTTCCTATCCCAAAAATGAAATAGAATACTTCAAGTGGTAAATTCCCTGCCACTAAAGATCTTCAGATAGAGGCTGGATGACCATTTGTCAGGGATCTCGTCCAGGGGATTTTGACTTGGGCATGTCTTGGATTGAATCCCCTCTGAGGGATCCCCTCAACTCACATTCTCTGAAAAATTGGTTTCCTTGGTCTCCTTTCTTCTCCTGCCCCTGCTACTCATGGCCTCCTTCTTGGGAATGTCTAATCCCAGAACAAACGTGATCACAGGTAGAATTTAGGGCCAAAAGGAACAAGCACTTCAGGCAACATCCACTAGTCTGGGGGTTCTTCACTTTTTTTGTGTCTTGGGCTCCTTTAGTATTCTGGTGAAACCATAAGGACTCCTTCTCAAAAGAATATTTTTAAGTATGTAAAAAAAAATTCATAGGAGTCCAAAAGAAACCAATTATATTGAATTATAGGGACCAAAATAGTTTTTAAAAAACAAATTCACAAGTCCTAGAACCTCTAATCTAGTTCAACCCTATAATTTTACAGAGGGGGAAACTGAGGCCCAGAGAGATAGAATGGCAAAGCATATTATTAACCTGGGATTTGTAAACTTTTTAAAAAATATTTTGATGACTGCATTTTTCTGAATTCACATGCCAGCTCTGACATTCTGTGTATATTCAGCTCATGACCCCAAATCCTGCCTCCTTTCATCCCCTCTATTGTTATACTGTCCGGCCTCTGAAGAAAAATACCTCCATTGATGGTGAATTCATTACCTCCTGAAGCAAACCAGGAAGGCTTCAGGGCCCTGGAAGTGCCAGGGGCTGGGAAAGAAAGGTCTTCCCTCTGTCCAAGATCGCAGAATAGGAGAGTTACGCCCGGGGTCTGTGCCAGGGACAGGGAGAAGAGGCTGGGTTCAGAGGGAGGAATTTGTACTGGGGATGTGGGGGGCACGGGGTGGAGTGGAGAGAACAACATTCCAGTGGAAGGGGTAGGAGTACGTGTAGCTGAGGATATATACAAGCATGCAAGCTGTGGACCACAATAACAATGAGAACTCACATTTCTCTGTTTCATTAAGGCTAATGCATTCCAACCACTTTGAAGGAGGTTGTGCAAATGTTATTATTCCCATGATAGAGATGAAGAAAGTGAGACTAAGGGAACTTTTGTGACTTTCCCAGGTTCATAAAGTGTGTGTGTGTGTGTGTGTGTGTGTGTGTGTGTGTGCATGCGCATGCTCCTGGATACACAGAGCCACACAGGCCTAGCCCAAAATGGCCCTTTGCTACCCATGCATGAAGCTCCCTCATCTTGCCTTTCTTTATGTCTTCTGACTCTTCCCAGGATCTAGGATTCCCTCTTCTCTTCTGCCTAGTCAAGCCCTTCCCATCTTCAAGGTCCATGTCCTCTGTGAAGCCTCCCCTGAGCTTCCACAGCCCCCTCACCAAACCCTGACGACCTGTTGTCTTGTCCCAAGAGGGATTTCAGGAAGTCTGTGACCTCGGGCCCTGTTTCCTGAGGAAACAGTTTCTATGACTCCAGATTCACTCACTGGACTCTAAGAGCTCCCAACCCAGGCACTGGGTCTTCTCCAGTTCTCTGCATACAAGCACAAGGCTAGGCACAGTGGGAATGCTTGGGAAATGTTCAGAGAGGGAAGGAAGATAGGAATTAATGAGTGGATAATGGACTCAGCAAATGAATGGAGTAAATAAATGAGCAAATAAATGAGTGCCTGGTGGAAGAAATAAGGAAATGCTTATTTGTCATTGCTTATAACCTCTAGTATACTCAGATTTATGTGAGTGGATAAATGAATGAAAATGAAGTAAATGAGTGAGCTAAAGGAATGACTAAGTAATGAGGGAAAGAAAGAAAGAATGGGAGAGTTAATGAATGCCCAGAGTTACACCAAAGGACAGCAGACATCCTCTGTCAGTGCCAGAGAATTCAAGTGTCAGGAACAAGGTGAGGTTCTCTTCCTAAACTGCACACCTTCCCCTCCAGACACTAATGATCCCCACTCAGATAGAGGGGGTACCATGCCCCCCAAACCCTCCTCCCATCAGCCCATCAAGCACCTGTGTACCCTGCCAGGCAGTGGCACTGGAAACTGTTGGGAAGATCCTCACAGGTCCCTCCATTCAGGCAGGGTTGGGACTCACACTCATTCACATCCACGGAGCAGGTGTCCCCTGTGAGCAGAACAATCGAGAGTCTTCAATGAGCCTTAGACACAGAAAGTGAAACAACTTCCTTCCATAATGCCCATTAGGTCTCTTAGTTTGGGACCTCACTCATGAGCTACCTGGGTACCAAGTCTGAGAGACTGAGGATCAGAGGATGAAATCCTAGAAAGGATCTAGTCCAACCCCTTCAGTTTACACATGAGGAAACTGAGGCACAGAGAGGTGTCCAAAGTCACACAGCTAGTAAACAGCAATAAGAAACAATATGCATAAAGAATATAGAAAAGCATGAGAAGACTTATATAAACTGATGCAAACTGGATTTGCACATAGGTGTCCTCTGACTCCAAATTCATACTTTTCCCATTGTACCACACACAGTCTGGCTCAGTACCTCCCTAATAACTGAAGGCTCAGAGCATGCCTGCAACTAGCAGTCACTTAGTAGGCATTCAGGCTTGGACCAGAACCTAGTCTCCTGACACCCACCATTGAAACCCTCCTCCCTAGCATACCATCTCTGAAGTCCTTGGTCAGATGTTCTAGGGAACAGGGCCAGACACAGATGGGGAGAAATTTGGAGGGAGGGGCTCCCCAAATCCCACTCACCTGTGAAGCCAGGAAGACACTGGCACATAAAGCCGGCTGCTGAACTGTAGCTGAAGGTCCCAGGAAAGACAGGTTGGGGTCCCCCGTAGAGTGACTGATTGGATCTCTGGAAACAAAGGCCTCCATGGAGGCAGGGGCCCCCCATGCATTCATCCTCATCCATCTCACAGTGCTCCCCATGGTAACCTGGAGCAACACCCACAGAGATATGTACATACCGATACCCTCATGAATTTATACAAACGTGCACATACATGCCACAAATATATACACAAGCAAAAGTTCCCTTATACATACAGACATGTCTATGGGCTCTACACATGAATGATTTTGTGCATGCACATTGTTCATGGAATTCCGAACTAGAAAGTTAATTAGAGACCACTTAATGTAGCAAAGTAGGAAACCAAGACCTAGGTAGAAAGTGACTTACCCAAAGTCAGAGAAGTAGGAAAGGCAACACTCTAATACAGGTGCCTTGACTCCTGAGGTCTTTAAACAAGGCTATACTGACTTTTTGGAATAACAATTGCACATGAGAATCCTTAGTAAGCTGATGGGGCTAATTAGAACTCACTGGCCAAGATGAACTAGAGGTGTTTATAGTCGGCAAGGTTGGAAGGGGGATTGGGGTAGCCATGGGCACACTGGCATGTGCATGAGTGAGTGCACACACACACACATGCACATGCATGCACACACGTACCTGGCAGGCAGACACAAGTATAGCTGCTCAGCCCATCCAGACAGGTGGCATTGTGTAGACATGGGTTAGACAGGCACTCAAGCACTTCCATCTCACAGAGAGCACCCTCGAAGCCGGTCCCACTGCAGTTACACTGGAACCTGGGACAGATCCAGCACCCAGGGGTCACAGATCCCCAGAGGCTGACAAGCATTCTGACGCTCCACAGTCCCATCCCATGTCCAACCCCACCAGAGCTGAGTGGTAAACTAGTCTAATCCCATCATTTTTCAGAGGGGAAAACTCAGATCAGAGAGGGGAAGCAGCTTGCTTAATGTCACACAGCAAGCTATTAGCACAGTCACCAAATCCAATTTTTGTGAACTAAAAGCTGGAAGAAACCTTAGAAATCATCTGGTCACCCTCCACTCCCTCCCCCACTTCACAGAGGAGTAAACCAAAGCCAGGAGAGATGAAGTGGATTTGCCCAAGGTCAGGAAATGAATCAGTAGCAAGGCCAGGACTCAAACCCAAAAAATCTAGGAGTGCTGGCATCCTCTAGCAGGCTGCTGGATGTAGTTCGTACTAGATTAATTTACCTTTGTTTTATCATTTCACTTTGTAAATTCTAAGATGGTGAGGCGAAGTAGAGAGTGAGCTGGACCCAGAGGGAGGGAGGCCTTGTCTGAGTCCCCCGGTACATCCTGACTGATCCTGGGTGAGTCACTTTGCCTCTTGGTGCCAGAACAATTCTCTGGACCTGTAAACTGCAGACCAGGCCCTGGGCTGCAGAGGCAGAGAGCCTCCTCACAGGAAGTTCCCTGAATTCCTGAAATCACTGTTCTGGTCCCTGGCAAAAAGCTTCTTCTGTGTGTATCCGCTCTTCCTTTCTGGAGCACAGACTTGGGAAGGGTAGGGAGCAGCTCTCATTTAGGTAACGTATGTCCCCTCGTTCTAAGAACTGGGCGTTGAGTATTATAGATACTTAATATGACTGGTGAATTAAACTTTCTGCCTTCCTCCATCAGCCTCAGACCATGGACTTTTTGAAAACAGGGGCTGCCCCTCTCCCTCCTTCTGCAGGTTTCTGAAGGGCAGGGCCTCAGACTTGGAGTTTCTGAAGATCTGGGACCCCATCCTCATGCCTGATCTCTCTTCACAGGGACCAGGAGGGACCTAAGGCCAGCCCAGCTTTCAGCCTATCCTCAGGGCTGGTACTTCCCCAGGGATCTCACCTATCAATGAGATTGTGGCATATGCCTCCATTGGCACATGGCTGGCTCTCACACTCATCAATGTCCACCTGGCAGTTCTGTCCAGTGTAGCCAGGGGAACAAAGACATTGGTAGGAGCCAACACCCTCCAGGCAGGAACCCCCATTCTGGCAGGGGTCTGACTCACATTCATCTATTTCTGTCTCACAGTTCAGTCCTAAAACAAAAGAGTTGAAGTGAGGACCAAGATGGGGAGAAGATGGTTAGAGAAAAGAGAGATTGTGCGGCAGGAGAGAAAAGGGGGGGAGGGAAGAAGAGGGAGAAAAGAGGGAGAGGGAAGGGGAGGGGGGGAGGGAGAGGGAGAGAGATATTAGAGTGAGTATATGGGATTTTCCGGATTTCCCACTGGACTCCTTTATCCCAGTGTGGCTCCCTGAAGACCCAGAGCAGGCCTCAGGACTCAGAGCTGACCCAGAGACTGGAGGTTCTTCCTCTGATCTCCAAACCCCCAAACCCCACCCTCAGCAATTTCAAGACCCCAGGTAGCCCCTGCCCAAGTGATGAGGGGCCAAAGTACAGAGCCCAGGATTAGAATGAGGGCCATGAGCTCCTTCAAGGCAAGGTACATACACACAGACAGACATTGAGAGTTCACAAAGAATTTTCTTCACAACCTTGTGAGATTGGTAGTTTTCTGCATAAGAGGAAACTACTGAGGATTGGTGAGAAATTGAGCTTCAGAACTAGAAGGGGCCTTACAAACCATCTAAGCCAACCCCATCAATTTACAGAGGGGAAAATTCAGGCCCAGAGAAGGGATTAAATCAACTGAAATCACACAGTTAACAGATGCAGAGAAGTGAACCCAGGTCCTTGGATTCTCAGTCTCCTCCTTGCATTACACCAGGCTCCATCCCCACACAGCCCCCCCACCCCACCCTCAATGCTACTAGGAGGCTCTGCCCACCCCCAGTCTCCACGCCCCACCAGGCAGACTTCCAGAGTCTATGACTCAGAGAAGGAGTTGCCCACTGCTCCTCCTACCTGGTGACCCCAAATTCCTCTGTAGGCACATCCTGGCAGGCCCCCAGCTCCTCAGGCTCCCGTGCCTGCCAGTGCTAGGAGAGGGAGCTGGCCTGAATTCCAGGCCTCACTGCCCTGCCTGGGGGGTAGGAAAGGGGAAGGGGAAGGAAAAGGAGGGAAGAGAAGGAAGGGGAGGGAGAATAGAAGGGCACAACCACTGACACCAAGACCCACTGAGTCACCCGGGCAAGAAGAGTCAGCCTCATTCTCTCACACATACACAGCCATGTGCACACTCAAAGCCACACACACCAGCACATATATACATGCATAAACATACTTGTATTTGTGTATGCATGCTTTTCTGAGCTTCCACTGATGTGCACATGGGCATACGCGTATGGTCCCATACAAATACACATACCTTCCCCCTCACAAATCATACCAACAGATATACAGGGATACACACATGCACGCACGCACACACACACACACACACACACACACACACCCCTCCATTTTCCAGAAGGCCTCATTCTACAGAGATAAGGCAGGGGGGATCATCAGAGCTCCCCCACAGACCTCCCTTTCTCTGGTGTCTTTCCTGCTCAACAGTTTGTTAACTGTGTGATTTCTGTTGAGTTAATCCCTTTCTGGGACCCTAAAAGTTCCCCTCTGTAAATTGAGGGGGTTGGCTTAGATGGTCTGTAAGGCCCCTTCCAGTTCTGAAGCTCACGAGTTTTAATTCAATTCCCCTCTCTGATCCTTAGTTTCCTCTTACGCAGAAAGGGGCTGATGCTTCCTCTGGAGTCTTTCTGTTCAGGCCCTTCTCCTGAAATTGTCTGGACTGGGTCCCTTTTCCCTTGTCCCTGGGATGGGTGCCTTTCTTCCTGCCCCTGTCCCCTTGCACTGGAGTGGGTCCCTATCCTCTAGCTCCCCTCTGTCTGGGCTGGGTTCTGGGGACCTGCCAGGCCTCACCTGTGTAGCCAGGGGAGCACAGGCACTGGTAGCCATCCACACGATTGACACAGGATGCCTCATGTTTACAGGGCCTGGATGCACACTCATCGATGTCCAGCTCACAGCGTGGGCCCTGGAAGCCTGGCACACAGTAGCACAGGAAGCCACCTGGGCCATCCACACAGAGAGCCCCATTTTGGCAGGGGCCCGACATGCACTCATCTACATCTTCCTCACACAGAGGACCAGTCCATCCTGAAGGACAGAGGCAAGCAAAGCCAGCCCCTGCTGCAAGGCAAGTGCCCCCATGATGGCAAGGCTGTGCAGTACAGCTCCCAAAACAGTCGTCCTCCCCACAGTCTATCAAACTGCAATTGGGGCCCCAGAAGCCCAGAGGACAGTGGCAGGTGTGGTTCAAAGCCCCTGGGGCTGCGTGGCATGTCTGGTTCTCAGGGCAGACCTGCTCAGAGCAGGCATCATAGGGCTTCTCACAGAAGGTCCCCACATAGGCCACAGGCTCCGTGGGACAGACACACAGGAAGCCACCACTACTAGTGTTCTGGCAAGTGCCACCGTGGCTGCAGGGGTCTGAAGTGCAGCCATTGGGGCCTGGAGAGAAAGAGAAAACAGTGTATCAGAACTGGAAGATACCTTTGAGATCGCTAAGTACATTGAGAACTGAGGCCTCAAGAGGTTTGTGACTTGCCCAGGACTACAGGAAGCAGGAAGATGAGACAGGGTTCAGGGCTGGCTCCCGCAGCCCCTCTTCCTTCCTCATACTTTGGCAGCCACAGAGATGGGTCAGGCTTGACTGTGTCCACATCCACAGCTGGGCCAAGGAGTCCCTAAACTTAGCCCTCCACTCCCCCCCAAACCACTGCCATAACATTTTTATAACCCTTCCCTGACATCTAATTCCTCCTCACCTCCCATCCACCCTTTACACAACCACAAAATTCGACATTGTTCCACAAAGATCTGGTGAGTCCCCATTGCCAGCAGAATAAAGTTCCAATCTCCCTCTGGCATTCAAGGCCTTTCATAAACTGGAGCCACCCTACCTTTGCTACCCATTCCATGCTCCAAACAAAGGAAAAAATTCTATCCTCTCCAAGACATCCTGTGCTTTCCGACCTCTTTTTCTTTGCTCTCATTTTCCCCTCAGCCCAGAATTCCCTCCTTTCCCTTCTTTGCCTGCTGAACCACTCCCAACCCTTTAGAGTTCAAATCAAGTACCACCTTCTCCATCAAATTATCAAGGGATCCTCCTGGTCTGTGACAACCTCCAGACTTGGCCCTCACATAAGCATTTTATTCCACACCTCCCAGATGATCTCATGGTGTAATTGTGAATTACTGCTATCTGTGCCTGTGTCTTATTTTTCGATTAGACCTAAATCTCCATGGGGCTAGGGACTGTGTTGGATTTAAACTCTGTCCTTTCCCCAGGGCCTAGCAGAGCTCAGCTTACCTCAGGGACTGCAGAAAATCTCTTGTTTTGTAAATGCCAGGGCACGAACAGGTCAGGGAATATCTATGAACCCAAGTTAGAACTGGACAAAGTATGTATAGGCTACAGAAAATGAGTGGGACAAGGAAGACCTGGGATGTCTACACTCCAGAACTGGGATAGGACCAGGTGTATCTACACTTCAAATCTGGGTCAGGACAAGGATCATTTAAATCCCAGAGCACAAAGAGGACCATTCCATGTAGTGCTGAGCCTGTACCTGCTCCAGAGCAGGGGGATGAATGGAGGTTAGTGTGGTATACTGGACTAACAGCCAGGGAGAGCTGGGCTCAAATTCTGCCCCAGGTACTCACTGGTCATGTTGTCTGGGCCAGTTCACTTAAAATCTCTGAGCCTCAATTTTCTCATCTGTAAAATGGAGACGGCACTACCTATAATACCAACCCTGCCGTGTTTTTCTGAGGATCAAAAGAGGAGATGCCTGTAAACTATTTTATACCTCTAAGCTATTATTCCTGGAAGTTATGAGTAAGTTTCTGTATTTATGATTATACATTTTAAAGTAAATATTCCTTTGTAAAAAGATCCGCTGTGTTCCATACAGATAGACTTGTTGTTCAGTCATTTCAGTCATATCCAAATCTTCATGACCCTATTTGGGGTTTTCTTGGCAGAGATGCTGGAGTGCTTTGCCATTTCCTTCTCCAGCTGATTTTGTAGATGAAGAAACTGAGGCAAACAGGATTAACTGAGTTGCCCAAGGTCACACAGCTAGGAACTATCTGGGTCTAGATTTGAACTCAAGTCTTCCTGACTCCAGGCCCAACATTCTATCCACTGAGCAACCTAGCTGCCCTCTAGTCATTATTATCACAACTCAAATCTGAGGCAGGACCAATAATTTATGTCCCAAAAAATGGGATCTCAACCCCAAAACAAGATGGGATAAAGGGGTAAGTAAATGTCAGAATCTTAGAAGGACCCCAGAGCTAGGGAAGGACTGGGCCTCCTCCCCCACCGCAAGCTCCCACATAAAGTGAAGGGAGGGGCCGTAGGGTTCTAGACGTAACATAGTACAGTGGATAGAGTCCTGGACTTGAAGTCAGGAAGATCTGAATTCAAATCCAGCCTCACACATTTACTAGTTGGGTGACCCTGGGCAAGTCTCTCTGTGCCTCAGTTTCCCCATCTTTAAAACGAGAGTGGCAGACTTGTTGGCCTCTAAGATACCTTCCAGCTGCAAAGTTAAGAGAAAACTGGACCTGGAGTTAGGAAGACCGAAATTCAAATCCTATCACAGAGACTTACCAGTTGTATGATCCTAGGAAAGTCACTTAACCTCTGTCTGCCTCAGTTTCCTCATCTGTAAAATGGGGAATATAACAGCACCTACCTCCCAGGATTGTCGTCAGGATAAAATGAAATAGTACAGTTATCCCTTCTACACTGAAGGGGAAAGGGGCACTATACCCCTGTGATCTGGAAAATACACATAAAATGTTTTGGTGTTCCCTTTGTACCAGACCCGTCTGAATTATTATGGCATTAAAATATAAAATGTGTTGCTATTATACAATACTGTGCCTATATTTTATGTATTTCTGAGTTTCTAAACTTTTTATGTGTCTTCTACTGACATCCACATTTTATCTGTGGCTTCTGCAAAACTCCCCTCAAATTCCCATATAATTTCTTATGCATAGGTTGCTATGATATACCAAAACCAGACAGGGAAAGTCTACATGTCTGTACTAGCAAAGGGCTTTGTAAGCCTTAAAACACTATGGAAGTGCTAGCTATGTTATTATGATTCCCTCATAGACCTTGCTTATGACCCTCGACCCTGACACCCCACCCCCCCAGATCCCAGGCTTCCTAAGTGGGATAAGGGGGAAGGTGTCCAGGAGGGACCTTGGAGTCCTGAATGTGGACAGCCTCCCTCCTTCTTCCCGGGGTACACACTCTCTCCAAAATTCCTCCAGGACCTTCCTGTGGGGCCCTGGGAAGGGGAGGGAGGGAGGGGAGGTCTTAGGATTGACCCTAAGAGACAGGCCTCTGACTTTGAAGCTCTGTCTCTTCCCTTGAGCAGCCCCTGGCCCTCCCTCCCGAGAGCAGGGAAGGAGTTCAGACAAAAAGGATCTCCAGTTTCACAGGGAAATAGAGTTGCCAGTTCTCCCACTTCCACAAGGAGAAATAACAATAATCACTCCAATTTCTCTAGCATTTAAAATATTGTAAAGTGATTTTCCCCACCAGAGTCTTATGACGTGGACAATGCAAAGATAACTCCTGAACACAATAGGAAGTAGAACCACAATTGGTTCTTAAGATCCTAGCTCTAGAGCTGAAAGAGATGTCCGAGGCCACCCAGTCCAAGTCCCTCATTTTACAGAGGAGGAAACTGAGGCCAGGGGGCTTACACAACATGGCCAAGGTTCCATAAGTAGTGTCAGCAGGATGCTGTGAGCCCAGATCTTAGGCTCTGGAGCCAGGCGTCATCCCCTGTGTCTCACAAGCCAGGCCTTCCTCCCCCAGACCTCCACCCCCAGGCAGCAGGTCCATCTTGGGAATGGTTCCCTCTCAGCAATGGGCGCAGTTCCCTTTCTTGGAGATTTGTCCACTTTTGAGCTCCGTACGCATTGAAGTTCTCATCAGTTTCTTGGCCAATTATTTGATACTTTACCTAAAAACCAAGCTGAATATTAATTTTATCATGTGAAAGCACTGATTGCCAGCCCTTTTACCAGCACATGGCTCTCAATTCTTCTGAATGGTTTGGGTTTGGCTGATTGATTTAGGAAAAGCAGGAGGCGTGAGGGTGTGCAAAGAGCAGAGGATTGGAAGATAGGAGACCTGGGTTCTAACTCCAATTTATGTTAGCTTAGCTGTGTGACTTTTGGCAAATTGCTTGACCTTTGTCAGTTTTCCCATCTGTCAAATGGGTTTGATATCCCTTACACTACTGGCCTCATAGGCATAGTGTAAGGAAAATGCTATATAAAGTGTTAAAAGCTATAGACACAGGGCCTGTTCTAATTCTTTCTTTTCCAGCTGTCATTTCATTAGATAATGAATACTCCCAGGAGTTATTATCCCCATATTTCAGGTAAGGAAACTGAGAACCAAGAAAGGGAAACAACTTACTAGTAATATTAATAATAAATTAATGTTAAAAGCAATGAATAAGGCTAATAATTAGACTTGGGACTGTAGCTCAGATTTCTTGCCTTCCATTCCTGAACTCTACTCTGCTCTGCTCCAGGACAGACTCCTCCAGACTTCCATCCTGGAGCTCTAAAATTTGTTTAGAGTCCTAATTTATAGATATTTGAGGTGGTTATGGGGGGTGTTCTCCTGCTTCTATGCTGCCATATTGACTCTGCCCCGGCTCTCCCGCCCCCCCACTTCCATCCTGGAACTATTCTCCCTTCTCTCTTCTTGCCCCCTCCCCCTCTCTGCCCTGCATTCCAGGCCCTTGTTTTCTGCCTGAGTGCCTGGCATGGAGGGAAGGAAGAGCTGACCTTGCTGAATTGCTGAGCATCCCACAGAAGCTGCTCTTCCCCAGCCCCCAGTCCAGAGTTCTGACTTTCTAGGAGAGCTGGGTCAGCCTTTCCCATGGACTGGAGGTGAGAGGAGGAATTCCTGGGACTCCTTCCTAGGGATTAACATTGCTGGAGGTTCAGAGAAAAGCCAGGATCCTGGTCCAGTTCCCTAGGACCCAGAAAGAGCTCCCAAAGCTTGAACGGAATCTGGATGGCAGAGTTATGCTCACAGAATGACCTTTTTTTTCCTAAGGCGGAAGGGACTTTAGAAATCGTCTGATCCCAATCTCTTCATTTTATAGATGAAAAAACTGAGGCCAAGAGGGAAGGTGACTCATCCAAAGCCATAAACTGATCAGTGGCCCAGCTGGGATTAGACCCCAAATCTTTGGGTCCAAATCCAGTGCCCTTTCTTCAGCGGAGGAGGGCACATCCAGACTCTTCGGCTCTGGCTTGAAAATCTCCAAGGGATGGATGAACCAGCAAGCCTCTGCTCTCTGCCCCAGCCCCCCAGCCAGAGATGTCACCCAGACATTAACCAGAGGGCCTGGTCCCTCAGACTTCAAACCCTTAGCACTGCCCCCTCCAGAACATCCCTAACTGATAACTCTGATGCTTCACCCGCTCTTCACATTCCAATGGGGGTCAGGGGCCAGAGGCCAGGACCTGGATCATCACCATGCTCCATCTCATACTAATGGAGGGTAAGACTAGGGGGTAGAACCCTTGGTGTTATGAGGGAGAGGGAAGGTTGATTGGTCATGCCCTAATAGGGACAGAGAGATAGAAAATGACAGGTAATAATGTCCTTATAATCTGACATTTCTACAGCCCCTCCCACTTTCCAAAGAACCTCGCCTTCATTGAGCGTCTAAAGAGGTAAGGTGATTCTATGGAAAGAACCCTGAACTGGGATTCAGGAGATGGCAGGTCAAAAGCCTACTCCCACAGTTCTTAGCTGTGTGAGCATATACAAATCACTTAATCAGTCGGAGACTTGGATTCTTCATTGGCAAAACTGAAATAATTCCTCATAGTAAGGAAAATGCTTTAGTAAATCTAAAGTTCTATGTCAATATGAGCTAATAATTCTTTGTTCAAACAGGCTGTGTTCTAATACAGGCTCTTTTAGCTTCAATAGTTTATATCAAACATTCTGTATTCTGAGCCAGAAGAGATCTTAGAACATAGACTGTTAGAACATAGAACACAGAAAGTAAGCGCTGAAAAGGACCTTAGAACATAAGACATTAGAGCTGAAGGAAGGTCCCTGAGAAGGGACCAGAATGTTAGAGAGGGAAGGGACATTAGAAGAGATTAGATCTGGAAGGAACCTTAGAATATAGAAAGTTAGAGGTGGAAGGGACCTAAGAATATAGGATAATAAAATCTAAGAGTTCTAACAGACCTTCCCTGGAAATTATCTAGTCCCATCGCAAGCAGTAACTCCCCTTTAAACAACTGAGATGTTAAAGGGTCATGCAGGGTCTGCATGAACAGGGATTGACAATAAGGTCGAATTCCCTGCCCGTTTTAACTCTGAATTGCTCCAATTGTTAGGAAGTCTTCCCTTTTATTGAGCTGGTCTGACCCCATGTAACTTCCATCTATCCTAGGCTCTTAGGGATCATCTATAGTCCAAGGAATCCTAGCTTTTCCTGTGTCCTGTCTGGTCTCTTCTCAGAATCATGTTTGTAAATGCACAAACTATAATTGACAAAATTACGAAGGAAACCAATGATATTGAAATACAATTATTCAATTAGTTTTCAAAAAACAAGTCCAGCGCCCTCATTTTGGTCCATTGACTGCTGTTAGAAAGTTTTTCCTTTTAACACTGAAAGCTGCCTGTCTGCAGCTTCCCCACCCCCTGATCAGAGTTCTGGCCTCTGGGGTCAAGTAGAAGGAGGGTAATCCCTCTTCCACATGACAGCCTCTCCGATATGTGAAGACAATGATACTGCCCCGCCTTGGTTTTCTCGGTCCTAAACTAAACCTCACAGTTCTTCTGATGTGTGCATTATCTTAGGGCATGAAACAACAAAATGGACAGACAACACTTCAGGCGGGGGTTCAGCCTCCTACCCCTATGCTCCCAGGCCCTGGGAGCCCAGGGATAGAGACCCTGGACAACATTTCCTTCTCCCAGAAACGAACAGACTCTGAGATAAGCTGGCTCTTTGCTTGGACTTCAGAGCCAAGGGCTGGGGAGGTTGTAGAGGGAGGGTAAGGGAAGAGGGGGAGCATCCCTGGTCGACTGGGATGGCCAGATCGGGAGGTGGCCTGCTGCCACGGCAACAGATCTGCATGTGCTTACATTAGCAAAGCCCTTGTGACCTCCCCACCTCATTCTGCCTGACCTGAGCAGGCCACGGGATTAGCAGAAGGGCCTGGCCTGAGCCCCAACAGGTCCCAAAGCCTGAGTGGGGGAGGGGAAGGCCTAGGGGCCAGAGCTACGGCAAAAAGGCCAGAGGGTTTTAAATCTGAAGAGAACCTTAGAGATCATCTCCTCCACAGTCTGGAGGAAAGTACCTTGGCCCTGGAGCCAGGAGACCTGAGTTCCAGACACCTAACAGCTACGTGATCCTATTAGGCAGGTCGCCTGGCTTTACTTTAACCAGCTGTAAAATAGGATTGATAATACTTAAGTTACACAGGAACAAATGAGATAATACATGCACAAGTTCTTTGTGAACAAGACATACAAATGCAAGCCTTTATTATTTTGTCTACCAAAAGCAAGTTCCTCCTCCTCCTCTGTGACTCAGTTTCCCCACTTGTCAAACGAGGATAACAGTACTTGAGCTATCTAACTCACATGGTTGTTAGGAGCAAAGGGGGGTAAAACCTTAATGAGTTGTAGAAATGGGGGCCATGTTTTGGAGATAATCGCTACTGATCATTTGGTCTTTCTATTGTAGTGAATAAATTAAATAAGATAATGAAAATATCTTCCTGAGGCCCCGAACATAGAAAAATATTTTTAGTAGCTCTTTTTTTGTTTTGTTTATTACTTTTTTTTTTTGGATACAGCAGCGCTTTTTGTGGTGGCAAAGAATTGGAAATTGAGGGGATGCCCATCAGCTAGGGAATGGCTAAACAAGTTGTGGTATATGAATGTAATGGAATACTCTTGTGCTATAAGAAATGGGGAGGAGAGGGACTTCATAATAACCTGGAGAGGCTTATACAAACTGATGCTGAGTGAGAAGAGCAGAACCAGGAGAACTTTGTACACAATCACAGACACATCGTATGGGTGGCGACCGACTCTGACAGACTGGGCTCCCCTCAGCAATGCAAGGTTATAAGACAATTCTGAAAGACTCATGACTGAAGGAGCTGCCTACATCCAGAGGAAGAACTACAGAGTTTGAATGCAGATTGTAGCAAACTACCGGCTCTCTTTCTTTTTCTTGTTTTGTTTTGTTTCCTCTTTCCCATTGTTCATTCCGTCAGTTAGAATCCTTCTTTACAACCTGACTGATGTTTAATGTGAAGGTATTTGTAGCTCCTATATTTGATTGCATGCTGCTATGGTGGGGGGGGAAAGGGGAGAAGAGGGAAGGAGGGAAAATTTGAAACTGTAGGAATTGTGGAACTGAATCTTGTAAACTAAAAGTAAACAAATTAATTAGTATATTTAAAAATCTTCCCCCAGGAAAGGAAGTAGCCTTGGTCAGGCTAACAGAATACCAACCAGTGAGAAGAGGTCCACACCCAACACCAGATGATTGGTTTACTAAACAACCAGAATCCAGAAATGGTGAAAACAAAGTCTGTGACATTCGACAGTCAGGGAACTTGGGAACTTTAACCTAGAGAAGAGAAGGCTTGGGAGGGGACATGAGAGAGGTTTTCAAGTCTTGGAAGGTGGTCCCATGGAAGAAACTTTTCCTGATTGGTCCCAGAGTACAGAGCTAGGAGAAAGGGGTGGACATTACAGAGTCAGATAAGGGCTCAAAGAAAGGAAAATACTTCCTAACACTTAGAGCTATCCCAAAGTGGGATGGGCTATAGGAGAAAGTAATGACTTGTCCACCATTTGAGGTATACAAGTAGAGGCTGGATGACTGCTTATTAGGGACCTTTTTTCCCTAATCTTCCTTCAAGACTTAATATCTATTGATGACAAATGCTATCTACCTCCAGAAAGAGAACTGATGAACTCTGAGTGCAAATTGAAGTATAATTTTTTCACTTTATTTTTCTTGTTTTCTTGCTTTTTTGTAACTAATATGCAAATAACGTTTTGCATGATTTCACATGTATAATCGATAGATTGCTTACCTTCTCAGTGGGTGGGAGAGGTGGGAGAGGGAACTTTAAAATTTTTCTTAAATAAATGTCAAAAATAAATGAATTTGTTCCCTTTCTCAAAAAAAAAAAGAAATGCAAATATGAAAAAATTTAAAGATTCAGAATTGGCCCTTTCTGCAGGAAAGTGTCTTCCCAATCTTCAGGATGGTGCCTTCCCTCTGAGATTAGTTCCTGTCTCTTCCATGTGTATCTTGCAGGTATTGAGTTATAATCTTGGTCTCCTCCACTGAAATGTGAGCCCCTTGGAGAGAAGGGACTGTCATTGTCTTCCTTTTGTGGCCTCAGTACTTAACAGTGCATGACCCATAGTAAATGCTTAATAATAAATGCTTATTGACTGACTGATTGACTGGCTATATGGGTTGGACTAGAAGACCTCCAAAATCCTTTCCGAACCTGTTATTTAGTGAACTTTTTTGGCCTTAACAACTCATGAAAGCATCTAAGGCAAGGAAGAGATTGTGAAATCAGAGCTCCTTTTTTCAAGTGTTGAATTATGGTAATAATTCCAAATCTATAGGCCTTTCCAACTTAAAAAGCACTTTCCCCACAAAAACTTGATGAGACAAGTAGTACTAGTTTTACTATCCACATTTTCTAAACTGAGGTTCAGAATAGGAAGTAATTTGCCCATGGCCACGCAGCTGTTGAGTATCAGAACTGGGATTTGAACTCAGGTCTCATGATGCCAAATCCAATACTCTTTCATTCAAACCATTTGTCCCTCAAATATATCTGCCAGGAAAGATAAGGTTGATGTAAAACTTCTCTGCTATAAAATGTACAATATGGCTATCTAGGGCCTAGATCTATGATTCTACCCTAGTTATAAACTTTCCACTGATGTAGATTGGTAACTCATCTCTGACTTGTAATTTGAAATGTTTCTTGAGGAGATACCTGAGAGATTAAGTTTCTTGCCAAGGATTATATGGCCAGTATGTGATAGGAGCAGGATTGAACTAGGCCATAGAATCATAAATTTAAAGATTTAAAACTAGAAAGGACCTCAGAGCTCACTGACAATCCCCTGTTTTGCAGATGAGGAAATGGAGCCCCAGTGAGCTTGACTGTCTTGTCAGGGTCACACAGCCAAGTGTCTGAGGCAGATTTGGAACCTAGGTCTTCCTAATTCCCAAGTCTGGTGCTTCTAATATCTATGAGTATGAAATAGTCAGTTCTTCAAAAAATAAAAATTAGTTTTCCAAGAACATTAAAAGGAACAATGTATATGCCCGCAGCAATGAAAATGGAAAGATTAACTATGAAAGATTTCAAATCAGTGTTGCAAAATTCCAATGTACAAGAATGGCCCCTAAGAAAAGATATGAGAAGATACCTATCACCTCAACTCCTTTGCAGAGGAGTGCAATATTGCATATAATTTCAGACTTTTTCAATGCATTGATCATCATTGCTGGGTTTTCATCTTTTTTTTTCTTTATAAAATATTTTTTATTATATAGGATGGCTCTCTGGGAAGAAGAGAAGTGACACTGGAAGAAATTTTGCCGATGTAAAAACAAAAGTTATCAATCATTTTTTTAAGAATAGCGCTTCCCCTTTTAAAAGCTGCTGACCCAAACATGAGAAAAGATAAAAATGGTAAGTGTTAGAAAGGCTATGAATTGGTTCAGTTTGTGGAAAATACTTTGGAATTATATTCAAAAAGTCACAGAGTTGTATCTTTAATCCGCTGATACCACCATGAGGCAAGGAAGTCAAAGACAGAAAAAGGTCCCATATGCACCAAAATAGTCATAGCAGAACTTTTTGTAGTAGCAAAGAACTTCAAACAAGGGGGTGCCCCACCAGCCGGGAGATGGCTGAACAAATCACTGTACCTGAATGTAGTGGAGTATTGTCATTCAGTCATATCGTGACCCCCTGGACTATGCTGTCCATGAGGTTTTCTTGGCAAAGACACTGGAGTGGTTTGCCATTAACTTCTTCAGTGGATTAAGACAAACTGAGGTCAAGCAACTTGCTCAGTCACACATCTAGTGCCTGAGACTGGATTTGAGCTCCGCTCATCCTGTCTCCAGGCCCAGTGTTCTATCCACTGAGTCATCTGGCTGCCCAATGGAGTATTACCATATTATAAAAAACATTGGATATGAAGAATTCAGAGAAACTTGGAAACTTGAACTGAAGCTAAATGAAATGAAGTAAACCAGAACAATTTGTAGGATGACCACAGGACTGTAAAGGAGAACAACAGTTAAGCTCTTGAGAACTGAACACAGCAGTGAGATATTGTGACTGCAGAAGACTAAGGATATAGCAAGCCTCCTCCTGCCTCCTGACAAGGGGAGGGGCGTGCAGAATAGAGGTCACAGGGAGGCGTGCATTTTTAAATGTGGCTGATTTGATTTCTTTTGCTCGGCTATACTACTTGTTTCTAGGGAGGATGGATGGGGATTAGGGCTAGATAGTGAAAAGTGATAGTGACAGAAAGAAGAGCATCAGTGATTTTTTTTAAAGGTTGACAACACCAAGGGGTGGCTAGGTGGCGTGGTGAATAGAGCACTGGCTTTGGAGTCAGGAGGACCCGAGTTCAAATCTGACCTCAGACACTTAACACTTACTAGCCGTGTGACCTTGGGCAAGTCACTTAACCCCAATTGCCCTGCCCTCCCCCTCCAAAAAGCAAAAAAAAAAAAAAAGAGGTTGACAACACCTGACTTAATCCAACTACCTGAGGAGGAAAAACTTTGCATACTAGTAGCAGATCCAAGACTAAAACCGAGGGCTTAGGCCCCTACCTTGCCTGATACTCTTTCTACTCTGGGAGTACAGTAGTATCTCACCCACCCTGTCCCCCACCATCTGCACCTTCATCCACCCAGAACCCCCTGGGTGCTAGGAGTTTACACTCCGTCTGATTTATAAACAGGACTTACTTGGACTGTTTTGAGCCTCCCAATGAACCAACCTGTTTATGGAGTATAATTTGGATCATTTCTCCTTTTTCCTCAGTGAATAAATTGAAGTTAAGTGACTTAATAGGAAACAAAGTCAGGACGATTAGGGAGTCAGTGCCCCTGTTGACTCCAGTAAAGCCACACTCCCACTGATGGTGATTATGAGTTCTAAGTACTAAAATCTGCTAATCATAGGAAGGTCAACACACAATGCCCATCCTACTTTCAAAGCTCCCGATCACTCCTCATAGACCCACCACTCACCACAGCAATGTACAGAGCGCTGGGCCTGGAGACCAGATGAACTGAGTTCAAATCCAGCCTCATCTAGTTGTGTGACTCTGGGCAAGTCACTTAACTCTGTCAACCTCAGTCTCTTCAATAGCACCCATTTCCCAGGGTTGTTATGAGGATAGAGTGAGATAATATTCATAAATGCTTAGCACAGCACTTGCACAAAGTAGGTGGTTAGTAACTGCTTGTTTCCTTCCTTCTTTCCTTCTTTCAGTACTTTCTTACTTCATGTGATTCGCATCCATTTTCTACTATAGATTTTCCATAGAAGTCTCACCCCACATGCTGAAGAGTTCTCTCTCTCTTTCTCTCTCTCTCTCTTTCTCTCTCTCTCTCTCTTGCTTTTCTTTTTTTTGCTTTTTTTTTTTGCAGGGGGGAAGGCAGGGCAATTGGGGCTAAGTGATTTGCCCAAGGTCACAGGGTTAGTAAGTGTTAAGTGTCTGAGGTCACATTGAACTCAGGTCCTCCTGACTCCAGGACCGGTACTTTACTCACAGCACCATGGAGCCACCCCACTCTCTCACTTTTCAAAGGTATCAGTCAAATATCTGAGTTGCCCATTTGTCCCCTTTTTAATTATGCCACAAGGCCATCCCCTTCAAATACCTATCCTATATCTCTTCAATGAAGCAACAAGATACAATGGAAAAGGTACTGATTCTAAAGTCCGAGAACTTGTATTCAAATCCCACCTCTGATCCCTTACTACACATGTGACCTTGGGCAAGTGACTTTGTCTCTATCATTGGTCTCTTCTATGTGAAAGGAGGGGGTTGAACTAGGTTGCCTCTGAGGTCCCCTCCAGCTCTAAATCTGTAATCCCTTATGTTAAGCCTCGGTCATAACTGGAAATAGACAGTAACTTCCTGCTCAGCTTCTTTACACACAGTTTGCACACAGTTCTCAGAAGATTTGTGATCTACTTTCCAAGGGCCTGAATGAAGTTAGAAAAGGAGCAGAGGGGGCTGCTCCCTCATAACATCAAGTTAAGTCAAGCTGCTATCTAGGGTCATAGGCCTAGAGCTAGGAGGAACCTCAGGGGTCATCTAGTCCAATCCCCTCATTTTACAAATGAGGAAACTTAGGTCCATTGAGGTTAAGTGATCTGTTCAAGGTCACACAGGAAGTAAGCCATCAGAGGAACTAGGCCTGAGCCAATTTATTATTACCAGTTGTTACCATTACCAAGCAGCATCGAGGTACAAGGGATAGAGCACCTGTCCTGAAGTCAGGAAGACTGATCTTGAATTCAAATTTGGCCTCAGACATTGACTAGTTGTGTGACCCTAGGTAACTCACTTAATCCTGTTTGCCTCGGTTTCCTCATCTGTAAAATGAGCTGCAAAAGGAAATGGCAAATCACCCCAGCATCTTTGCCAAGGAAGCACCAAGTAGGGTCGTGAAGAGCTGGACATGACTGAAAACAACTGGACAACAGTCATTTCCAGCGCTGGGCACAGAGAGGCCTACAGAGGCAAGGAGACAATGAAATCTGATAGATTTCAAGGGACTCCTTCAAAGAAGGCACTATTTCATTTTTGGCTCTATATTCCCAGCACGGGGTCTGGCACTTAATAAATGCTTGTTGATTCATTGATTGAAGAAAAAGACAGGAAATTTTACAAGAGGGTAAATGGCACTAGTCTATTCTGAAGAATCAGTGTGGTACAGAGAGGGAAGAGAGTACTGATTCTGAAGTCAGAAGGCCTGAGGGTACAAACTGGATGCATACCTTGGTCAAATCACTCCCCTCTCTGAGTCTCAGCTTCTCCTTCTGTAAAATGGGATTATATACACACATTACACATATACATATACACATATGTGTGTATATTTTTTTTTTACTTTTTTTTTGCACTCCCTATTTCACAGGAAGGTCAGGAGGAAAGCCCTTGGTAAACCTAGACGTGTGAGCTACCATTACAATCCAGGACAATCATTGAGATTGAGTTTGATTGCCTCCAGTAACCAAGGAAAAGGTAGAAGCAGTTCAGCAGAGGCAGCCTGAAGCCGCAGCTAGGGCCAACACGGATTCAAATCCTGCCTCAGGCATTCTGTAGCTGTGTGAGCCTGCGGGTAAATTACTCAACATTGAATCAGCCTGAACAGCATCCAGTGGAGAGCTCTGGGACTTGACCCACTGGAAGCAGCTGGGTGACATTATTAGGAGACATCAGTGGCCTTTAGAGCTGGGGATGTGGCTGGGGCTGGGGGTGCATCCTTAGTGACCCCCAACAAAAATAAACTCAGCACCGAAGTCCTTGGCACTATCACCAGCTCAACATCAGAAAAGGGTAGAATTTTATCAGTGAAAATGACATTAAGACAAAGTATTTGCTGCATCCTGAGGACCAAGAGATCTTTGCCTCTGACTCAAAACTGAACTTGCTATGGATGTCATCTCCCCACTGAGAACTGGCGCTCACTGACACCAGGGAAGGTCTTTCCCCCCCCCCCCCGCCCCGCTCCCCCTTCTGTTGGTGTCCCCTACACTTAACACAGTGCTTTGCATAGAGTTAGCACTTTTCATTAATAGTAAACCTTTTCATTCATTCAGCTCAGTTTCCTTATCTGTAAAACAATGAAAATAATAGTTCCTACCTCATCTGATTTTTATGAGGTTCAAATGAGGTCACCTATGTGAGGTGCTTTGTTAAGTAATCTACATAGACGTACAAAACCCCTCCATTTCTAAATATGGGTTGCCGTTGCCCCCAGGACCTTATCTACTTCCCCATGTCTATTCAGCTAGGCTTTGCTAGCTGCCTTCTCCTACCTCTCTGTCTGGCGTCCTCCTTCACTACTTTTCTCACCCCAGGAGCCTGGGATTGGGGATTGGAAATGAAAGGACCTCACGTCCCATTGTGTAATGGCATCCTCCCCTGGCCTGGCAGATTTACAGAAATACTTTGGGCTTCTCCATGGAAACTGTTCGGGCCTCTGTGATGAGTGTGAGGGAGGAGGAAGGAGTCTGCAGGGGAAGAGGGCCCAAGCCCCAGCTCAGAACCTGGAAGGCTCTAATATAGGGACAAAGCCTAGGCAGACAGATGCCCTGGGTCGAATCTATGGGATCCTGGAAAACCCACCATACCAGGGCTGGAATCAGTCGGTCTATCCACAGGGTTCCGAGCCTACCCCGATGTCAGTACCCCTCACTTCCCATGATTAGAGAGAGAGACAGACTTCCAGCCTCCAAATTCAGTTTCCCAACTCAACTAGAAATCTAATTCTAGTGATGTATTTATTTGTGTGCATTTGCTAGGTGGTATAGTGAACAGAGTGCAGGGCCTGGAATCAGAAAGACTCATCTTCATGAATTCAAATCTGGCCTCAGACACTTACTAACTGTGTGACCCTGGGCAAGTCGCTTAACCCTATTGTCTCAGTTCCTCGACCATAAAATGAGCTGAAGAAGGAAATGGCAAACTACTCCTGTATCTTTGCCAAGAAAACTCTAAATGAGGTCACAAAGAGTCGGATACAACTGAAACAAATGAATGACCATAATATGTGTATTGTGTGCCTGCATGTATGAATACATGTGCATTGAGGCAGTATGTTATATGTGTGTATCGCTATGTCTGGGTACATAAGTACTGTTCTAGTGTGTCTGTGAATGCATACTGACGTGCATGTCTATCCATGAATGTGACTTTGTTTATGTGATTATATCTATGGGTGAGACTGTATATTATGGGAGAAGGGTGGATGTGGGTGTGTGAGACAGATTAAATAATTTTATGTATGACTACATATCTACATACAGGTATGTATATGCCTGTGTGAATGAGAAGGTATAACGGTGACTGTCTCAGTCATGACAGTTAGCATGAACTTTGTGATGGTGTCCCATGCATCTGATTCTAAGTAAGAGACCATTACATTGAAATAGCTCTTCTTGGTTTATAAAGTGCTACACAAATATTTACAAAGTGTGCCTAAGATGCTTATTTTTGTAAGTATATGTCATGGACCTGAGGGGACAGACTTGACTCTGAGAGGTCCCTAGGCCCTCAGTGACCTAGGGACCAGAGCATAAATTTATGCCCTAAATGACTTTTAGCAGAAATGAAACAGGCCTATGACTTTCAACTCTTAATCCCTCAGGAACCTCAGAGATGGTCTGGGACCATTATTAGCTCAGAGACCAGAGTTTCCATAACCTCTCCCTCAGCCTGCCATCCAGCTTTCTGGCATGGACTCCCCCAATCCCTCTCACCAATGATGGAAGGCCGAGGGTGGAGGAGGGAGGATGGATGGTTAGGGACCAACTAACAGTGGTTTCCAGCTTGGTAGTTGTAGCCATAGTGATCCAAACAAAGGCTACTCAAGGCCTGGGCCTCCCTGGTTTTCCCTCTTCAGGGAAAAGAAATTCCAGGCCCCAGGAGCCAGCTCACCAGACAAAAGGGGGAGGGGGAGGAGGGAGTCAACTTTGCTTCAAAGTTTGAATGCTTTTCTGAAGAGAAAAGAGGCCCTTAATGGACAGGGGCCTTGTCAAGGGGCTCCAATCAATCGCCAGACCTAGATGGGGTTTAGGAAGGACAAATATAGTCTGCACTGGGGGGAATGGGGGAAGGGAGAGACTGAGTGCCTAGAATAGTGTGTACGACTCTATGTGCGGTTGTGTGAAACTGTGTCAGTGTGTGTATGACACATACAGAGTCTGTGTGATGGTGTGTAGCCATTTAAGAGACAGTATGTGACTACCGCTATGTGATTGTGTATGAGTGTGTGGTTGCATGATAAAGGGACCTGGAAGAGTTCCCTCTAGGACCTCTACAATATTTCTCAGTCCCCACCCACCTCCCAGGACACACAGAGCTTCCCAGGATGACACACACCCTCCCACACATTGCTTCATCTTCATCCTGGAATACTTCCCTACCCTAGGGCTTTTCAAAGATTCCTCTCTTTCCCTTTCCAAGCCTGAGTGAAAGAAAGGAAAAGATGTTTTCTCTTTCCCTTTTTCCTATGGAGCCGAGGAGACACAGCACACACACACCCCCATCAACTTGTCTCAGCAGACAACACCCCACAACTTACACTATGCTACATGTCTCACAATTCACACCCTATACAACAGCCCCCAAGTAACACCCTCAGAGAACACCCAACAGCTCACAGCTACATACACCAAAACTTATTCCCCTCCCCACTCTACTCCAACCTATCCAAACACATACACATTGGAGCATGAGGCACTGAAAAACACTGGACTTGGAGAGCAGGAAGACTTTTGTTCAAATCCCACCTCAGACTCATTAGCTGTGTGACTCTAGGGAAGCTACTTCATCTCTGTGCCTCAGTTTGTAAGATGAAGAAATTGAACTAAATGGCCTCTGGGCTCCTTATTGCTCATGAAACCCACAGCTCACTCCACTGTACAATGTCTCACAGTTCATATCTGCAAATACCATTCCAGCTTATATCACATCTAGCCCCCAACTCACATAACCAGAATCACCACATGCCCACCACCTAGGCTGCTCCACAACTCAGGCTCACAGTATCTCACAGTGGGCCTCTGCCCCCCACTCAGAGCAGCACACAACCCTTACCCCACATATATGTGTGTATATATATATATATATATATATATATATATATATATATATATACATACATACACATTCATTTATATATCACATGCCATCTACTCACAACTCCCTCCCCTCACCCCACCCCCACATCCACACAGCACAATTACAATTCACACCTGTAAACATAATAGTCTCAAAGTGCACTTAACCCCGTCCCTCCACCCTTTTCCCAACTCATACTCAATAGGGCAGCTCACTTCTCTAGCAAGGCACAGAGAGCCCTCCCTCTAACTCATCTCAGAACAGCCACTCAGGTAACAAGAGAGGGAGACCACCCCATCCTACTCCTTCCACTGTTCCCAGGGACTCAGCCTCCAGTGGACTCCCCTCTTCCACCTCCACGGGTATCCCCAGTAGGGATCGGTGCCCGCACTGGGCAAGTCTGGACGCCCCTCCTCTACCGCCCTTTTCCCATCCCCGGTTACCGCTTGAGCCCAGGAAGCCACAACTCACCGTAGGGTTCCCGCGACGGCTCCTGGGGCAGAGTCTGGGACAGCGACAGGGGCAGTGACAGGGGCAGGGGCAACAGAAAGAACAGGAGCAGGAGAAGGGATCGGGAGCGGGGCTCAGAGCGCTCCATCACCTGGCCGGGCTGGGTCGCTGGGGCGCTGGGGCTGGGGGCTGCTCCTGGCGGCTGGCGGGGCCCCGCATGGTTTGGGCTCCCGGACCCTAGTCCCTTCCCCCTCTTCTTCTCCTCCCTTCTCTCCTTCCCTCCCTCTTCTCGTCCCTTCTTATCCCCTCCCCCCTTCCCTTCCCTTCCCCTCCCCTCCTCTCCTGTCCTAACCTCAGCACCCCCCGCTCCCCGCCCCTTTCAGGGAATAGACCGGCACTAATTCGGTGGACGTTGTCCCAGCCCCTCTGCAGCTAAACCCTCGGTGGAGGGAGGAGAGGGGAAAGATAGAGACCCAGGCCAGCCCAGGCTCTGGGGGAGGGGAAGGGGAAGGGGAAGGGGAAGGGGAAGAGCAAGAGCATCAGGAGACAATGGGGGTGTGCAGGGGCGCACTCTTCCCAAATCTCTCGACTCTTAGGGACAAACTTCTAAGGCAAGTGGAGAGGGAGCCCAGGTAGAGCAGCAACTTCCTTCTTCCCAAACAAAAGACCCTAACAGATCTTCATTCCAGGGGCCCAGGCCTCCTGAAGGAGAGAGGCTGCCTTCTCTCCTCTCTCTGGAACCCTCACTCCAGGACCCCAAGCTCTGTCTGTGAGTGTCGTCTGTCTGTCTGTCTGTCTCTGGAAGAAGGTTTAAGTCTGAATATGAAACCTCCAAGCCACTGTCTCTCCATTCCTCAGTTTAAGACCCCCCCTTCAATTCAATTCCATTCAGGCCAACATTCATTTATGAACAGTTTCTACAGAGCCAGGCTTGTGCTTGTCCTGGGAATCCAAAGACCCGTGGCCCTCCCGAAGCACAAAATCTTGTGGAAGGATTATAGGATTGAGAGTAAGAAGGGCCCTTAGAAATGGTTCTCTAAACCTTTCTGTGTCATGGACCCCTTTGTCAGTCTGGTAAAGCCTAGGGACCAATTCTCAGAATAGTGTACGGTTTTAAATTCAAAATGAAAGGAAATGCTAAATTTCATTTAGAGATTAGTGAAAATAAAGATGTAATTCTTTTTCCTATTGGTGTTACCAGCTGCCCTGAAATCTATCCATGGGGTCCATGGACTCCAGGTTAAGAACCTTTGATCTAACAGAACCCCACCATCTTATGTAGAAGGAAGCAGGCTCAGAAAGAAAGCTACAAATAATTACTGAACCAAAATAGTCTATGAATACCTAGGCAAGGAGCTACCAGTCAAATGCCAGGAAGTGTCCAAGGGAGGAAACATCATGCCCTACTAAAGAAAATTCACAAGTGGGGAAAAAAAAAACACCCACCCACAGGATGGAGTTAGAAGGAATTTTAGAACTCACCTAGTTTAACCTCCCTTTCCCAACCCACAATTCCCTTCCAGGGTCCTTCCTAAGCCCCCTCCCGCACTTTTACGGAGGAGGAAACGGAGACCCAGAACAGGGAAGAGATTTGCCCAATGTCACACAGATACTAAGTGACCAAATTGGGACTTAAACCTGGGTTTTCTTACTCTAAAACCAGTGTTCTTTAGCCTATTCTAGGAAGTGACCTGAGAACAGGGGGCCTTGAAGATTGGGGGAGGGGGAGCAGAGCAAGAATGCCCCAGACTCATAGGCAGACAAGCGTAGAAGGTGGCCACCCACATTGTATTTGTCATTCACTGACGCTTGCCACAAACTGCCTTATCAGACTGTCCTTAGTTCTTTCCTCAGGTGTGCTTCTCCAACCAGACCAGTTGCTCCTAGAATCCTGTTTCTAACCTCTGTTACCCTCCGCCCCTAAACTAGTTCTGAATGAAAGCAGGAAAGGGAATGGGAGGGCATATACCAGCCTTTGGAGGTGCTGCTTGTAAAAGACAGTGGGCCTCAGGTTGTAGGATTGTGTAGGGGTGTGGTAGGGAGGGTGGTCCAGGAGCTGAAATGCCAGAAACGTTAAGGGCCAGGCCTCTCTTCTGAGCCCCAGTCCTAGCGCAGGGGCATATTCTGAGGGCTAAGGGAGGATCTCTATGACATAAAAAAGCACTGGCTAGAATGTCAGAGTACCTGGGTTCAAATCCAGCCTCTGATACTACTTGTGGGACAAAGGAAAACTAAGCCTCAGTTTTACTCAACTGAAAAAATTGGACAAAATCGCCTCTGAGGTCTGTCCCAGTTTTAGAGCAATAATCCCTATGATCTGTTCCTAGATTAGAGAGGCCAACTGGTCTAGTCAAAAGTTTTCTGGGTGAGTCAGAGGACTCAAATTCTAATTCTGGTTCTGCCACTGATTCGATAAGCAGCAGTTTTAATCTCCTCATTTGTAAAATGTGTATAATAGTAGTTGTATCATCTGTCTCACAGGGGATGTTGGAAGACATTTCAACAGACATTTATCAAGGATCTATTGTGTGCAGAGAGCACTATACTATACTAAACTGGAGAGATACCAGATTTAGATAAGAGTGGCCCCCTGGAATTCCCAGTTTAGCTGAGGATAATTCACAAACACAGATAATTGTACCATAGCACTTCCAAGCTCCTTAATTTCGTTTGTCTGAGTCTAAAGATCAGCAGTCCTCTATAACTCAGCTGGTGGTCTTCCAGAACTTACGTGATCAGAAAAATTCATCGCCTAGCCCCAGTGTGGGAGAAGATGAGCCTCAGACAACAGTCTGTCACCAACTGTACCTACAGGTACCTACAGGATTTCCTTTGCCAGGTTGGTAGCACCTGCTGGATGGAACTTGTTCTCCAATGGCATGACCTCTGAGGTCCTGAGGTGACCTTCAAGCCCTGATGAGGAATGAGAGAAAAACTTTTCCTGAAATACAATACCACATGGAATTAAGGGTGTTTCTCTCCTGGAGAAGAGAAGGGAGGAGGGGGTGTATGTAGATAGGAAGACATGATAAGTTCTTGTATGGAGAAGGGATTGGGCTTGCTCTGTTTGGCTTTAAAAGACAGAAGTAGGAACAATGGATGGGTGCTTCGGAGAGAGAAATTTAGATATGGTATCAAGAAAAACTGCTAACCTTTAGAGTTGTCTAAAAGTAGAGTGGGCTTGATTTAGGAGGGAAGGGGAAAGGGTAATGGCAGGGATTAGGGAGAGAAGAAAGAGGAATTCCCATGAATGGCATCCTTTAAGAAATGAGTAGATAGGGGTGGCTAGGTGGTGCAGTGAATAGAGCACCGGCCCTGGAGTCAGGAGGACCTGAGTTCAAATCCTAGACTCAGACACTTGACACACTTACTAACCGAGTGACTTTGGGCAAGTCACTTAACCCCAATTCCCTCCAAAAAAAGAAATGAGTAGATGAGATTTTGTCCTATATGTTGTCAAGGAAGTTCTTGTCCAGATATGGATTGGACCAGAGGATCTCTGTTTTATTTTTGTATCCCCAATACAGTGCCTTACACATAGGGAGAGGGACTACCTTTGTGATGTCCCTAGAATGGGGAATTGCTAGGTTAGAAACTCCTTTACCAATGCTGCTCAGCATCTTCTCCTTGCCGTAGAATCTTGGAGAGCTGCCCAGGAGACCAGGATGTTAAGTGGCTTGTCCAGGGTCATACACAGCATGTGTTAGAGAAGGTACTCTGTCTGAGACCAGCAGTCTCATTACCAGACCACCGATGCCTCTGTCTTGTACATATCGGCTATTTAATAAATGCTTGTTGAACTGAATGAAATTGAGATCCTTAGCAGAGGTAATGCAATTTTGGGTTCTCCTAGGGTGGATTCTCAAGTTATTGAGAAAAGAAGAAGATACCAAAAGTTTAGGGGTGGGTGGGGTGAATCGTGGACTATGTGATCTGTCTACTCTCAAGAAAAGAAGAGAGCGCACTATATCTAATGACCTTCATCCCTACTTTTGCGTGTCTGTGAGAGAATCATCTTCTCTTCTGGATGCTCTCCAGAATGGAGTCTCCAGAACAGAAAACAATGTTACAGGAGTGGCCTGAACAGGCATGTACTTCTGCTTCCTAATGCCTGGAAGCTATGCTTCCCCCATGGCAAGTGAGCCTTTTTAGGGGGTAGGGAAGGGGGAAAGCATTTATTGAGCAGTGTGCTAAGTACTTTGTAAATATTGTCTAATATTTTTAAAATATTATTATAAATACTAGCCACTTATCACGTTTTACTCCTATCGAGTTTACAGACCACTAAAGCGTGCAGATCGTTTTAAGACAAACTCTTATCCAACCATATCTCCCTTGTATTGCCCTTGTGAAGTTAATTTTTTTTTAAATAAAAGAGCAACTGCATTTATCCCGTTAAATTTCATCTTCAGACCAATGTTCTAGCCCCTCAGGATCTTTTTAGACTCTGATTTTGTTATCTACACCCAGATTCTAGGTTTCTTAGCTATCTCTCTAAATTCAATAATGTGTAGCTTCTTCACGGGGGGTGTTATAGGTGACCAGGAAGAAATTTTGCAAACAATATTCTCCGGCAGGCCACACCTGCTCAGGCACACAATTGGTCCGACTTTCCAAGCGAAACCAACAGCTGTTGAAACTACCCCACAAGAAAAAAAGTATGGATGAAGAATGACTATTATCCTTACTATGTCTGCATTTTGATGGATGGTCCATTAATGCATATATTTGGGGACATGCATTGCCAACAGACAAGGAGCTGGGAATTTCCAGTGACATGGAGAGTAGTTTGCATAGGCTGAAAAGGCATGTGTATGTTGAGATCTGATCCTTTGAATGAATGTAGGTAGATAAGATTTTTGGATACACTGAAATATTGATTAATGCAAGCATAGACCTTCAAGCCAGATGGCATTTAAAGGGGTCACTCCACTTGGCAAGGTCTCACAGTAAGTAACTGTCTATGCTGCCCCGCCCCATCCCAGCCTGCTCTCCAAAGTGGGACCAGTCCACAAGGTACCTCCCCTAACTTCCTGACCTCTGGGAGAATTCTAGAGGCTTGGAAGGGGTGACGTTTTCCAAGCCCCGCTGTTACCTGTCCGAAACAAGGCTCCTTCTCTAAGAATAGACAATCTCATGGAAACAGAAGTAGTCTTTCCTGAATGCTGCCTTTTAGCACTGCACTTCCCCCATTGCAAGGAGAAAGAGGAAGCCCCTAGGTCCAATGACCTTCAGGCGCCCCTTTTCGGCCACATTTGAAAATAGTCAGAGGGGCTGACTCAGAAGGGGCATAGAAGATACTATACAGGGGATCGGGACATTCAAGAGAGAAAGTTTAGGAAGTGCATTGGGGGAGCAGGGAAGACAGTGTTTGTGGGGGAAGAAATTAGTCCAGGAGAACTGGAGTTCAGAAGGATAAAGGACTCTAAATCAAACCTTTATTGTGTCCTGGACCCCTTTGGCAGTCTGGTGAAGCCTATAGACCTCTTCTCAGAATACTTTTAAATACATAAAATGAAACACATAGGATTACAGAAGAAACTAATTTTATCCAATTAATATATTCTTCCCATCCAATTTCACCATCCCCCAAGGTTAAAACCCCTGCTCTAGAAGAAAGAGGGAACCTAGAAGAAGAAGAGAGGGGAAGCCAAGAAGGAGGAGACAGGTTGCTTTTAGACTGTTCTTGTCCACACTACTTGTAGATGGCAAATTTTCCATCTCTCCAAAAAATCTTCCATTTCTCAGACCTGCAATGTTTCCTTTCATCAGGTTTATGGAACCTGAGTGTGAAGTAGGGGAGCAGAGAAGAGCTATAAGGGTAGCTATAAAGGTAAACTTCCCCAAAGGAGAGTACCAGGGTCCTGATGAAAACCAAAGAAAAGACTGACTCTCACAGGCAACATAAAGCAGACCTACCCTTCCCCCTCCCTCCCCATTCCTACCCCTGGGTTTTCTCCTCTTGTTCTTCGGAGTGAATGTGAATCCCAACCCAGAGATGGTGGTCCCTTTAAAATTCTTTGTGAAATGAAGGGGTAATTTCAGTTTCATTCATCTCTAAGGTCTCTCCGAGCTTCATCATTCTAGATTCTTAGTTCCAAAAATTGTTTGTTCTAAGTTTCCACTCAGTTCTGACATTTTAGAAACCTTCTCTCTAAATATTCTTTCTCTGGATTTCATCAGCTTCCATGAGTTTTAGTTAACATGATTCTCAGATCTTTAGCCTCTCTCCTGAGGTCCAGAACCTACATCACAAGCTATCTGCTGGATATTTCCAATTGGATGTCCTGTAGACCTCTCTAATTTATCATTTCCAAAGCAGAATTCATTATCTTACTACTGTACTTAAGAGGCAGGGCAGAAATTATGTTTTGTAGCCCACATACAGTATGTGTCAGAGGTGGAATTTGTAGTCAGATTCCTATATTTCATAGGAATTTATAATTCATTCCTATATTTATTTCCCATTGTCCAGCACAGTTCCTGGCACTGAGTCCCTGGCATTAAATAGATATTTGTGGATCGACTGATTGAACCCATATTCTTATGCTGTAAATTTCCTTTCAACTCTTTGACTTGTTCTTAGGTCTGCTTCAACTCTAGCATTCTGTATGGTATTCTCTTCTAAGATTCTATATTCCAAGGTTCCAATAAACTCTGGCATTCTGCGGTTTAAGGCTCTTCCAATACTAACATTCTGTGAAAGTACGAAAAGGACACAACAAAGAAAAAGTTTTCTAGCTCTTATTTTAAAGTTCTGTCCAAATGGGAAAACACCCATTGTCAAGAATTCCTTTTCAGGACCTAGGAAAAGAACCAGTTGAGAGGTAGTAATAATAATAATAATAACTCACGTGTTTCTAATGTTTTAAAAAAGCGTTTTTTTCACATCAGTCTTGTACAGGTGACATTATAAGTTCATGGGATTTAGAGCCAGAAGAAATTTTAGAGACCAAGTAGCCTAACCCCTTGTTTTTACAAATGGGAAAACTAAGACCCATGGAGGATAAGTACAAGGTTGACCTAGAATCTAGGTCCTTTTATTGAGGGGATTTTGTTCTGTGAAGTTTGGATTCAGTCAAAGGGTCTCACTTGAGGTTCTCTTCCCCCTCTTCCCCCCCCCCCCCGCCCCAGTCCTGGATGATTCCTTTGAACTCTAAGATTCTGCAAGAGACTTGCCCAAGGTCAAATGACTACTTAGTGGCAGAGAGAGGATTCAAATCCGCATCCTCTGACTTCGTATCCCTTATGCAATGTTTTATCTCATCTAGTCAGTTTTTCAACACAAGCCCTAACCCAAGACAAGACTGTGAGTTAAATTTCAAATTCTTGGATAGACTTCCTAACATTTCTGACTATTTGGAATGGCTGAACAAATTGTGGTATGTAATTGTAATGGAATATTACTGCACTATTTAATATGATTGTACATATATAACCTATATCAGACTGCATGCCATCTTGAGGAGGGGTAAAAATTTGGAACTTAAAATCTTATAAAAGTGAATATTAAAAATAAAAAATGAATAAATAAATAAATAAATGAGGAATATGATGAATACAGAAAAGCTTGGGAAGATCTATATGAACTGATGCAGAGTGAAGTAAGCAGAGCCAAGAAACAATACACACAGTAACTACAGCAATGTAAACAGACAAAGCCAACCACACACACAAAATCAACACTTAATGTTGTAAAACCACAAAGAACTAGTATAGCCAGAGAGAAGAGACAGGAGAAGATCCTCTCCGCTATACACACACCCCTTTGCAGAGGTGAGAGGCCCACAAAGTTGTCCATTGCATATATTTCCAGACTTTTTCAGTACATTGATCAGTTATGCTGATTTTTCCTTTCTTTTTCTTTTTCTTTTTTCTTTTTTTTTGTCTTTAAAATGCCAATTGTTGTTTAGAATGGCTCTCTGGGACAAGGAGAAGGAGAGGTCCTGGGAGAAATTATGGTGATATAAAAAAAGAAATAAGTAAAGACATATTTTTAAAATGTAATTAGTGTCTGAAAACCAAATGGGTTGCCTCAGGAGTCAGTGAATTCTCCTTTACTCAAGGTCTTCAAGCAAAAGTGAGATAACACACTGCCAGATGTGTTGTAAAACGGTTCTTGTTCAGGTATGGGCTAGACTCAATGAGGTTCCTGCCTACTTGGATATTCTGTGAATATTAAAATGATTCCCATTTTATAGAAGTTGAAACTGAGTCTCTGAGAGGGAAAGTGACTTGTCAAGGTCACATGGTTAGTTAGTGGTAGAACCGAGGACTCAAAGACAAGTCCGTTGTTACAGAGACGAAGACCTGAAATGCTTCCCCATCTGGGCAGGGCAGCTAAGCCCCAGCTTCTCCCCTGACAACGCAAAGAGCTGGCTTCTGGCGCAGACTCCGATCCCAAAGCAGTC
The DNA here is from genome assembly GCA_028627135.1 of Pseudochirops cupreus. Lineage (NCBI taxonomy): Eukaryota > Metazoa > Chordata > Mammalia > Diprotodontia > Pseudocheiridae > Pseudochirops > Pseudochirops cupreus. The sequence goes on from CM053581.1 coordinate 257,137,748, forward strand.
TCGTTATAACAGCAGTTTAGCTGTCCTGCTACAGAGGAAGGATTGCCTTCACAGCCCCACTAGAGGGAGCGCTGAGATCAGTTTTGGTCTTCGTGCTCCCAACCCGCCTGATCTGTCTACTTTGATGGTTTTCCCAGTGTTGGAGTTCAAAAGACTTGAGAACAAAGCGTGAAAATGGGCGTTGGAGATGGGCTATTTTAGTCTCTTTTTCACATTAGAGGAAACTGAAGCTCGGAGAACAGAAGGAGCTTGCCCAAGGTCACCCAGTGAATCGGCGGCTGAGCTCGGATCTGGATTTTGATTCACAGTCCAGAGTTCTTCCCCATGTCCTCTGCCCTCCTTCTGGACGCTAAGCAGTTCTCCCTTGGCTGTCCCAGGCACGTTTAGCTGTTGTGGCGTCCAGCTCAGAGCCCAATGCGCTGCACAGCCCTTTCTAGGTTAGAAATGATTTTATATTTTAAGAAAAGAGAACAATGTCTAGAGTGATTTAAGGTTTACAAAGCATTTTCCTCAACACCTAGAGAATTTTGAAAATAATTATCCCCATTCTTCAGTTAAGAAAACACATTCAAAGAAACGAAAGGACTTGCCCACAGTTTCACAACTGGACAGAGTTAAAGCTATGGGGTTTGGGGAAGGGGATGTGCTTTTTGGTTATTCAGCAAACATTCCTTAAGTATCTGCTGTGTACAAGGTAAGGGAAGGTAGATGATACAATGGGTAGAGTTCGGTGCCTAGAGTCTTTCTGACTCAATCTTCTTGATCTCATCATCCTGAATTAAAATCTGGCCTTAAACATTAGCTGTGTGACCCTGGGCAAATCACTTAACCCTGTTTACCTCAGCTTCCTCATCTGTAAAATGAGCTAGAGAACAAAATGGCAAACCACCCTGGTATCTTTGCCAAGGAAACCTCAAATGGGGTCGCAAAGAGTTGGGCACAACTGAAAATGACTGAACATGTGTGCAAAGGGCTATGATTAGTGCATGTGTGTATGGGGGGTGGGACAGTTAGGATACAAGGATAAAAAAAGATGCGATCCCTGCCTCTCAAGTACTATACAGTAGTAAAAGAGTTGGATCTGGAAGCAGAGGACCTGAGTTCAAATCCTACCAAAGCAATGCTTTTGGCCTAGTTCTCTCCTGGCTCCAAGTCTAGTGCTTTTTCCTCCCATATCACACTAAAGGAATGGAAGAGAGAAAAGAAAAAGGAAAAAGAAGAAAGAAACAAAGAGAGAGAAAGTAAGAAGGGAGAAGACAGACAGAAGAAAATGAGAGGAGAGAGCAAGAATGAGGGGAGAGAAGAAAACAAAAAGAAATAAGGGGAAGGGAGAGAGAGAAGGGAGAGAGAGAGAGAGAGAAGAGAGGGGGAGGAGAGAGAGAGAGAAGAGAGAGGGAGGGAAGGAGAGAAAGAGGAGGGGGGGGAGAGAGAGACAGCCAGGAGAGAAAGAAGAGACAGTAAAAAGAGACAAAAGACAGATAAAAAGAAAGAAGAGAATGAAAGAGATAAGGAGGGAAAGAGATTAAGAGGGATACAAGGGGGTAAAAGAAGAAAGAGATATAGAGGGGATGGAGAAAGAGGAAAGGGGAAGATAGGAAGAGGGAAAACAATAAAGAGGAAGAAAGAAAAAGTTAATGAGGAGAGAAAGAGAAGAAAAGAAAGAACAGAGAAAAGAAGAGAGGATGAAGAAAAATAAAAAAGGGGAAAGGTACAAAGAGGAGAAAAAAGAGAAGTGAGAAAGAAGAAAAGAGTGAAAATAGTGAAAGGAAGAGAGAGGAAATAGAGAAGGGAGAAAAGAAAGGAGGGAGGGAAGAGAGGTTTAAATGGCTGTGCATGGCAGACCAGAAGGGGACCCATGCGACCAAGCTGGTCCTGATGGCTGCCAGGTAAGGCTAGAGCAGTGGTCCTCAACCTGTGGGTCGCGACCCCCTTTGGGGGTCAAACAACCCTTTCACAGAGGTCGCCTAAGACTATCAGAACACGCATATTTCTAATGATCTTAGGAACTGAGACACTGCTCCTCTATCCATCTCCAGGCGGGTCTGCCCACGTGCAGATACACCCACATACAAGTATTAAATGATTTGGGCATTAGGAAGGTTGAGAACCACTATTCTGGTCTTTTCTGATCCCTGTGGCCCAGATCAGAAAAGACAGCATGGAAAAGGCTTCCCCCCAACCCTATGCCCCCCCTTTCACATCAGACAGAGTTTTTGCTCAGGTTTATTACTCCTTTAAAGAACCCAGCGAAGTAGAAATTCCAACGTGACATGAAACAGTTATATGGCCTTAAGAACAGAACAAAGGCCACTCTGATAACAGTTTCCTTTAAAAACAAACAAACCAGTCCCGTCCTCACCAACCCTGGCCTCAACTGCCCTCCCTTCTTGCTCTAAGAGACTGATTCTTTTTCCAGAAACTTTAGTAACTGTATGGCTTGGCACTTGTGGCAAGACAATCCAGTTTGGAATCGGGTGGTTAAGGGTTTGGCTTTTTGAAAAATATTTTTTCCAAGTACACGTAAAAACAATTTTTAACATTCATTTTTTAAACAGTTTGAGTTCCAAATTCTCTCTCTCCCTCCTCACCCCTCTCCTTGAGACAGCCAGCAATTTATATAGGTTATATAGTACAATCGTGCAAAGCATGTTTCTATATTAGTTAAGTTGTAAAAGAAAACACAATTAAATGAATGAATAAAGTGAAAAATAGTGTGCTTTGATCTGTATTCAGACTCTACCACTTCTTTCTCTGGAGGTGGATAGCATTTTCCATTATGAATCTCTTGAAATTGGCTTAGATCCTTGTATTGCTGGGAAAAGTCAAGTCATATACCCATTCAATATTGCTGTTACTGTGTACAATATTCGGGTTCTACTCACTGCATTTTGCATCAGTTCATGTAAGTCTTTCCAAGATTTTCTGTTCATCATTTCCCATAGCACAATGGAATTCCATCATAATCATATATAACTACTTGTTCAACCACTAACCAATTGATGGACATCCCCTCAATTTCTAATTCTTTGCAAGAGACTAAGGTTAACGTCCTAGCTTTGCTGCCTGCTACCCATGTCACCTTGGACAGTGTTGCACTCTGGTCCTCAGTTTCCACTTCTGTAAAAAGAGAGGACTGAACTAGATGATCCCCAAGGTTCTTTTTAGCTCCAAATCAGCTAAACCTTTGACTTTCTTTTTTAAAATATTCTTTATTTTTACTATGAACTTGAGTTGTCAAAAAGCATTAAGATTTCAATATATAAAAGCAAAAAGGGTTGCTTATGAAGTCTATGGATTTCTTTAATATAGTTTGCTTTTGAAAGGTATATATGTTCAGTTTAATAAAATAGTGACAGAATTGCTCTATGTCCCCTTTCTGAAGCTTTTTGCTTTCTTTGCGTTTTTAAATGTTTTGTGTTTTATTTTGTTTGTTTTTTTGTCCCATCTCTGTCACTTTCCACTCACTCAACTCCCTGCTTCCCAAACTCTTTAACTTTTGGAAACTCTTTCCCAACTTTTTTATCTCACAGCAACCCCCCCTCCCCAAAGTCCTGTGAGTTGGGGATAATAGGTTTTGTTATCCTGATAGAAGAGATGGGAAAACTGTGTCCTAGAAAGGGGAAGTGACTTACCTAAGGTCAAATACTAAATTAATAGAATCATTGGGGAAGGAGAGGTATTGTACTGTAACTGCAGGATCAGAGGGACTTGCAGTAAAGAGGTCTCAGTTCTAGGCCCAGTTCTGCCTTTGTGTGACCTTCGGTAAGTCACCTCACCTTTATGAGCCTACATTTCCTTGGCTATAAAATGGTATGGGGGAGAGGGGTGGAGGTGATGATCTCTAAGGTTCCAACATTCTATGTTTTGAAGTTATAGAATCTCAGAGCTGAGTCTTGGAAATTTAACCCAGTCCTTAAGTAAGTGGGGAATCCCTCCTAGAACATCTCTAGGTAGTGGTTGTGCTTGAAAACCTCCAGTGATGAGGAGCTTAGCACCTCCTTGGGTGGCACATGCCATTGTGGGAGAACTCAACTTTTAAGATTTTCCTGATGTCAAGTCAAATCTGCCTTTCTTGTAACTTCCCCACTCTGTTTCTAGTTCTCCTCCCTGGGGTAAAGCAGCACAAACATAAACCCTCTTCCATGGGTCATAGGAGTGGTCAGTGAGGGCCCAGTGCTAGGAGCAGGTATATTCAGAGAACTAGGCCCTTCTACTTGCTACTATCACCCATCTCCAGGAGGCTCCCCAAGAATGAATGCTCTCGGGACTAGGCCCTCATTGATTAACAGATACCCCATCATCAACATAACCAGTGGATTTCTCCTTAATATAAATTAACCAGTTACAATCAATTAGCATTTACAAGATGATATTTATTGAAAAGCTTTAGCAAGAACCAAAGTACAAAAACATCCCTTCAATTTAGGTCACACTCTGCCCTATGACACCTCTGTCTCTTGGGGGTGCAGGTGGGAGAAACGGAGTCATCTTTAAAGTAGTTGCTACAAAGCATTTGCTCCTTCAAATTCTTTTCCAAATGTGGTATTGCCAATAGACAGACACTTCTTTGCTTACAGGACTTGGCTACAAGGCTGATCCATTATTGGCCTGGGTCAGGTAGGTCACTCATGACGGCTCCATGCTGGGCTCAGCTGCTGAACATCTAGGGACTCTCGAGAGCTTTTGAGATCTTACAAGGCCCTGTACCAACGAAAAGAAGCAATAAACAGGGGGATACCCAATCTCAGACACAGGTTTGCTTAGGAGGCCTTGAGAGGAAAGGCCCAGTCAGAGGGAAGGGTCTCTTCAGAGCTCAGAGAGTTGTCTCTAAATATGGTGATCAACAAGAATGGAGAAGACCAAAATCTGTCAGGGCCTTTTGAAAGCTCTCTGGACAGACACCCAAAACTCCTCTTCATCACCATGTAGCAAGTAGCCAGGAAGCTGTCACAGAATAGTAAGAGGCCACCCCCTCCATTCCATGTAATTAGGCATTTCTAGAAACAGGCTCACCAAATACTAGTGTTCCAAAGACTGGGACTTCATTGGCCAGTCTTCTCATTAAACACATAACAGTCCTTCAAATAAATACTTGAAGATAACGTTTGGGTTCACTCTCTCTCTCTCTCTCCTTCTCTGTCTGTCTGTCTCTCTCTCTGTGTGTTTCTCTTTCCCCCTCCTCTTTGTCTCTCTGTCTCTCTTTCTGTCTCTGTCTCTTTGTCTCTGTCTCTTTGTCTCTCCCCCCCCTGTGTCTCTGTCTCTCTGTGTCTCTGTCTCTGTCTCTCTGTGTCTCTGTCTCTATGTCTCTGTCTCTGTCTCTCTGTCACACACACACACACACAGATACACACACACACAGAGACACACACACACAGACACACACATACACACTCACACAGAGAAATTTTTTTCTTTTCTAGGCTAAACTAAATATCTTCTCAGCTCCTTTAGCTGATGCTCATAAAACGTAATCTTGACTCCTCCCATAATCCTGATTATCCTCTGACTCTAGGTGTCATTGTTATCATTAACAACTCCATACTCCAAGGCCCCTATCAGTTCTAACATTCTATGTTTCCAGATCCTCTCTCTCCAGCTCTAACATCCTAGCTCTCTATTTAAGTCAAGTCTCCTAACTCCCATGCTTGCCAGTACTCCAGGATGCATTCTCAAAGCGAACTTGCCAGAAATCAAACATCAGTGGAAGTAGTAAATTATGGCCCCTGGGACCTCAAGGAGAGATTTTGTGAAATCCCCAAACCTGTGAGTTTTTTCCTGAAAGGAATAGTAGGCCAAGCGGATGATGTTTCTCCACTGGGCAGCAGGTGGCTCCCAAAGTCCTAATGCAAAGTGTCTTGGGCTCAGCTCCCCTCCCCGCCCCCCTTTCCTTCCTCCTCTGGTCTTCGACAGGATCACAAACGTAGAGAATTGAAAGAAGCTTTAGAGATCACCTTCTTGTTTTACAAACAAGGAAACTGAGTCCCAGAGAGGCCCTTTGAGGTCGACTTATTCAGGCTCTGAAGGAAGATTTTAGGCCCAAATAGGATGCTGGCTGGTATTGGGGACCAGAGCAGTTTGTAATTTTCCTGAATCTGATGCTTTGCCCAGGCCTTCAAAACCATCATTTCCTGACAGTTTGGGTACCTGGCAATTTTCTGCAACAGTCATATTCACATTCACACAGTTGGCCAAGAGACGCAGAGGATACAAAAGTCTTGCTGTTTCATAATTTTTTCTTTTTGACAAAGAAGCTTTTGACTTGGTAGAGTAATACTGTCTTAAAGACCTGTGGAACAGAATGAGATAAACACTTTCAGACATGGCCAGCATGTGGATTTTTTTTTTGCCTGACTATATTTATTTATTTCAAAGGAGGGATTTTTTTAGGGAGCTGGGGGCAGGAAAAAAGGGAGGGAATTTGAAGAAACTTAAATGGTGGATGATTTGGTCTTAAAGAGAAGAAAAGGAGAGTGATAGAAAGAAAGAAAGAAAGAAAGAAAGAAAGAAGAGAAAAGAAAGAAAGAAAAGAGAAAGAAAGAAAAGAAGGAAGGAAGGAGGAAGAAAGAAAGGAGGGAAGGGAGGAAGGAAGGAAGAGAGAGAAAGAAAGAAAGAAAAAGAGAGAGGAAGTAGGAGAGAGAAAGAGAAAAAGGAAGAAAAGAGCACCAGGGATTCATTTAAAAATACACAGAAGAAAGTAGACAGAAGGTCAGAAGGGGACGGAGACAAGCAGGGTAGTGCTGCTACTTACATGTTCAAATGGAATTATGCCTTTAAAAACCAAGCTGCACACAGTGGAGGTTCATGGGTTCATATGTAGCCCTCTTTTTCTTCTCTGTACTGGAAAATGTTCTTGATTATTGATGTTTGTCAAGTTTATTAGGATAGTAAAAAAGGGAAAATTGTCTTTACCAGACATAGCCTCCCCCAAGGCTTTCCCCCAATAATGTTTCTCATGGGTTTCTTTAGATTCAGATTCTTTGATTGACACAACCGTAGAGGTGACTTTGTTCAATGATCCACTGGGTGTCAGCATCACCAGAGGCATAAGGCAGAGAGAGATAGGCTCACTAAAGTTGTTTTTCTCCACTATAATGAAGAATATCCTGCACAGAGTCCAAATGGAAAGGAGTTTCCCTGTAGATTGTAGAGATCACAGATTTAGAAATGAAAGGAACCTTAAAAATCATATAGTCCAGCATCTCCATTTTATAGTTGAGGAAATTGAATCACAGAAGGGGGGGATGTGACTTATCCAAGGTCTCATGGGAGTGTCAGAGCTGGGATTCTGGCTCCAAATGCAGTCACACAGAGGACTGGGTGGTGGAGGTAGCCCTGTACCATGCTGCCTCTCATAATAGCAGATTGCTTCAGGCCCCTGAACATCCCAAGACCTCAATGAAATCCACAGGGTTTCATAAGTGATGGGCCTGCATATCCACATTGGAAAGACAAAATGGACAAAGAATGTACATTGCTGAGGTTATGATATGCATTAGAGGGGTAGCTCACTGAATTAGTCTATCAGTAAACAGAGCATAGTATCCTGGACTTAGATTCAGAAAGACCTGAGTTTAAACCCTGCCTCGGGTACTTACTAGGTGGGGGATACTGGTCTTTTAACCTCTCAGCCTCAGTTTCCTCATCTGTGAAAATGGGAATAACTATAGTACCTTCCTTCCAACGTTGTCAAGATCAAATGAGATATGTCAAATGCCTTACAAACCGTAAAATGATAATGACAAATAAGTGATAATTCATATTGGTATTACCCTGCACATGCCTCAAAATGTGTGGGGGGTGGGGTGGGGGAAGTGGGGTTCAAAGTTGAGTGAGAAGGGAAGGAGAGAAGGAGCAAGCATTTATTAAGTCCCTACTGTGCACCAGGCACTGGGCTAAACACTTTTACAAGTATCATTTCATTTAATTTTTGCAAAAACCTTGTGAGGGAGATGCTATTATTAGCTTCATTTTACAATTGAGGTTTAAACGACTTGCTAAGAGTCACACAGCTAATTAATATCTGAGGCTGGATTTGAATGTGGGTCTTCCTGACTCTATGCCCAGCACTCTGTTCAATCTTCCACTTTAGTGATTGGACAGGATCACATTCGGGAAATTATGTAATGGCTTCAAATTATCCCAAACTGATCCTTGCTGCCCACTTGCCCCACCCCGCTTTGAATCTCTTCTTTCCCTTTATTGAAAAAAATAATCATTTAGAAAATGGTAGTTCATAAGGGACACATAGAACAGAAATTAAGAAACACAAAAAGAACTAAAAATGACGTGAGCACAAAATCTAACATGCAGAAGAAAGCTCTCTTCATCCCTTGGTCTGCTTTCAAGAAACTCCCATCTGGGGGTATAGTATAGTATTACTTTGTAAAGTCACCCTCTCCTCATTCAATCAAATGAATATAAAACTAAAAGAAAGTAGTTCTGTAAATGAATGCTTTTGTACCCAAGTGTTTTGTCCTGAATCCCTAAAGGAGATAAAGAAAACGTGGACAGATAAAGGAGTCGATAATAGGAGAAGCAACTCATAAAATCCAGGTGTTGGCTGCGGTAGGAAGCTATGGGGTATAGAAGTAGATACTCAGGCCTAGTACAAAGGTGGCAACCTTATAGATCTCAAGCAAAAACTCATTTCAAAGTCCCTTCGTTAAATCCACTCTTTTTCCCAAATCGCAGTTTGGAAGCAAGCAGGCAAATTGAGCACAGCAGCCGTGCAGACAGACCCTGACCTAGCTAGCTAGATGGTAGCTCCCAATTCTTGGCTCCACATTAGGAAATCTTATTGATCCAGGAGGGGATAGGATTTCATGATGATACATGAGACATTTTTAATATTCTTTATTTTATTCTGTTTTAGTTTGGGGTCCGCCAAGTGTTTATTTTCATTTTCATTTGGTTTTTAAAATACGTATGCGTTTGGTTTTCCTTGGTTAGTAAGACTCTCAGCACAGTTGATTAGTATTTATTAAGTACCTATTGCTTGCCAGATACTGTACTTTGCAGTACAAAGAAAGGCAAAAAAAAAAAACCCTCAAAAACCCAAACAATAAAGTCATCCTACCCTCCCCCCCACCAAAATAATAGTCCCTGCTCACCAGGAGCCCACAATCTAATAGTGGAGCTCACAAAAAAGGCCGTTGTTTCTTCAAGTGATTATTTTGTTTCTTCTGTCCCTTCCCAGGCTTTTTGTGGAACTTCTCAATCTCAGGCTTAGCAGGCTCCATCGCCAGCATCCCACGGTCATAAAAAAACCAAAAAGTAAGGATGGGTTTGGTGAACTCCACCTTCCTCTGTGGTTTGGTTTCTTGGGTGATGCCTCAGGGTGTCCACCGCATCAAATCAGTGCAGGCTGAGTGAGCCAAAGAGCAGCTTGCCCCATTCTTGATCATTTTTTTCCTTGTGCTAAGAGGAAGAGATATGTTTCACCCTCTGGATCTTCATTATGACGACATCTCAATGACCTCTCGAGCACTAGAAAATTGGGCAAGTAGTCTCAGCCCAAAGCCACAGTGGCAAAGAAGCAATCAGCAATTGCCCGGATCAAACTCGCCACCTAATTATGCTTTTCAGAAGTACCTTTGGGGCTTGAGTCATCCAAAAGAATCCTTCACCACTGACCCAAACCACCTGGGGATTTTTACACATTTGTCTTTCACCTTCCACTTCCCCAACGACCTGCTCTTGTTTCTGCCAACAGGTCCCATTGACTGGCATCAGCCCAAGCTGTCACTCACTGCCTCATCTTATCCCCACACCAGTCTTTTTAAGCCAGTATTCTCCAGGAGAACCTCTTCAAATTGTGGGATGCTCCAGTCTCAGAAAAATTACACCTGCAGGTGACTTAAGAAGTCATGTGTGGTGTGGTGGAAAAGATTCCTGAATGTAGAGTCAAGGGAGACGTGGGTTGAAAGCTCACCTCTGACTCTTGCTAGCTGTGTGAGCATGTCTCGTTATTCACTTAGCCCCTTTGGCCTCCATTTTCTTATCTGTAAAGTGAGATACCAATACATATAATATTTCTTCCAGAGGGTTGTTTCTAGGAACCAATAAGTGAATGTCTATCGAATGCTCTGCAGACTTTAAAATCCAGTGTAAATGTTATCTATGATGATCATGTAAAGACAGATGGTGAGTACAAGCAGGTTTCAGCCCATTTCCAATGCTGAACTGGGTGTGAGGAGCTATTGTCCTTATTCCGAGGCAGCCTGGCTTTCTGGAGGACTGAGATCTGGTAGAACTGGGAGGAGCTGGCCACCTGCTGTTTGTTCCCAGAAGGCCAGGCCTCAGAGATAAGTATCCAGGAGCTTTGGGACTTTGTGCTCCCTGCCTCCCTCTCTCCCCTTCCCAACCCCCAGCCCCCTTGTTCGCCATTACAGTTCCCTCTGTCCCCTATGGGCTCGTCTTGTAGCCAAAAGCAAGGGAGAGCAGATGGACGGCCTGAGTGCTGCCCTGGCAGTCATGAAATATTAAAAGGACTGAGGAAAGGACTCTGTGGAGGATTTATGGAGGGATGCGAACATGCATTGCCCAAGATGAGGATGAGAAGGCTTGGACGGGCTGCCATCTGCCCCACACAGATGAGATCATAATCCATTGAGGAATTGGAGTATTCGGCACTTAAATGGGGGGGAGGGGCGGCAGAGCAGGGAAGCAAATCCTGCTGGGGAAAGCAGGACCTTTAAGGTTTGTTTGCCTGTGGGAGGGTGCTCTGGGGAAAGAAGGAACAAGAGCCAGGTAGTCCCAGGCCCCCCTCCCTAGTGCCTTGTCACAGGAGTAGGGGAAGCAGAGGGGGAGGTTCGTGGAGAGGACAGAGACCAGATCCTCTCAGGCCCCTCAGACCTCATTTACCCTGGGATAACTCACATCAGGAATAAGAGTTCACATCAATAAAAAGCTTCAAGGTTCACAAAGCATTTTCCCTTGAAAGCCAAACCAGGGATCATATTAATCATGATAGCATTTCTTTCTAGAGGGCTCTTAAAGTTTACAAAGTACTTCCCTCCCGATAGCTCTGTGAGCTAAGGGAGTCGAAATATTGTTGTCTCCATTTTGCAGCTAGGGAAGTTGAGGTTCAATTAGGGGAAGAGTCTCAAACCCACAATTGACTCCAGGTCTTCAGACTCTAGGTCTAATGCTCTTTATGCTCCAGTGGGTTAAAAAAAAAAAGCCAGATAGGGAAGGAATGACACAAACTCTAAACTGGGCATCTTACCACACAGAAGAGTAGGGGGATGGGGGATGAGAGGTGGGGAGATGGAGGGGAGGGCAGGGAGGGGGGGGAGGGATGATGAATATTCACATTTCTGTAGAGGG
>CM053581.1:257149575-257249759 GCA_028627135.1 Pseudochirops cupreus
TACATGATTGCACTCCACCATGGGGGGAAGGGAGGGGAGAAAATTTGAAACTCAAGGGATTGTGGAATTGAATCTTGTAAACTAAAAGTAAATAAAATAAATTTTTTAAAAAAAGAAAAGAAATGATGAATGGAATGGGATGAATTCAGAAAAATCTGTGAAGACTTGTATAAAGTGGTGCAAGGTGAAGTGAGTAGAACCAAGAAAACAAATTATAGGTAATGACAATAATATTGTAATGCAGAAGGAGTGTCCCAAGCTATGTATCTAAGACTTAACTTCCAACCAGATTCCAGTTCCATAATAAACACATATAACAAACAGCAAGTAAACTCATTTATCCAAGTTAATAACAAAACAGAAATCAGAGAAAATATGCATAGGAGAATATATACCACATGAGGCACAGAATGAATAAGCTCTCATTTTGGGAGTGAGATAACTCAATCAAGAGGGAGAGTCCCATTCCTCTTGGAAGGGGAAATTCCCCAAAGTCTCTACTGTGGTAGTCTGGAAATAATATGATGTTAGTGATTGCCAGCTTCTCAACATTGAGGGTTCTTCCCAAAGTCTTTCTCTTCCCTTCAGGGATCTAAAGAGAGACTGGAATGGCTTATCTTTTCTATAGAAGCTGGAAGCCCTGGATTGTCTCTTCTTTTTAGGTTTCCCTCATGCAAGCCCTCAGTATTGAATAACTGAACTCTACCAATGAAGAGAGAATCCTATGAAAATGGCTTTTTTTTTTCCGCTTTTTTTGGAGGGGGGAAGGCAGGGCAATTGGGGTTAAATGACCTGCCGGAGGTCACATGACTAGTAAGTATTGTTAAGTGTCTGAAGCTGAATTTTAACTCAGGTCCTCCTGACTCCAGGGCCCATGCTCTATTCACTGTGCCACCTAGCCACCCCTGCAAATGGCTTTTGAGCTTAGGGTTACATTTTTTATGGGTATATGTTATCTCCTCTAATAGAACATTAATCTCCTTGAGTGTGGGAATGATTTAATTTTTATCTTTGTGTCCCTAGCACTTAGCACAGTGCCTGGCAAGCTGTGCTTGATAAATGCTTGTAGATCGATTAACTGATTGACTGGATAGTGAGCAGACCAAAAAAAAAAAAAAAGATAGTTTGGGGGAAAAGGGAGAAAAAGAAGATGGAAGGAAGGGTAGTTTGGTCAGCTAGTACTGCAGCAATTCACCTTTCCTGATGGACCCTGTCTTTGTTTACTCCCTTCCCTTGTCCTGAAGGGAGCACAGCATATCAGAGCTTAGAACATAGAATATGAGATTTGGAAAGAATCTTAGGACTCAGAATGTCATAGGGCATTGAATATTAGAAGTCAAAAATTCAAACTCAAAAAACAGTAATTAAGCCCCTGTTGTGTGGGCAGCCAGGTCACATATCAAATAGAGTATTGAGCCTGGAGTCAGGAAGACTCATCTTCCTGAGTTCAAATCTGGCCTCATTCATTTACTATCTGCGTGACCTTGGGCAAATCACTTCACCCTGTTTGCCTCAGTTTTATCATCTGTAAAATGGGTTGGAGAAGGAAGTGGCAAACCACTCCAGTATCTCTGCTAAGAAGCTCCCAAATGGGATCACAAAGAGTCAGACATAACTAAAAGCCCCTATTAAATTCAATTCAACAAATATTTATTAGTCATATTCTCTGTACAAGGCTTCATACTAAAACAAAGCACTATCTGCCCTCAAGGAACTTACATTTTATTGAGTTATAACATCCACAAGGTTAAGTAAATGCAAAATAATTTAAAGAGAGAGAGAACAAGCAATGGGGGATTTAAAAGACATAGTGGTGGAGATGGAAACTGAGCAAAACACTGAGGAAAGATAGCAATTTTGAAAGGCAGAGATGAAGAAGGAATGCATTCTGGGAGGCAGGGTGGGGAGATGGCTAAGGTGAGTGAGTGCCTGGAGGTGAGAGATGAAGTGTGGACTTACAGGAACAGTTTAGTAACCCAGTTTGGCTGCAATGGAGAGCTCATAAAGGAGAAGAGTAAAAAATAAACCTGGAAAAGTAGGTTTTAGTGAAATTGTAGCAGGCCTTGAATGCCAATCAAAAGAGTTAGTATTTGATCTTAGAGGCAAAAGGGACCCACTGAAGGTTTGTGTGTAAGACAGTTACATGATCAGACTTGTGGTTTTGAAAGATTATTTTGGCTTGAAGAAAGGATAGACAGGAGTCAAGGAAATCAATTAGGAGACTCTTGCAATAGTCCAAGTGACAGATAATGAGATACTGAATTATGATGGTGGCTGAGAATCAAGAAAGAGACACGAGTAGAATCAACAGCACTTGAAAACTAATTAGACATGGGGATTGAGGGAGAAGGAAAAGTGAAGGATCACTCTGACATTAGGAAGCTAATTGACCAGATAGCGACCTCTGTCAGAAATAGGGAAGTTTAGGGGCAGATATGTGGCACAGTGAATAGAGCACCAGCCCTGGAGTCAGGAGGACCTGAGTTCAAATCCGACCTCAGACACTTAACACTTACTAGCTATGTGACCTTGGGCTAGTCACTTAACCCCTCCAAAAAACAAACAAACAAAAAGAAATAGGGAAGTTTGGAGGGGGGGGACAGGGTAGAGAAGAAGATGAATTGGGCTTTAAAGCATAACTGAGTTTGAGATCCAAGGTGAAATAGAAACATCCAGCTGGAATGACTAGGGGTGATTGAAGGATCTGTGCCGTGAGGTAAAAAAAAGCACTGGATTTCTACTCAGAGGTCCTGGGTTCAAATCTCACCTCTGCCATTTGGGAAACTTTCTTCTCCCTGGGACTAAGTTCTTTTGAGGGATTGGGATAGACTGCTGCTGCAATCCTTTCTAACCCTAAATGCTATGACTGATTGCAGCTGCAGAAAACAGGCACTTTCTGTCTGCTAGAAATGAGGATGGAGGATTGCTCAGAGACTTGGGCGGGGGGAGAGGGGGTAAGGGAGAGATACCAAGAAAGGCCAACTGGGAGGTTGCTCCTGCTTGGAAAAGCACAGCTCACTGCTCATCTCTACTGGGCTCTGCTGAGGCATGTTTTTAGCTTCCTTCTGCACAGGGCCTCATCAGGGGCCACCCTCCTTCTAGCCTCTCAGAAGCACAGGCATCCCCTTAAATCTCTGACTGAAGCTTTCACCAGCTACCAGCTCCATGGGGCAGTCCCTCCCTCCCCACCTCACTCCTCCAGGAGACCTGTTTAGTGATTTTCATGTCCTTTGAATGCAGTCACAGGCATGTTCACAACTTTCCCCCTCCCCCTCACCCCCAACCCTCCATTGGATCCCTGGGGAAATCCACACAGGCTCCATCTGGAGAGCCTGGCCAGATGGCTGTTTCAGTTGACGATGAATAAAAACTCTTTAAAAAAAAAAAGCTTTCCAAAATAATCCAGATAATTGACCAAATTTCGAGAGTTCTAGATTCATTAGATTCCAAATATATCAAATTATAAATTCTTTAAATTTCAAATTTTAAATTCCCCCTGACACGGTAGGAAAAAAGGGCTGGACTTTGAATCAGAAGGCCTAAATTCCAGTTGTGTTACCTTGGGCAAGTCCTTTCCCTTCTCTGGGTCTCAGATGGAGATGACAACCATTGACATTCCAATAGCCCTTTAACGTTTACCGAGTATTTCCTTCACAATACCCTATGAAAGAGTACTATTATTGTCGTTGCCCCATTTTACAGATGAGAAAATGTAGGCCCACAGGGATAAAGGGATTTGTCTGTCATCACAAAATACTTGATTCAAACCCAGGTCTCCAAACCCATCTCCAAGGCCAGGGCTATTTCTACTTTACCACACTGCCTCTGAGATAATAACGCTGTTCCTCCTCTCTCACTGGGTTGTCTGAGGTTCAGACTCCATAGTGAATACCTAGCACTTTGTAGTTGTAAAATACTAGCATACAACTTTGTAGTTGTAAAATACTACAGAAGTGCTGGACATGACTGTTATCCAGATGTTCAGCAGGTGTGGCCACAGCCTGAGGCTGGGAGCATCAGTCCTCTCTCTCTTCAGCTCTCACCCTTCTATACAGCTGGAAGGACATCTGTTGGGTTAACTTGTCCACTGCTTGCCCCCTCACTGTTCTGTATGAGGCTGGGGGCCCGAGAGAGTCAAGAGACAGATGTTTTTGGAGGTCACAGGCAGGGAGGATGTCTCCCTGGTGAAAGACACTGGTATTGTTCACCAATCAGAATAAGCACTGCCTGTGTCATAGGGGCAGAGTCCCTTCGGTCTTGTGGGAGGAAGCTGTAGGGGCTTTAGACTTCTACCCTGAAACCATTGGCCTGAATTTCTGGCATTCTCATCAATTTCCAAACACCAGGCTAGGCCAGAAGTGAAGTCTGTATCCAAGTCAACAAACAGCAGAGTGAAAAGAGCTGGGAAGGTAGATCAAATGCAGAGACAAATGTAATTCATTATATCACATGTAAAGTGCATTATATGCACATGAAAAGATTACTGAGAGGAAGTCAAACTCTAAGTAGCTGGAAAAACCCATAACGGTCCCAGAGAACAGATAAGGAAAGACACCTCCCTGTCTTCTCACAACAGGGCGGCAGAGGACTGACCAGTAGGTCAGAATATTGTATACATTGTCAGATGTGGACATCACATCAAATAATTTTTGCTTCACTATTTTTTTTGTCACAAGATGGGGTTCTACCTGAGAAATCAAAATGATTGAGATATAAAAACAAAAGGTCCATAAAACTTTTTTAAAGCAAGTCAGAGAGGAGTGAAACAAAGTACTTTGTGAGGTCTGCTAGGTATCTCCGATTGCCTTTCAGATACAGTGGTACCTTGACATACGAGTGCACCAACTTAGGAGATTTCCGAGATACGAGTTGTCACTCTGTCGATTTTTTGCTTTGAAATTCGAGCCAAAATTTGAGGTGAGAGCCGCCGCTAGTTGGTGCAGTGAATGCCATCACCCAACACTCACCCAGCATCCCGTGCCTCACTCCTTCAGTCCACGTGTTTACCTCCCCGGTGAAGAAAATTAAGTTAAGTGAAAGTAAAAAAGATATTGTAGCAATTAAGTTCAGGGATAAAATGTAGCATTAAGAGTGTGGCTAGTAAGTGAAGAAAGTGATGAAAAGAGCAGGAAACAAAACTCCCCTAACCTTCTCCATCTATTTCCTCCACCTTCCATCTCCTCCAGTATCTTCTGTTAGCTCAAGTTGTTTGATATACAAGGTAAATATACACTTTATAAAACCAGTTTATTTCTTTACATTCTCCTTTATTATGTTTTTATACAATATTTGTTATTTATAAATCCTTTTTTCTTATTTAAAAACATGTAACAAAAATACTGGGATGCCATTTTGGGGGCTAAAATGGATTAATGGCATTTCAATTAATTTCAATGGGGAAAATTGATTTGATATATGAGCAAATTGAGTTACGAGCTCAGTAATGGAACAAATTAAACTCCTACGTCAAGGTACCACTGTGTATCTTGAATTGGATGTCCGGTAGACATCTTAAACTCAAAATGTCCAAAACTGAACTTACTATCTTTTCCTCTAAATCTTACCCCTCCTACCTTCCCTGTTACTATAGACGGCAATACCATCCTCTGTCAAGCTCAAGACCTAGGACTCATCCTGGATCTTCATTATCTCTCACTCCCTGTAATCCAAGCTGTTGTCAAGGATTGTTGATTTCACCTTTGCAACAACTCTCCAATATACCACCTTCTCTTCTCTGACACTGCCACCACTCTGGTGCAGACCCTCATCTCCTTATGCCTAGATTATTGCAATAACCTGCATGAGTCTCTCCCCACTCCAATCCATCCTCCATTCAGCCACCAAAGTAATTTTCCTAAAGTGCAGGTCTGACCACGTGTAGTGCCAATGTGATATTCACAGCACCAACGACAATTATAAATATGCCGGCATGGTTCTGAATGGCAAAATATAACAGACTCTCCATATTGAAGACAGAAGCGAAATATTTTTTCAAACCCCAGAAAGCCAAAGCCCAACACCAGAAAACTGAGTTCATCATAGCAACAAAGAAATCTACATATAATAACACCGTAGAGAGCAATACCATCCCACAAACACTCACAAGTCTAGCTGTTTCCTTTTCTGCATCCTCTCTCCTCCCTCCATTCTAACTGCTCTCACCCCCAGCTTCCTGTAGGCTCTGCTCCACCCTTCCTGATCTACCCATTCAGCAAAGTCCTCCCACCACAGGCTCCATGTGATTACATTCAGCCTATTAAGGGGCAGGGAGGATTTTCAAATTCCCATTACCATTATACCATGTCACTCATTTACTCAATAAACTCTAGTGGCTCCCTATTGCCTCCAGGATCAAATATAAAATGTTCTGTTTGACATTTAAAGTCCTTCATAACCAAGTTCTGAATTACCTTTTCAATCTTCTTATATCTTACTCCCCAACACATACTCTTTAATCCAGTGACACTGGCCTTCTGGCTGTTTCACTAACAAGACGCTCCATTTCTCAGCTCCGGGCATTTTCTTTGGCTATCCTCCATGCCTGGAACGCTGCTTCATCATCTCTGCCTTCTGGCTTCCTTTAAGCCACAACTAAAATGCCCATCATTCCTAAGAGGCCTTTCCCAACATCTCTTAATTCCAGCACCTTCCCTCTGTTAATTGTTTCCTACTTATCTTGCTTTGTTTGTATTTTCATGTTGTCTCTTTCATTAGACTGTAAGTTCTTGGAGCACAGGCACTGTCTTTCATCTCTTTTTGGATCCCCATCACTTATCACTGTGCCTGGCACACAGTAGGAGTTTAATAAATGTTTATTGAATGATTGATTGATAGAAAAAGGTCATTACCAATGGTGCGGGGAAGAAACATTGAAAAACTTTGTGATGGAAGTGGCCTTGGAGTTGGGTTTTAAAGAATTGGGAGAAATATAGGGGGAAAGAAAGGAGGAGAGAAAGTAATCTAGGCATAGTGAGCAGAATGGGACATAATACAGCATATTAAAAGGACTGTGAATATACCTCAAATCCTGAAATTTAGACCTATAATAACAGCTAGGTAGCATTTCATGGTGCTTTAAGGTTTACAAAGGACTTTGTAAATACTATTTCAATTTATCCTCACAACAACTCTGGAAGCTAAGCACTATTAATATCCCCATTTTAAAATGAGGAAATTGAGGCAGACAGAGGTTAAGTGACTTGCCCGGGGTCATAAAGTAGTAAGTGTTTGAGGCTAGACCTTGAGACTCAGCCCCCGAAGAAACCACCATCAGAGGGGAGAGAGTCAGGAAGTGAGCAATGGAGGGAAATATGTGGGGAGGCAGTTGAAATTACCAAAGATCTCAGGAAGATGAGAGCTTAAAGACCTTGAACACAAACAGATAAATCAATAGTCTTACCTGGAAGAGTTGGAGGGACAAGAGTAAGTGGCATTCCTAGGGACAATTTGGCAGGGAGATGCATTTGAGGCAAATGGGGAAATAAGGGAACCACAGGGAAAGTCTAAATCAGTGGTAGACTGCATAATGAGGGATGCTGGTGGAGAGGTGCCCCACCATGGGGCAGTATCCTCATGTTATGTGCAGGAATTGGCATCATTCTTGGACAGTAGAAAAGGAGAATCTGTAGGGTAAACTCTACAAGGTAATGGCTGAGACTGTCTAGAGGAGAGAGCTCGGAATGGATCCCTGGGAAGTCTGGATTCCATGAGGAATACAGAGAATAGAGAAGGACAAGACAGTTATAGGAGTCATGAACCAGAGAATGAGGGTCTTGACTACACAGAGAAGATAGATAATGAGAGATTGAGAAAAATTCTCTCTGGAAAGGGGTGCAAAAATGAAATTTAAAAAACTAATGAACAGGACTGGCTGAAGGAAAAAAGAGGAAGGGGGAATCTACTTTATTGGGAGAAAAAAAAATAACCAGATGAAACAGAAAAGAAAGAGGAGCTAATAAGCAAAACTCCAAAGGGAAGGGATCAGGGCTGAGGCAAATCAAGTCACAGGGAATAGTGTCACTTAAAAATGATAAAGCTAAAGTAACCAAAGAGACACAGTACTGTGTTTATAACATAAGAGGGGGGGAAAATCATAGCATGAAAGAGGAAAAGGACTCATATATACAAAAATATTGATGTAGTTCTTTTTTGTGATACTAGGGGAGTTTGAACAAATTATGGTATATGCATGTCATGGAATATTATTATGCCATAAGAAATAATGAAAAGAATGGTTTCAGGGAACTTTAGGAAGACTTGTAGGAATTAATGCAGATTAAAGTGAGTAAAACTAGGAGAACAATTTATATGATGGGGGGGAAGGAGAAAGGAAGGGAATAAGCATGCATATAACACCTACCATATGACAGACATCATACCAAGTATTTTACAAAATAATCTCATTTGATCCTCACAACAATCCTACAAGGTAGGTGCTGTTATTCTTCTCATTTTACAATTGAGGAAACTGAGGCAAACAGAAGTCAGGTGACTTGCCAAGAATCACACAGCTAACAAGTATCTGAGGTTGAATTTTGAACTCAGATCTTCCTTTCTCCAGGTACAGCACTCTGTGCATTGCATCACTTAGCTACAACTAAAAAAAGAATTAGGCATTCCCATAACAATGACAAAGCATGACTCCAGAAGACTGCTGATGAAATATGCCACCTACCTCCTTACAACAAGGAGGTGATAGACTCAAGGTTGCCCAATAAGATACTTTTTCAGAAATGGCCAATATAGGAATTTCTTTTGCTTGAACGCACATTTGATGTGAAGGTTTTGTTTTTCTTTCAATTTATTTTAATTTCCTTCTCAATTTCTTTCACTTTGATTGCAGTTGGGAAGAGGAAAGTGAAAGCTACCAAAATGAGAGAGAGAGAGAGAGAGAGAGAGAGAGAGAGAGAGAGAGAGAGAGAGAGAAGAGAGAGAGAGAGAAGAGAGAGAGAGAAGAGAGGGAGAGAGAGAGATAAGAGAGGGAGAGAGACAGAGAGAGAGAGAGAAGAGAGAGAGAGAGAGAGAGAGAGAGAGAGATAAGAGAGGAAGAGAGAGATAAGAGAGGAAGAGAGAGAGATAAGAGAGGGAGAGAGAGAGAGGGAGAGAGAGAGAGAGAAAGAGAGGGAGAGATAAGAGAGGAAGGGAGAGAGATAAGAGAGGGAGAGAGGGGCAGAGAGAGAGATAAGACAGGAAGAGAGAGAGATAAGAGAGGAACAGAGAGAGATAAGAGAGGGAGAGAGGGAGAGAGAAAGTAAGAGAGAGATTGGAAAAGAGGTTTCTTGAAGCATTTTAAAAGTTCACAAAAGAGAAAAGAAGGAACATCAGTAGGAAACAGACAAGCAGGATGGCTTTGAAGAAAATATTGAACCATGACCAAACACAATTCCAGAGTTACCATGATTAAACAGGCTATGAAGAGAGTGAGAGAAATTCTCTGGAAAAGGGGAACAAAAAATGAAATTTAAAAAACTGATGAACAGGAAAGAGAAGTAGGGGGAATCTAGCTTTTAGATCCTATTTATTGGGATCTATTTACTAAGTCTGATAGACTCAGACTGCAAATTGAGACATATATTTTTTGGCCCTGACCAATGTGGGAATTTCATTTGCTTGATTTTGCATGAGGGGATTTTGTTGTTCTTGCTTTCTCAAAGAGGGGAGAGGGAGGAAGGAGGAGGAACCTGTCTCTTCATTTAGGGGAAAAAAAGTAAATTAAATTAAAAAAAAGAAAATAGCACGCTGAATTTGTTGAATATTTGGAGAGAGAAGCAGGATGTACATAATGTAGGTTTGTTGCTACATGTACAATCCTCTTTTTCTGTTCTGCTTTCTGTATGGAAATGCTCATCTCATTTGTGAAAAGTTATAAGTAAAAAAAAATTCAAACTAAAAAAAGAAAGGAGGAGCTGGGTACCAGCAGCAGATCCATCAGGACTTGACAACACAGTGGATCTGTGGAGTGTTGGAAGGGGGCACCAAAGAGGACCGCAAAGCTCTGAATCCTGCTACCTGCAGAAATTGAGAAATTAGGGGAAAAGTCGGAATGGGGGCAGGGTGGGGGAGGAAGAAGGGGGGAAGGGAGAGGGAGAGTTCCAAAAGAGACTTTCTAATGTTCAAAATGAGACCCTGATGACACTTCCAGATTAATCTTACTAAAGCATAACTCATGTCCCTTCACTCATTGGCTCAAAATCAAAAAACAAAGTCCCAAACCACATTATCCACCAGACAAGATTCAGACTCTTTCACCTGACTCTTGGGCCCCCCATGAACTAATTCTAGCCTACCTATCTTGGTTTACCTCCTGTTGCTCCCCTGCAAGTAAGTACTCTCTATGCCAGCCAAGCTGTAACCGGGTGCTCTGGGGCACACTCCTACCCTGCGGCCTCTGGTCTGTACTTTTGCTCATCAGTTGCCGGAGGTCAAAATTCCTTCCCCTCCCACCAGGAACTCCAGTTAAAATCCAACTCGTCCTTTAAGGCCGGTTCAAACATCACTTCTTCCAGGAAGCTTTCTCTGTACCCTTTTGTTCACTTTTCACCACACCTTCTAGATTGTGAGCTCCAGCGGGGAGGGGGAGCAGAGAGGGCATCATGTCTCCTGTGGCCCTATTCCTTTTTGTGGTTGTTCAGTCATTCAGTTGCATTTGACTCTTTGTGATCCTCTCCCTGGGGTTTTCTTGGCAAATATGCTGGAATGGTTTGCTGTTTCCTTCTCCAGCTCATTTTACAGATGAGGAAACTGAAGCAAGCAGGGTTTGGTGACTTACCCAGGGTAACATAGCTAGTGCGTCTGAAGGTGGATTTGAACTCAGAAAGATGAATCTTCCTGACTCCAGGCCCAGAACTTTATCCACTTTGCCAACTAACTGTCCTGAAGTCAGGAAGACCAGAGTTCAAATCTTGCCTCAGAACTTACTAGCAGTGTGGCTCTGGACAAATCACTTAACCTGACTGCCCAAGAGACGGCTAGGTGTCTCTGTTTTTTATATGTATAATGAGCTGGAGAAAGAAGTGCCAATCTAGCATCTTTGCCAAGAAAACCCAAAATGAGGTCACAAAGAGTTGAACACACCTGAAAAACAACTTAACAGCTACAAACAACAATAATTTCCTGACTCTAGGTCCAATAGTCTGTCCACTGAGGCGCCTAACTGCCCCATATTCCTTTTAGCACCTACCTAAGAGATACTTGGGACCATAGAATACTAGAGATGCAGGTTTTTATTAACTATGTAGTGAATGAATATTTGTCAAATGAATATTGTTGAATGAAATGAGGAGACTAGATTGTTTTGAATGAATATTTACTAAATAAATGAATGGGAGATAAACATAGACCAGGTGGCCTTACTCATTAATGTGGCCCTTTTGGCAGCACCCTTCAGAGGAGAAATAATAGTTCTCAGATTTCTAAAGCACTTTCCTTACAGCTCCCCTGTGAGGAAGACAGTATAAGCATGACTATTTCTGATTTACAGACCAGAAAATTCAGGCCCCCAAAAAGGGAAGCAAATTGTTCATTCCCACTTAGCTAATTTTGGAGTTAACCCAAATCTGCAGATTCCAAGGCCAGTGCTATTTCTACTATACAATTCTGTCTCTTAAATAATCCTGGAGCTGGGGGTAGGAAGACAATTTGGGTCAGGAGTCCCTCATGCCACTCGCCAGGTGGGCCCCCCTCTATTACAGAGGTGTCAGATATGCTACATGCAGCCCCAGTATTCCCAAAGGCTGCTGAACTAGACTGAACTATTTAACAACAACAAAAATACAATAAAACATAGATGATTTTACATTTTAAAACTAAGCCAATATGCAACCCTCATAGATCTTTATATATGGGCTGGCCTTTTGAGCACATCCAGTTTGGCTAACATGGAGCCTGCCGCTTACCCTACTATGTGGGTGGGAGCTGCCTCCTTGATTGGCTGCTAAAAAAGAGATTGAGTCTCTTTTTTTTCTGCCATCTTTTCATCTTCACTGTGTACCCATTGAAAACCGTGAACTGAACTGGTAAGAGAGGGAAGACTTGCTTTCCCCTGTTTACCTTTCTTTTGCCACTGGCTCTGAGGAATGGATCTAGGTGTGCTTGTTTCTGTGTTGTTTGTCCTCAGGACTTATAGCCATGGCAACCTTGGAGAAAGGATTGTAGGTGGGGTAGAAACCCTGAGAAGCCAGGGTGCTTGGGACTCAAGCCCAAGGAGCGATTTGGACTTGGAACTGGGACTGTGTTCCATGAAAATCCAACCCAGTTATGAAACTAATCCCCTTCACCTCTGGAGAACCTGACCTTGTGGTGGGGACTGGCGGGGTAGGGGTGGGGGTGGGAGGGAGAATACCTCCCTTTTGCTGTAGGAAGCAAATTTGTATATTTGGGGGGGGGGGGTTACCTTTTTTCTTTTTAGTAACTAGTTTATTTATTTTTAGTTTTTAACATTCACTTCTATAAGATTTTGAGTTTTAATTTTTCTCTTCCTCCCTTTCCTCCCCCATCTCCAAGATAGTGTGCAATCTGATATAGACTCCACTTATACATTCATATTAAACATTTTCACATTAATCATGATGTAAAGAAGAATTGCATTTAATGGGAGGAACCATGAGAAAGAAGAAACAAACAAAACAACAAAAGAAAAAGAGAAAAAATAGTATACTTGCATCTGCATTCTGGCTCCCAATTTCTTTCTCTGGATGTGGATAGCATTTTCCATTGTGAGTCTTTTGGAGTTGTCTTAGATCCTTGAATTGCTGAGAAGAGCTAAGTCTATCAAAGTCAGTCATCACACAATGTGGTTGTTACTGTGTACAATGTTCTGGTTCTGCTCATTTCACTCAATGTCAGTTCATGTAAGTCTTTCCAGGTTTTTCTGCAGTCTGCCTGTTCATCATTTCTTATAGCACAATAGTATTCCATTACATTCCTATATCACAACTTGTTCAGCCATTCCCCAATAGATGAACATCTCAATTTTCAATTCTTGGCCACCACAAAAAGAGCTGCTATAAATATTTTTGTACGTGTGGGCCTTTTTCCCTCTTTGGGATACAGACCTAGAAGTGTTATTGCTGGGTCAAAGGGTATACACAGTTTTATAGCCCTTTGGGCATAGTTCAGAATTGCTCTCCAGAATGGTTGAATCAGTTCACAACTCCACCAACAATGCATTAGTGTTTCAGATTTCCCCCATCTTCTCTAACATTTATCATTTTCCTGTTTTGTCATATTAGCCAATCTGATAAGTCTGAGGTGGTACCTCAGAATTGTTTTGATTTGCATTGCTCTAATCAATAGTAATTTAGAGCATTTTTTTCATATGACTATAGATAGCTTTAATTTCTTCATCTGAAAACTGCCTGTTCATATTTTTTTGATCATTTACCAATTGGGGGATGATTTGCATTCTTACAAATTCAATTTAGTTTTCTATACATTTTAGAAATGAACCTTTATCAGAGACACTAGCTGAAAAAAAAATGTTTCCCAGCTTTTTGCTTCCCTTCTATTCTTGGTTGCATTGGCTTTGCTTGTGCAAAAATTTTTCAATTTAATGTAATCAAAATCATTCATTTTGCATTTCATAATATTTTCTATCTCTTGTTTGGTCATAAATTCTTCTCTTTTCCATAGATCTGACGGTAAACTATTCTTTGTTCTCCTAGTTTGTTTATAATATCAGCCCTTATATTTAAATCATGTACCCATTTTGACTTTATCTTGGTATAGGGTGTGAGATGTTGTTCTATGCCTCGTTTCTGTAATACTGTTTTACAGTTTTCTCAGCAGTTTTTGTTAAATATTGAGTTCTTATCCCAGAAGCTGGAGTCTATCTACAAATAGTAGATCACTACAATCATTGACTACTGTGTCATATCTGTTCCCACCAGTCTATTTCCTAGCCAGTACCAAGTAGTTTTGATTGATTGCTGCTTTATAATACAATTTAAGAAGTAATACAGCCAGGTCACCTTCCCTTGCATTTCTTTTCATTAATTCCCTTGATATTCTGGACCCTTTGTTCTTCCAGATGAATTTTGTTATTTTTTTTTCTAGCTCTATAAAACAATTTTTTGGTTTGGCCCTGAATAAGTACCATTATTATTAAAATAATTTGATTGGTTGGCACTGAATAATTAATTTAGATAGAATTGACATTTTTATTACATTACCTCGGCCTACCCATGAACAGCTGATGTTTTTCCAATTATTTAGATATGATTTTATTTGTGTGAAAAGTGTTTTGTGATTGTGTTCATATATTTCCTGGGTTTGTTTTGGCAGATAGATTCCCAAACGTTTTATAACGTCTACCGTAACTTTAAATGGAATTTCTCTTTCTATCTCTTGCTGTTGGGCTTTGTTAGTAGTGGATAGCAATGCAAATAATTTATGTGGGTTTATTTATATCCTGCAACTTTGCAGGTTTTTAGTTGATTCTCTAGGATTCTGTAAGTACACCATCATATCATCTGCAAAGAGTGATAGCTTTATTTCTTCGCCTATTCCAATTCCTTCAATTTCTTTTTCTTCTCTTATTGCTAAAGCTAACATTTCTGGTACGATATTGAATAACAGTGTTGATGATGGACATTTGATTTTTGTACCTTTTGAAGCAAATATTCCCTTGTAAACAGTCCCCTGTGCTGCATATAGATTTGTTGTTCAATCATTTTAGTCATTTCTGATTCTACCTGATCCCATTTGGGTTTTCCTGGCAATGATACTGGATTGGTTTGCCATTTTCTTTTCCAGCTCATTTTACAGTTGAGGAAACTGAGGCAAACAGGGTTAAGTGACTTGCCTTGGGTTAATAGCTATTAAGTTTCTGAGGCTGGATTTGAACTCAGGAAGATGAGTCTTCTGACTCCAGGCCCAGCACTCCATCCACTGTGCCACTTAGCCTCCCATGCATACAGATTACTGACCTGTTTCTTTTGGAGTTTGATGGCATTACTCTATTTGTACCTAGACCAGACACCAACCCTTCCTGTCCAGGACTCCCACAGAAGGCAGTTTTCATTCCATCAGCCTCCCTCCCAGCTAAGCCTCTAAGCTTCTTGACGTCTTCTGTATCATATACCCTTTTGGCAGAGTGGTGCCTGCTTTTCAGAATAAAGTGTATTGCCTATCTACAGAACTGAAGGAAATGCTAAATTTCACTTAGAGGTCAGTGAAAATAAAATAAATATTTTTCCATCCAAGTTCATGGATCTTCCTGAAATCTAGCCACTCGGGGTCTGTAGACCCCAGCTTAAGAACCTCTGGAGTTCTTTAAGGTTCCAACACTTAGGCTCCCAAAAAGGGAAGAAGCAAATTGTCCAATTGCAACTAGTTTTGGAGTTAGCTATCAGTCTAGCTGATAATATTAACAGTAACACAAATGTATATAGTTTGCAAAAAAAACTTTGCAAAACAGCATATAACACATAATAAACGTTTACCTTAATCCAGAGAAGAATCCAGAGAAGAAAATAGCAAACCACTTCAGTATCTCTGCCAAGAAAACCCCATGGACAACATTGGCCTGCTATGTTCCATGGGGTCGTGAAGAGTTGGACATGACTGAAGACTGAAGAACAACAACAGTAAATGCTTCATAAATTGATAGAAAATGTGTTGATTAATTGATAGAAGCAACAACAACAAAGAGCCTTGATCCTTCTCTTATGAGACCAGGCACCTACAGGATTGAACCTGCTCCACTGAGAGTGGAAAACTAGAGGATCCTTAGTGGGAGGGGTATCTCAGTTCTTTGGGCTAGCAGGTCTATTTACACTGATACCTGGAGGAGGAAACACATCAGGAAGCCAAGCCCTGGGTGTTTGTGATAAAATGAAGAGGAGGTGGAAGATGGGAAATTAGCATTTGACTTGAATGTGGTGGTTCTGAAGCTCAAGGAGCCTTCCTGTGAATGAATGATGGGAGGAGATATTAAATATACGAATCTCTGGGCAATTTCAGGAGGCTCTTCCAGATTCTTGGTATAAACCTGCAGAGCCCGTTCTGTTTTCAGAGTGTGGCAATGAATCTTGAATTGTGGGTATATGGAGAGAGTGGATTCTGGAACCAGGCAGATGTCCTCTGGTCATCGAGATTGTTTGATCCTGGGTCCCAGTGGTGATTTCCAAAGTAATGCCAATATTTGGGAGCAGTGAAGGTGGGCCCTGAAAGATGGGAAGACACCTGAACAATTCTGAGCTCTGTACCACGACAGAGAGAGACAGATAGAGAGGGACAGACAGACAGACATACACACATACACACACACAGAGCCAGAGAGAGACTAAGCAGAGACAGACAGAGAGATTCAGACAGACAGACAGAAATAGGAATGGAAGGGGAGGTGGCAATCACTAGTGGACCTTGGACCACAGCTGTAGAGTGCTCATGTCAGTGTGTCCAAGTGCATGTTAACCTAGTCCTAGATCCAAGGGGGCCTAAGGATAGGCAAGGTCTGAAGTGCCTAATTAGCAGAGGACTCTATACCTTCTCTAATGTCTCTTCCAGACCTAACATCATATTTCTTATTTTCTAACGTTCTCTTGCTTAAAGGTCCCTTCAAGCTCTACTAATCTGGGTTCTGTTTTCTAATACTCTATAGTTCTAAGGTCGCCAACACAAAATTCACATGTTATTCCTCAAAAAAACCAAACAAACAAATGGAAAGACAAACCATATAGAAATTCTTTAACTGTGTCTCCATCTTAGAGAAAAATGGAGGGCAAAATCACTGAGCCAGTAAAGCAGAGAAATTTCCCTTCTGGCCTGAGGGAAGTAGGAATGCAGATGTTTGCTAATCTGTTGGAATTCTTCTTCCCTTGGCTGCCTAGGCCTGGAAAGAAGAGGGTGGGACCATCTATTATCTGCTGGATGGAAGGGGGCACATTCCTGGGCCATTTGCTTTTCTTTCCCCAGTCTACCCTCCGTTAGAACGCCAGACAGATCATAAAGCTGCTGCTCTGTCATTTAAAGGTCAGTGCTTTTCGACCCCTTCTCAAATTTCTCAAATGGGCATAGTAGAAAAAATCTTTGGGAAAGTTTCAGGTTAGAGTCGCCCGCTCCCGCCCTTTCTACCTTTATGACTTTGGGCGAGTTACAGTTCCCTGTCAACATCATCTGTAGGTGAAGGAAGCAGGGCAACAAGTATTAATTTATGAAATACCTACTTAATGCGTCACACTATGCTAAGTGATTTACAATTCTTATCTCATTTGATCCTCACAACAATCCTGGAAGGTAAGTACTATTATTATCTCCATTTGACAAAGGAGAAAAGGGCAGAAGTTAAGTGACTTGCCCAGGGTCAAGCAGCTAGTAAATTTCTGAAGCAGAATTTGATCATAGTAATAATAGTTGGGGGCAGCTAGGTGGTGCAGTGAATAGAGCACTGGCCCTGAAGTCAGGAGGACCTGATTTCAAATCCAACCTCAGACACTTAACACTGTGAGACCTTGGGCAAGTCACTTAACCCCAACTGCCTTGCCTTTCCCCTCCAAAAAAGCCCACCAAAATAATAATAATAATAATAATAATAATAGCTAACAGCTATTATAGAGCACTTGCTATATGCCAGGCACTGAGTCTGGCACTTTACAATTACTGTCCCATTTGATCCTCACAACAACCCTGGGAGGTAGGTGCTATTATTATCTCCACTTTGCAGATAAGGAAACCGAGGCAGACATAGGTTAAGGTGCTTACACCACTAGTGAGTGTTTGAGGATGGATTTGAAGGTGCAGAGCTACATTTACTGCCCTACCTAGCTGAGTCCAGGATCATGAAATGATCAAGACTCATAGCTGGACGAGAACTCAGGAGGGTGGACCTCAGGAAGCTCTGATTCCTTCGTAGTATAGGGGAGAACTGGGACCCAGAGAGGTAATGAGACTTGTCCAATGTCACATTACCAGGACGGTGCCAAGCTGGGACTTAACACCAGGCCTCCAGACTTCAAATCCAGTGCTTTCCTCAGGCTATCATAATTCTTCTTTCCACTTATACAAATCCCACTATCTGACCTTCAAAATTCAGTTAAGCCCCGCTCCTTCCAAGAGCATTAGAACTGGACTTAGCACAGTGCCTGGCATAGAGCAGGTGCTTAATAAATGCTTATTGACTGACTGGGAAATCATCGAATCCAATCATGGAAAGGAAGCTGAACCCCTCCAGAAGGGAGGTGCCTCACCCAGGGTCATTCATCTAGCTGGTGGCAGAGATGAAACTAACAAATAATATTAAGAGTTGTCGTGTGTAGTTCTTATAATGTTTAATATTTGCCATTACAGTGTAATAAACTTTGTGAAGGGTCTTACATGTATTATTTGATTTAGTCCCATGGGAAGTGCCCTGATTTCAGAATCAGAAGACTTGGGTTCAAATCCTACCTCTGACTCCTGATTTTCTATGTGACCTTGGGCACTTTACCTATCTGGGCCTCAATTTTCTTATCTGTAAAATGGGGGCTTGAACTAGATTGCCTAAGATCCCTTTTTCCCGTAAATCTATGATCTTCACAACAACCCTGTCAGATACTTTAGATGTCATTATCCTTGATTTTTTAGATAAGGAAACTGAGGCTTTGAGAAGTTTGCCGCAGTTATTAGTAATAATAATAATACTAGTAGTAACAGCAATAATGATGGCTAGTATTTATTTAGTACTTTAAGGTTTGCAAAATACATGACAAATACTATTCCATTGTCATCTTCACAAAAACCCTGGGAGGTTGGTGTTATTATTATCCCTGTTTTACAGATGAGGAAACTGAGGCAGACAGGTAAAGTGACTTGCCCAGGGTCATACAGCTAGTCAGTGTCTGAGGCCAGATTGAAACTTAGGTCTTCCTGATTCCAGGTCCATGGCTCTCTCTCCAGCTTCATCTAGGCTGTTTTGGAGTCAGATCTTCTTGACCCCAACGTCAACACTTAGTCTGTTACACTGGAGAAAAATGTAAGTCTTCTGAATTATAGTCTAGGCTGCTTACCTCTTCAATACAACTAAAGAATTTCAGATTTGGAGGAGACCTCAATGGCCAACCACTCTGAACTTGACGAGGCTGATGGGGCAATGGGACCCCTAAAAAAGAAAGACCCTTAGTCCTTGGACTTTCTCACCCATTTCAGCCCCATCAAACTCATATATGACAAAGAATCAACCGCTTCAGTATAACTGACAAGTGGCCATCCAATCTTTCCTGAAATACTTCCAATGAGGGGAAATTCATTACCTTCCACGGCAATCCTTTTGGCTTTTGGTTAGTTCTAACTGTTAGGACTTTTTTTTTCCCTCTTAAATCAAGCTTAAAATTGCCTCTTTGCAACTTTGCACCCACTGTTTCTACTTTTGCCCTATGGAACAAAGCAAAACAAATCTAATCTTTCTTCCCTGGGGTCAGCCCTTCGAATACTTGAGGACAGCTCTCACCTTCTTCCTCCCCCCCCCCACCTCCTTCTCTTCTCTAGGCTAAATGTACCCAGTTCCTTCAGCTGATGCTCTTTTGTCATGAACTTGAAGCCCTTCATCATCCTGGTTGCCTTCCTCAGGACAACTCTCCAGTTTATTAATATCCTTCCTAATGAAACACTTTCCCTATGAGTCACACTGAGTGTGAACAAGTCAATGTGTTTCTCCTAGGGATGTAGATTGGAGCAGCTGCTGCAGGATGCTATGTCTATAAACTACCAAATGATGCTGGAAGCTTGATCTGTATCATCTCATTTTAAAACAGACCTGCAAAGGAGTGCCTCAGTCCCCAGGCTTTTCTTAGGGCTTGTTCCAGTGCTCCAAATTCCCATCTGAAGAGTATGAATAAAGCTGTGGGGGGAAAACATCACTGATGACCCTTTTTGGCTTGTCTCCCACAGGGGTGATCCACAAGGACCCAATTTTAGTACTGGGTGAGACAAGGAATCAGGCCTTTTTTCTTCCCATTTCCTGGCTCATTATATCCCCATCCCAAAGTATGAAAGGTAATCTCTTTTTTAAAAAAAGTTTATTGGGACAGCTAGGTGGCACAGTGAACAGAGCACTGGCCCTGGAGTCAGGAGGACCTGAGTTCAAATGTGGCCTCAGACATTTAATACTTATTAGCTATGTGACATTGGGCAAGTCACTTAAACCCAATTGCCCTGCCTACTCCCCTCCAAAAAGATCAAACAAAGTTATTTTATTTTTAATTTATGGAATAAAACAAGCATTTTCATAACATAATATAATTAAAAGATGATTGTGCATAAAACTGAAAATCTACTGTGTACAACTTGCTATTCCTTTTATTTTAATTTTTTTGTCTTTTTGGAGGGGAGAAGGCAGGACAATTGGGGTTAAATGACTTGTCCAAGGTCACACAGTTAGTAAATGTTAAATGTCTGAGGCTGCATTTGAACTCAGGTCCTCCTGACTCCAGGGTCAGTGCTCTATTCACGGTGCCACCTAGCTGCCCCTATTGCTATTCCTTTGAAATATATAACAAAGTTATTATTTCTTTTTTTCTTCCCTCCCCCCAATCACACATATACAAACACATTTATGCATACATATGAAAATTATCCTACACATACTTCTGTTTATCAGTTCTTTTTCCAGATGCAGAAAGCATCTTTCTTCATATGTTCTTTACAGTTAATTTGGGATGTTATGATCGTCAAAATAATTTATTTGCTCAAAGCCCTTCAATAATCTTTTAAATAAAGCCCAAGTATGGTTCATGTGTAGGGGTTCTAAAAAAAAAAAGATTATCAAGGTCCCTTCCAGTGAAGATACTCACTGAACAAAGTTCTAGATATCAGATATAGGACAGTTATTTATTTTCTCTACCACAAAAGAAATCATTAAAGCAAAAGACTCATAATAAGATTTTTGAATATGTGAATTAACACATTGATGTACTCTTCTCCATGAAGCACTTTGTGGGCCTGCTGAACAGATAATTCATATTTACCTCAGATCTGTATTCTGAGAAGCTCACAAAGTTGAAATCTCCGGACAAGTCAGGACATGGGTTGGGCTTTAGCCCAAGACCCAGATTCTTCTTGGTGGTTTCTCCTGGAGGTGGTTTGTCTTCTCTCACAGAATTGCTGTAATGATAGAATCTGGCTCCCACTTCTAGTCAGTTCCTAAGAACTGATCTCCCAGACTCATGGGGTTATCACCAACACCAGAAGCATCCTTCTCTCAGGATCACACTTTGGTCACTTGTATTTAGAGAAAGAACAGGCAGGGGATTTGAGGTGCAGTCCCCCCCAGGCAAACACATGTTCTTGCTGCCACACGCATATAGCCTCTATAGCTACTGTAGGCATCAAATGGCAGGACCTCCACTGCCATGATTCTATCTAGTTTGAGGGGCCTCAGATACTAGGCTCAACCAGGAGCCAAGCAGATGTTCCACACTCAAGAGATCTTCTGCATCCACTTTTTCCATGAGCTCAGGCAGGTTCCTGGGGACCTTATCACCAGGTATTTACCAACCCAGACACAAAACACTCTCCCTACTGGTTCAGCCCCAGTGATATTATCCATGAAGAGGGTTAGGTTTGCTCCGGAGACCCCAAAATACCAACATGCCAGGTCCTGCTGAATGAATTCAACTCAAGTTTTCTCAGCCAAAGAAAAGTCAAGTTTATTAATAGTTCACTAAAAGTTCACCATATGGGGTAGACTCTTAGGGAGCCTAGGTATCTGTGATGCTTGCATTGGGCAAGTGGGCCAGAGTAAGTCTGACACAGAGTATGTCTGTGCTAGGTCATTCTATGGCGCTCTCACAGCACATGGAGGGAAGATGGGGTCTTATGTACAGAGGAATCTAAGGGTGGTCTAGAGGAGGAGTTTGGGGAGGGTCTTTAGGAGGAGTCAATGAGGTCAGACTCCAGTAATGTTTGGGAAGGGTCTTCAGAAGGAGTTAATGAGGTCAATGGAAGGGTGGATTGATATTTTGATAGGCTCAAGGGTGGGGAGTAGATGGGCAATGGAGGGCCAGGTTAGTAACAGAGGTTTGGGCCCAGCCACAATGAAAAACTTATGGCCTCTGCAAATGCCTCATTGAGTGGGAAGATTTAATCAGACTTCAAGGGGTTTCCCAGAGCCTGTACCTCAAAGATTCAAGGAGAGCTCAAGGGGGCTCCCAGAGCCTGCACCTCATCACCAGTATGTGACAGAGAACACAGGGCCTGATCAAGACTTGTAGCTCCAGTGATGTGAAAGACACAAATGTGTGTGCTGATATATATGAGGGTGCACATGTGTCAGGGTCTTAGACAGGAGTCTTATATATCTAGTAAACCCCTCCCTCTAACTGATATCTGCTAGGTAAAAATACCTTTCCCCTGCTACCAAGAGAGCACGTCTCTCATACGTGTCCATCTCAGCCCTACCCTTCTTCAACCCCCATTCTTCTCTTCTGTCCTTCTATTTTGTTTGACTCAGTTTCCTCAGTTGTAAAATGAAGGTAATAGTAGCACCTACCTCACAGGGTTGTTGTGAGGATTGTGAGAATCAAATGAAATAATATTTATAAAAAGAATTTAGCACACTGTCTGGCACATAATAGTTATTATATACTTATTCCCCTCTCCTTGCCTCCTTTTCCTTTCCCTTCTCTTTCTCTTCCCCTTTTTCCTTTCCCTTCCCTGCCCTTCCCTGCCCTGCCCTGCCCTCCCCTCCCCTCACTGTTTCAATTATCCTCTCTGGTCCTGACTCCCCTCACCCCAATTTCACTGCTAACAAATCTCCTATCATCCTAGACTTCTTCCTCTAACATTTTTTGAATCTTCTTGCCCTCGTAAAAACCTGGCTCTTGCTGAAAGACACTCATGCCCTTTCCTGTCTATATAATCATTCTCTCACATCCTTTGAAGCACTGACTAGGAGGGATGCTCTGGGCTCCTTCTCTAAGAGTCAGGCCTGCCACATCTCTGGTTCAGGGTTCTAGGGTTATTCCCTAAGGGACTGGAGTGTCTGTTCTCTAATGCCATGAACTCAAGCCTCCATTCTTGGAGATTCCCAGATGGTTCACACCCCTGATCTTTCAAAATTTAGAAGCTTGTAACCGCCCACTTAATCTCTGTCACTTTAAAAGAAAGAACAAAGCAGGGTAACTTCTTACAACTTTGTCTCTCACCTGACATTGTCTAACAGGTAGAAGTCAGCTACAGAAGAAACCAAACCAAGGGAAGGAGAGGCCCTTTGAAGTTGCCCGCTTCACCCAGTTCTGGTTCAGCAAATCCAGTCACACTGAAGAAGCTGAGATTCACTACATGGTTGGCAGACCAGAACTAGTTACAGAATGTTTGCACACACTCCTAAGACTCTCCAAGACACTTCTATTATGCATCATTGCAATTCTCCAAAAATCAGGTTCCCTGGCCTTGTCCACATAGGGAATTACATAAGCGTGCTCTGAGCCTTTCTCGGCTGTACAACAATTCTTTCATTCTTTGATTTACTCTCAACCATGTTTGCTATGGGAACTAGTCTGAAAACCTTCTTTCCTCCAGCACTCAATTCTCCTTTCCAATACCCCTCAGAAGAGTGAGGACCTCTCCTCCTTCTTTACTGAAAGAATCCAGGCCAACTGTGGCAAGCTCCTTCTCCTACCTCCTAGCTCAGATCCTACATTTTCTCCTGTTCTTTCTTCCATTGCTCCAGTCTCTGAGAAAGAGAAAGTTCTTCTCCTTGCTAAGGCGGTCTTAACTACAGACACCCTTGATCTCATCCTTTTCTATCTCTTCCAGGAGATTGCCCACCAGAGAATTCTCTACCTGATTCTAGCCAACCACATGTGTGACTTAGCATTTGAGTGTGCCAGAGAAGAAAACTTCCCTAGCAGAGGCCACGAAAACTAAGGCGTCTAGCCATGTTGAGTCCTAGGGCTAAAAGGACTTGGTGTTTTGTTACAGTATGGCAGCTCTCACAGGATAGGGAGATTACCAAGGCACCACTGCAGGTTTACCCTATATTCCAAAACATCACATGGGCAGAAGCAGCCAGGGAGTTCTTCATCTCCAATGCACTCAAATGCTGAGTCACACAGGTTGGCCAGAAGCAGTCAGGGAGTATCTGTGCATGCTGGGAGCCAGGGGAGAGGAGGAAGGCGACACTGAGGACCTCCACCATCTTCCTTTGATAACTTTTTCCCTCTTATCTTCAGTCTCTCCTTGGCTATCTAATTGTTCCATCTCGGCTATGTATGAGCTTGTTCAGGTCTTTCCCATTATTAAAAGATTTCACTTGACCCTGCCATTTTCTCAAACTATATCTATATCTATATACATATAGATAGCTAGATAGCTAGATATAGATATTTACAGATAGATATAGATACATTTAGCTATATATATATACCTATACTTATTTATATTTATAGTCTATATATCTTCTCTCTTTCATAGACAGACTGCTAGCTCTTTGATTTTGCACATAGAGATGCCCTCCCCCGCAGCCCCCATCCCGTGAATTCACTCTATCCACCCCTCTGCCTCTTAGAAACCTTAGATTCCTTCAAAGTTTAGTTGAATGCCCCTTCCTAGCATCCCGCACCCCCAAACTATGGCTTTCTTGAGCCAACCACTACCACTACCCCACAGTCGTTATTGCTACCTTCCTTCTCAAGCAACGGAGTTACTGTTTTTACTTATCCATGTATATGTTGAATCCCCCAATAGAATGTAAGTTCCTTGAGGGCAGGACTATATTTTTGTGTTTGTATGCCTAGTGCCATGCTCATGGTTGGTGCATAATAAATGCAGGTGAACTGAATCTAATAGTCTATGGCTTCTAATGTTTACATTTCTATATCAATTTAAAGTTTCTGAAATCCTTTGCACACACTAGCCCTATAAAGGAGAAACACAAGTGTTAGCATCTCTATTTCACAGATGAGAAACAGCTGCTGAGAAATTAAATGTTTTTGCTCACACGACTAGTAGGAATTGGAGCAGGTACCCAAACTCAGACCCTGTGGCTTTAACACCCAGATTCTTAGCACTGTATCATGTCTTTCTGACCCAGTGCTCTTGAAGACTGAGCTGGCCTCCAGGAGAAAAGATGGGAAATAGGTTCTGGGTTATAGGTCCCCAATATCTAGTTGACTGGGGACTGACCCCTGCACAGGTAACTGGCTTTGGGATACAGATGAGAGGCAGTGGATTGGGGGGAGGAGGAGAATGTGGGCAGGGACGCTGGTGTGGGTACCAACAACGCTGCGGTATTTAAATCAGCCCATAAATATTTCACACCGAGCTCTGGCTAAAATAAACCTTCTGCCTGGTTATTGCAAGGCTGTAGCGGCCTGTCTGCTTGTCTTAATTTGTAGGCAGCTAGTGGGCTATTTGTGTGACATACAATTCCGTTAGGCCTCCCAGCAGAAACCCAAGAAATCAATGGCCTTAAATAAGTAATTAGAATTAGCTGACGACATTTTGGTTATCAAATAGCAAATGGTAAAAATAAAAACTCATAACCCTTTCCTTATTGCTGTTAAAGATGCCTGCTACGTTTATTTGTCAGGTCAAGTGGGGGACACAGAGGCTACAGTGGGAAAGATTCAGATGAGCAGGGAAAACAGTGAAAGGCAGATGCTGGGAGGAGGGAGAGAGCCCTGGGCTTGGATTCCTAGGGACGAGATGCAATTCCTGACTCTTCTGTTTACTCCCTGTGTGACCTTGGGATTCATCTGTTTCCTCATCTGTAAGATGAAGGGCCAGGATTAGGTGAACTCTGAATTCCTTCCCAACTCATAAGCCCTTTATGATCCTATGATCTCCTAAGTATGGCCAGGGATTATTGCATCATGAAAATGAGACATGAGTCTTAAGAAAACTGATTCATCATCAGGAATGAACAATATTTCCATTTGTTCAGCAAACAATTACTAAGCACCTACTGTGTGTAGAGCTCTTTGCTAAGCCTGGAAGGTTACAAGATAGCTCTTGGGCCAGCAGAGGGGGATTAACAACAATATACAAATTTACTTCCTTAAATGCATTAGAGAGGTGCAAAGGCTAACTAAAATGTTGTCTGAGGCCTGAAGGGATGAGTCCTTACAGATTGGGGAAAATCAGGTAAAGGTTTCTGGAGGACAGCATGGAGCTTGTGATATACCTTAAGGAGAGGCAGTCTCAGGGGAAAGAGAAGTGGATTTGGAGTCAGAGGGACTCACTTTGATTCCTTGCTCTCCTACCTTACAACGTGACCTCAAGCAAATTACTTAATGTTTCTGAGCCTCTGTTTCCTCACCTGTAAAATGGGTGTAATAATTGTACTAAATAAAAGCATTGTGAGGAAATGACTTTATAAACCTTAAAGTACTATAAAAATGGAAGCTATTGTTATTAAGAATGCATAGGACTTCAACAAGTGGAAAGAGGAAGGGAGGGCATTCTGGGCATAGGGAACGACAGAAAAAAGGGTACAAAGGTGGCAGAGTACAGTGTATTTCCTCAGGTAGAGAGCTATCCATTTTGGCAGGAGTATTGAGTGCTTATGGGTACCCAGGTGGCACCATGGTACACAGAGGACAGGACCTGGAGTTAGGAAGACTCATCCCCAGGCCCTCAGTTCCTCATCTGTGAGATGAGCTGTAGAAGGAAATGGTAAATCACTCCAGTGTCCTTGCCAAGAAAACCCCAAATGGGGTCACAAAGAATCGCACACGACTGAAATGCCTGAACAACAACAGAGTGCTTGGAGGGGAGTAACAAAAGACAAGGCTAGGAAGGGAGTAGCATGACCTGAGCAGTGTTTGTTTCTCTAGTAACCTGAAAAGCATGAAAGCGTGAGTGTGCACCGATGTATGTGCGTGTGTATATACGTGCATAGTTAACCAAGCAGTGTTTATTAAGCACCTTCTAGATACCAGGCATTGGGCTAAGCACTGGAAAAGCAAAGAAAGGCAAAAAATCAAACAGGCCCTGGTCTCAAGGATCTCACAATCTGTCTGATAGGATAGACAACATGCAAACAACTATGTACAAAAAATATATATATATGTATATAAATATATAATACACACATACACATATATGCATACATACCTACATATGAGGCAATCTCAGAGGGAAGGCACTGAAGGCTAGGAAATACTTCTTAAGGTGGGACTTCAGATAAGACTTAAAAGGCAGCCAGGTTATGTAGGAGGCAGAGAGTGTTCCAGACACAGGGGACAGCTACTGAAAATGCTTGCAGCTGGCAGACTGAGTGCTTTGTGCGAGAAACATCGAAGAGGCCTGTGTCACTGGGTTACAGAGTAAGTGGGACAGAGTAAGGTATAAGAAGACTGGAAAGGTAGAAGGGGCCAAGTTCTAAAGGACTTTGAAAGCCAAACAGAGAATTTTATGTTTGACCCTAGAGACAATAGGGAGTCACTGGAGTTTATTGAATAGGGAGGTAATATAGTTAGATCTACGTTTTAGGCAGGAGGTAGCTAGGTGGCTCAGTGGATAGAGCACTAGGCCTGGAGTCAGGAAGACTTGAATTCAAATCTGGCTTCAGACACTGACTAGTTGTGTGGCCCTGGGCAAGTCACTTAACACTCTTTGCCTTAATCCGCTGGAGAAGCAAATGGCAAACCACTCTGGCATCTTTGCCAAGAAAATTTCACTGACAGTATGGTCCACAGGGTCACAAAGAGTCAGATATTACTGAACAAAACAAATTTTAGGAAAATTAATTTGACAGCTAAATGGAGGATGGATTGGCAGGAGGAAAGACTTGAGTGAAAGAGACCAATCACCAGGCTACTGCAATATTGCAAGCATAAGGTGATGAAGGACTGTACCAGGGTAGTGGCAATGTCGGAGAAGAGAAGGGGGCATGTATGAGGGATTTTACACAGGTGAAATCTACAGGATTTGGCACCAGATTGTATATGGGGAGTGAGAGATAATGAGAAGTCAAGGATGACACCGAGATCATGCAAGCCTGGTAGACTAGGAGGACGGTGGTGCCCTCAACAGTCACAGGGAAGTTAGGAAAAGGGGAGGGTTTGGGCATAACATGAGTTCATTTTTGGACATGTTGAGTTTAAGATGTCCATAGGACATCCAATTCAGGATGTCTAAAAGGCAGTTGGAGATTGGAGACTGGAGACTGGAGGTCAGGAGAGAGGATAGGGCTGGACAAACAGATCTGAGAATCATCCACATAGCAAATGATCACTGAAAACATGGTAGCTGATGAGATCACCAAGGGAAATAGTAGAGAGGGAGAAGAGGGCCCAGGAGAATGTCTTGGGGGTCTCCTATTGTGAGCCAGTGTGACTTGGATGAAGATCCACCAAAGAAGATGGAGAAGGAGAAGTTAAAAAAGTCAGAGGAGAAGTGAGAGAGAGCAGTGTCACAAAAACCTGGAGAGAAGGACATGTCAAGAAGAGGATGATTTTCGGTGTCAAAGGCTGCAGAGAGGTCAAGAAAGGTGAGGACTGAAGAGATTCTTGGACTTTACAACTAAAATATGTTGGTAACTTTGGAGAGAGGAGTCTCGGTTGAATGATGAGGTTGGAAGTCAGATTGTAAGGGGTTAAAAAGAGAGTGAGGGGAAAGGAAGTAGAGGCACTTGATGTGGACAGCCTTCTCAAGGGGCTTAGCGCTGAAAGGGAGCAGAGATACAAGAGGATAGTGGGAATGGGCAGATCAAATGAGGGTTTTTTGAGGATGGCAGAGACAAGGGTATGTTTGTAGGCAGTGCAAAGGAGGCCACAGACATGGAAGAATTGAATCTAAGTGAGACAGTAGGGATGTTAGAAGGGTTGATGCTGGAGAAAGGGGGATTTCCAGAATGGGAGCTCTTGTGCCTTGGCAAAGAGGAAGGCTTTGACCCAAGAGCCACCATAAAACCTTCCCTGATCATACCTCCCTCAAAGTGATTTCTTCCTCCTCTTACCAGAGAAGAAAGGAAGTGAGGAGTGAAAAGAACATGGGGCTTCGAGGGAGAGGGCCTGGGCTATTGCAGTTTGGACCCTATGACTTGTTCCCTTTGGGAAATGCCTTTGGGTGAATCACTTCTCATCTTCCAGATCATAGTTTTCCAATTTGTCAAATGGGAATGATTATAAGAAGTTATTAATGAATTGCCATAATTACAATTACTATTGTTGCTTTCTCTCTTTGAGCTTCAGTTGCATCATCTGTCATTGCCACATGTCATTGCCTTATTTCTGCTACCTTCCTCAGAGGGCTCTTGTTAGGACCATATGATATCATGGGTGTAAAGTGCTCTTTAAATCACAGTGAGCTACACAAATATAATGATAATAACACACATACACACACATATGTGTATATATACAACATTTTAAAGTCTTTACCTCTCTAGAGAAACTAAATTAAAAATGGGATGATTACTTCCACCTCTGTGAGTAGTGAGTTCCCCCTCACTGAAGGTATTCAAGGAGAGACCAAATGACCATCTGTCAATGATATTATATGAGGGATTCCTAATCAGATCTCAGTTGCACTAGACAACCTATGAGGTTATCTTCTAATCTTTTTTTTTTTGGAGGGGGAAGGCAAGGTAATTGGCATTAAGTGACTTGCCCAAGGTCACACAGCTAGTAAGTATCAAGTGTCTGAGACTGGATTTGAACTCAAGTCCCCCTGATTCCAAGGCTGGTGCTCTGTTCACTGCACCACCTAGCTGCCCTGTCATCTTCTAATCTTGAAATTCATTCTGTAACTTGGTACTAGAATCCATGGATGGAAATTGAAGAAAAGCAGATTTTAGCTTCAGTTTCCTCATCTATAATGTGGTGATAATAATACTTGGGAACCCATAGAGTGCAATACAGAAAGCCACTGGATTTGGAGTCAGAAGACCTAGGTTGAGTACCACTTCTGATAATTATGACCTGGGACCAAAGTTTTGGCTTTATAGACTGGGTTCAATCTTCCAAGCCTTCTTACAAAGGTTTCTCAGAGCAAAAACTCAACTTTACAACTCAAAGATTCTATGGTTCTGGGAAGGAGGAAAGGAAGAAAAAAAGAAGGGAAGGGAAGGAAGGAAGCAAGGGAGGAAGGAAGAGAGGAGGGAGGGAAGGAGGGAAGGAAGAGAGAGAAGGAGAGAGGGGAAGGAAGGAAGGAAAAAGAAAGAGAAAGAAAGAAGGAAAGGAAGGAGGGAGGGAGAAGACCTAGTATTTCATAAGGTGCAAGGTATTTTGGTATTAGGTTTAATGGAGTTGGTGCCTCGCAGTTCCAAGGGGTGGTTAGTTGTAGTTTGGGGAAGACGGAGGGAGTCCTGTGCTATGAGTCCCTACCATGGGGAATCAATTGAAAAGACATCATTAAGTTCTCTGACACTTTGTCCTGGGTTGTTTGCCAGGGGGCAGCTGAAGGGGTGGGGGAAGACCCATCCCACATGAGCCCAGATGCCTAAGCCAGAGGTTCTCAACCTGTGGGTTATGTTCAATTTGTAACAATGAAAATACATCCTGCATATCAGATATTTACATTACGATTCATAACAGTAGCAAAATTACAGTTATGAAGTAGCAACGAAAATAATTTTATGGTTGGGGGTCACCACAACATGAGGAACTGTATTAAAGGGTCGTGGCATTAGGAAGGTTGAGAACCACTGGGTACAGTGGGTCAGACAAGGGGTAATCCCTGCCTACTTCCTATACCTTTATGGCCTCCCAGGGGCTTGGGCAGGCCCCACCGATCCCATTGATTTCCCCCATGGTTGGAATGCAGTGGTCAGCTACTGACCACATGGGTAAATTATTCAGGATCCCCATGATTAAAAAGAAAGAGAGTGAGGGAGAGGGAGAGAAACCACTTACTTAAAACTATGCATGGTCATATCCCCTGCACTAGCAGGCCAGGGTGGGAGGGACCAGTTGGTTAGATAGCTCCCACTAGACATCAGACCTGCCTGGTCCAGGCCCTGAGTTTGGACACCTAAGCCCTGCTGGAACACTTGATCACTTGGTGGCTGCCCCTGCCCAGTGCTTAAGAACTCCAACTTCAGTCAGAGGACTGGGTTAGAATTATGGTTCTGCTACTTCCTTATTGTAGTGCAAGTCGCTTCCTTCTGGACATCACTTTTCTCCTCTGTAAAATGGGATGGATGGGAGGGGAGTTAACTAGTCAATTTCTTGGCTCTAAATCCTATGATCTCAATGGCCCTGAACTATCTAACCTGCCACCTCTACCCCATCAAGATAAATCTGGGACAAATCATGGAATCTCAAAAATCTCAAAATTAGAAAGAACCTCAACCTATACAGAACTATCCTCTTCAAGACAATCATAGAAGTTAGCATTTATGCTAGCTTTAAAGTATCCAAAGTACATTACAAGTATTATCATATTTTATTCTCACAACAGCACTGGAAGGCAAGTTCTATTACTGTTCCCATTTCACTGATGAGGAAACTGAGTCTGACAACAGTTTTAAAACTTGCGTAGGGTCACTCAGCTACTAAATGTCTGAGGCTAGATTTGAACTCAGGTCTTCCTCATTTCAGGTCCAATGCTCTATCCACTTTGGCACCTTAGCCTCAACATCCCTGACAAAGCTTCTCCCTGATCATATTCAGAGACAGAGAATTCACAATCTCCCGAGGGAGCCAATTTTGCTTTGGGATAGCTCTAATTGTTGAAATAAATTGTTAGAAATCTTTCTTTCCCATCCCTACTTTGAGATGTAAAGTTTCACTTATAAAAGCACAGGTTCACAGAACCTCACAGCTAGAAGGGGCTTCCAAGGCCATTATATAGCAATCCTTTTCTTCAGCAGGAATGCTCCTACCCATGACATTCCGACAGGCAGGTGCTCAGCCTTTTCTTGAATCCCCCCAATGATGTGTTTGTGTGACTTCACACGTATAATC
Organism: Pseudochirops cupreus; assembly: GCA_028627135.1. NCBI lineage: Eukaryota > Metazoa > Chordata > Mammalia > Diprotodontia > Pseudocheiridae > Pseudochirops > Pseudochirops cupreus. The sequence goes on from CM053581.1 coordinate 257,181,402, forward strand.
GATATAGTTCTTGCCCCTTCAAGGAATGAGGGAGGGGTTTGTGTTTGTCCTTTGTTTTTGAAGAGGACCATGGCATCAGGGAATGATGACATGACTTGAAGTTGACTTTGATTTGAGTTGAGGGTGGGCAACCCAGGATGCAATGGGAGATCTTGGTCCTTTTAGGCTAAGGCTTTTTCACTGCTCATTCAGTGAATAGGCCTTTTTAAGAAGTGAGTCAAGTTAGAGTTAGAGTTAGTTAGAAAAAAAGAAAAAAAATCAAGCTGGACAGGGAAAACCCTCAAGTTTGCTGTTCCAAAGGAAAACCAGTTACCATCGACATTCACTCTAAGCCAGGAGGGCCCAAAATACAGCCATTAAGTGGAGCTTGGGCTGAGACCTATTGTAGTTCAATCTATGAACTTCAGAGTGAACTGGGTTTAAGGTTTTGAGAAGAAAGAAAGAAAGAAACATCTAGCCAATAAACCCCAAGTTAAGTGGGTAGCTTCTGGCCATCAAAATTTATCTTCCTTTGGAGAGAAGGAGAGGCAGAGGACAAGCTGAGTTACCCAACTAGTTGGGTCCCCATTTAGGTAATTCAGTCTACTCACAGGTTGTGTTTGTCCTTAGTTTTCGAAGAGAACCATGGCATCAGGGAAATGATGACATGACTTACAGTTGACTTTGATTTGAGTGAGTGAGGGGTGTGCAAGGTCACCAGCCATTGAAGAGAAGGAAGAGAATTTGAAACTCAAAAAATTTTAATGAATATTAAAATTTTATGTTACTGGGAAATATTTAACAAAATAAATGAAATATACTATCTCCAGTGATATTTTACAGAACTATCTAGTCCAGCTTTGTCAGGGATGTCTTTCTTGTCTTCTTGTACTGAAGCAAAATTTACTGCTCCCCTCCCTCTATTGCTCTGAATTTTGCCCTCTGAAACTGAACAGAATTGGTCTAATTCCTTCACTCCTGAAATCCCTTCAACTATTGAGAAAACTATTGTTTTCCTTTCTAAGTCTTGTATTTCACAGGGCAAATATTCCCAGATCTTTCAGCTGATGAAGTTGCAGCGTCCTAGTTATGCTCATCACTGGTGCTTTGACCAAATGCTGAGCAGTCAAAGATTCAGAAAAGGAACCCTAGTCCCCTTCCTTTACTTTCAGTCCAGTGCTCTTTCCTTCCAGAGGACAAGGCCATGGGCAATGTTACACCAAGGCAAGATTACCCTTGAGGATGTCAGGGCCTAGTCCTAGAACGTTTTTCCTGAGTCCCCAGGTGCTTAGCTCTCTAGCTTGGCTTCCTTGATACATGGACCTAGCCAACTACTAAGAGGACGTGAGGAGGTATAGCATGCTGCCTTGCATTTCTCACACTTTATCTTGTGGTTGTGGGTCTTCCAAATTGCAGGATCTTTTTGTGCCTTCTCGCCTAGAGCTGACCAATCCTGTCTTTTTTCTCCAATAAAACCACTGATGAGGATATTCTTCCAGAAACAAAGGATTAGAATACAGATATCAGTGTAGTACAATGCAATGAGGCATGACTGGAGTCAGAGGCAGCATTTGAACCCTGCCTTTAACTCTGTGTGATTTCACATCCATTTAATGTTCTTGGACCTCAATTTCCTGTCTGTAAAATGAGGTAGTTGTACTAGATGGTATCTGAGGTCCTTTCCAGGTTAGGTCTGAGAGGTGATCTTTTATTTCCAACATGATTTTCTAGGTTGCCTTCAGAGCTTTAAAATTCTAAGGCTCTTCCAACCCCTAACATTCCATGTTCTAAGATTTCTTTCAATTCTGACATTCTGTGTTCTAACATTCTTTCTTCTAATGTCCCTTCCAGCTCTGTTGTTCTATATTCTAATGATTCTTTCAACTCTGACAGTCTATGTTTGAAAGCTCTTTAATCTTCTGTCCTAGATTTAATTTCCATAAAGAGAAAGCAAGGACTGTGACAGTCCTCTGAGTGAGGCACACATTTGTAAGTTCCACTTGGACTCTCCTTGAGAAATGGAAACAGAAGTAGTTGTCTCAAACTTTGCCATTCATACTACAAAGGAGGTCCCACCTGTGTTGTTTTATGGAAGGGAAAAACAACTCCCCCACCAAGATAGACCAGAGAAGAAGTGTTCCCATGAAAACTGGCCTTGAATGGCTTTCAAGAATAGAGGCAGGTTATCTGCAAAGGCTCCAGAAAAGAAGCCAGGCACACTGTTTGGAAACCAGGAATGACAATGGGGATATGTTTTTTCTCAAGTTTGATATAGTGGGAAAAACATGGGACTTAGTATTAGGAAACATGGTTTCAAGGCCAGGTTCTGCTCTGTCCTAACCCTGTGAAACTTAAATAAATCATTTCACCATGGTGAAGGATAGCAAGTACTAGACTTTACCTCAGAAAATATGGGTTCAAATCCTGACTGTCACATATTTACCCTTAGACAAGTCACTTAATCTCTCTGGGTCTTAGCTTCTTCACAGGTAATATGAAGATACCAAGTCTTGGGAAGATATATGATATAATAGAGAAAAAGAGAGTCACTCGATGTGTGGCCAGAAGATCTAGATTTCAATCCCATCTCTGACACTTATGACCTAAAGAGCTGTGGGTTTACACAGATTGGGCTCGATCTTGAAGGTCCTCTTACCTAACTCACAGTACAAGTGGAGAGCAAGGTTGAGGTTTGATTCTCCATCTTGTGCCTTGGTGCTACTTGGATCCACCTCCTGTTTGGTTCAGGAACTCAGTATTGTTGGGAAAAAAACAGCTTGCCATCGATGTTCAAGACCTTTGGTCCTGGAATTCTTCTTATCATCTGGGAAATTTATTCACTATTCCACCATTAGTACTCCATTGCTTGGAGTTTTTATAGATGATGACTTGGCCCAAGAACTCCTCACTGTTGTACTGCTGCCTTTGGCCACTACCATCTCTGGAACCAGATGGTTTTCCCTTTTCTTTTGGCCAAGTGTCTCCCTGGAAGCACCTCAAAGGTAGGTAGACTCTCCCTCTAGCAAATTGAGTCCCAGTCTCTGTGTGTATCTCCTCTGCTGTCTATATCTCTTGTTACTCTGCATCTCTCCATCTGTTTGTGTCTGCTCTTCCTTTTGAAGGCCAGGGCTGAAGATGTGGTTCAGCTTTATGCCTTAATCAGTTGGTCTCAAATGTGGTGGATGTTTCCACCTGGTATGTTCAATACAGAACAAAGTTCTCATCAGCATGTGGCAAGGAAGATAGGGGAAGGACAATGCTTGGACCTGCATTCCTTGCAACATTTACTTGAGTAATCTTAGCCAAGTGGCTTCCCCTTTCTGGACCTCAGTTTCCTCATCTGTAAAAATAATGAGTTGGATCAGCAGTTCTCAACCTGTGACTTATATTCAATTTATAACAATGAAAATACATCCTGCATATCAGAGATTTACATTACGATTCATAACAGTAGCAAAATTACAGTTATGAAGTAGCAACGAAAATAATTTTATGGTTGGGGGTCACCACAACATGAGGAACTGTATTAAAGGGTCATGGCATTAAGAAGGTTGAGAACCACTGAGTTGTATTAAATGGCCTCTTATACTTCCTTTCCAACATTAAATTCCATGATCCTGAGTCTTAGTTTCTTCTACAAAATGAAAATACCTGTCCTGTCTATGACATTGGAATATTCTGAAGATCAAATAAATGATTTTATAACATTTTATAAACCATGATGAGGTGTTATTGTTTCAGTGAAAAGAGCCCTTGATTTAGAGTCAGAAGATCTGGGCTTGTCATCTCCTAACTGTGTGGCCTTGAGCAAGTCTCCTCCTCTCTCCGTATCTTCCTCTGTAAAGTACTAGCACCTCTGGAGTTGTTTCAGGGAAAGAATTTGTTTGTTTTTTTTTTTAAGTATGCGACAAGGGAAAGGGAGGAGAGAGTGGAGTGAGGAGAAGGGCCAAGTGGGATTTGGGATTTGTGTTCGACTCTCCCTTTCTGAGTAGAGCTGGAAGACTGACCATTTTTTCATAGGACACCCAGACTCTCCCAGTTTCTTTGTGTTTCCCTTCCTCAAAAATTCCTCCAAACCACTGACCCTTCAAAGAACAAGATAATCATTCCCTGTGTAACACCAGCAAGGAAAATAATTAAATCGAAAAATGTCAGAGCTGGGAGGAAACTTAGAACACAGAATGTCAGAGCTGGAATGGACTTTAAATCATGGCTCAGAGGACGTTAGAGATCATAGGGTCCTAAGTGTTGAAGGAACTTGAGAGGCCCTTTAGTCCCAGTCCCCTCGTTTCATAAACGAGGAAAGTGAGACCAGGAGAGTTTAAGTGACTTACCCAAAGTCAGAAAAACTTTTTGTGTAAGTTCCCGGGTACTGAGGTTTTCCAACAACGATTCAGAACTAGTTCATTTACTTCAGTACTTTTGTTTTACTGAGGAAGAAATTGGAGTCTAGGAAGGGTAGGTAGAAAGAGTATTGGACTTGGAGTTTAAAAAGCATGAGTTCAAATCCTGCTTTCATCTCTGACTAAATGTAATCATGGGTATTATTTACACTCAGTATCCTCATCCATAAAATGGGAATCAAACAACCAATCAACAAGCATTTATGAACACCCACTAGGCACTGGGCACTGTGCCAAGTGCTAGTGATACAAAGACAAAAATGGAACAGTCCCTGGCCTCATGGAGTTTATGTTCCACCGGGGGAAACAATATGAACATAATACATATAAGTAAAATAGACAACATATTTTGGTAAGAGGAAGGGAGGAGGGCAGCTAGGTGGCACAGTGAATAGAGTTGGCCCTAGAGTTGGGAGGATCTGAGTTCAAATTCAGACTCAGAAACATGATACTAGCTGTGTGACCCTGGGCAAATCAATAACTCCCATTGCCTTGCAAAAAAAAAAAAAGGAAGGAAGGAAGCACTTATTAAGTGCCTATTGTGTCCAGGCACTGTGCACTAAATATTATCTCTTTCCTTTTTATGCCATTTATATAATACCTACTCTGTGCCAGGCACTGCGCTAAATATTTTATAAATATTATCTCATTTGATTCTCATAACATTCCCAGGAAGTATGTGCTGTTATGTTTTTGTCTTTTTGGAGGGGGGAAGACAGGGCAATTAGGGTTAAGTGACTTGCCCAAGGTCACACAGCTAGTAAGTGTTAAGTGTCTGAGGCCACATTTGAACTCAGGTCCTCCTGACTCCAGGGCTGGTGCTCTCTATTTACTGCGCCACCTAGCTGCCCCCAGTATGTGCTATTATGATATCCCTGTTACAGATAAGGAAACTGAGTCAGACAAAGGTTAAGTGACTTACCCAGGGTCACCTTGCTAGTAAATGCCTGAGGCTACATTTTAACTCAGGTCTTCCTAGCCCCAGACCCAGCACTCTATCCATTGCACCACCTGGCGGGAGAGTACTAATAGCTGGAGGTATCAGGAAGGGCTTCATGTCAAAGATGGTATTTGAGCTGAATCCTGAAGGAAATGAGTGATTCTAACAGGCAGAGTTGAGGAGGACACACATTCCAAACATAAGGGTTAGCCAGTGCAAAAGGAAAGGAGGCAGCAAATGAGGAACAGTAGGAAGGTCAGTTTGACAGGATCATGCAGTGAGAAAAGGGGAAATAACATATAAGATTGGAAAGGTAGTTTGGTGGCAGGCTGTGAAGAGTTTTAAAAGCCAAATAGAGGAGTTTATACTAATTCCTATAGGTAATAGGGAGTCACAGAAGTTTATTGAGCAAGAAAGTGATGATCAGACATGGGAAAGTCACCTTGGCAGCTCTGTGGAGGATGAATTGAAATGGGGATAGACTTGAGGGAGGGAGACCAATTAGGTTATCACAATAATTCAGGCAAGAGATGATGAAGTCCTAGACTAAGGTGGTGGCTACATGAATGGAGAAAAGAGGATGGGTATCAGAGATGTGGTAGAGTTAGAAATTACAAGATTTGGAACATGTTGGATAGATGGGTTGAGTGGGAACAAAGAATTAAGGATGACCCCAAAGTTGTCAGTCTGAATGATTGGAAGGAAGGCTGTGTCATCAACAGAAATAGGAAGTTTGGAAGAGGAGTGGGTTTGGGGAGAAAGATAATGAGCAGATGGAGAAAGTAATGTCATGAATGTAGCCCATGTAAACTCCTAGGAACCTTATCCCAAGTTTTACTCCCACCCACAAGTTGGGTCCTCAGAGCTTGGCTTGCTACACTGCCCTATCAGGGGCATAGGCTACCCATAAGGAGGAAGGGATTATTCTCTAACACCATTGTCTCAAGCCCCCTCTGTGTGCTTCCCTCCCAGATTATCAATTGAGAATCAGTATTGTCAGTCAGCCTTGTGTAGTTTTTTTTTAAAGTATTAACTAAGTATAATGAGAACATCTGGTACAAAACATTCCCTCAACGTTTGTGATGTGCTTCTCCCCACATGCACACAGGGTTCTGGGAATAGTGGGCTCAGGGTTAGAGATTACATGTGGCCAAGGGCTAACTCAGCTCCAAGGTGCTAAACATCCCTTCCTACCATTTGGGAGGTACTCATGGTGTAGTTTCTTTGCTGTGCTTCCTGCAATCATAAATCCTATCTTTTCTGAGCACCTGATGCTGACACTGCTGTCTCTGGTGTGGTAGGGTAGGAACAGGGAAAGATGCTAGGCCGTCAGCAGGAAGATGGAAAGTTCAAAATCCTATGAACCCTTCAGAGTTCTCTCGATCATCCTCTAGCAAAAGGGGCAGGGAGAGAAGGGCAAAGCCAAGCCTCTTCTCTCCCACATAGTGTCCCTCAGGGATGTGCTAGAAAGCCCTGCTTGCTCCAGTTTCTGGAATTCAATTCCTTCTCAACTCACTTGATAATTTATAGATGATCCTTTTGGTGTAGCCAAGTTTCCTCTGCACATTGGAACAAGATTCTTGAGGAGTAGCGAAGGCCTATGGGTGACTGATTGATTGACTGAGATGTGTTCTCACCTAGTTAGAGTTGTTGTTGGTTAGAGTTGTTTCAGTCAGTGTCCAACTCTCCATGACCCCATGCAGGGTTTGGGGCAAAGATACTAGAGTGGTTTGCCATTTCTTACTCCAGTTCAATTTACAGATGAGGAAAGTGAGAGAAATAGGATTAAGTTTGCCCAGGGTCACACATTTAGTAAGTTTCTGAGGCCAGATTTGAACTCAGTTCTTTCTGACCTCAGGTCCAGTGCTCTGTCCACTGTGCTATCTAGTTAGAATATCAAGGCTAAAATGGGGTGGGATGGTTTCACCCTTACAGGAAAACTCAGAGAGGAAAGTGTCCAGGAGGAGAGGGTGATCCACACGGTTTAATGCTGTACAGAGGTCAAGAAAGATGAGGAAAGAACAAAGTCCCTCAGTTTTGGCAATGAAAGAGATGATCAGATAACTTCAGAGAGAGCAGTTTCAGTTCAGTGCTGAGGTTGAAAGCCAGATTGTAGGAGGGTTAGGAGAGGAAGTGGAGGCAGGCAGGCACCGGGTGTTGGCAGCAGGATAATAATACCTTTAATTTGTACTTCACAGGATGGTTGTGAGGATCAAAGGAGATAATTTATGTAAAGCATTTTGCAAGACTTGAAGTGCTATAAAAATGTCAGCTCCCATTATTGTCGCAGGATTACACGACTAATACAAAACACAAGCAGGATTGGAATCTGTATCTTCTGACTCCCAAGTCCAAAGACCTCCCTATCCTGCCATGTTTCCCATGCTGCCCAGAAAAATCCTGCCTTTATGGGAGCAACAGTGTGCTTTGCAGAAACATCCCCATCTCCACCCCACCCCCCATCAGCTTCCCAGCCCCGTTTATTTTTGGTGGTAGCAAACAGGTGGCCGCGTAGGCTGGAGCTGGGTTGTCTCAGAGCCGGGCCTGATGGCACTGCAGAGGGATCTGAGGGATTCTCAGGCATTTTACATTCAAAATTGTTGGGGTTTTTAAGGGCTAGGAATTGTAACCTTCAAGGAAGAGAGACTGGGGTAGCTCTTGGGGAGGGATATTTGTGTGTTAGCTACAGATAGAGACACATAGAGTGAGGAACCAAAGGTGGGGGATATTGGGGGTGGAGAGGTATCATAGGAGAAAGCTTGGGGATGGAGATGCCTAGGCAAAGACCCTGAGGATTTAGAGTTTACAGATAGACCTGGGGGATGGATGGAAGACAGGCAGAATTCCCCTGGGGTAGAAGTAGGAGAATGTAACTTGCTAGAGCCAATTGTTAAACGTTCTGGGTGAGGATTTACACCTCAGAAATAAGGAAATGCTACAAATCAGGGCTTGAATTATTGTTTTGTGGATTGCCCAGACTTAAAAAAATTATGGAGAAAATAGTCATATACACATTAGTCTTAAACGTGTGCCCTGTATAATTTTTTTTATTTTTTGAAGAGCCAGTTGTTGTTAACATTTTCAAACACATCCCTGGAGAGAGGGATCATGTGCAGGGAACTTGAGACAGGAGGAAGTATAGGCAGAGATGCTAGGGACGGAAATGCTAAAACAAGGGACCAGTCGGTAACATAGGAAGAGCCTTGAAATGGGGTAAGCACAGACAGAGACCCCGGGAATGGAGGGGGAAGGTGGTGAAGAGAAAGTCACAGATAAGTACCTTGGGAATAGACAAGCAGTGGTTCTCAACCTTCCTAATGCCACGACCCTTTAATACTCCTAAGTGGGCATATCTGCATGTGGGCAGACCTGCCTGGAGATGGATAAAGGAGCGGTGTCTAAGACCATCAGAAATATGTGTTTTCCCCAAAGGAGTCGCGACCCACAGGTTGAGAACCGCTGGAATAGAGGGACTAGAAGCAACCCAATCCAAGAAGTACTTATTAAAGACCAACTGCATTCAACTACTGTGCGATTAAAAAATGAAATGGAAAGTAATCCTTCCCCTCAAGGAGCTGACATTTGAAAAGGGGGGGCCTTAATATGTAAACACACATATTCATGATAATTTGAGGAGAGACCACTAACAATTATGGGGATTAAAAAAGGCTTCCCATAGAGGATGGTACTTGGGCTGAGAAACAAGAGATTGGAAGAGGCAGAGGTGAAGAAGGGAGTCCATTTCAGGCTTGACAGTCTGTGCATAGACTCAGAGGTAAAATAAGAAATGCCAAACATGGGAAAAAACAAGAAGGCTGGTTAGGCAGGAACATGGAGTGTGTGAAGGGTAATAATATGTAATAATCCCAGAATGATAGGCTGGCATCCAATTTTGAAGGGCTTTAAAATGTTCACACACGGGAGTTTGTCTTTTGTGACAGGGAGGCAATAGGGAGCCACTAAAGTTTCTTGAGCAGGGGAGTGACATGGTCAGATTTATGTTTCAAGAAAATCAATTTGACAGTTGTATGGAGATTAGATTGAACAGTTTTCAATTAACAAGCATTTATTTTCTCTTCCTCCTACCTTCTCCCCCTCATTGGAAAAAAAAGAAAAACAAAATTTTTTAACATATATACATAATCAAGCAAAAAAAAAAAACAACTTTCCTACATTTGTCCAAAAATGTATATCTCATTCTGCATCTTGAGTCCATCACCATCCTGTCAGGAGAAGTGGGTAGTATGTATCATCATAGGTCCTCTGGAATCATGGTTGGCATTTGATCAAAGTTCTCAAGTCTTTCAAAATTGTTTATCTTTACAATGTTGTTAATATAGACACTTTTCTCCTGTCTCATTGAGATTACATAACAAATTTGGATTGAACCCAGTTATCACAATTGCGTGACTTCATCCAGTGTACTGGAGAGAAGGCAATGGGGTATGTGAAGGAAGAGAAGTATTGGGGGAGAATAACCCTAGGATTGGAGTTTGAGAAAGAATGATAATAGTGCAAGGTATTTGAGAGTTGAGGGCAATATATGAATCATAGGATGATAGTGTAACAATAATGACCTCTTCTAGGTCTAAGGCTGGAGTTCTGTGACCTCTCCCACTCCACTAAGGGACACCTCTGCTCTGGACCTATGAACACATTAGCAAAGTTCAATCCCCAAAGGCCCAATCTCTAATAAGAGGAGTTAGGCTCTTTTTCTTTGGTTGTAGGTTGCATCAGGACAGGGATAGATAGGATAATTCAGCTTTCTGGTCTTCCATTCTGTGGCTAGGTAATGTGGGAGGAACTGCCATGGTAAAGCAATTTGTTTACCTTGAGCCTAATAGTGACAGCTCTGGGGGAAAATTACTTAAAGTGTAGATGTGGCTCATGTCCAGGGCCTTCCCAAATCAGGGGGTAGAATGGTACTCAGTGTATAGTCTAAATTAGGCATAGGACTGCTACTAATTCCTCCAAACAAAGGAAATGCTAAAAACAAAAGATTGGCAGGTACACATTGATAGAAAAGCGTCAAAAAGCAGCAACAAGAACTTAATTATGGTTATACTCTCCTGGGAGGTTGATGCTTAAAGCATAAAGACATGTTTGCAGAATTATTAAATAGTTATTTTCCATTTCACTTTGGTTCTGCATTGTGCAAACAATTTCCTCTAGATTAAAAGCTAGGCTAAGAGTTGAACTCCTTTCTCATTTAGTAGTGATCCTGTCCAACAGAGGAACTCTCATTGCTGCCAATTAGCTCCAAGTAAGGGACTTTGGATCTCCAACCTCTCAAACTCAAAAGATTTCCTCCAAGATCAGATGTATCCATCTCAGGATCACTTTTTAGTCACTTACACTCAGAGAAGAAAATACAAAGTAGGTAAGGTAGTCAGGGTTGAGATCCAGTTTCAGGAGGGTCTAAACCAGGGGAGGGGAACCTGTGACTTTGAGGTCACATGTGGCCTTCTAGATCCTTGGGTGCAACCTTTTGACAGAGTCCAAGTTTTATAGAACAAATCCTTTTATTAAGGGGATTTGTTCTGTGAAGTTTGAATTCAGTCAAAAGGTCACATTTGAGGATCTAGAGAGCCACATGTAGCCTCGAGGCCACAGGTTCTCCATCCCCCTCCCCCCCCCCCCCAGGCTAAACCAACACAGGTGCTAGTTGTGATTCATTTTCAGTTTGCCATTTCTGCTAAGGTGTGGAAAAGGATGAATTGTCCCTTCCCTCACCTTCCTGGGTTCCTGGGGAATTCAGAGAGAGAAAACTATTTGCCTTACATTCCAAACACAGGAAAGAAAAGGAGTCAGAGGTTATCTCTATTTCTTAAACTCACATCCATCATAGGGCTAAAAGATTAATAAGATGATTTCTTTTATATTCCAGAGTACTAGAGTCCTTTAACCAGAGTGCCTGGTCTGCTGAGAGCAGTGGGGGTATTCTATGCTTCATGGGATGTGGATCCCGTTAAAACAGATTATGAAAAGAGGAAAATGAGGCCAGAGTAGGGATGAGAGAAGGGAAGGGTAGAGTGTCTAGAGGCAGAAACACTGAGGATGGAGAGATCACAAGCAGAGATACTAGTGATGGGGTATAACATATCCCCTGAGAATGGAGGAGTCATAGGAAGAGGCCCTGGGATCACTATTAAGCTCAAGGTGAACAAATTGCTTTACCATGGCATTTCCTCCTACATTACCTAGCCACAGACTGGAAGACCAGAAAGCTGAATTATCCTATCCCTGTCCTGATGCAATCCACAACCAAAGAAACCACAGTCAATCCAGGGACCTGTGGTGAGAAATTTTTGTTGTTATTCAGTCATTTTCAGTCATGTCTGACTCTTTGTGACCCCATTTGGGACTTTCTTGGCAAAGATCCTAGAGTGGTTTGCCATTTCCTTCTCCAGCTCATTTGACAGATGAGGAAACTGAGGCAAATAGATTAAGTGACTCATCCAGGGTCACACAGCTAGTAAGTGTCTGAGCCCAGATTTGAACTCAGGAAGATGAATCTTGCCAACTCTAGGGTTAGCACTCTTTCCCTTGTACCACCTAACTGAGATGAAAAACAGGGACATTTCAAACCTCTCCCTGGACAGCACTGTCAAGAACACAGGCAAGGAGAAGGTGCTGCTACAGAAAGGACAGTATTATCTGCACATATGTTTCCACTTTCTATTTTTCAGTTGTATTTTTAGCTCCTTTTCTTCTTGGTTGTCACTCAGTGGCCAACAGCATGGCTCTGGGTGTTTTTTAGGTCAGTTCTTTATCATCGTCTCTCTATTCCCTTTCTCTTCTAGAATATCCACATTACCATTCTTTGTTTTCAAACTAGATTTATTTTCCTGTGGTGAAATTATTGACTTGGACTTAAAGAATCATAGGATCATAGGGCCATCGATTCAGAGCTAGAAGGGACCTCAGAGGTCAACTAGTCTAACATCTCCTCAATTTGCAGATGAAAAAACTGAAATCCAAAAAGATTAAGTGACTCTCTTTCATTTTAAAAAATGCTTTATTGATGACTTTTTCTCATTGCTGTCACTTTTCGATGACCTCCCTTCCTCCCAATAAAATCCTCCCTCGTAACCCAGAAGTACAGTCAAGCAACAAAAGCCAGTGTACTGGCCATGACTGCCATGTGTCTCACTGGGCACCTCTCTACCTAGAGGAGGGAGGTAGATTTTGTCCTTGATCCTCTGAAGTCAAGCTTGGTCCCTGTGTTGCTCAGAGTTCTGATGTATTTTCAATACTGTTGTCCTTTACAGGATTGAGGTAGCTATGTAAATTGATCTCTTGGTTCTGCTTTAAAAAAAAATAAATGAATGTTTTCTTTCTTTATCTATTTATGTACATAGTCATTAATTCATTCACCTGGTTGCTTATTGCTTAAAGTAACTTTCTCAACATATCTAGTTAGTGGTAGGTTTCAAAGAAGAACCCAGGTTTCCTGTCTTCTAATTCTTTGCTTTCTAGTTGCTAGTGTTCTTTCACTCCTCAAATTAGCACCTTTAAGTAAAAGGAAGTCATACTATGAGTAAGTGCAAAAACTAATATTGGTCCCAGAGAAGGGATGATGAAACATACTTCCCTTCTTTTGGCAGAGAAGCAAGGGATTATGGGGACATAATGTTGCGTGCGTTGTGAGACACAGTATATTGGTTGTTTTTGCGTTATTGTTTTCCTGTCTTGTAAAGGAGAGTTCAGTTCTGTGGTGAATGGGGTATATATTATCCAGAAATTGCTGTGATATCAAAGTAAAAATCATCAATATACCCCAATTTTAAATGTATCCTGCATATACATTTCTCTCTTTTCAGCTTGTATCCTTCTACTTTCCAATTGAATGTAAGCTCCCTGAGGGCAGAGATGTGTTTTTGTCTTCCTATCTTCAGGCTCTTTATTACACTGCCTTGCAATAGAAGGTGTTTAATAAATGCTTGTTGACTTGTTTTGGAAATAGGAAATTTAGACAATTGTGTCATTAGACGAATAGATTGTTAGAATTGGCTTTTTGCCACAGTCTTGTAGTCTGAACTCACTTAGCTTGCTTCTTGCTTGAAGCTAATGGGTTTTTCATCCTGGGGGGGTTGAATAGGAGGGATGCTGGATGCTGTTTGTCTTCCTGGCCTCCATCACTCTTTTGCCACATCCTGCCTGGCACTTAGTGCCCTCTCCTGGATGATTATTCCAAGGTAAACTATTTAAAGATACTGCAATTGAATTCAATTCAATAACCTTCTAGAAACAATCCTTGTTTAAGCCAATCAATTAATCAATTCAACATTTACTGAGATCTGATATGAAAATGAATTGTAACTTGGTCTCCAATTGATAATGTATTTAGCCTGCATTAGGCCCTAATGGTGTTTGCTGATTGATTGACTTTTAGGTTCCCAGTCCCCCCTCCTCCTCCCCCCCCTCGGCTATTTGTGTGACCTTTGGTGAGTCTTTCTCCTTCTGGTTCTCAGTTTCCTCATATGTCAAATGAGGGAATTAGATTACAGAATCTCCTAATATTCTATGTTCTGATATTCTATGTTCCTTTCTAACTCTAAAATTCTGTGTATTAGCTTTTCCAAATTTAAATGTCTGTATTTTAAGGTCCCTTTCAGTTCTCACACTTTTATTTCCTATAAAGTCTCCCCCCAGCTCTAACATATTATGTGTTATGCTCTAGCATTCCGTATTCCAACATCCCTTATAGCTCTAAAAAATGCACATAAAAGATGAAGCATGAAAAGCCTTTTATGATCATACTTTTTACTCCAGTACTTCAGGAGAGTCTTGATTTCATCTCTTTATTGATGGAGATCACCACTCCCTCATGATTTTGAAATAGCCTTCATGAGTTGATATGATCCCAAACCCATCATCATGTGGGACCTACACGGTAATGAGTCAGACTAGATTTCCACCACAAAGAGTACTTCCTGGACAAAAACTTTGCAGTTTGGTAGGAACTATACTCTTGTTGACATAGCTTTTGAGAAACCATTTTCACTTTAATGAAGGTGTGTAACTTCTACAAAGTTATACAAATGGAATATGATTTCATTTCTGTGCATGTATATGCTTTAGTACCAGCCTTAATACACCTCCATGTATATGATTTTGGGAGTTGTATTACGAGATCTATATATAGAAAAATATGAAAGGTTGAGTGACTTTAGTAGTTGATCTTGTTATATGTTTTAAGCTAAAATTTCAAAGTTGATGGGCTAGTGAATAGATTGAATAGATTCAAGTATCCATTTTAAGTTTAAGGGGCTGTGAACATTAAGGCTTAAGGGGTGACATGTTGACAGTCCTCACATATTTGGAAGTTTGTTATGTAAAGTAATGGTCCTGAAGGATAAAAGGAGTAAACAAGTTTAAGGAGATAGATTTGGGGGATACACACACACACACACACATCTTTCCTTTTTATTTCAATTTTATTTCTTTTTTTCCTTTTTTTCCATTTATTTTTAGTTTTCAACCTTCACTTTTATAGGATTTTGAGTTCCAAAATTTCCCCTCCTCTCCAAAACAGCGTGCAATCTGATATAGGCTATACATGTACAATCATATTAAACATATATCCACATTTGGCATGTTGTGGAAGAAGAATCAGAAGAAAAGGGAAAAACCACAAGAAAGAAAAAAAACAGAGAGAGGGAAAAAGAATAATAAGCTTTGATCTGTACTCAGATCCCAACTTTCTCTGATGTGGATAGCATTTTCCATCTTGAGTCTTTTGGAATAGTCTTAGAGCGTTGTGTTGCTGAGAAGAATCAAGTCTATCAAAGTTGATCCTCACACAACATTGCTGTTACTGTATATAATATTCTGGTTCTGCTCACTTCACTCAGCCTCAGTTCATGTAAGGAAAACTTTTCTAACAATTCTGCTGTTAGCAATGTGGTAGACCAGCTTTGGAGGTAGTGGGCTTTCTGTTGCTCAACATTTTCAAGTGGGGGATGGATGGATGACCTCTTGTCCAAAATGCCATAGAGGAGATTCAGGCACTGAGTGGGAAGTTGTACTGGATAACAACTCAGCTCTACAGTTTTAGGATTTCTGCCTCTCTGCCCTTGCTCATATCTTCTTGAACATCTTTCCCTCTGTATTCTACTTACCCAAATCTTGTTTCATCCTTAAAGATCCAATTCAAGTTCCCCCTCCCCTAGGAAGTCTTCCCTGACTTCTCTAACTGTTAACAGTCTCTATATCCTTCAAACTCCTATAGCACTTACAATCACACAACTTAGCATGTAACTATCTACTATTTTGTCATTAGCTCTATACTTTAGAAAGATTATTTTGGAATCTGTGTTGAGTAGGAGTGAAGAGGTGGGGGAGAGGTTGGAAGTAGGAAGACCATCACCAATTATAATTGCAATAATATAGATGAAGGAGAATGGCTAGTGTGTAAGTTTAGAAGAGATAGATACAAGAGATATTGTATAAATAGAACTAATTGTACTGGGCAACTAATTGGATATGGAGAATGAAGGAGAGGAAATAATGAAGAATCACTCTGAGTTTGTACATGTGCATGACTGGAAGCCTGATTGTATACTTAGCAGAAACAGGGAAGGTAAGAGGAGGTTTGATCATCCAAATGGAGATGTCAAGTAGGCAACTGTTAACGTAAGATCTGCGTTCAGGAGAGGGATGAGGGCTAGATAAGAAGATCTGGGAAATCTCCAAAAAGAGATAATAATTGGATTCATGGCAGGTGATAAGATAATCAAGGACAGGGCTTTGGGGTACACACATGCTTAGGTGTTAGCAAATGAATGATAATTTCACAAAAGAAGACTGAGCAGTTGGACAGGTAGGACAAGGTGTAGGAATGAGCAATGTCATAAAGGCTGAGAAATCATTTTCTTTTGTTCACCCCACATATCCAACCATTTCTAGATCGTGTCATTTCCTTCTTTACAATATCTCTAGCATATGTTCCTTTCTCTTTGTTTTCATAGTAACCATTCTGTTTCAGGCTCTTATCCACTCTTACCTGGGCTATTGCAATAGCCTTCTAATTGGTCTTCTTTCCTCAAGTCTTTTCCACATTAGGATGCATCCTCTACTGGGTTGCTGAAGGTAAAACACAGGCCTGAACATGTAACCTCTCTGCTCAAATGACTCCCTATTACCTCTGGGACGTGAAGTCCTGTATTTCCAATCTTCTTATGAACTCTGTATCCCCCTTGGGGCTCACTTGCCTAGCTCTTTTAATTGCTGGCTGGTTAGGTTCCTAGAGGAGTGCTGTTACTATCCTAAGAATTCTAGTAGTAATTCTGTGGGTATCTAGCTTAGCTCTTGAGCCCCCTCTGGTATTTTGTTTGGTCGTTTTTCAGTCATGTCACACTCTTCATGACAGTATTTGGGGCTATCTTGGCAAAACTACTAGAGTGGTTTGCCATTTCCTTCTCCAGCCCATTTTACAGATGAGGAAACTGAGGGAGCAGGTTTAAGTGACTTGCCAAAGGTCACACAGTTAGTGTCTGAAGCCAGATTTGAACTCATGAAGATGAGTCTTCCTGACTCCAGTCAAAGCATTCTCTCTATCCACCTAGCTGCCCTTATGCTTCCCCTTAATTACCTAATAGACTTAGTTCTTTAAGAAGTTATATATTTAAGTTACAATAGTTACAAACCATTTCTAGAACACTATGGCCAGTCTCTTACAAACACATGCAGAGTCCAGAAGGGTAGAAGAATGGTCACAAATTTAGGTACAATGCTAGCTCCTCACCAGCTTCTACTGCCAATTGGCAGCACCAGACAGTTCTGTAGGTCATTGTACACTCTTCAGCGGGGTGGGGTGTCTCTGTTGGGTAGACTGATTTGCCCATCTCCTGAGTTGGTTCTGTGATGGGCAGCTGCAATTCTTTTTTTCCACCTTCAGCCATGGGCTCAGACCAATGCTTTCTTTGGTTAGAATTACCCAGCTCCTTCAGCTAGAGAAATAATACTTAGCTTTTTTTTCATTTTAGATATAGATATAGATATAGAGTATATCTATATATTATATACAGGTATAATATATCTATATATATCTTTTTATGGAGGGGGAAGGCAGGGCCATTGGGGTTAAGTGACTTGCCCAAGGTCACACGGCCAGTAAGTGTTAAGTGTCTGAGGTTGGATTTGAACTCAGGTCCTCCTGACTCCAGGGCCCGTGCTCTATTGACTGCACCACTTAGCCGCCCTGAATCCTTAGCTTTTCAACGAATTATTTCTGATTTGGATTTTCCTCCCCTCCTTAAGCCTATATGGTGCTGCCTGGGGATGATTAGTTTCCGTTCAATCATTTTTTACCTCCCCTACTTCTTAGTGAATCTTACGTTGATGACTAGGGAAGGACAAAGGTATGAATGTAGTCTGGGCACTAGAGGAATATTCCTTGTCCTTCGGTCCTCTTCATTTGCAATTAAAGTACTCACACCTCCCACCTTTTCTAGGGATGTTTCTGTCTTCTAGTCTCTGCCAACCTTCAGGTTTTGCTCAAGTTTCCCTGACTTACTCTTCCTATCACTCACCGCTCACAGTCAGTTTTCAGGATCATAGGCTTTTTAGCGGGAAAAGAACTTAGATATTATTAGTCCAGGGGTTCTTAACCTGGGGTCTGCAAACTTGTTTTGAAAGATATATTGGTAACTGCATTTCAGTAAAAGGGGTTTCCTTTGTAATTGTGTGCATTATGCCATAGGCTTCACTAGACTGCCAAAAGGTCCATAACACATAAAAAAAAAAAAGGTTAAGAACCTCTCATAAAGATCCCTTCATTTTATAGATGAGGAAACTGAAGCCCAGAGGTCATATGAAGTAGTTCAGAGTCACTCACATATTAAGTAGCAAAGTCAAAATTTGAATCCAGGTCCTCTAGTTCTAAATCCAGTGTTTAATCTCATATGCTACCTAGAACAAAGACATTTTTCCTTTCTCTTTTATTTAAAAAGACTATTTCTCCTGAGAGACTCTATTTACCATGTTCTTTCAGAACATCAAATTTGATATGGTCACTAGACCTGTTTGACTTCTTTTTTATTTATGATTTTTGGCTCATTTCCTAGGGTGCTTCCTAGAATAGCTTCTGATCTTGCTCCCTCACAAGAGCAGTGAAACCAAATCTCCCTAGACTGACGCCTTAGGCCATAGGCAACTTTGCCGATGTAAGCCTTTATTTCACTCAGAACTAGCCCACTATACTTTTATGCTTTTTGGACTAAAGTCCCTAACATTCTGTGTTTTGACATTCTATGTTCTAAGATCCAGGGCCTTCTAAGCTTCTAATATGCTCCTTTCTGTGTTCTAATATTGGGTTCTAAGATTCCTTCTAGTTATAACTTTCCATGTTCTATGTTTTAAAGTTAGGCTATGAGGTCCTTGAATGCAGAGTCTGATTTTTGCTTTTTTTTTTTTTTGCTTTTTATCATCAGTGTTTTTAGCACAGTACATGGCACAGGTCGTTGTTGTTCAGTCATGTCTGACTCTTCATTACCCCCAAGAACCATACATCCATACATAGCACTCCAATGCTGTCCATGGGGTTTTCTCGTTAAAGACACTGGAGTGCTTTGCCATTTCTTTCTCCAGCTCATTTTACAGATGAGAAAACACAGGCAAACAGGGTTAAGTGACTTGCCCAGGGTCACACAGTTAGTAAGTGTTGGAGGCCAGATTTGAACTCAGGAAGATGAGTCTTTCTGACTCCAGGTCTAGAGCCTTATCCACTGCTCTCCCTAGCAGGACTTGACAGATCTACATTCCTGGAGGAGCCTCTGTGACTCCATGGTCACCTCTACATCCCCAAGGATCAGCAGTGACTAGTGGAAGATTATAATAGCCATACAGGACTTACAAAGTAATGTCTCATTCTTACAAATGTCCTGTTTTGAGGCCATTTCCATTTTCCTCCTTCCACCATGTATTTAATTTTTAAATCAAATTCAACAAACATTGACTAATCCTCAAGTCAGTATAAGTCCTTGATCTGGTAGTGGAGACATAAAGATTGATAGCTACAACCCAGGCTCTGTCCTCAAGTTTACGATCTAACATGCACAAATAACAGTGGTACAAAGGTAAGTGAAATATGTATAGGAGTGGAAAAGGGTGCCAAGTCAAAGTGGGAACCTGGAGAATAGGAGTGGTCAGGGAAGAGGTAGTGCCTGAGCTGGGCCTTGAAGGAAGGGAAAAGTTATAATAGATAAAGATGGAGGGGGGCATTGGAGAGAGAAGCTCATTCTAGGTGAGGGGCAAGGAGAGCTGAGGGTGCGATAGTTTTGAGTAAAGGCACATAAATAGGAGAGGCCTGGACAAAGAATGGAAAAAAAAAAGAGCTGGTTAGTTTGCTTGGGATATTGAGTATGTGAATGATTTAAGACTAGAAAGTTAGGCTAGAGCCAGATTGTGGAGAGCCTTGAATGCCAAGAGGAGGAGGAGGAGAAGAAGAGGAAGAAGAAGAAGAAGAAGAAGAAGAAGAAGAAGAAGAAGAAGAAGAAGAAGAAGAAGAAGAAGAAGAAGGAGAAGGAGAAGGAGAAGGAGAAGGAGAAGGAGAAGGAGAAGAAGAAGAAGAAGAAGAAGAAGAAGAAGAAGAAGAAGGAGAAGAAGAAGGAGAAGGAGAAGGAGAAGGAGGACGAGGAGGATGAGGAGGACGAGGAAGTAGTGATGATGATGATTTTGGTAGGCTCTGCAGAGTCACTAAAGGTTTTTTCATATGATTAACTTGCTTAGACCTATGTCTTAGGAAGATGATTCTGCCAGGAGAGGGAGGAGCCTGCAGAGTGAGGTAGGAGGCAGGCAATGGTCCAGGTGAGATGAGACAAGGGCCTGTATTTGAATTGTGGGGCTAGGAGATGAATTCCAAAGAAATAGGACAGGTAGAAAGGAGTGCTGCTGCTCCAATGTTTTTCTTTTTCTTTTCTTTTCTTTTTTAAATTCAAGAAATATATTCTGTACAAAGCATTGTGTCAAGTGGTGTACTAAGTATTAGGAAGGGTACAAAAATGAACAAAGCATTGCCTGCGCTCCTAAAAAGACCTCTCTAAGTAGGAGAAATAAGATAAGGCGTAGTAAATGAGATAAAGGTGCTCCAGTGTTTTCTTGAGTTCCCAGTTTGTACCCTCTGTGCATCTGTGGTTACTGGTTCATATAAAAGAAAGCCCTCTTTCTGCAAAGCCCATCACAAACCTTGACTTTTGACCCAAGAGTCTTTCTGCTTTAAGTAAATAGAACTTGGGAAATCCTCAGATGTTGAAGCAAGCATTTTTCTGAAAGTGATTTTCCTTCAAAGCCACAAATGCATTTTTCTTTTGATTTGAGGTGATATTGTCCTTTGTGTGATGGATGAATTTGGAGGTATAGCCTGAAGCCCTGTCTGGCGCTCTATAAGCTTCAATTCTATATAAAAAGAGCAGAGACTTTTCTCCATTGTTTGGGAATGTGGATTGCTGGCCAAAGCCCTCTTGCCCTATAAAATTACTTTTCATTCCTCTTTAATATAACTTTCAGTAACATGGTTGACAAAATAAAAATGGTTGATCATAAAAAGACGATATTTATAGAAATGATGGCACACAAAGTATATGAATAGGCAAATTATAAAACATAACCAAAAGTAACTATAAGAGTTACTTATTGCTATGTTCTTTCACATAAAAAGTCTCTTTGCTAATGCTATTTTTTCTTTTTAAAGGAAAAACAAGTGGCAAACAGAAACATTAGACTTATACACAATTTTGTGTCACAGATCACAGGTTCCCTCCTTTATTAGATAGAGAACTGGCCTTGAAGCCAGGAAGGTCTGGGAAGACAGACAGGCACCTGCATAGGTAGAGACAGTTTCTCTACCTGCTACTCTCCTTTATAATTAAATCACAGGTCTCGTTCCTGTACCTATCACTGCATTTATTAGCTGAGTGATATGTATTGACTTTTCCGTGCTTTATATTTGGAAAAGGACCCTAACGTAATAGATCTAGAGCTGAAAGGAGCCTTACACATGAAGAAACTAAGGCACAGAAATGTTAAGTGATTGCCTAAGATCATATGGGTTTTTGTTATCGTTTGTTCGTTTCAGTCTTGTCTAACTCTTCATGATCCCGTTTGGGGTTTTCTTGGCAAAGATACCAGAGTGGTTTACCATTTCCTTCTCTGGCTCATTTTACAGGTGAGGAGACTGAAGCAAAAAAGGTTGAGTGACTTGCCAGGGTCACACAGCTAATAAATGTCTGAGGCCGGATTTGAACTCAGGTCTTTTCAGCTGTAGGCCTGGTGCCCTTTCCATTTAGTTTCCATCTAGCTACCCTCACAAGGATAATGTTAGAAATTGAATGAAATCTTTATTTTTCTTTCCTTAAAAATGCTTCTTTTGTATTAA
Source organism: Pseudochirops cupreus (assembly GCA_028627135.1). Lineage (NCBI taxonomy): Eukaryota > Metazoa > Chordata > Mammalia > Diprotodontia > Pseudocheiridae > Pseudochirops > Pseudochirops cupreus. The sequence goes on from CM053581.1 coordinate 257,203,102, forward strand.
AGGGAAGTCCCAGACCAGTAAGGTGTGTCTGATGAAATGTTGAATGAAAATAGCTCTGGTTTGGTAGTTAGGTGACCTGGGTTCATAATGGTTTTAGAGATCATTTGGTCTAACTCCTCATTTTATAGACAAGAAAGCTGGGGCCAAGAGAGACTTAGTGATGTACCAAAGACTATGCAGGTTACGTGGCAGAATTAAGATTCCAACTTCAGTTCCAAATCAAGTATTCTTCCCACACTGCTCTGAAGTCCCATCTCTGTCACTAACCAGACGTTGGACTTTAAGAACAGTACTCCCTTTCTCTGAGATTGTGTTGTCATCTTGTAAATAAAGACTCAGTTCACATTCCACCTTTTGCAGGAGGCTTTTCCCTGGCCCTCCCACTATTGCTAGGGACATCCCTCTGAAATTGCCTTCCATCTCTTCTGAATATATCTTGTATGTCCTTGCTTGTTTGCATGCTGTCTCCACCATTAAAAATATGAGCTCCCTGAGAAGAGGAACTGTTTTTTGCCTTTCTTTGGATCCCCAGAGCTTAGCAGAGCATCCAGTAGCTCATAAATGCTCCATTAAATGTTTGTTGATTGACCGACTATCTCCCAACTCCAGTCATTTTCACTGGCTGTCTCTCATACCTGGAATGCTCTTCCTCCACATCTCTGCCTCCCGACTTCCTTCCAGTCTCAGTTAAAACTCTACCTTCTACAGAAAGCATTTCCCAATCTCTTAATTCCATTTCCTTCTCTCTCTTGATTCTTTCCTGTTTCTCCTGTACATAGCTTGTTTGTGCATAGTTGTTTGCATGACTTCTTCCCCATTCGATTGTGAGCTCCTTGAGGGCAGAGACTATCTTTTACCTTTCTTTGTATTTCCAGTGCTTAGCACAGAGCCTGGCATATCCTACGCGTTTAATAATTGTTGATTGACTGACTGACTGGAGTTGGACTAGACAATTTTGAAGGTTCCTTTCAGCTCCAACTATATGTTCCAAAATCTTCCAGTTCTAACAAAGTTCTAACATGTCAGGTACTACAGTTCATTCCAGCTTTACCATTCTATGATTTAATTATGCTGAATTTCAAGGAAAAAGATGCTGTGTGGACTGGGTCAAGGTTTTTAATAGGCTAATATCTGTCAACCCTGAATTCTTGCCATATAAGTAAGTTGACAAATATTAGCCTATTAATTAATAGTGAATATGATGGCTGAAAATATTTTTAGATGATATTGGAAGTTCAGAATGGGGTTCTGCTGCTCTGCTGATCCAGACAGGAGGTGTAACTCCAGGGAGTTATACAGGCTATTCTTCCAAAAGTCTTAGTGCAGTTTTAACCTTTAATACCTTAAAATTGAACTAAGACTTTCAGGACACCTTGTATAATTGGAACACAAGGGAATGGAGTTTAGGAAAATTCTCTGGAAAGCATCAATTTTGTTTGCATTTCTATATGTACATGTTGCCTCCCCTGAGAAAATGTAAGCTTGTTGAGGGCAGGGACTTTTTCACTTTTTTTTGGTACTATCAACACCAAACACAGTGCTGGCACATAACAAATAATACTTGTTAATTGATTGGATTGATTCTTTGATTGAAGTAATGCCCCCTATTTCCCTCTTCATAACCCAAATACCACATTTAGTGACCACATTCAAAACAACATATATGTGGGCTCCTTGTTAGAGTGGGGAGCATCTTTAATGATCACCTAGACCAGTGGTTCTCAACCTTCCTAATGCTGTGACCCTTTAATACTCATATGAGGGTGAATCTGCATGTGGGCAGACCTGCCTGGAGACAGAGGAGTGCTGTCTTGGTTCCTAAGATCATGGGAAATATGTGTTTTCCCACGGTCTTAGGCGATGCCTGTAACCCCTGCGAAAGGGTTGTTCGACCCCCAAAAGGGTCGCAACCCACAGGTTGAGAACCACTGACCTAGACCAAAGATTCCCAAACTTATTTGACCTACTGCTCCCCTTTAAAAAAAATTACTCAGCACCCTCCTGGAAATCTACTTTCTTTAACTCTTTGATGATTTTTTTGAAATTTGTGTCATTTCAAAAAAAATAGAAAGTTTTTTTTTAAATGATGCATCTTAAATTTAATAATTTGTTGTAAATTTGTGATTTTCCCCCCATTGAATTTTTTTTTTTTGCTTTTTAGAGAAGGGAAGGCAGGGCAGTTGGGGTTAAGTGACTTGCCCAAGGTCACATGGCTAGTAAGTGTTAAGTGTCTGAGGTCGGATTTGAACTCAGGTCATCTTGACTCCAGCGCCGCCCCCACCATTGAAATTTTGATGATGCAATATTGCATCGTGTAGCCATAGGTGTATAGTATTGTATTGTAACCAAGTTATTACATGCACATATTCCTGCTGATGTACGTTGGGGTTCCCAATAGTGTGTAACAGGCCTCACTTGCCAACACTTGCTCGTTAAGACCTGTTGGCAGATTTGACCACTGATCAGTTATAACTTGCATTTTGTGTGTTTATTTAGAAAATAATGTAATCACTATGACTTTAATTCTGTTCCCCAACAGATGAAACATGAATGAAGGGTTTTTCAAAATTTTCTTCTCTTCTCTTCTTTCCTTATGCTTCTACTACCTTCTTACTTTTATTCAATGCCCCCCAATTGCACTCAAGGCGATCACCGCTCCCTGCCACTGTTCCAGTGTCCCCCAGGGACTGGTATTGCCCACTTTGGGAACCTGTGAAGACTAACCTTCTCATTTTACAGTTATGGAGTAACTTGCTCAAGTTCCCACATGGAGTCAGCATTAGAACCAGGAGGAAAGAATTCAGGTGTTTTGTGTTTTTTTTTTCTGGTCATATTTAGAATCATAAAATCATAGAATTATGGGACCAGAAGAGACTTTAGAGCATAGGATGTAAGAGATGTTAGAAAATAGAATGTTGGAGCTGTAAGAGACCTTAGAACAAAGGCACGGCATTGGATACACTGAGGAAATAAGGCTAGTGAAACAGGTGATTCTGAAAGGGAACACATTGGAGATGCAGCAGAAAAAGTGGGCTTGGATCATGTTATGTGAACCCTTCCATGCCAGACTAAGGATGTCACTTTCTATGAGACAGAGAAAGAAGAAATTAAAATTTCTTTTTAAAAAGAAATCAATGTAACGTGTCTTTTTGCATAAGATTTTCTCTGCCTCTCTACTGTAAAGTGAGCCAAGAGGTAATCTTTTTCTTATTAATTAACTAGGGTTTTATTAATCACCTTAGCAGCTGGCAGACAGCAATCTGACCCAGCTAATTACAAAATTAGATAAGAATTCCTGGGTTCAAGTTTAGATACTTTTCCTCATAACAGTGCAATGAGGTTGGTAGGGTGGAAATTATTACTTCCATTTTGCAGACAAGAAACAGGATCAGAGAAGGGAAAGGACTTAAGTCACGCAGCTAGTTAAGTGAAAGAACTGGGACACAAACCCAAGTTTACTGACTCCAGGACCAGTGTTCTCTCCAAAACAACACACTGTCCTCTCAGGAAGGTTATGGTCTAGTTGGTGATATGTAAAGTTAATTTAAAAGCACAAGACATCATTATATTTGCCCAATAGTGAACTGAAATGATTTACGGAGGGTCAAAGTTGCAAAGGGAGATAGGATGAGGACTCAAGTCTCAGCCCAAAGTTCTTTTCATGATAGGTACTGGAGTGGTTTGCCATTATTGTGATATCACTGGTCTTTTTCTAAAACGAAAGATGAACTACATTTTCACTATATCACAGGTTTTGAGAAACAGGAAGGGTAGCAGTGGAGGGTGAACGCAGAGGACAAAAAGAATCCCTCAGGGTTTCAAACTGGAACCAAATTGTAGCGTAGGCAATAGTTTCTGTTTCCTCATTTGTAAAGTTACTGTGCCTGGATTATCTTAAAGGGTACTCTCCAGATCTAATATTTTGTGTTCCAACATTCCACACGTTTTGATGGCTTTCCAGTCAGGAAACTTTACCTGTTACCCTTATAAGAACTTTACCCGTTTAGGTAAAGTTTAAACTCCTTTGCATGATAATCAAGGGTTCTTACAACCTTACCCTCCCTTCTAGCATGATTTCATCCTGGAATCTGAAATCCTCCCCCCATCCTACACTCCCCCCCAACCTGTTATTACCCTCTTCCCCAAGTACTTGCCTTGCATTTTCCCACCTCTGTATTTTTGCTTATTCTGTTTGTCATGGCTGGAATATTCTCTCTCTGATCCATATTTTCTTGTTACTTTTTCTTACTTGTTCTTTAAAGCCCAACTAAAATGTCAGTTCCTCCAGTAATTCTTCCACACTGACCCCTTGCCCCTCAAGTTGATAACTATTTATTGTCTCCAGTAGGTGTTTGATCAATGAAATGATGGATCTTAAGTAGTCCTTTGTACTTCTCTACAGTAATACACTATCATTTTCTGTATACCTCTTTTAACTTGCCTTGTATCTAGACTTTTTTCTTCATAAGTACATGGACCTTGTCTTATTGTTGCATATTGGAAAGATCACTGGAGTCAGGAAATTTGGGCTCGAGTCTCCATTCTGAGACTTATGTATTAATTATGTGACCTTGGGCAAGTTACTTCATCTCTTCAGAACTCAATTTACTTATCTGTTAAATAGGACTAAATAAATCTTCTTATGACTTTTCTGCTAAGTTTGTAGTGAAGGGGCCTTATAAATCTTTGCATTAGGGGCGGCTAGGTGGCGCAGTGAATAGAGCACCGGCCCCAGAGTCAGAAAGACCTGAGTTCAAATTTGACCTCACACATTTAACACTAGCTGTGTGACACTTAAGTGCAAGTCACTTAACTCTAATTGCCCTGCCCTCCCCCCTCCAAAAAAATAAACCTTAACATTACATACATATTAATATAATTTTTATTTTATTTATCCCTGTCTCTTTAGAGAATAATGATCAATGAATAAGAATCCTTGTCTAGAAATAAAGGAGTGTCATATGGGTTCTTTAGTGTTGTATGGTACATAGAACATTGACCTGAGGGTCAGAAGACTTTGGGCATGTCATTTTCCTTCTCTGCTGGTGTTATGGAAAAAATGCTAATGATGAGGATGGGATCTGAACCCCAAAAGGAAAAGACCATGTTTTGGGGATCTGGACCCCCAAAAGGAAAAGCCCCTGGATTTTCCCATTGTGGCCCAGGTCTCTGGCATTTGCCTGGGGCAATTTGCCCTTCCCGGTTAATTAACTGCCCCTTCATTGTCTGCACTTGGCCCCACCCTGGATGCCACTCCTTTAATTCTATCTAGAGAGCTTCTCTGTTCCACAGTCTTCTGTATAAAAGATCCATCTTGCCTCCATGAAAGTGCTCAGATTCAATTTGTCAACACAAGCATCACAAATTCTCAGATTCCTTAAGAGTCTGACCAATCTGACCAATTTTTAGAGTCACACCCACCCTATATCGGTGGTCTCCACTCCAAATCCATTTTCTTTAAAAACAAAACAAAACTGGCTCTGGACTTGGCCATCAAAATTAAAAAAAAAAAAAAAAAAAGGAACATTTCCATGCACACAGAAGACCAAAAAAAGAGGATTGCATAAGAAACTTGAATCTCGCTTTCATATTGCATGCATTTAAATAAAAAATATATAATAAATTATTATTATTTTCAAAACTGTCCTGTTTGTCTGTGTTTCCTTCTGAACTTCTTTTTTCTTCTATCTACTAAAAAAAAAAAGTTAGAATGCCCCCCCCCCTTTCCCCCTTACTATTGCTAACTTCAACCACTAGTCTCTCCCATTATCCTGAGATGAGGTCAGACTCCAGTAATGAGTTTGGGGAGGGTCTTCAGGAGGAGTTAATAAGGTCAGGTAATAGTTGGTTTGGGTATAGATATTTTGATAAGCTCAAGGGTGGGAAGTAGATGGACAATGGAGGGCCAAACTAGTAACAAAGGTTTGGGAAGAGCCACAATGAAAGGCTTATGGCCTCATGCAAATACTTCATCAAATGGGAAGATTCAATCAGAGTTTAAGGGGGTTCCCAGAGCCTGCACCTCATCACCTGGAGTAAAAAAACAACAACAACAACAACAACTAAAAACCTGTAACAGCTAAGTCAAGCAAAGTGAACTCATACAACGGCTGTGTCCAAATTCGCATTTCTTTGAACCTTATGAATATCATATCCATCACCAATACTACAAGCTGGGTAATGTGCTTCGTTATGTAGGTCCTCTAGAGACATGGTTGATCAGTGCTTTGTTATAAGTTCTCAAGATTTTCAAAGTTGTTTTCTTTTACAATGTCATTGTCCCTGTATAAATTGTTCTCTTGGTGCTGCCTCAGTTCATACTGTCTGGAGAGCAAAAGATGACCAGCAACAAGGGTTCTGCATGAAGTCTATATACAGAGAGGACTTCCAGAGCAGGGGTCATGAGTTAAACTTTGTCACACGTATTTCTAAAACATGTGCCTCATTGCAATTATGGTGGTCTGCCTTTAAACATAATCCTTGCAAGGAGATGTTTTGTATTAACTGGGTTTACCATGTTATCTGAGAATAGTAGTCATTTGTCCTCTGGGGATCAAACTTCTCAGTTTAAGCAGAAGTTGGGGAATGCTGTTATTTCTTCTCCTCCTCCTCTTCTTTTTCTTCTTCCTCCTCATCTTATCCCCTGGAAAAGCTGGAACAATTTATGGTATTTGATGAGGTGCAGGCTCTGGGAAGCCCCTTGAGCTATTCTTGAATCTTTGAGGTACAGGCTCTGGGAACCCCCTTGAGCTCTGATCTAATCTTCCTACTTGATGAGGCATTTGCAGAGGCCCTAAGCTTTCATTGTGGCTGGGCCCAGAACTCTATTACTAGCCTAGCCTTCCACCCTTGCAAATATCAAATCCACCCTTGCATTGACCTCATTAACTCCTCCTCCAGACCACCCCTAGATTCCTCCCACAACTTTTCTGTATATAAGACCCCTTCTTGCCCCCATGTGTGAGAGCACCATAGAATGACCTAGCGCAGACTTATTCTGTGTTAGACTTGCTCTGCCTTGCTTGTCCAATGCAAGCATCAGATACCTAGGCTCCTTAAGAGAACTTGTAATGAACTTTTACTAAACTTTACTTTTCTTTGGCTGAGAGAAGACTTGAGTAGAATTCATTCAGCAGGACCGGGCATGTTGGTATTTTGGGGTCTCCTAACCTAACCACATCAGTTTTCATTTTTGATTTCTTGAAATATAGCTCTGACAAGACAAAACACATTGTCTTCTAAATGGAGCTACTTAACTTCACCTTAAAATCCAAATCCCTCTGCCTTTCATTGAATGGCCAAAAATAGCTCCTACCCAAGCCTGGCTGATTCTTTGATGGCTTAGAATAAGTGTAAATAGCAATTGTTTTCTGTTCCAGTCAGAAAAAGGGTCTTCCCTTCCAGGATTGATATCTTTGTGATGGTATACTGAGCCATGTTTTGTCTCTACTGTTATTCAGCCCTTAGTCATTGAATGGGTGTAGCCTCAGAAAAACTCACCCCTTGGAAAAACTTTAATTTAGAAAGGCAAAGGTCACCCACTGCATACTGGGCCAGTCCATCTTGACCTTTGTCTTGCCACTGGACTTTGATTACTCTGAAGGACAGAGTGAGGCTGATGACTTTGTGCAGCTTTCCCCCACTCATCAAATTTATGTGCAAGTCAAGGCATCATACTTGTGGTGTCATTGGTCCTCTTCCAGAATGAAGGATGAATAACAATATTGTCCAATATTCTCTAAAATCATCTCTTTCACAATTTCTTATGGAGCAATAATAATCCAATACCTTCATATACAATTTGTTCAGCTATACTCCATATGTTTACAAAAAGCAGTCTAAGGCCCTCCCTTAAATTCTAGTTTTCCTTCTTCTTTCCCTTTTGAAGGTCCTCCACTTCAAAATTAGGAAGTTTGTTTTCCTTGTGACCATTCTATCCCAGGTATTATCCTCCCTCTTTACCACCCCTTCCCACTTGCTTCCCTGTTGAGATTGGTATTTTTACACTAAACTCTCTATGTGTGTCTCTGTGTGTCTTCAACTCTTTTTTTGTTTGTTGTACATAAGAGTTAGGTTCATTTGATGCCTATTCCCCCACCACCTACATCCATGTTTGTATATTCTTTTTACATCTTCCATTTATAAGAAGTAGCAAATTTTAACACTTCCTTTCTACACTAGTGTATGCCTCCTTTTTACTCTCCTTTTTCTTCCTTCTTAAAACCCAGAATGGAACCAATCTTCTACCTCCTTCCTGGTTTTTAAATTTCTTTTAAGAGTCAATAAACATTTATTAAGCACCTACTATGCCAGGCATTGTGCTAAGTGCTAGGGATATAAATATAAAGAAAGCAGTTTCTGGCCTCAAAGAGCTTACATTTTAGTAGGGGAAGACATGCAAAAGGAAAATGAAAAGGATTGGGGGAAGGCACTGGACATGGAGGCATAATGGAGAAGTCCAAAAGGAGTGTAGCTGGTGGGAAATAAAGAGCTGACTGTTCTGGGACTGTCCCCTTAGAGGGTGGTTTTAGAGTTTATGGCTCTACCCTCTAACCAGAGGAGCTAAGGATAGTGATAAGATATGAATACTAAGACTAGTTCTGATTTGATCTTACAGGCTTATGAGATTTCCCGATGATGAAGGTACAATGGAGAAATTTTTTTAAGATACGCATTGAAGACATTAAAATATTGAAGAGATGCTTGTGTCTTCTCTGTCTCTTAGAATATTAGCACTACATCATCATATAGCTTCTTCCAATTGCTCAAATAAATTCACCTTCATAGATTTCTTTGGACTCTTAGATTTGCATTTTAAAGTTCACATTCAGCTTTGGTCTTTTAGTCAGAAATGCTTTAAAGTACTTTTTTTCATTAAAGATTCAATATTTTATTTCCTATAGGATATTACTAAGCTTTCTAGGGTAAGTTGTTTTAGTTGTAGGCCTATGTATGTATGTATATATGTATGTGTGTGTATGTACATGTGTATGTGTGTATATGTATGTATATGTATACATACACACATATTTATTCATTTATTTTTGGTGTCTGGGAATATCATATTTCAAGATCTTTTCTGATTTTTTGGTAGAAGCTGCCAAATCTTATGTGATCCTGACAGTAATTCCTTTGCACTTGAACAGCTTCTTTCTAGATACTTAGCAGCATTTTTTTTCTTTGACATGAGAGCTACAAAACATAAATTTTGGCTATGACATTTCTGGGACTTTTCTGGTTCATTTCAGGAGGAGACTGGTGGATTTTCTTTTTTTTTTTTTTGGTCATGGTTTTCAGAGAGATCAATGGTTTTAAAATTGTCTTTATCTCAGATACTTTGTATTTTCTTCTATTTTTTTCAAATCTTTGGATTTTAGTTTTCTAATACTTCTTGCTGTTTCATGGAGTCATTGATATGGTTGGTCTGTTCTCGTTTTCAGAGATTACGTTTCTCCAGCAAGGTTTACTTCTAAGAAACGTATTCTCTTTCTAATTCTTTCCTCAAGAGCTTAATTTTTTAAAATACAGTTTTAATGCTTGTTCCATTTTATCTAGACTAGTCATATAGTTCTTGTGGAAAATGCATTTTTTGCTTTTTGTATCTGTTTGCAGCTGTTATTGAAATGGATTTGCAACAACTGTTATACTGGACAATGATGATTTCTTATATTTATTCATCTCTCCACTTTTAGTTCTTGATTTAGGGCCTTGCATCAGAGCCTGACTCTGTTCCCTCTTGCACTTTTGGATAGAATAGTTGGTTCTGCTTGGTCTCATTCTGGATCCTCTGAATTCTTTTGCTGACTTCCAACTTCCAGGTTCTGGCCCCTCTGAATCTTTGAGGTTTAGATGTTTGGATTTCTGTGGGTTAGGGGCTATCGTCTTTTTGGCTTCCTCAGTCCAGCGGGAATTTTTCTTCATGGAAACTTTGGTAAATGTTTGTTCAGCCACTACTGAGTCATTACAAAGGTGTGTTTCACATTTAAACAAAAGGTTCAGATGCTACTTTTTACACTTGTATAGCGGGTTATTTTTAAAATCTTAAACTTGAGAAAACTCAAGACAAATATTATGACCTTTTGGAGAGAGAGAGAAAGAGAGAAATAGAGAGAGAGAGAGAGAGAGAGAGAGAGAGAAAGAGAGAGAGAGAGAGAAATGCTATCTGATTGTAAAATTAGTATATTTGATTTTTGCAGCCAAGTTTTAACCTGTTGGAGAGTGCAGTTTAACTTCAAGAACTAAAGAATGGAAAATTTTAGATTGATTCTAGAATCTTGGGTTCTAGTCTTACCTTTGCCACTAACTCATGATTCAGGATAAATAATTTTCTTTCTTTCTAAATGTGTTTCCTCATCTGCAAACTGAGAGGTCAGAATAGACAACTGCCAAGATCAGACATTGTGTTCTTTGTACAAATATTCTGCGGTCTAATGTAAAATCCTAATGTATTTTATTTGTGTTCTGCATTATATCCTACTCACAGTTCCCCAAAATCAGTATTCTATATTCTACCTCCAAGCCTTTGCATAGGCTTTCCCTATTTCTTTAGTGCAATCCTTCCTTATCTTACATCTTAGAATCCTTAGTCTTCTTCAAAGCTTAGCTTGGATGATAGATAACCTCCTACTGGAAATCTTTCTTGATCTCCTTACTAGTCATTTGTATTTTCTGCTTTATCTTGCTTTTTAAAAACTGTTTTGTTTTACATGCTCTATCTCCCGGTAGAATGTAAGCTCAAGAGCAAGGACTGTGGTTTTAAAATTATGTACCCCAGACCCTGGCACAGTACCTTGTACCTTGGACACAGTGAGCACTTCATGTTCCTTGAATTTTCCCATTCTATGCTTTGATGCTTCTTTCAGTTCTAGGACTGTGTGACTCTATGATTCTAAGTCATTCATTTTACCCAGGCTATCTGATTTTCCTCAAATTAAAAGGTATAAAGTAATGGCCCCGACGGAGTATTAGGGTGGTGGTAGCAGGAAGGCCATAGAGTATTCATGTAACTTTCTTCAATTTTGTCTAAAATAGGCTTTCAAGCTGCTATGTCCCTAAGTACAGACTCAGGACATCTGGATAACAAGTTTGACAAAGGTGTGAACAATGAAGAAAGCTGATTTATCTGTATAAGGCTTTTGTCCACTGCCCAAATATGAATCAACTCCCCAACTTCCCACTTTCAACAATTCAATTCAAATCAACATTTTTATGCATCTGTTATGTATCCCTCACTATGTTAGGTGCTGGGGATATAAAGACAAAAGATAATCTCTGTGTTGACAGAGCATACATTCTATTGGAGAGAAACAAGAGTATATAGATGATTTCATACAAAATCTATACAAAGTACATGCCAAGTATAGAGGCTATATAGTGTAGTGGATAGAGACCTGGCATTGTAGATAAAAAGTTTTCTTTAGCTTCAGGAGCCCCTGGCTGTAGATCTTGCCTTTTGCATATTGGCTCAATGCTGAGTATATCACTCATCCTCTGTGGCCCAAGACTATAAGATGCAGTGCGGGTGTCAGTCTGTATTGGTAGAAGGAAATCTCCTTACTAGAAATTCCTTATACCATTTAAATAACAATCTAAATCAAATCAAATAAATAATTAAATAAAATAAGTAAAGTACAAAGTAATTTTTTGGGGGGGGGGAGGCGTAGTGGGGAGAAAGGGAGAACATTAACCACTCTGGAATCAGGAAAAATCTCACATTGGAAGAGGCACTTGAGTTGAGCAATGAATTCTAAGGAGCAGTAGAGAGAGCATTCTGGGTCAACTCCACGACAACTTATTTTGGAAGTGCTTTTCATATTAGTTTGTGAACTCCAAGGATAAAATAAGGAGTTCCACATACACAGTAGGCACTTAATAGAAGTCTGCTTGGTACTTGTCTAAAAAGTACCAGCACTGGGCTTCTTTGTAACTAAGAGAAAATGTAGCTCCTTAAAGGGAGAAATTGTAGTGTCTTTGTTCCCATCCTCTAAATAAGAATCTGATCAATATTTGTTGAATTGAATTGACAGACATACCATACTAGAACTTCTGATTCTATTTACTAAACTGGCCAGACTTATTCTCCAGCAGTTTCTGGCTGGGGAGACAGGATACATACATAAAAAAGGTAACTAAAGGCACAGAGGTCTCAAGAAAAGGACCTGAGGATTATGGAGAAAGTATATTGGAAAGAGAACTGGATTTGGAATCAGACGATAATTTGGATTCAAATCTTAGTTCTTCCACTTACTACCTGTATGACCTTGGGGGCAGCTAGAGTCTAGAGTACCTGAGATCAAATCTGGTCTCAGACATTTACTAGCTGTGTCACTTAACTGCTGTTTGCCTCAGTCTTCTCAATTGTAAAATGGGAATAATAATAGCATTTACTTTACAAATTGGGAGAATCAAATGAAATATTAGTACAGTACTTAGCATAGCATAGCTTTGCACATTGTAAGCACTTAATAAATCTTTGTTCCATTCTCCCCTTGGTCAAGTTAACCTCTGTAAGACCCCATTTCCTCATCTTTTACAGCCCTAAATCTATGATCCTATGACCTGTGTGACTTTGGGCAAGTCTCTCTGAGCCTCAGTTTGTCTCCCAGCCCTCCTAGCTCTAGCTCTAATTGAGGGACAGCGTAATCTTCACGCAAGGTGAAGGGTAATAAGAGGTGAGAATGCATGTATTTTAGTATTTGCAGACAAAGTGACAGGAGCTGATTCTCCAAGGTTCTCAACAAGGTTGAGTCACTAAATCAACTTGTGATCTTGGACAAATCATCTTATTTATCCTATTCAATTAGAATGTAAGCTCCTTGAGGGCACACTGTTCCTACCAAAAGTGCTGGGCACATTTCCTGGGACATATTAAGCATTCAATAACCATCGCCAGCGAATTCTTCCCCCCCCCCAAATCATAAAATCATTTATTCATTTCTCTAGTTCCGGTTTCTTCTGTAAGAGGATGGGGTTTGACTAAATAATTTCACATTATCACAAAATTTCAGAGCTGAGACTCAGAACCCCTGTAGCACAAGTCCTCCCTCATTTGACGGAAGAGGAAATTGAAATCCAGAGGAGTGAAGCGATTTGCCAAGGTTACACAGATAATAGGTGGAAGGACTCTTGTCCATTGCACTTGTCGCAACGCACCTAGAGTAATTTAAATAAACTAAATAAGCATTTATTGAAGATTTAGATAGGACTGAAGCGGCTCTAGTCAAATCTTCACATTTTACAGGTGGAGAGCAAACTGCCCTCCGCCAAGGTCACATATGGTAAACAGCAGGGAGGGGACTTGAACCTGAGACCTCGGACTCCAAATCTAGTCCTCTTTTAAATGCACCCTGTTGCTTCCAGCAGTGAAGCCGGTCATTTGCATAAAAGGCCAACACCCCCTGACCCCCAATATTTTAAGCTCTCTTCTCTCCCTCTCCTCTGTCCTGTTCGCCACTATCTCCTTTTGCCTGGAAACAGCCCCAACAAGCACCGTAGGGAGTGAACCGCTGCCGGTAACCGGGGTCAGACCGGCTCCTAGGTAAAGAATCCGGTCCCCTCCACCTCCTCCGGGAAGCGTCAGAGTTTCCGCGCCCCGAGCACGCAGCTCGCGCGCGCTCCGAGGCCCCTGGTTCCGACAATGGCGCAGCACGGCTCAGGTGTAGCCCTGGGAACGTGGGGAGAGAGGGGAGGGGAGGGGAGGGGCCAGAGGGAAGCAGGGATACAGTTTCCGTCGCTCCGGCCCAGGCAGGTGCTGCCGGCCGAGTCGGCAGTTCCCACGCGTGCGCACTAGCGCGCCCCAGGTGCGTAGTTGGCGCAAGCGGCGGCGGGCGCTGGCTCAGGCTCTCAGGTGCGGCACAACGGGCAGGAGGGGGAAAGAGAGAGAAGGAAAAGGAGGGGGGGTAGAGGCGAGAGCGAGGGGCGGGCTTCCGTTCCTCAGCGGCGGCGAGGTCCGCCCTTTCCCCGGGCCCACCTATGAGGGGACCTAGAGAGGTCACGTGCTCGCCGCCGAAGCCCCGCTCGCCGCCAGAGCAGCCGCGGCAGCAGCAGCAGCAGTAGGAGCCGGAGCCGCCGCCGCTAGACCGAGGAGCCGGAGCTGAGGAGGCGGCGGCGGCGGCGGCGGTGCGGGGAGCCCAGAGAGAGCCCGGGTTTGGTCCCGGCAAGCGGGAACTGGGCGCCGGCTCGGGTAGGCGTCAGGGGCGGTCGGGCAGTCCGCGGTTGGAGGCGGTTGACTGCGGCCGTTGTGGCGGTTGGGAGCCGGCCGAGCGCTGCTCCGCATTGTTTATTGTGTGTGTCCTTAGCAGCAGCAGCCGCGGCCGCGGGGAGCCCCGGGGAGCTTGCAGCCGGGGGAGGGATCCTAGCGCCTCCCCCACCTCTCCCAGGCCCGGCCCCGGCGGGGAGGATGGGCGGGCTTTGTATCCGCCGCCGCGTCCCGGGAACGACAAGGGCAGGACGGTACATTCACCTTTGGAGGGGGAGGGGGAAGAGGACGAAGATGAAGCATGGGATATGTGTGGGAGAGAGCCCGCGCTGAGCCCAGCCAGATCCGGGAAGGGGAGAGGCTGGTGGTCGAGGATGGAGACGTGTGTGTGTGGGGGAGGGGGATGGTGATCGAGGGAAGGTGGGGAGGGAGTGACGGGGGAACTCGAAAATGGAGAGAGGGTGGGGAGCTCCGAGGATAGGGAGAGGATGGTGGAAGGGTCGAGGATGGGGAGAGGGTGATGGGAGGGTCGAGGACGGGAAGGGGGAGTGGGGGCCTAGAAGATGGGGGGAGAAATGAGGCTCGAGGATAGGAGAGAGGGAGGAGGTTCGAGGATGGGGAAGAGAATGGGGGCTCGAGGATAGAGTGAGAGGGTGGAGGCCGAGGATGGGGTGAGAGTATGGGGGGGGGGGGCAAGAATAGGGAGAGAGCCAGTGGGGTAGGTATAGTGAGTGGTCGAAAGGCAGGAAAGATCAGTATAGTGAGTTGGGGGTCCGCGGGGTTATAGTGGGGAGAGGTGTGCGATGGCACCCAGTGGGAGGTAGTAAACGATTTGAGATTCTTATTTTAAGGAGTAAGGCTTGGGTAGTGGGTGGGGTGGGGAGGAGGGTTTTTTTTTTTTTTTTTTTTTTTGCTTAGGCGAAGCACAGCAAAGAATCCTCTGGGTAAGGCACGGATAGTGAAGATAGACTGCAACTTACCTGGTAGCTAGGGCAAGGATATGTTTGTGTATGGGGGGTAATAGAGGGTAGTATACAGTAAGGGGGAATAGGTAGAGGGGAAGTGATGGGAGTAATGCAAAATTCTTGAGTTTGAATTAGGAATAGAACAAGAACAGAAGGGCAGGATTGTTGAAGTTTGAAGAATATTTCAGAAGGGTTTAGATGATTAGAGGTAAAAATAGGGTTTTTGGTTAGAGAAGAAGTGAAAGATGGTAGGGTGCTAGGGTTGTGGAAAATTGATAAGGCTTATGGATTTGAAGTTAGAGTAGAGGTAATATCTTGGAGACAAGATTCCAGTATTAATGATAATGAAAATTTGAAGGGCAAATCTCCCAAGATGCAAAAGCATTGGTTCCTAGAGCAATGGAGGTTAGCTGGAAATGGTTCTAGAACCTTAGAATGAATGGGGAGGAGGTAAATAATAAGTAGCTTCTGGTAGACTTTTAGTTAGAAGATTTGGGTTTAAGCTTTGATACTAGCCTTGTGAACAACTTGAGGTTACTTGAGCTTTCTGAACCTCTGTTCTTACCTGCAAAATTCTGAAAAATAATACTTGAACTACCTTACAAGGCTGTCAGATTGTTTTGAAACCATGAGTTTAAGTAGTATCTAAGGGCAGAACTGCAAGATTAAAAGGAGGCATGGAAGGGAGGGAGGGTTGGGGAAGGCTTTGAAATTGTGGGGCAACCCTCTGCACTTAGGTGTATCAGTGCTTAGGGCTAAAAGTCCTGAACTTGTGAGTGCCAAGGACCTTGGACTGGAGGATGGATACATGAATGCTCAAACTTCTCAGGTAAGGTGTAGCAAGAGGACAACAGAAAACAGGAAGATACTGTCTCCTGGTGATGGGCCATACGCTTAGTGCCAGTTAGAGGTCATCTTGAACTGGAGAGCCAGGTCTGGGCCTCAGACTTAAAGTAATCCTTAAATTTCATAAGAGTCACAGAATATTAGCACTTGGAGGGAATTTAGAAGTCCTCTGTTCCTATCCCCTCATGAAGGTTACTTGCTCAGGGTAAGTAATCATTAGCAGAATTGAGATTGTATCCCAAGTCTTCCAGTTCCATATTCAGTACTCTTCCACTGCATCATGCTGTCTTTCTAATTTAGTATGAAAAGAACTCTTTTGACTGAGCTGTGGCCGCCTGAAAACTGTTTTGCTTTTGTGCTTTTGGATACAAAAGTCCAGTAAAGCATTTGTTAAATTAAAAAAAAATGTTACTGAACTTTTTCATTTTGTTTTTTTGTTGTTAAGTGTCTGTTATGGCTCTGGGCCTTCAAATGTAACAGTGGCCGGAGACCTTACTGTGGAGATTCTGCGAATACTGTGTTCTGGTTAATTGGGGTTAGTTTTTAGTAGAAGACATGAATTTTATCCTTGTGACCTAGTCACTGGGCTAGAGTAGTTGATCTGTTCTAGTTTTGTAGGCCTGCTCTCTGAGGCCTCACAGGGAGAAAATAGGTCTGCAGGAATTTATTTTACCTTTTGAGTCATGTTGGGTCTATTCTCTGGCATCCTGCTGGGCTGGCCTGGCTTCTTCCTGGGCAGCTAGCTTTAGAGCTGTTGAAGAGAGCAGGTTCTGGGGCTGGTGCAGGCTTTTTTCCACTAGCCTGCCAAACACATGGGGAAATAACTGTTAGGGGTTTGAGGACAGACATTTTAGTGCCATTCCCACTCTGTGTTCTGTGGCTAGTGTTACATTCTTTGGGATTTGAAAGGATCAAGGAAACTTGCTTTGACTGCCTCAGTAAGCTAGGTGGTTCCCTAATAGACCAGTGAAAGGTGGCCCTATTCAGTGTCCCTAAATTTAGTCTGTTTAGACATTTTAATGGCTAATTTGATCATTTTCATAAGAAGTGATATTGCTTCTCTGACTTCATATAATGTGTAATGTCCCTTGTGTGGTTTTAAAACAAAAAACTTACTTGTGAGCTTTCTGCACAATTGTTGCAGCTTTTGACGGTTTAGGAAATGTCTGTGAACATTTTTTAGTTAAGGATATTATTAGGTTTCCTTTGACTGAATTTTAACTATAAACAGAGGCAGGCTAAGTGGAGAGTGGCTAAGCATAAAATAATTTGAATCTGTAAATGTGCACATTTTGAAATTATTATTCTCTTAGAATAACTATCTTTAGCCTAATAGATTTTAAAAATTCCAGATCATGAAATAGCAAACTAAGAGAATCAATTTATTCCATATTCTCTTAGAAAGGGGGAAGAGTTTTTGAGGATGTGATTTGCTACAGATTTCAGCTATACATACTGTGACACCTACTGGAAACTCTGTTGAGGTGTGATAAGCCTATGGAATTACTGTTATTGGCAGACATGTTTGACCTTAATTTTTTGGCAGTGATTTGTGCAGTTTTGGACAAGAATGGGGGGTAGTGGTGGTGTAATCGTTGGACAAGAATGGAGGAGGTGTGTAATCTTTGAAAATTACTGTCAGCATTGCCAATTTTTTCTTTTGCATTTCCCATTTTTTGTGTGAGACTGAGTGATCTAGGGCTGGGAAGAAAATTACTTTAGAACATAGAATGTTCTAAAAGAAATTGTCTTTGAAATTGGAAATTGTCTACTTGTTCAACACTTTGGTTTTAACACGTAGGAAACTGAGGTCTAGTGCTCTGTAGATACTAGTGCAATTTTAGCATACTTGTTATACTTGAGAACTTTATGAAGTGCTAGGACTCAGGACAGTCATTTCTGGATTCTTCCAAAGTATTCCAAATTTATGAACCTCTGAGCTCAAGACTATCTCCTGAATGCTTCAGACTTGGGAGTCTACATAACTGGGTTCCAGTTTCTATTTTCCCAGTGACTTGCTGCATGAGACACTTAATCCCTTTATACTCCTTTCTCCTACAGAAACTTGATCCTTTTCTATCTCAAGGGAATTGAGATGGTTTATATTAAGTAAGTTTGAGTCCTTTGAAAGAATAGAGCTAAGTAAATATTGGTCACAAATGTTATTTTCTTCTGTCCTTTTCCAACCCCCTTTCTGAAGAATAAAAAAGTAATTAATGCTTTCTATACTGTGTTATTTGTATGTTCATTGTGCAGTGGGAACGGTGGATAGAGGAGAAATTCTGTTTCCTTGACTTATAGTTACTCTGCAAAATGAGGCTATCTCCTTTGCTGTATAAGAAACATAGCTGTCTCATATATGCAATATTCTGTTGCTGAGTGTTAGGTTGGTCTGGATTCTTCAGTCATAACTGCTTGTGAGGGACAGTATTTACTGACTGTTGCTTAAGATTGTTTCCACAGAAACTAATGGAAGTCACTTTGAGCTGCTACACACCTGGGTAATAAAAACAGATCATGGACCTTTGCAATAAGTTTTGCAAGTATTTAATTAAAGTTGAATTTTCATTGTCTTTTGGAATACCTTGAAAAGAACTGACATCCATTCAAAGCAAGTATATTTGATTTGAATGCTTTTTCATTTAAAAAAAATGTGTGTACTCCTAGAATCAGAGAATGAGCTTATAAAATAGAATGTCAAAAAATAGAATGTTAATTAGAAGGAGTTTCAGAATTCATCTACTCTAGTCTCCCTTCTTTTACAGATAAAGGGACTGAGGCCCTGGGAGGTGAAGTGATTTTCCCCAAGGTTACCTGGAAAGTTAGTTACAGCTCAAGAGGAGAACCCAGGTGTGTCCAGTCCACTGCTTAACTCTCTTATACCTTACTGCTGTCTATTGAGGTGCTGCTGTATGATTTCTAGTCTCATTGACAGTTCACAACTCTGAGGGAATGATTTTAAAGTGTGTGTTATGATTTAGTTTTCTTAATTTTGAAAAGTTTCTGAATACTGGTTATGATCGATATGGCAAAATGTAAATAGTGAATTGCTTTATTAGCCATTAATTTATTTCACCAGAGGGTTGTGACATTGAGCTTCATTCATTCCTGGCAGAATGTAAATAATAAATTACTTTATTAGTCATTAATTTATTTCACCAGAGGGTTGTGACATTGAGCTTTATTTGTAATTTCTCTTTATGCTGACTGAGAGGGTTCACCAGCTTGTGGAACAATTGAGGTGTCTTGCATTTTACTTCATTTTTATTTGTTTTCATGTAGTTTTTTTTTTTAAATTGAAATATTGGTTGTTTTTTTCAGAATCTGTTTAGTTGTAGAAAAACTATCCCTGAATAGGCAATTAAAAAACTTCATAATCTAATTTTAGGAAACTATTTATTGAGATGTTAGATAAATTTACATGGCAATTAAAATTGAGAGAATGAAGTAATGAGACCAGGTTAGTGGTGATATAATCAAATATTGGTGTGAAATTGGAGGATCTATAAGTCTTTAATAAAGGTTCCTCTGCTTAAGTGGTGAATTGACTAGATGAATTTATCTTATCTATACCTAATTTGAATATTTCTTGCTTCAGGGTTATAGAGTCATTCAGGATCTTACAATCATACAGTATTAGAGTTGGAAATAACCTGAGAACATAGAATGTTAGAAGTGGAAAGAATTCTAAAATTGTCTTGTCCGTCCCCCTCATTTTGGAGAATGTAGGAAGCTTGGGCCCATAGAGATGAAATGCCTTTCTCAAGGTCACACAGCAAGTAAGTAAATGTAGTTGGTGTCTTTGTCTGATGCTCTTTCTACTACATGATGGTGTTCTTTAAGTGTAACCCTATTTGACAAGTAGCCTAGTGATGCAGGTGTTTGGTTTCCTGGTTATATTTAACATAACATGATACAGCTTTATTAGAAATATTATATTCATTAGCTCATACATCTTCAGTAGAATTCAAATGGATACAATTGTTTGTCTCAATAATAAAATCACAGCCCTTTTGAATTGTGTGACTTCATGGCTCATTTCCATTTGAAAAGTGAGAGTTCTGCGGCAGGTTGTGTAATAAATCCCCTGGCATTTCTAGGTCACTGATTAGGTGTAGCTCTTTACCGCTCTACACCTGCAGTTTTTTGCTCATCTGCAGTATTTTCCAGGTGCCAGGGCTTTTCATAATCTCCCATTGGTCTGCTCAGCTTTTAATCATTGAAATGAATTTAACCATTTCAGCATAGGTAACTACCCTCTGAAAGTCAGTGGAGAAGGAAGGATACATATAATTTTAGAAGCAGTTTAGCTGCCATGTATTGTTTTGTTTCTGCTGTCATAGTGTTCCAGAATCATGGAATGTCACAGTTGTAAGAGACTTTAGAACATAGAATACAATGTTAGAGCATTGGAACTAAAGGAACTAGGTTAGGATTCATTTAATACAGGGTTTTTTAACCTTTTTTGTGTCACAGACCTCTGACTGACGGGTGAAATCATTGGACCCCTTCTTAGAATGTTTTTAAATGCATAAAATAAAATACATAAGCTTATAAAGGAAACCAGTTATTGAAATACATATCATAATGTTTTGAAAAGAGTTCATGGACCCCAAGGCTAATAAACCCCTTATCATATCTGACTCTTTTCATTTTAATTGAGGAGAAGCTGAAGTCTAGAGATTTGAAGTGACTTGAGCAAGGTCACATAGCTAATTTAATGGCATTCAAAATTAGAGAAAATGTCTTCAGCCCATTTCTTCCTCTGTAAAATGAGGCAGGATTAGATGACCTCTGAGGCCCCTTCCAGCTCTAAATTTATGATTTTATAAATGGTAGTAAATATGGTTTTCTCTTAGAACAGGTATTTAAATGGCATGACTTTGGAAATGACTAATATTCTCTAACTCCCTTTTCCCCTTACCCCTTTCTGTCAGCTATGAGTCACTTAGGTATGTAGTTTTTGCACATAGTAGGCAATCAGTAAATAATTGCTCTGTAAAGTGTGAAAGCATTGCTCATTTATATTGTTATTTGATGTGAGTTCAAAGACTAAACATTGTATTGCTGATGTTATTTTATTTCGGGTTCCTATCACCCTTGCTGGAAATGAAAATTCTTGGATTTATAAATTAAAAGGGAATGAGAGGAGATACTTGTGAAAGGGAAAATGTAGGTTATTCTTCCGCTTTTCTATTTAGTTACAGAATAACCTGGAACACACCAAATATTATGCATAGTAATCAGTTTTCTTCCTGGTTACACAACAAACTGTATTACAACTTAATGAGATTGTAAGGTATATGGAAAGAGCATAGCCTTTAGGAATTAGAAGGCTTGAGTTCAAGTTGTGGCCCTGGCACTCATTTATTATATGACCATATGCAAGTTATTTCCTCTCTCTTGGCATTATTCTCCTGTTGTCATAGCACTATTTTTGTGCTAGACATTAACCTTTCATGCTTACTAGCTCTGTGTCCTTGAAAACAGTCATTTAACTTTGAGTCTTAGTTATCTATAAAATAGGGATAACTGTACTCCTTTACTTACCTCATAAGATACCTGGGAGGAAAGTATTTTGTACATCTTAAAAAATCTGTATAGAAATGGGAGTTACTATTATATATACTTCTTCTGATCCTGACATTTGTGTTCACAGAACCATTCAGTGGCTTTGTTGTTTTATGATGAAGTCCAAACTCCTTAAAATGATATTCAAGACCATCCTTATTTTGTCTACTGTAATCAATATTTTTCCAGTTTTATCTCCTATAACCTTGATCCACATGCCAAAACTATATGACTTCTATTTCCTTCTTTTAGGCTGTTTTGTTTCAACTTTGTTAACAGTCTTTCCCATGCCTGATGTATTTCTCCTGCATCTCTGACTATGGAAATCTTGTCCATTCTTCAAGGCCTAGCTCAAGCACCATCTTCTCCAAGAAATCTTCTTTGACTTTTTTGCCTTCCTATTCTACCCAGTGAGGTTTCTTTCTTAGTATTTTGTACCCTCAACACATTTACTTTATTTTCTGCACTACAGGTTTTCCCTCCTGTGTTAATGTTTGTGCCTTTTTGTGTTGTATCTCTTGCTGGATTATAAACTTTATGAAGGCAAAGACTATGTATTAATCATCTTTTTATCTCCTCTAGGACCTACCACAGGTTTTGATATAAAATAAGACACCTAAATGGTGATTGAATGAGCAAGAGAGTTGTGCTAGATTCCATGACAACAGCAACCATATAGACTTTCCTTTTTAATTCTGTAGCATCGTGCATGGTATCCTGAGTCAGATAGTCCTTTAATAATTTTTTTGTGAGGGCAGCTAGGTGGTGCAGTGGATAAAGCACTGACCTTGGAGTCAGGAGGACCTGAGTTCAAAATAGGCCTCAGACATATAAGCTTTGTGACTCTGGGCAAGTCACTTTATCCTGATTGCCTTCCTTTCTTCCCTCCTCCCCCACCCCCATTTATTTTTGGTGTGAAATAGATATGATGCTAGCTTCTGAATTCCATTATTAGCTTTATATTTATGGTATTCTTCAATCTCTAAGTTCAGAGATTACATATTTGTCCCATGTTGTGTATGACATCCATATGAGATAAGTGATATGCTCCCATACTTTTTTTTACATGTGGAGAAACTGAGATACAAGGAACAGGTGTTAGCAGCCTTTCAGAGAAAACTTACCTGAAATATTCTGCCAAGGTGCTGATTCCTCAAAGGAAAGAATACGTGATTTGAGGTTAGAGTCTCTTTGTTAAGTACCAGCTCTTCTACTAGCTGTGTGACTTGGACAATTCAGTTAATCATTTAAACAATATTAAGCACTTGCTTTGTGTAGGTACTTCTCTTTTTTTGGGAGGTGGGAATTGATTGATTAACTGGGTTATGAGAATGGCAGTTGAGGGAGTTACTATGGGATAGCTTTAACATCATTCAGTAAGCATTTACTCACCTGCTGCAGCATATGAGGCATTATGCTAGGTATTAGGGATTGAAAGACAAAAATCAAATAGCTTCTTCTTCCTAGGAGTGTACTTATCAGACCAGACGTGCAAATATAAGTGTCTTCAAACTATGCAAAATATATATGAGGTAATTTTTAGGGGGCAAGACATTAGTAACTTGGGGAATTGGGAAAACCACACAAGAGGTGATGTTTCAGGTGAACTTTGAAGGAATTTAGGGATTCTAAGAGGTAGAGGCAAAGAATGTAGGCATAGGGGACTATAAAGAGGCCATGGTCACACACAGGATCAGATAGTGATGGGAGATACAGTATTGTGTGGAAGGAACAGTAAGTAAATCAGAATGGTTGAAATACAAGATAGAATTCAAGGAGGGGAGTAACTATATAGTCCTGGAAAAGTAAGTTGGAGGCAGATTGTGAAGGACTTTGAATGCCAAACAAAGAAGTTTGTATTTCATTCTGAGGTGGTTGAGTTTATTAAGAAATTGAATAATTATAGTCAGATTTATGTTTTTAGGATATCACTTTGGCAACTTTGTGAAGGGGGGATTGGAGAGGGGAGAAGCCTGGAAATGGAGGCCAATTAGGCTATTGAAAGAATGAGTGAGGGTGGTATAAACTGGAGGAGGGGATAGGTGAGATATGTTGTGGAGACAGAGTTAGACAAGATTTGGCACCTAGACATGGGGGATGAGGGAAAGTAAAGAGTTGAATATGATAGGATTGTGGACCTAGGTGAATAGTTTGAGGAGGAGAGAAGATGAATTCTGTTTTAGACTTGTTAAGTTTGAGATGCCTATGGGACATCCACTTGGAAATGTTCAGTAGACAGTTGGTGATGTGGGCCTGTAGTTTAGGGGAAAGATTAGGGATGCATATAGAGATCTAATAGACATCTGTGCAGAGATGGTAATTCAACTTCTGAGAATTGATGAGGTCCCTAAGAAAGAATATGAAGCTAAATTTCTTAACCTGGGGTCTGTGAACTTAATTTAATTTTTTGAGGCAGGGTTACATGACTTGCCCAGAGTAACATAGCTAGTAAGTGTCTGAGTTCAGATTTGAACTTGGGTCCTTTTGATTCCAGGGCTGTTACTTTATCCACTGTGTCACCTTGCTACTCTGGGTCTGTGAACTTTTTAAAAAGTTTTTTTCCAATTCTGAGTTCTTCCTCTCTTCTTCCCGTCTTGTACCACTTGAGAAAGCAAAAAAAACCAACATGTATGTATTGCCATGCCAATCAAATTTCTACATCTCTTACCTCGCCCCAGTTATGCTTCATTTTGGACTTGAGTCCATGAGCTCTCTATCTGGATAGTATGTTTCAGAATGTATCCTTTGGTATTATAATTGGTCATTATCTTGATCAGAGTTCCTAAGTCTTTCTTTAACACTATTGTTGTATGAATTGTTCTGATTCTGTTTGCTTTGCATCAGTTGTGAATTTGTATTTTAAAAATATTTTAATAAATGTATTTTAATGTTTGTAATCCTATGCATTTTATTTTATATGCATTTAAAAACGTTATTCTGAGAAAGGCTTCACTAAACTGGCCAAAGGGATCCATGAGACAGACAGACATCCACACCCACACTAACACATGCCTATGTGTGCACACATGCAAAACAGTCTGTCCATGACAGGTAAGAATCTCTGGTTCTTAATAGAGAGGAGAGTCCAGGATAGCGTCTTGAGGTGCACTCAGAGTTAGGGGCTGCAGCATCCAGCAAAGGAGACTGAGAAGGAGCAAGCACGCAGGCAAGAGGAGAGCCAAGAAAGCAGTATCATGAAAACCTAGAGAGAACAGTATCCCAGACGATAGCTTATCTAGGAGGATAAGGGTAGTCCAAACTGTCTAATGCTGTAGAGAGGTCAAGAAGGATGAATGTTGAGAAAAAGCAGTGGGATTTGGCAGTTAAAAAGATCCTTGGTAAATTTGGAGAGCTATTATATTCAGGTAATAAGATCTAAAGGTAGATTGCATGTAGTTTAGAAGTAAGAAGAGAGTAAGTGGAAGCAAGGAGAGTGGATAGCTTTTTCTAGGAATTTGGCTTTGAAAAAGGAGATATAGGATGATAATTTCAAGAGATATAAGGGTCAAGTAAAATGTTTTTGTGTATGAGGGATACCTGGGGGGGTTTGTAGGCAGCAGGAAATAAACCAGTATTTACAGAGAGATTGGAAGTTAGAGGGAATGATTCTATGGGATCAAGGGTACAAATTCTCAGTGAAAGAATCTCTCATCTGATGAAATACAATACTTGAGATGATAGAACAATTGTTGATCAGTGGTGAGGACCCACATGAAGTCATACTCTGATAGACCCTTGTAATGGTTGAAAACGTTTCCTCATCTACAGAATGCGGATAATAAATCTTGCTTTGCATTTGTTTGTGAGGAGAGTCCTTTTAAACTATAACATGCTATAGAAATTATCATAAACAAGTGCAAGAACAGAAGTGAGCTCAGGGACAGGCCAGAAGTTTTCCAGAAGTTGATGTGTCCTAGGGAAAGCAGAATGAATCATAGAGGGCACCTGGACCACCTACAAACATGTATAAACCCCTTCCTGCAGCTTGGGCTACATTGAATCTCTAGTTTGTCCCGTGCACCATAGGTTAGTTATCTCCCTATTTCATTCAGTTCCATTCAGCAAATATTTATTAAGTCCCTTGTGCTAGGCATGGGGAGAGATAGAAAGTTTATATAAGGTATATATATAGTTCTTTTATTGTGTTGAATGATACCTGACATTTTAATAATGCTTTAAGGTTTATCTCTTTTTAATCTTTTTTAGTTATATTGTTGATACTATTGGTATTCACATTTTTTAGATAGGAAAGCTAAGAAGTTAAATGATTATCAGTGCTTATGCAGCTAATAAGTGTCGGTCACCCAGCCTCTTTAGTTTTCTTTTTAGTGTGCCATGTTGCCTGCTACCATACAGTGCTGGAGATGGGGATGGGAATGAGGGTGATGAAGCAGCATTGTATAGTGAGTACAGAGCTAGCCTAAGAGTCATAAAGATCCAGATTCATGGGCAAGTCACTTAGTCCTTCAGTACCCTGGGCAATTCTATAAGATTGTAAGTTGTAGAATAGTTGCTGCTTTGCATTGGTATTGGTAGCTTTCTCACCAAAAGTTCCCTACATTGGTGAAATCACAGATTTGTCCCCATGTGCAGTAGTGCATCACGTAGGTACAAAACATGTCTGAGAGTCATTAACTAATTTTAGAGGTCACTGAAGGCTTTATAGAGAAGGTCCTGCATGAATTGGGCTTTAAAAGATTAGTAGTGAATTTGGTAGGTAAAGAAAAGGAGACAAGACATTCCAGGCATAGGGACAGTGTGAGCAAAGACATGGAGATGACTTCTGTTCCAAAACTTGACAAAAAGTCATCCCAAAGCCCATGTGCAAAAAGAAAAGAGAGCAGACAATAGAGCTAGTGCCAGTGCATTCATTCCAGTTTGTAGCCTTGCAGTGAGCCAGAGACACATGTATCCTGCGGGGTTCTCTGTTAGGAGGCAGTGTGACAGGAGGACTCTCAAAAATATTTTGAGATGCCATTGGTTCATGAAGATCCAGTGCTCCTAACCTGAAAGATTAACTTTTAGTAAAAAAGATAACCTCAGAAGAGAACGGGGCCCCTAACACTAGGTGGTAGAGGTCAGAGTAAGAATCCAGGTGATGCAGGGTGAGACTAAGCAGAACCTACCATTCAACCCCAGGAACATACCAGGGGAAAAGACCCACTTTAGGAACTAATGCTGGAGAAATGAAATAACTAAAGACACCAACCAGTAAAAAAAAAAAAAAAAAGTTATTGTAGATCTATAGATACCTCAATACAAGGAGAGTGTCATTCTCCTGGGACTCGTGAGCAGGAACTCAAAGGGAAAAAAGTGTATTTTCTACCAGGATTACATGAATATATATTTTTAAAAAAATGAAACTAGAGATTAAAACAAGCACTGGAGGAGAGAATTGAAAGTAGAGTAAATAGAAGGGACAAATCTCACCCAAGTAGCAGAATCCATAAAAAACTACACTAGGCCAAATAAATCAATGATAGGTACAAAACATGTCTGAGAATGTTAAAAGTTTGGAAAAAAAATAGTGGAAGAGATATAGTAAGAAAAATATTTGATCAAGAAAACAGATTAGGAAGAGGTACTTTCAAACTCAGTCACTGAAAACCCAAGATTGTAAAAGAACTTGTGTACT
The DNA here is from genome assembly GCA_028627135.1 of Pseudochirops cupreus. Taxonomy (NCBI): domain Eukaryota; kingdom Metazoa; phylum Chordata; class Mammalia; order Diprotodontia; family Pseudocheiridae; genus Pseudochirops; species Pseudochirops cupreus. Next base: position 257,230,316 of record CM053581.1, read on the forward strand.
GTAAAAATTCATAAATGAAAATTGCTCATATCTGTTAGAACTAGAGGACAAAGTGAACATAGAACCCGCTGATTACCTGTTGTGGAGGTGTCAAACATGGTCCTTAGGCCACAAGGCCACATGTGGCCTACTAGATTCTCGAGTGAGTTCTGAACCAGATAATTGGGAAATATTTGTTATAATAAATAAAACTGCAATAAAACATAGATAACAATATGTTTTAAAAACTAAGTCAATATGTGACCCTCAGTAATTCTTATGTATGGATTAGTAGCCCTTATTTTTATTTGAGTTTGATACCACTGACCTACTAAAAGGAACCTGAAAAGAAAGTCTGAGGAATGTTTAGCTAAAGTCTTGAGGTTCCATGTTACAGGAAAAATACTGCAAGAATCCAGAAAGTAGAACTTCCAAGTACTAAAGAGTCATTATCAGTATTACACAAAAGCTGGAAGTTTCTATAGTGAGAGGAGACCTTGGAATACATTATTTCAAAAGGCAAAAGCAGAATCTTCAAATGAAGAACTTATTTTGCAGTATAGTCCTCCAGGGGGAAAAATGGATTTTTAATGGAATAGAAGGCTCTCCCTCCCCTCCTTCCCATCTTTCTCTTCCCCTTCTCCCAGCTATCCTTTTCTTTTCCTTCCCTTTCTTTCTCTCCCTTCACCTTTCTTTCCTTCCTCTCTTTTCTTCCCTCCCTCTCTCCTTTCCCTCCTTCCTTTCTTCCTCCATCCCCCCCCCCCTTAATCATGGAATGTCCCCCTCCTCTCCTTCCCCTGCCCTTATAAACATTTATATTCAAGCAAAACACATTTTTGCATTGGCTATGCCCTGTCCCCCCAATTTGTCTTATTCTATTCTCTGAGCTTCCTTAACCTCTCTCAGGAGGTCCTTGGGAATCATGGTTAGTCATCACACCAATCAGAATTTCTAGGTCTTTTCAATTTAAATTATAGTTATAATATTGTTGCTGTTTAAGTTCTCTTGGTTCTGTTTACTCTATATCAGTTCATACATGTGTTCTCTAAAATTGTCCCCTTCATAATTTTTTATAGCACAGCAATATTCTATCCATATTTTCATACCATAACTTGTTTAGCTATTTGCCAAATGATTCCTTCCTTCCCTCCCTGCCCAGTTTCCAGTTCTTTGCCATAGCAGGAAAGAACAAACTTATATTTTTATATATCCTTAGTTTGTTTTGCTTAAACTTGATTCTTCTCTTAATCCACCCTTCCTCTCATATCCCTTTCTCCCTCTTGCTTGTATAATGAAATATATTTCTGTATACAACTGTGTGTGTGTATGTTCTTTCCTCCTTTGAACAGATGAAAATGAAGTTCAAGTGTCACCTGTTCTCCCATTCCTTCCTCCTTATTTGTATAGACTTAAACTTGCACACCCTGATTATGTGAGATAATTTTCCCTAACCTTCCTCTCCCTTTCCCTTATTAGTTATTCCTTTTCCCTTCTTCTTTTGGTATTATCAGAAAATAACAGAACTACTCTTCAACCCTCTTTTGAATTAGACGTTCTTTATGACCCCTAATGGATGATAGGGTTTGGAGGAGAGGGGGGGAAGGAGAACAGGACATATACATCATTTTTCTGTATTATAATGTAAATTGTTTATATTTGTTTAGTCTCTATGATAACTCACATTTACTTTGTTAAGTTTTTCTTGATTCCTGTGTTTGTATTTCAAAATTTCTATGTAGCTCAGGTTTTTTCATTAGTAATATATGGAAGTCCTTGATTTCATTGAAGGCTCAGTTTTCCCCCTTTAGGTATATTCCTTTTTACTGAATAAGTTATTCTTCTTGTAAGCCTATTTATCCTTTGCATTCTAGAATATTGTATTCCAAGATCTCTGCTTCTGTTCATGGTAGATAAATTTTTTGTGATCCTTACTGCTTATTGGTACTTGAAGGCTACTGTCAGTATTTTTCTACGACATGAAAACTCTGGATGTTGGCCATAATGTTTCTGGCAGTTTTCATTTTGGTTGTTTCTTTGAAGAGGTGACTAGTGATCCTTTTATATTTCTACTTGGCTCTAGTTTTAAGAGATCTGGGCAATTTTTTTTTATAACTTATTGAAATCTGATGTCTAGGCTTTTTTCCCCCTTCTCCTGTGCTCAAGGCTTTTAGGTAGTCCAATGATTCTTAAATCTCTTCTTGGTTTTTTTCCCAATCTCTTTACTTTATTTTAATATTTCTTGTTGTCTCATGGATTTATTAGCTTCTGGTTAATCCATAATAATTTTCAGCGAGTTTTGTTACTTGATTAAGATTTTATAACTCTTATGCTACACTGTCACCTAACCCTTTCCAGTTCTCTTTTCCATAACTCTCATTTCTCTTTCAGTTTTTTCTCTAGCACTCTTGTTTCATTTATAAAAAACATTTTACTTGGGGTGGCTAGGTGGTGCAGTGAATAGAGCACTGGCCCTGGAGTCAGGAGGACCTGAGTTCAAATTTGGCCTCAGACACTTAACACAAAAACTAGCTGTGTGACTTTGGGCAAGTCACTTAACCCCAATTGCCCTCCAAAAAGCAAAATAATAAAAACAAAACATTTTACTCATTTTTTAAACAAAAACCCAAAACCTCTTGCATCACTTCCTGGAATTCCACTTATGTTTGTGCCTATGCTTATTTTTTTTTTAAGCTTTGTTCATAGATGTTTTGGAGTTATTCTCTTCTGCTTGGTTTGTGTCTTGAGCATCTCTGTCACCATAATAGCTTTTAATGTTGGTATTCTTTTTTCTGTTTACTCATTCTTCCCAGTTTAATCCCTGATTTCAGAATTAATGTTAGGGACAGGCTCTCCTCAGTTATGTAGGGAATGTCTGTTGCTGCTGATACTGAGTGTTGTGTATTCCAGGATTACAAGGATAGACCAGGCTGGGTCTTTGGAAGATTGCAGTTTTCCCAAATTGATCTGATCCAAGACAAAATCTGATTGCTACCCCCAGAAACATTCGAGTAACTCTGTACGTGCCTGACCTGGATTTGGGTAGGAGCAATACTGTGGATTTTTCAGATTGGAAGTTTCAGTAGGTTGCTGCTGAATTTAGCCATCTCTAAAGTTCTGTTTTTTCAGAATGACAGAACAAAAGACTTTGTTTTGGTCTGGGAAGCTGGAACTGAGACCCAGCTCTGCTGGGTTTGCTTCTAAACTTACTCCTTGTTTGGTATACAGGATAGGGTCTGTGATTGTTCTTCATCCTGGAATGCCACTACTGGGCATGGATCCCCCTTCTCAGTCTTTATTGAATCTGTGATCTGGAACTGGGTAATGAGTGTCAGAGCTGCTAGTTGCGCCTCTTCCTCCACTCTACACATACTTAGGCCCTCTGTATTGGATCTGGGACCTCTTATTTCCATGGTGCAAAGTCTTTGCTGCACTGTGGAACGCTGCCTGCCTGCTAGTGCTTCTGGTCAGACCCCCATCCCCAGTGTTTTCAGACCTCTCTCTCCTAGTGCCAACTTAACCTGCAGAAGTGACTATGATTTTTATTGGCTTTCTTGATTTGAATTTTGTCTGGTGCATTTTCTAGATCTGTTTAGATGCATTTAGTGGGAGTGCAGGGGATAATACCTTGATGTACTTTTTTTTGGAGGGGGGAAGGCAAAGCATTTGGGGTTAAGTGACTTGCCCAAGGTCACACAGCTAGTGTGTCAAGTGTCTGAGGACCGATTTGAACTCGGGTCCTCTTGACTCCAGGGCCGATGCTCTATTCACTGTGCCACCTATCTGCCCCAGTTACTGTACTTCTTGGTACTTCACCATCTTGGTTTTGCTTCTGGAATAGAGTACTTTGAAGCATTTCTGATGAAAAGACCAGAGCTGAATTGGAACTTTGAAATATTAATCGGAGAGTATAGAAAAACCTTGGAAGGTAAATGTATTCAAGCAACTAGAAGGACTTTTGTGTAATGTAGTAAAGTTAGCAGTCAGTTATTGTGCACTTAGCTATGTACCAGGCAGTGTAATAAGCTCTAGAGTTACAAATATAAACAATAAGACAATTCCTGTTGTTGAGAAGCTAACATTCTAATAGAGGGAGAAGAAACAAGTGTCTCTTTAGAACCTAATCTCTTTTAAAGGGTATTGAGGAGAGTTAAGTAAGAAAAAGAGGACCTAAAGAAGGGATTGGTTCTGTTCTGAAGGTTTTAAAGGGAGAAAGAGAAGGGGAAGGATAAAAGGGACATATGAACGTAGAAAGAAAGAAGGAGGTGAAATTTACTACCTCATCTTTTGAATGAATGAGAAAAGTATACAAAGGTGAAGTCAGGGGAGTGGGGGGTGTTAATCTGATGAACCTCACTTTTTCTGAAATAGATGAGAGTTACATAGCTTGATGTAAAAATAAATCAAACTCAGTAGGAAAAGAAGTGAGGATGGGAGAAAGGGTTGAGAAGTAGGATAATTAGGGAAAGGGAATAGTTTCAAATGAAATTTCATGATCTGTAGCAGTGGTTCCCAACCTTCCTAATGCCACGACCCTTTAATTCTTGTATGTGGGCATATCTGCATGTGTGTGGATCCGCCTGTAGATGGAGAGAGGAGCGGTGTCTTGGTTCCTAAGACCATTGCAAATATGTTTTCTGATGGTCTTAGGTGACCCCGTTCAACTCCCAAAGGGGTCATGACCCACAGGTTGAGAACCTCTGATCTATAGGCAGGTATTAAAAGGGGTGTGTGAAAGAAAAAAAAAACACCTAGATTTTAAAGGTGAGATGCAAGTAATTGGTGAATAACTGAATAAATTGTATATGTAATGGTTTATTATTGCACCACAACAAATTATGAAAGAAAAAATTTCAGATTCCTGGGTAGTACAAATTGAAGCAGAGTGAATTGAGCAGAAGGAGAGAACAATTAAAGGACAGCAACAAGGTAAAGGAATACACATTTTTAAAAATAGTAGCTTATTTTTGCAATTACATGTAAAGATAGTTGTCAGCATTCATCTTTTTTTTTAAGATTTTGATTTCCAAATGTTTTCTCCCTCCCATCCCTCATCCCCAAGACAGCAAACAGTCCGATATAGGTGTACATGTACAATCATGTAAATATATTTCCGTGTTAGTCTTTCCATGTTAGTCATGTTGTGAAAGAAGAAATAGAACAAAAGGGAAAAGCCACACAAAATAAACCCCAACAGTAAAAGTAGTATGCTTCAATTAGCATTCAGACTCCATAGTTCTTTCTTTTTTTTTTTTTTGGAGAGGGAAGGGCAGGGCAATTGGGGTTAAGTGACTTTCCCAAGGTCACAGGGTTAGTAAGTGTTAAGTGTCTGAAGTCAAATTTGAACTCAGGTCTTCTGAATCCAGGGCCGGTGCTCTATTCAGCTGTCCCCTCCATAGTTCTTTCTCTGCATGTCGTTAGCATTTTCTGTTAAGAATTTTTTGTCTTAGGTCATTGTATTGTTGAGAAGAGATAAGACTGCCATAGTTGATCATCACACAAGTTGCTATTACTGTGTACAGTGTTTTCCTGGTTCTGCTCACTTCACTCAGTATCCATTCATGTAAGTCTTTCCAGGTTTTTCTGAAAGCATCTTGCTTATCATTTCTTATAGCTCAGTAGTATTACATTACATTCATATACCACAACTTGTTCAGCCATTCCGCAAATCTTATTCATTCCTTCAATTTCCAGTTCTTTGCCACCACAAAAAGAACTGCTATAAATATTTTTGTACATGTAAGTCCTTTTCTCTTTTTTATGATCTCTTTGGGATACAGACCTAGAAGTGGATCAGAGGGTATGCACAGTTGTATAGCCCTTTGGGAACAGTTCAAAATTGTTCTCCAGAATGATTGGATCAGTTCACAACACCAAAAATGCATTAGTGTCTCAATTATCCCCCATCTTTGTCATTTTCTTTTTGTCATATTAGCCAATCTCATAGGTCTGAGGTGGTAACTAGAGTTGTAATTTGCACTTCTCTAATCAATAGTAATTTAGAGTATTTTTCCATATGACTGTACATAGCTTTCATTTTTTCCTCTGAAAACTGCCTGTGTGTATCCTTTGACCATTTCTCAATTAGAGAATGACTTGTATTCTTATAAATTTGACTCAGTTCTCTGTATATTTTAGAAAAAGAAACCTTTATCAGAAACACTGGCCTTTGAAGCCCAGTCTTTGTATTGGTGCCATTTCCCGTATTTTTAGAACCATATATACCTTAGGTCGTTTTTATAACTTGAAAATAGCCTAGAGGTTTGATTCAAACTTACTCTAGGGAAAAAACAAAAACATTTTCCCCAAAATAGAGCAGGTATTTCTATAGCACTTTTAGGATATTTAATAGTTCATGATGTGTTTACATTTAACATATTCTTTAAAATATCTGAAGCAATATACATCTTATTTGTTGGTTAAAAAAACTAGTTCACTAGCTTGATTTAAATGTATGACCTTTAAAAAAAAATAAAATGTATGACCTTGAGGTAGGTATAAAACATTAGTTTCTTCTTTCATGTTTAGAATATTAGTGGCATAGAATATACTTTTGTCATTGTTTTAAGAGTCTTTTTTTCCTTACTTTAGGTGGAAAGAGTTTGATTATTTTTAAAAAAGTAAATTGCAGTCAGCAGAGCACAATTGTTGAGAGTAAAATACAAAATCAGATTTTCTTCATTTAAGATAATTTATATTGTCCCATATTTTTCAGGCCACTTGGAGGTGTGAGTTTTGTTTTAGATTTATAATGATAAATAAAAACTTTTCCATGGCTTATATATTTTGCACAGAATTAAAAAGGAGAAACTAGGTCATATGTAGATTCTGAAAGCTGGGACAAACCTTAGAAAACAGGATATTTTAGCTGGAAGGGTTATTAGACATAATCTAGTCCAGACTTCTGATTTTACAGACGGGAAAACTGAAGCCCATAGAAATCAAGTGAATTGCCCAAGGTTCCACAATTGTTGAGTGTTGGAATCAGGACAGTAAACCAGGTCTTCTGCCTCTTTGTTGGGTTTTCCAGTCTCCTGTGATGCTGCCTCCTATTTCCTTCTGAGTATGTGTGGTTATAATCTCTGTTGAGGAAGTAACCTTTTAGTCTTTATAATGGACTTTATAATAATCAGAGAAGATAATAACATGTTGTTTCCTAAGAATAACTTAAGTTTCTTCATTTAGTGTTGTTGTTGAGTAGTTTTAGTCTTATCCAGCTTTTTGGGGTCAAGATTCTGGAGTGGTTGACCATTTCCTTCTCCAGCTCATTTTATAGCTGAGGAAACTGAAGCAAACAAAAGTTATGTGACTTGTGCAGGCCACAGGTAGTAAATATCTGAGGCCAGATTTGAACTCAGGAAAGATGAGTCTTCCTCACTTTACTTCCTCACTTCCTTACTTCAGACCGAGCACTTGATTTACTGTGCCACCTATCTGCCCCCTTCATTTAATATCAATGAGCCTTACTTAGATTTTAAGCTCGTCAAGGAAATTGTCTTGGTTTCTTATGATTAGTACTACTAGTAATGAAACTTCACTGGTTTTTGAATTTTTAAGACAGTCTTGACTGCTTTCTGAGAGTCCAACTTAACTAAATTCAGAGAAGCTATTCACTGAAAAATTGACTTCCAGATATATTTTTGGCCATATTGATCCTAGTAAGTGTCTAGAGTCCATATAAAGTAGAACCACTGAAAAAATAGAAGAATTCAAAATTATCAGTAGTAATAGTATTTTTTGGCAGCTGGGTGGCACAGTGGTTAGAGTACTGGGCCTGAGGTCAGGAAGACCTGAATTCAAATGGGACCTCAGATACTTAATACCTGTATGACCCTGGGCAAGTCGTTTAACTCTGTTTGCCTCAGTTTCCTCACTTGTGAAATGAGCTGGATAAGGCAGTGGCAAACTACTCCAGTATCTTTGCCAAGAAAACTTCAAAAAGGGGGTCACAAAGAGTTGGACATGACTGAACAACAAATAGTTTCTAGTTCTCTAACACTTCAGAAAGTACTAAGCACTTGACTCACAAAAATGGAATAAGTTAGGTAGTATAAATATTATTGCCATTTTACAGATTAGGGCGCTGAGATTTAGAGAAGAAAGGGACTGACCCAAAAATCACAAAGAAATTAAGTGGCAAAAATAGGTTTCCAATTCAAGTCTTCTAATTAGTCCAATGCTAAAGGAAAAGAAAGATTCATTTTAGATTTCTTTAGAGGTTAAGGGAACTTCAGGCAAGCTAGGATTCAGTATGAAACTATCAAGAACACTACCCTTTTCTCTTATACAAGATTTGTAACTGACTGACAGGTATGTAGTGGAAAGACCAATTCCTAGACAGGGAGTTAGTAGATCTCAGTGAGAATTGTACAACTTTTGATATGTTCAGACCACTTAAATACCATTAAGATAGCAGCATAGTGAAAGGGACACTGGATTTGGGAATCAGATTTAGTTTGAATCCTGGCCTTGCTATTTACTACCTATGTGATATTCTTTAGATCTTTCTTTTCTCCTGTGTACAACCAAGGGGCTGGCTAACTGATAATTATTCAGTTCCTTTCCAGCTCAAAATACTGCTATCTTTTCAGAGCAAGCAAGTAGCTTGATCATCATTATGCTCTGAGTAGTCAGGATTTTAGTGTTAGAGTGAGAACTATAACTTGAATCTTCTGATTCATCTTGATCCAAGATTCTTTTTCCAAACTTTAACCATACTGACCTGCTTACATCTCTTGTTAATTTGTTTTGTGACCTTGGGTAAGTCACTTACCCTCTATTTCCCTTTACTCCTCTAAAATGAGTGAGTTACTGTCCTAGATCGTCTTGAAGGACTGTTCTAGTTCTAATGATCTCTGTGTCTTGTCTAACCACAAAACAGCATAAATGCAGATATAATGGAATTCTTGAAGTTATTGTTTTTGCTTTTGCCCTTGGATTCATTTCATTGTGTTGCTAATGGACTATATTTCTGCAACTTTCAAGGTATTTCCTGAAGTTTATCTTCCATTTCTTAGAAATGCTTGGGAAATAGTCCCCATTGATTATGATATTAACCTGAAAGAACAGATAGAATTTCCTCTAAGAATTGGTGATGGTTGATTAGTACCTTTCTTAAAAGACATTAGTGGCTAGGTGATGTAGTGAATAGAGCACTGGCCCTGGAGTCAGGAGGACCTGAGTTCAAATCTAGCCTCAGACATTTAACACTAGCTGTGTGACCTTGGACAAGTCACTTAACCCCAAATGCCCTTCCTTCCTGCCTCCCAAAAAAAAGAAACCAAACCCCAACAAACAAAGACATCAGTTTCCCTTCAGTATGCATTGCATCAGAGCCCTATAATACAAGGACCTAAGAAATGCACACAATTTGGGCTGATGTTCTAGATAAAATAATAATTACCAGGGCTGAGGAAAGTCCACAGTGACTTTGCAGACCAGGGTGCTCTTCCTTGCTTTAGTGTTCTATATTTAGATAGCACTGTGGATAGAGCTCTGGACCTGGAATCAGGAAGACCTTGAGTTCAAATCCAACCTCAGAAATTTAATAGCTGTGACCTTGGTCAAGTCACTTAGATGCTCTGTCTCAGTTTCCTTAGCTGTAAAATAGGCTAATAATAGTATCTGTCTTACAGGTTGTTGTGAGGATGAAATGAAAAAATATTTGTGAAGTGCTTAGTACTTGGCACATAGTAGGTACTTAACAAATACTGTGTCCTTTCCCTTCCCTTCCCTTTCCTTCCGTTCATAACCACTTCTAGCTCTTACTCAAGCTTATGTGATAACAGAGTGCATTGGGAAAGATGTTGAACTCAGAATCAGAGGGTTCTAATCTTGCTTCTACGATGTATTTCCTATGTCAGGGTAACAAACATTTGTTAAATTACTACTGTGTTAGTATTAGTTAACGGACTAGGTAATAAGTACCTATTACGTTCTAGGCAACTCTACTTGCTATTTGATGGGGATACAAAGACTGGTAAAAGACAGTTGTTGCTCCTAAGGAACTTATGGTCTAATGGGGGAGACAACATGCAAATAATTATGCACCAACAAGATACGTCATATAAATTGGAGATAGTTAAAGGGAAAAAGCACTAGCATTAAAGGGCGGTTGGGAAAGATTAATTGCAGAAGATGGGACTTTAGTTGATACTTGAAGGAAGTCAGGAAGTAGAGATGAAAAGGAAAAGAGTTCTAGACCTGAAGGACTAGAAGTGAAAATGTGCATAATCGTGAGATGAGTTCCTAGTTTGAAGAACAGCAAGGACTTGTTACTGGACTTGTGTACTTACAGTTAGAAGACTGAAAAGATAGAAAGGGGCCAAATTATGGAGGGCTTAAAGAACCAAACAGGATTTTATATTTGATCATGGAGGCATTAATGAGCCACTGGAGTTTATTGACTAGGGAGGTGACAGTTTGACAGCTAAATGGAGGGTGGAGAAACTTGGGGAGATATTTGAATCAGGGAGACCAACCAGGTCATGTAGTCAGTATCAGAGGAGAGAATGGAGTTATATGAGAGGTATTATGAAGGTAGAAAATGACAAGACTTAGCAACTGATTGAATATGGGGAATAAGAGAGAAAGTTAGGAGTTTAGGATGATACCTGGGTCATGACCCTGAATCACTAGGAGTAGGATGGTACCCTTTAAAATAATAGAAGCTGGACATGGGGGTGGATGGGTGGAGGGAAAAGACCTATGTTAAGGTCGGAAGTTAAGTTGTCTACAAGACATCTATTCTGAGATATCTAGTAGGCAGTTGGAGAAGTGAGACTGGAGGTCTGTTGAAGCCTGTGAATCTCTTCTCAGAATAATATTTTGAAATGCATAAACTACAATGGAAGGATTACAAAGGAAACTACAAAAAAAAGTTCATCGATCCCAGTGTAAGAACCCCTATATATAAGCAATGGGGAACGTTTGAAGGTCTTGAATAATATTGATACGGTCCAAAAGAACACAGTTTGGTGTAGTGTAGCATTATTGAGTTTGGAGACAGGAAGTGGTCGAGTTCAGATTTAGCCTTTTCTTTTGGTAGTTGGGTGACTATAGGCCAGTCACTTAAACTTTCTGAACTTTGTTTCCTTATCTGTAAAATGGATATGGTAATATTTATGAGCTTGTTTTGGTCAAATGAAATAACATTCAAAGTGTCTTATCAACTATAAGTGATATGTCAAAGTCAGTTATTATCTTGGTAGTTGTGTTGATGTATGGATTGCACAGACCAGCGGCAGGGAGACCAGTGAGGAGGTTGTTGTAGTATTATAGTGCAGGCAAGCAGTAATGAGAACTTGAACTGGAATATTGACAGTGTTAGTTGAGATGAGGGAGTTGTATTGTGAGAGTTTACAAGGTAGAAGCAGTAGGTGTTGGCAATTGATTGTATATGGGAGCGGGTGGTTCTGGGGAGATGATGGTTAAGGGAGACTAAAGGTTACAAATGACTTTGAGACTTTGAACCTGGGTAAATGATGTTACCATCATCACAAATAGGGGAATTGAGAAGAGGAGAAACAGGCTTTGGACAAGGGAATTTAAGTTTTAGGCAGCTTGAGTTTTGAAGTGCTAGTGGTATATCCAGGGGGAGATGTCTAGAAAGCAGAAGCAAATTTGGGACTGGAGGTTTGGAGAGAGATCAGGATAGGATAATGTAAGTTATAAAGGAAAAACATGTACTTAGAGTGCATATCTGGTTGCATTTTAACTGCCAGTATATAAACTCAAGCAGATGGAAAAATTGTTCACAACTTTTAATTTGAAGAGCCCCCAGTTCTCAGTCTCTAAATTAGGAGTAGAGAATATTGGGTCTGTTGGATATGGCCCATAGTTTGGTTTTTATAGGCTTATGGAGGATTAAGTCTGGCCTATGAAGGCCTGAGAATAATTTCTCTTCAGTGGTTTATTGTCTTATTTTTGTCCATAATATGCTCTTTTGGGCCACCATTTCCTCATTTCTCTCTCACAGGAACCTTGGACTCTGCCCCTGTCTCTCCCAGTTCTGATGAATGAGCTTTTTATCTTTTCAGGGCCCAGGCCTCCAATAGCTTTTTTAACTGTATCCACACTGTCCTGCTGCATCATCTCTCCCTGTCTTTCCAGTTTCAGCACTCATTCATGTCTTGTTTTTCTCCATTAGAATTAAAGTTTCTTCAGGGCAGGGACTATTTTGCTGATATTTAGATTCTCATTACTTAGCATAGTGCTTGGCACTGGAATTGAAGTATTTTAAAAAATGATTACCTGTATTTATTGAAATAGGTTCAAGTTTTCTATTTCTAATTTCTAATTTTTTTTTTGCTTTTTTTGGAGGGCAATTGGGATTAAGTGTCTGGCCCAAGGTCACATGGCTAGTTTTTGGATTAAGTGTCTGAGGCCGAATTTGAGCTCAGGTCCTTCTGACTCCAGGGCCGGTGCTCTATTCACTGCACCACCTAGTTGCCCCTATTTCTAATTTTTAAAACTCAGCTGACACTGCTTTTATATATTTTTGACAGTAAGAAATCTCCCAAACCTAGTTAAATTCTCTCTTGTGTCCTAATGGTCTGTGTTTTTGCTCCTACAGTTCATAATGTTTTTAATGTGCTTTTGTGCTTCCTGTTAATATTAAAGATGGAAGATTCTAGTAATTTTAATTTTGCTTAAATTACCTGTCTATAGCATTTAAGTCTCAGAAAATAAATAAAAGGGACTTTATATTAATTGTGTTGATCCTTGATCATGTAGGTTAGTATCTGTTTGCCAAAGGTTTTTACTTATAATTCTATAGTGAGATAACACCGTAAGGACAATTTTATGTCAGACACAGTGATTAGGAACTGAAGTTCAGAGAGGTTGTAAACTTTGTCCAAGGTCATACCTAATAAGTGTGTCAGAGCTTGGATTTGATTCCAAGTGTCCTTGGACTTAAAAGTCCAAGGCCCTTTCCAACTCATCTTGCTGTCTCCTGTACTAAATGAATGTGGTAGGGAGTAAATGCTGAAGACATTCAGAGAAATTTAGAATTTATATAATAGTCTTCTTGAAGGACTTTCCATATTGGGGAAACCAGTTGAAAAAAGATACAGATGTGAAGGAAGTGCATCAGGACAATGATTAGAATTCAGTTGGGCAGGCTCATACTTGAGTATTTCAAACATGCACAGTACCCTGCAAAATTCTTCCTTAAATAGTGATAACTAAAAACACAGTTCCTAAGCAATATATTAACAAAGCTATGTAGGTAGCTATGACCTTTTTAGGTCATTATGTTGCCTGTTGTTGGTAAGGTGGCTCTTGGGGTTTCCTAACTATGTTTGTTTTGTGAGCAATTTTGAAAGGAACAAAACCCACTGCCATAGGATTCTGATCCCAACATCCCTTTGGTTGCTTTATTTTATTAGCTCTCTTACCTGCTGACTTATCATATAATCAAAGAGCTAGAAGTTTCCAAAGCCTACCTTAGATACTGTCTAATCTAGATACTCATTTTATAGACTGAAACATTAGGGCCCAGAGTGATTACCTAACTTCCTCCTAACCCAAAGAAATACTTTTTATTTATAAATTTATTTACAAATTTTATTTATAAAACATGTGGGTCTTTTTATTGCTCTCAGGGGAGGGAATGCCACATCTTTAGTTCTTTCTCAGTAGACCAGATTCTAAATGATTGCTCAGAAATGACCTATTTAAGGTGGCATTTTTTTAAGGTAACATTTTGAGTTGCCTTGCTCCTATATAATGGAATCTTTTTTAAAATTTTTTTATTTTTGCTTGTTTTGGAGGTGGGAAGGCAGGACAATTGGGGTTAAGTGACTTGCCCAAGGTCACAGGGCTAGTAAGTGTGTCAAGTGTCTGAGGTCCTTCTGGCACCAGGGCTGGTGCTCTATTCACTGTCCCACCCAGCCGCCCCTATATAATGGAATCTTAAAGCCCCAAACTTGTAACAGAAACTGTTAGACCTACAAGGTAGTTTACCGTAAAGGTTTCATGTCTTGTGAAGATCAAGACTTTTGAGTCAGGTTAGCTTTATTATGTGGGTAAACACAGTGTTATGTAGGTAAAATAGAATGTTTTCATATTTCCTAGACTCATAAAAATCATGACTTGAAAAGAATTTTTGAACATAAAATATTTAGAACAAAAGACCATGGAAGGTAAGAACTTGAGGAATTTGAGAATTTAATGTTAATGCTAGAATTGACTTTATAGAAATGCTAGTCCAAACCAATTCATTTTATGGAGTGGAACCTGAGTCCTAGGCAGGAGGATTTGGATTGCTCAAGATTACACTGCAAGTGGCAGAACTATGAATACAAACCAGGTCAACAGATTAATGCTGCTTTAACTATACCACTCTGTCTTTGTTCTCATTCTTTTCTGGATATTGCTTTCAGACCTCTTGGCGAATGTAAATTCTAGCTTTTTAGGCATTTCAAAAATATTGGTTGTACTCAGCTTATATTTATTCACCTTCCTTGGAGGCCTCAAGGAAAATAATAGATCATCAAGAGGAGAATGTGCCTAGCAGTAGACTCTATAGAGACCATCTGTGTCAGAGGCAGACAGATAAGGCAGTGATGCCAGATCTTTCTCTCATTTTGCAAGATTTCATCTGGGGAAGAGTGCTTGGACATTGGGTAAGGAAAGGAGAGTAAATGCAGTGCTCGTAAAATTTTTCTTGTTTTGAACATACCTACCCTAGTTATATGGGGCAAGAAAAACCCAAATGGCATCATGGAATCATGGGTTCAATAACCCAGTTATAACTGTATTATTTTGGGCAAGTTAGTCTCATTAAATTTCATTTTCCTTATCATGGAATTATGAAATCAAATCAAATGTATAAAAGAGCTTTGCAAATGTTAGGTTAATATATCATAGAATGTAAACTAGTATTATCAGTAGCTTAATTACCAATAGAAAAATGAAAGCTCATAATACATATATGGACCTTAATGGCATGTTCATGTTCAGTTTAACTGGTGGTACTCTTCACCATGTTGCACATATTAATAATATTTCTTTCTAATTTATTATAATGTGGAAAAAGTAAAATTGGACAGAGAGTATCAAACATTTCAATAATGTCTTGGAGGTTTACTACTGTTTAAAGACCTGGTTAATTTTGTGTGTGACTATGAATCTGGGGTTAGGAATAAGGAGAATTGTGTTCTTCTAGTCCCTATTTGGTCACTAATTAAGATGTGTTATATATCATTTTACTTGTTATTGTTCAGATTGAGAAATCCGAGACTTATAGGATTTGTGATAGATGATTTCTAAGTCCTTTTTCAAGCTTTATCATTTCATAATAATACATATTAATAATAGTTCATTTACCTACTTTTTTTTAAGTGACCAAGAACTTTCCTTATAACCTTTCTTGTGAAGGAACTATCTGTATTTTAGTGATTGGTAACTCTAAGGCTTAGAGAAACTTGCCTAAATTTGCACTTGGGCAGATTGGAACTTGAATTATGTGATTGAAAATACAGTGATATTTTAACTGTATCAGGCTGCACCAAGGTCTTATTAGTTCCATCTCTGATTTTCTGTGTTCTTTGGTCCTTTGAGCTAAATTCTTCTTCCTCCAATTTATGATTCATGAATATATATTATTCAGTCCTTTGCATATTGGATCAGATTTGGTTTCCAAAGTTTTTGATTTTATGATTACAAAAATGTATATGTATACATATACACGCACTATATAGTGATGAAAGAGGAATGTGTGCCAGTTGGAAACACCTTTTCTTTCCAAAGAAACATGTTTTTTTTTTTGGCCTTGAGTAGAAGAATATTTTGCTGGAGAAAGGTTGTAAGAGTTTCTTGGCTTATTTGTAGGTTTACTCTTTTCACTTAGCCTTTAGTTACTCTTATTCTATATCAGCCAAAAATTGGCTTACTTTTTTCTGTTTAACTTTTTAGAATGAATAATATGGTCATTTATTTATTTATTTATTTATTTATTTATTTATTTATTTGTTGGTAGAAAAAGTTTATTGTGGCATACAAAACTGGAGGGGAGAGGATATTTATATGGGCAGTCAGCCAACATTTTATAAGCTACAATTTTCTTTTGAATAGCTAGTGGTTTGGTAGGTCTGTAATTTGTGGTTTTTGGAACTTGTAAAATGATTATATGTATTTAAAAATGACCTTATCATTTTAAAGCTTTAAACAGCAGATGAATGTCAAACCTTATTCTATCAAGTCCATTGTGTGTTGCTAAATTTTTGAAGGTTTTTTTAGTCCCATGATTTAAATTAATTTGCATCCCTAATTGAAAAGATAAATCCTTCCATCTTTGATATTATATCAGCACAGTTGAAGACAAAAGAAATACGAACTTGACCACAGAATTCTGCCAGAATTCTCTGTTAGCCATGTTGTTGTATTCCTCAGCCACAGCTGTCAGAATATGTTGTTATTATGTAGTATGTGGGTTTGTTTGGTTGTTTTTGGTGCTCTCTATGATATTTAGTGGGGAATGTGGTCATTTTCGCTTTTGATGGAGTTAAATGTCTTTTTTAAAGAGTCAAAGTCGTAGAACTTCAGAGTTGCAAAGGCCTCTAGAACACAGAATATAAACTGTTAGAAGGGGCACAGGTCAGTTGTCTTTTCCTTTTTAAAATTTAATATTTTATTTTTCCCAATTACGTGTAAAAACAATTTTTTAGCTTTCATTTAATTTTTTTTAATTTTCAATTTCTCTTCTTCCCTCCCCATCATTGAGAAGTAAAACAATTTGATATAGACTATACATGTGAAACATATTTCCATGTTAGTCATGTTGTGAAAGAAAACAACAAACTGAAAAAGCTTCAAGAAAAATAAATAAAAAGTATGCTGTGATCTGCATTCATACTCCATTAGTTCTTTCTCTGAAGATGGATAGCTTTTTTCATTATAAGTCCTTCAGAATTGTCTTGGATTACTGTATTACTAAGGATAGCTAAGTCATTGACAGGTGATCATATGATATTGCTGTTACTGTATACAATGTTCTCCTATTTCTTCTCATTTCACATGTTATCAGTTAATGTAAGTCTTTCCAGGTTTTTCTGAGAACATCTTGCTCATCATTTCTTTTAGGACAATAGTATTCTGTCACGATCACAACAACTTCCTTGTTCAGCCATTCCGCATTTGACAGACATCCCCTTAACTTCCAATTCTTTGCCACCGCTGAAAGAGTTGCTATAAATAATTTTGTACTCAAATCTTTTTCATTTTTGTTTTTTTTATCTCTTTGGGATAACAGACTTAGTATTGGTATTGCTTGGTCAAAGGGTATGAATGGTTTTATAACTCCACAGCTCTTTGGGCATAGCCCCAAATTGCTCTACAGAATGGTTGAATTGGTGTACAACTTCACCAAGAGTACATTAGGGTCTCAAATTTTCCACATCCCCTCCAACATTTGTCATTTTCCTTTTCTGTCATATTAGCCAATCTTAATATAGGTATGGTGTGATAGCTCAGAGATGTTTTAATTTGTATTTCCCTAATCAGTAGTGATTTAGAACATTTTTTATGTGACTATAGATAGCTTTGATTACTTCGTCTGAAAACTGCCTGTTCATACTCTTTGACCATTTATCAATTGAGGAATGGCTCTTGTATTTGAGAAATGAGGTCTTCATCAGAGAAACTTGCTGTAAAATTTTTTCTCACAGTTATGTTTACTAACTCTGTATTTGCCTCCATCTTATTTTTTCCTAGTTTATCCTAATTTCTCCTTTCACCCTCTCCATTCTCAAAAGTGTCTTGCATCTGACTCCCCTAATTCACACTCCCTTCTATCAGGTGTGCCCCCGCTCCCATTTTATCTCCTTCCCCTCCCACTTTCCTGTAGGGTAAGATAGGTTTCTATACCCAACTGAATGTGTATGTTATTCCCTCTTTGAGCCAATTCCAGTGAGGTAAAGTTCACATACTCTTCCCCACCCCTTTTGTCATCTTCCCCTCCACTGTAAAAGCTTTTGCACCTCTTTTATGTCACATAATTTACCCCATTCTATCTCTTGTTCTTTCTCACCCCTTAATTTTATTTTTTAGGTTATCATCCTATCATATTCAACTCATATCTGTGCCCTCTGTGTGTACTTCTAACTGCCCTAATAATGAGAAAGATTTTAGGACTTATAAGTATCGTCTTTCCATGGAGAAATGTAAATAATTTAATCTTATTGAATCCCTTCTGATTCTCTTTCCTGTTTATCTTTTTATGCTTTTCTTGAGTCTTGTATTTGAAAGTCAGATTTTCTATTCAGCTCTGCTCTTTTCATCAAGAATGCTTGAAAGTTCTCTATTTCATTGAATGTTCATCTCCCTCCCCAACCCCCCAAAAGGATAATACAGTTTTGTTTGGTAGGTGATTCTTGGTTGTCATCCTAGCTCTTTTACTCTCTGGAATATCATATTCCAAGCTCTCCAGTACTTTAATGTAGAAACTGCTAAATCTTGTGTTATCCTGACTCTGACTCCACAGTATTTGAATTGTTTCTTTTTAACTGTTTGCAATATTTTCTCCTTGACTTGGGAGCTCTGGAATTTGACTATAATACTACTGGAAGTTTTCATTTTGGGATCTCTTTTTGGAGATGATCAGTAGATTCTTTCCATTTCTATTTATTTTACCCTCTGGTTTCTAGGATATCAGGGCAATTTTCCTTGATAATTTCTTGAAAGATGATGTCTAGGGCCCCTCTTTTTTTTTTTTATCATGGCTTTCAGGTAGTTCAGTAATTCTTAAATTATCTCTCCTCAGTCTGTTTTTCAGGTCAGTTTTTTTTCCAATGTGATATTAAACATTTTCTTACATGTTTTTGATTTGTTTCTTGATGTCTCAGAGTCATTAGTTTTCACTTGCCCAGTTCTAATTTTTAAGGAATTATTTTCTTCAGTGTACTTTCATACCTTCATTTCCATTTGACCAGTTCTACTTTTTAAGTTCTTTTCTTAATTGAATTTTTATCCTTCTTTCCATTTGCCTTTTGTGGTTTTCAAGGCATTCTTCTTTTCATTGCATTTTTGTGCCTCTTTTACCATTTGGACTATTCTGTTTTTTAAGGTGTTATTTTCTTCGGTATTATTTGTGCTTCTTTTACTAAGCTATTAATTGTCTTTTCATAATTTTCTTGTATCAATTTCATTTCTTTTCTCATTTTTTCCTCTGCCTCTTACTTGATTTTAAAAATCATTTTTGAGTTCCTCCATGGCCTGAGTCCAACTCATATTTTTCTTTGAGATTTTGATTGTGGTAGTTTTGACCGTGTTTCTTCTTCTGACTTTGTTTTTTTTTTTTATTAAATTTTTTTTTGAGTTACATATTTTTCCCCGTCTTTCCCCCGCCCACCACCCCAAAACAGCCATCCCAGTGTGTCCCCCCTCCCCCAGTCTATTCTCTCCTGTGTCACTTTTTGGTAGGGCAGAATGGATCTCCCTACTGCAGTGCCTGTGTATCTCAAGT
>CM053581.1:257250259-257268798 GCA_028627135.1 Pseudochirops cupreus
TGATTCCTCATGAAGTCATTTGCTTCCATTTGCTACACTCTAATTTTGATGGAATTATTTATTCTCTTCAGAATGCTTTTGAGATTCTTTTTCCATATGGCAAATTCGACTTTTTAAGCCATTCTTCTCCTCATTGGCTTTTTGGGCCTCTTTTGTCATTTGAGTCAATCTGTGTTTTAGGGTGTTAATTTCTTCATTCAGATTGCTGACTCTCTTTTCATGATTTTCTTGCAACATTCTTACTTCTCTTCCTAATTTTTCTTCCACTTCTCTCATTTGGTTTTCAAAATCCTTCTTCAGCTGATCTCTAGCTTTAAGGCAATCTTCATGTTTACTGGAAGCCCCTGGTGGGGGAGCTCTGGCTGTGTTGTCCTCCTGCAGCTCTCTGTCTTGGTCTTTCTTATCTTCAAAGAAGGCATCTAGGGTTTGGTTGCTGTTCTTACCCTGCTTCTTACGCTTATTCTTATTCATGGTTGGTCAGATCATGATATTTTTTTTTTTGATCTCTGTGGAGCTCTGCTTCTGGAGGGGAAAGCTCTGTCCCAAATCGCTGGGGTCCTCCCAGCTGCCAGAGTTCTTAGGGAGATGCTGGGTCCCTCCGCCACTTCCGGCTGACTGAATAAAGACGAACCACAGGACCAAAGCCCAAGACCGCGAACTGGATCCAAGCCGCTCAGCGGGAGGGCACTTGGCCTCTGAACGATTGCTTGGTCCCCCTGCAGTCTGCAGGCCGAGGGCTCGGAAGCAACAATGCGGAGGCAGGTGCAAGACCTCCGCCCTTTGCTTTCCAGCCCTAGAGACATTTTGGCCGGACTGCTTTTCTCTCACAACCTTGCAAGTTCCACTGACCTAGTTCTGGATCCTGCCTCAAATCCGCTCACCCAAAGCTCCAGCCAGGGCTTGGCTCCTCTTGTTCAGCCACCTCTGGGACACAGCCGAGGTTTCAGGCCAGGCTGGTTTCGGTTCGCAGTGCTGATAAGGTTCCTCGTAGCCAAGCTGTCTTTAGTGGAAAGTATATTTGTGTGCGTTTTGGAGTTCTAGAATTAGTTTAGAGTCATATTTTATGGGTATTTTGGGGTGGCTATATGAGAGCCGCGATATGTTGCTGCTCTTATGGCGCCATCTTGGCTCCGCCCCTTCCAAACCAAACAAATCTAATCTTTTCATGCTTTTCAGATACTTGAAGATATTTTTCATTTTCCCCCTAAGTCTTATTTTTTAAACTTTAAATATCCCCCATTGCTTTAATCTTTTTTATGGTTTGGTTTCTAGTCCTCTGATCATTCTGGTCCACATCTCCTGTATGTACTTCAGCTCGTCAGTGTCCTTCCTAAAATGTTGCTCATTCTTTTCCTTTGGAAAAATAAGGGGATAGATGAGATGATCCTTCCATTTTAACATGCTGTGATTTAAAGAGATGAACTTATTTAGTTCTTGGAGCTAGAAGAAATATTCAAAAGTCAACTAGTCTACTTCCCACCCAAAGCAGGAATTTCTTCTATAGGAAATTGGACAGAAGCAGAATATTATATAGGGGTGATTTTACTTTATCTTTTGATTTCTCCCAGCAATAAACACAGTGCCTCGCACATTTTTCTTTTGGTTTAGATTTGTGATTTCATTACAATGAGGAAGTCTTAGGAAACTCCTTTCAGTAATGCAGAATGGCAAATTTTAATTTATAGACTCAGTTGCCTGGGGTACTAATTTTAAGTGACTTGTGAAGAGTCATTTATGACAGTTTGGACTTGAAGCTGGTCTTCATGACTTAAGCCAGTGTAATTCTCTACCCATGATTTCACACTGCCTCTCTCATTGCATATATAGCAGGTGCCTAAAACATGTTAAGAGGAATGTATGATCATATCATTCATGGGGTACTGGATATTTACATTCTTCTCTATAAGATGCGTAAAGTTAAATTTTAAATGAATGTTGACACTTAAGTATCCAAGACTGAATAATTGGGTTCCACCTTATTTTACTTGTCCCTGGTACACATTATACACTTTTTGTACATTCATCCTGGGCTGTTGTGTCCCACATTCTCAGTCTCCCATCTCTGTCTACCTATTTTCATGCCCATATTTGAAATGCACTCCTCTTCCCTCATTTCTACCTATTGAAATTTCTTCTTTTCAAGTCCAATTCAGACGTCTCCTCCATTACTATCTCTGAAGAAGCCTTCCCTTGTCTTTTCAGGTTAAAGTGGCTTTTCCTTCAAATTTGTCATAATACTTTGCCTGTATCTTTCTGACTTTTGTACCACAGTTTCTAGTATATTTTGTTATTCTTGTTCCTCCATTAGATTGGAAATGCTTTGAGAGCAGACTGTATTGCGAGAGCTTTTGGTGTCATCTAATGAAGAGGTTCTCAAAACCTTTTCAGAGGGCCTGTGAGGTCAAGACTACTTTCATAATAATGCTAATGCTAAGACATTTTAATTTTTAATGTGGTAAATATTAATAGATATAACCCACATAATTAAGGAACATGGATTTCTTAAATAATTTTTAAGTTTAAAGGGGTTATCCTGATACCAAAAAGTTTTCTCTAGTGCATAGCACAGGGCCTTGTTTACTGCATGTTTATTGAATTGAAACTATAGAGGCAAACCTTTCATTTGCTGTAGTAAAGGCAGAGGTGTATTTTCTTTAAAAATTGCTTATATGTACATAATTCATAGATGGTTGTGCTTTAACAACATGAAAAAAATACCATTTTAGTGCATGCTACCAAAGACATTGACGACTTTTAAACTCTAGAGCATCTGGAAAACTCATTTCCTCAGCTGCTGTCACCAACACGTGACCTCTGTCATTCTTTGTACTTGATTTAATGGAGTAGCTTTCAATGCTTTTATTTACTTTTTGCCAGTTCATCTGTATCTGCACTGATTTGAGAGCCTCTGACTGTAAGAGATTGAAAATCCCCTGAACTCTTTGGGAAAAATGGTAATTCCTTGAGTAGTTCCAATACCACAATTTGTCCAGAAGCACTGAACTGGGAGTCAGAAAATGGCATCTACTCCTACAGCTTGAATATGTGATAGTCTTGGATAATGTGATAGTCTTGAATATGGGATGGCAAAGAGTGAGAGAATTAGACTAGATGACTTCAGAGTTCTTGAGGTCCCTTTCTGTTCTGATGTTTTATGACTTATGAAACTTGACAGTTTAGTAGTGATGAATCTATTTCTAGTTGTCTTTATTTTCGATTATCATTTATTCATTTAACAAACTTTAAATTTACCAGTTGTGTGCATACTGTTGTGCTCAGTGTTAGGGATAAAGATATACAAAATATGAGAGATAGATAAAATAACCCTACCAAGTCTTAATGCTTCCTTCCTACTTCCCAGAGACATGCCCCGTCCCCTATAGCACCTGCTCCTGTAACCAGAAAGCATATCTGAATAAAATGAAACCACACATTGGCTTTGTCTGAAAATGTATACCTCATTTTGCCACCACCTTCTACCACCACTGTTCTCCAGAGAATAGGGAGGCATGTTTACTGTTAGCAACTGTTTTATATGGATGTCACATGCATGTTTTATATAAATGTAGAAGATATGACATGTCATTCTTCTTTGGGATAACAAATTGTCTTTTATTGGATTTCCTACCCCAAAACTTAATTTCAGTAAATAAACTGCTTTTTATAGTTTGAGTAGGTGGAAAAAGCATGACTTTAAACTTGTTCATACCATGGTGCCCTTGTCACCTTTTCACATTGTCATGAAAGGAGGAGAGTCAAATGAAAAGAAATATTAGATTGTTTTTTAGACATTGATAATGTGAAGAGTTCAAGGATAATAGCATACCTTACTGTAAGCCATACCTTAAGTGACTTAGTCTTTTCTTAGATTTGTTTATAAATTATCTTTAGAAGTACAGTGATTATTGAAATTCGGAGCTATTTTTACAGTACCCAAGGTGAATACTGAATTACTGAGAAGACTGAAGTATGTGTGTCTTCCACAGTTCATTATTTGGTGTATTTAGTATTCATTATCATTATTTGTTATTTAAGCGTAAATCCTGAAGACTTAAGTCATATAAGGTTTATAGCATATGAGTAAGTACTAGTCTCTGGAAAACTTCATGTAGAGCTCTCTCGGTCTATTTCAGACAAGCCTTGATAAGAAGTGATTTCGTGAAGTTCTGTTAGTGATTTTCTGTACATTGAAGACAATGAATGGGATGTTCTCTTCTGGGAAATTTTGATGAAGTTATGGTGAATCACAGTGGGTTATTTTTGAAAATTGGTTTTAAGAACCGAGACTTAAATAGATATTTAAATTAGGGAATACTTTCTATTAATTAATTAATACTAATTAATAGAGCTAGGAGATTGGGCTAAGGTGATCTTTAAAGGTCTTTTCTGCAGGCATTCTCTTATTCTAAATAGTTTGTATTGAGAAATATCAAAGGGATATCTCTTGTATTTGTTTGGTACTGCACAGTTTAGAAGGCAATTTTCATATATAATGGCAGGGCCTGTTTTTACAAAACCTTACCAAATGACCAAATGTTCAAACTGGGGGGGAACTTTAGAGATTATCTAGTTCAACTCTCTTATCATTGCACCTTTGTGAAGTAGATGAATTTTTAGTATCTCCATTCATAAATGAGGAACTGAAAGTTGAGAAGATTGTCTTTTCTCAAGGTCACTCAGATTGCAAGTGATAGTGTGATATTCATGGTAGGAAGTAGAAAATTTCCATTCTATTTAAAATTCCATGATGTTTTTTTCAAATTAGTTTTGAATACATACGGTGTTAGGGAAGGTAATAGCTATTTTCCACAAGAGTAATTTTTGTCTCCTTGGATTTTTAAGTGAGATTCTAGTGGCAGGCAAACATTCACCCTTATTTATTCTGGCTCAGGAAAGATAGTGAAAGGCAAGATACTTTGAAAAGCTAATGTTCAGTGACAAGAAATGTTCTATTTTACTTATATAAAAGTATTTGTAGCTTTCTTTTCAAGAAAGAAGCTAAAGAGCAATTGTATGAATTTCTAAAGAAAAATTTTTTACATGTGGAATTTCATATTCAGTATATTGCTGGTTTCCACTACTTTTTTTAAACTTAAAAAGTTGTTGGCACTTACGCAGAGTGATAGGCTATTCCCTGTACTCGTTGTAGTCTCTTGCCATAGAAATATGCCTGAATTTACTTTTTTCTCAGTTGAAAATACCACAAAGAAACTGTCAGGAGTCTAGTGACCTGTATCTCTAATTACACATTAGCCAAGTCCTTATCCACCAAGTTGGAGGTGATTTTTCCATCATCCGAACTGTGATGGCATTTTGATAATATACACTTAAGTTTAATCTGTGTGTCTGTTTTGTTTCATATAAGATTGGAAGCTTGGGGAAGGGGGTAGCTTTTCTTAGGGATCTAAGATTTTGAGTTGTTCAGGATCTTTACAGTTAGTTTAGTTTGATGTTTTGTTTTGCTTATTAGGGAGGGATTTAATTAAGGCTTCATAGGTAGTGAATAATAATAGGGCTAGGAATCAGACTGTATAATTTCTGATTCCAAATGCAATATTCTTTACATAGCTGTCTTATGTCATTTCCCCTTTTTCAGCACTTTGTATGTAGGTATTTAATAAATAAATGAAATAACTGGAGGTAGTTGTTAAACTTCTGGTTATTTCAGTATTGGATTTAAAGAGGTAATATGGAAAGGAGAGACTGGCTCTGTTTTCCTTTTTTTCTTCTTTTTCTTTTTCGCTTTTTTGGAGGGGGAAGGTAAGGCAATTGCGGTTAAGTGACTTGCCCAAGGCCACACAGCTAGTTTTAAGTGTCTGAGGCTGGATTTGAACTGACTGCAGGTGCAGTGCTCTGTTCACTGCGTCACCTAGCTGCCCCTGGCTCTGTTTTCTGTTAGCATTCCCTGAACCTTTAGGTTACTCATGAGTTTAACATTTTCTCATTCTCAGAAAAAAATAAATGTGAGTATTTACTCTTATTCCTAAACTTCTCTAAAACTTTCCATACAACTCTGAGAATTCCTTTTGTAATTTTTCAATAGGAGGAACATTGCTGTGGGTATGGCCTTTGGCTAGGCACTTGTCCTCTTTGGGATTCCATAGTTTGAAGAAATTGGACGATAGTTTATGGTAGCTTAATGATTCTTAGATAAACTCTCTGTGACCTGTTTTCTGTGTCACTTGATTTTGGTAACTATATACATCTTAACATTTCCTTCTGATCTTTAAAAAATGTTTTTTCTTGTCTTTTTGAGTCGTTTTTCCTGTTTGGCCTTTTCTGATTTTTAGGGACTTCAGTAATGTTAGGTAAAGTTTACCACTTTACATTCCAGGGTATTAATTCTCTTTGTCATTTTTTTCTTCACTAGTATTCCATATTTTATCTCTTATTTTACCTGGGTATTTTTGTAGTCCTTGTGGTATTCTTTTCTCTGAAGTTCTTTTTAGGTTTATTGTAGATTTTTTTTCTCTTTTGGGCTTATCCCTTGGATATCTCTCAGTCCAAACTATTTCTTCATTGAGTTAAGCATTTTTTCCACCTTTTTACTCATTTCTCTAGCCTTACTTTGTGGATTGGGGGCATGAATTCATGCTTGGGTCAAATAATGCTCATATTCTCATGAGTTCAGTGGCCAACACCAGGCCCTGCCTTCTGCAGGAGTTGTCTAGCTGTGTCTTCTTGTGTGATTCAGTCCTTGGCTGCCAGAATGCTGGATTGGACCTCCCTACGTACTGAGGCAGGCAAAGGTTGCTTGAGTGCTAGTCTAGGCCTATCTCGTATTGAATGGAATGGGTATGTCACCTCAAGCTGGGTTCTGTTCTGGCCATGTCTTCTTTCTTTTGCATCTCACTTTCTACCTATTCTAGCTTATCACTGCCCTATACTTCTACAGGATTCTGGCAGTGTTTTTGTTTGGTCTTCAACTGTTATAGTTGATTATTTTTGATTTCCTTTATGGTTCCTTCTGGTGCATTTTTAAAGCTTTATTGGGATATTTGTGGTAGAAGTGGTCTCTTTAATCCTCTAGACCAGCGGCTCTCAACCTGTGGGTTATGTTTAATTTGTAACAATGAAAATGCATCCTGCATATCAGATAGATTCATAACAGCAGCAAAATTACAGTTATGAAGTAGCAATGAAAATAATTTTATGATTGGGGGTCACCACAACATGAGGAACTGTATTAAAGGGTCGCGGCATTAGGAAAGTTGAGAACCACTGCTCTAGACTATATAGTTTCTAAGGTTCCTGACTCTTATATTTTTATTTATGTTTAATATCCATTATGTCTGAGACTTATGAACTCTATTAACTTCATATTGTCACTGTTAATGTATAGCTATTAAAACTTTACAACTTCCTTAAGACTTCTGGGACAGTCTATATGAGTCACCTATGGTTCATGAAATGATAATTTCTTGTTGCCTGGGCACATGATAAAAGCAACTTGATGTATCATTTAGTCTAGGCCCTAAATCTTCTCTCCCCTCGTCATCTTTTTTCATCATCCCTCTCCTTCATTATCCCCCTTCATCATTATCACAGGGTCTCCCCATCTTGCCCATGCTTGAAGTGCAGTAGCTTCTTATGGGCCTGATCCCATTACTGACTGCCACAGAAGTTTTCATGTCCTGTGTTTTTGACTTGGGCCAGTTTGTGTCTCCTTAGGCAGCCTGGTGACTTGCCACTCTTATGTGCTTACCATACTGGTTCCAGACTTAGTGTGGACACCCTATTAACTTTTGCCTATTGTAGTTTAGAAATCCAGAGCTCTAGGATCAGCTAGCCTCAGCGTCTCTAGTAGCAAGGATGAAAGGGATGTTCAGTGCCTGGCTCATCCCCTTCATTTTACCAAATATTTTTGGGCTTTCTGAGTGGGAATTGTTAACAGGAAAAAAAAACCTTTCCTTACATCATCTCTTTCAAATCCATTTCCAGAATGATTCTGACTTGGTAAATGCCATTTGGTGGATTTGCATATTGTTATTGTGAATTAAAGATTCATATTATTTAACTATTTCAGTTCACAGCTCCTTCAATCCACTTTTTGAATCTAGATAAATCTCTCTATTAAGACAGCAGCCTAACATGTTCCCTTCCTTTTAAAGTATATTTTACTGGCCACAGTTAGACACGCTGTAACTTGACTTTTAACATAAGGGATATTAATTTGGTCCTCTTCAAGACTGAAGGACAACAACCAACCAGTCCATATCTTTTACTTTTCTAAAGGTGATCCATTTAAAGAAGATTTTCTCTTCTGTTAATACTTCATAGATATCTTCATAGGAGCATTATGGTTATAGTACAAAGTACTATACTTGGATTCAGGAGACCTGGGTTCAAGTTCTGATAGTAATTGTAAAACATGTGACAAGTCATTTAACCTTTCCTTATCTGTAAAGTTGGGGATAATCATACATATACTATCAGCATCATAGGGTAGTTGTGAGAGGAAGTGCTTTGCCAAACCTTAAAACACTATAGAAATGTGAGTTGTGGTTGTGGTTGGTCGTTTGTTGTTGAGGAGTTAAAAAAATGATCCAAATAATAAGACATTACCTATCACTCTGAAGTGCTAGAAAGCATTTTAAAGCATTAGAATGGTTATTTTAAGCTGGTAGACTAGTTATTTCAGTGTTTTGTTAACTTAAGTGAGTTATACTTTTTTTTGTGAGGTTGAGAGAAGAGCTACTTTTAAGTATTTTTAAAAAATTAAATGATTTAGTTTTAGTTTTCAACACTCACTACTATAAGTTTAAAATTTTCTCCTCCTACTCTCCCCTCCCCCGACGGCTTGTAGTCTGATATGGGCGCTACACATATATTCCTACTAAACACATTTTCTCGTTAGTCATGTTGCATAGAATAATTATAATGAATGGGAAAAACCATGAGAAAGAAAAAAAACACAAAATAAAACAAAACAGAAAAGAAAATAGTCTGCTTTGTTCTGCATTCTGACTCCATAGTTCTTTCTCTGGATATCACTGGCATTTTCCATCTTGTGTTTGGAATTGTTTTAGGTCCTTGCATTGCTGAGAAGGGCTAAGTCTATCAACGTTAGTCCTCCCACACTGTGGCTGTTACCGTGTACAGTGTTCTCCTGGTTCTGCTCTCCTCACTCAGTATCAGTTCATATAAGTCTTTCCAGGTTTCTCTGATATCTGCCTGTTCATCAGACATGTTCCTGTCTTGACAGGAAGGAAGGAAGAAAGAAGAGCAGCAGCCTCTTAGGAATACATGTCCTACTAATACATTGTTGATAGGGTCTGTGAATTGGGCCAGTCATTCTGGAAAGCAGTTTGGAACTGTGTCACAAAAGTCATAACGTCTCCAACTGCTTATTGGATATCTCAAACTGCATGTCTTATAGACGTCTTAAATACCTGTCCAAAAATGAACTCATTTTCTTTCCTTCCAGATCCTTTTCTGCTCTGAACTTCTGTTACTATCAAGGGTACCAAGTATCTGAGTCTCCCAGGCATACAGTCTTTCACTCTTTCTCACCCTGCAATTCAGTCTGTTGCTTCTGCCTTCAGAATAGTCCTGTTGTTTCTGCCTTCTCTCTTCTGATGCTACCATCACCTTTGTGCATGCCATCATTACCTCACACATGGATTGTTTCAGTAGCCTGCTACTTGCTCTCCCTGCCTCAGGTCTTTCCATATTCCATCTCCTACTTGGTGTCAAATTGATATTCTTAAAGTACAAGTCTGACCATAGTATCTTCCTATTCAATCAACTCCAGTGGTTCCTGTTACCTCCAGTATCAAATATAAAGGCCTCTGTTTGGCTTTTAAAGTGCTTTATAACCTGGGTCCTTGCTATCTTATTAACTCTTTTTTTTTTATACCTCACTCCCCTCTGTGTACTCAGAAATCCTGTGATCCTGGCCTTCTTGCTGTTTATGTTCCTTGTAATGGTCTGTCTTTAAACTCTGGACCTTTTCATTTCCAGTTCTCTATGTCGAGAACTCTGTCCTACCACCTCTGCCATCCGGCTCCTTTCAAATCTCATCTAAAAATCTTTTCCTTCTGCCAGAAAAAAAAAGCCTTTCCCAGTCTTAGTGCCTTCCCTCTGAGAGAATCTCTAGTTGTAGACAACTTGTTTGTATCTAATTGTTTGCATCTAATTGTTTGCATGTTTCTCTTTTTAGACTGTGAGCTCCTTGACAACAGGGTCTGGTTTTTTGTTTTTGGCCTGCCTTTCTTTTCCGGTACTTAGCACAGTACCTGGGACAACAGTGGATGTATAATAAATGCCTGTTGACTGAATATTCTTTGCTCAGCAATACCCCTGTTAGTCATGAGCCCCAAAGATATCAAAGAAAGAGGAAAATGGACCCACGTGTGCAAAAATATTTGTAGAAGCCTTTTTTGTAGTAGCAAAAAACCTGAAAACTAAAGAGGTGCCTGTTTTAGGTAATGTCAAAACAAATTTTGGTATATGTACGGAAAGGGATATTACTATGCCATAAGAAATGGCAAAATAAAGTTTCAGAGAAACCTAGTAACATTATAAACCAGTGCAGAGTGAAGTGAGCAGAACTTGTAAAGCAATTTATATAATTAAAAAGGAAAAAAAACAACTTAGACTTTAGAATTCTGGTAAATGCAATGATGAACCACAATTCCAGAGCACCAAAGATGAAACATGCCACCTGTCTCCTGACAGAGGTGTGATAGATTCAAAATGCAGAATGCGATGAATATTTTTGGATATGGCTAATGAAGAAATTTGTTTTGCTTGTCACGTATTTGTTATCAGGGTTTTTCTTTTGATGCTGAGGAATAAGTGAGGGGGAGGGAGAGAAAGTTTCCTTGTTAATTGGAACATTAAATATAAAAGTAAAAAGAGAAATGCATATACTGTTAGATAATGGATCTTGATAGGAAAATAAGGTTGCCTATACAAACTTTTATTCCTTTAGTCACATATCTGTTCTGTATGTTGGGGGGATACCTGTCTTGACTTCAAAGATCTATTATTACCATGATTTTCCTCCCTTTTGAGATGATTGATTTAGCTCTTATTTGAAATTTTAATGGGTCTTACAGTATACAAACTTATTTCTTAAGTCAGTTCAACAAGTGCTGGGTAGATAGACACCTCTGTTAAAAAATTATATAAGTTTTGTTTTTATATGCACCTAAATTTTCTCTTGTGTTCTTTCTTCTCCCAGAGAATCTTCCCTTATAACAAGGCATTTAAAAAAAAAAGAAAAAAGATGAAAAAATTCAGTAAAACTGAACACATTGAAAAAGTTAGTTATATGCAGTGATGGTGTGGCATTCATGGTAGGAAGTATTTTAGGAGTAAACCTTGCAAAGAGAGGGTGGTTTCAGTGACACCTGGGAAAATACATGAACTAACAAAATGAAATGCACAGAACTATCCTCAATTTATATAATAGCAACAATACTGTAAAGACAAATAACTGAAAGATTTGAGAATTCTGATCAACACAGTGACCAACAGCAGTTCCAAAAGACTCATGATGAAACATGCTATCCACCCTCTGGAAATAGAGTATGGGATAGACTTGCAATGCAGATGAAGACATTATGCCATTTTTTTTTATTTTTAACATATCTAATGTAGGAATGGGGAGCTAATTGACACAGTGGACAGAGTGCTGAGCCTAGATTCAGAAAGACTCAATTCATCTTCCTGAGTTCAAATCAAGCCTCAGACACTTCCTGGCTGTGTGACTCTGGGCAAGACACTTAATCCTGTTTGCCTAAGTTTCCTCATCTGTAAAATGAGCTAGAGAAGGAAATGGCAAACCACTCCAATATCTTTGCCAAGAAAACCCAAACGGAGTAAAGAAGAGTCGGACATGACTGAAGATGACTAAATGTGGGAATATTTTTCCTTCACTACATGTTTGTAACCAGTTCTGGTTTTCTCTCTTTTTCAATGAGAGGAGAGAATTCAGAGTTGAAAATAAAATAAAATTGAATTCAAAAAATAAAATGATGACCATGAAGAATAACAGAGAGAAATGCGGAAAGATTTACATGAACTGATATAAAATGAAATTTACAGAGACAAAATATACACAATGACTTTAACAATGTAAAAGGAAACAACAGCTACCATATAACAAAGGAAACTCAATGTCATGAAATTATAAAGAACTGGACCTCAAAGAAGATACATGAAGACACCACCCCATCCCTCTGCAGAAGTCAAGGCCTCTAAGACGGTTTGAGTTCATCATGGTCTGGTAGGGTTGATTAACTAGAAAAGTATAAAGTGCCCAAGAAGAGTCCAAAGGTGATCTTTTCCTGATGAGGAAGATCAGTGATGGGGAGAGGGTGACATTTGAAGGATAGTTATAACATCAAGAGTGAGAGATAGGAATAGAGTGCATTCCAAATGTACAACAAAAGTATAGAGGCTAGAAAGTGTGGGCTGTTTTGGGAAGGTAGAGTATATGAAAGAGGAAGTAGTGCGAGGTAAAGCTGGAAGGCACATAGTGTGCCCATTGATGTTGAAGTTTTTTTATGGATGAAGAGACCAATTCCTACTCTCAAGGAGCTTAGAATTAAATTCTCTAATGAATGAGATAGGAAGTACTGAGTAAATTAAGAAAAAGGTGAGGATATTTCATTTTAGTCAATCATTCAGTAATCATTAAGTTCTTAGTATTTGCCAGGCACTGTGCTGAATTCTGGGAGAGTAAAAAGAAAGACCAAGGAGGGGAAGAAAACACACCTAAGGTAACTGGAAGGCGTTGGAGGGGAAGGTACCTGGGAGAGTCTTATGGAGCATTGCATTCTAGTGAAAAAGAAAGAGATGACTAGCTTGGACCATCTAGCTTAATGGAGGTTCTGAGATGAGGCATCCAGTTAGAGAGAGGAACAACTGGGTGCTACAGGTACTTCCTAGGTATAAGTTCTAGGACTGAATTGATCTTTTGGGTTGAAGAGTTTAGTGACACAATCTGAACAAAGGTTCTGTGTCAGGTCCAGAAATTTATACTGACAGTAAGGTAAGGAGATCATATTGTCTGGAATAGTGGGAAATAAAAATGTTGGCTAGGTGAAATGGGATCAGATTATGAAGGCTTTGAGTTATAAGGTTGAGGAGCTCTGGAACTTTGTTTTTAGGCAGTTGTGAGAAAGTCTGTTGATGCTTTTGATGGAAGTGGAACATAGGAAGATTAGTTTCCTGGCAAGGGTGGCATCAGGATGAATTTTCCTGCTTAGATCTGACTCTCCTGCATAGTGATTTTGTATGAAGCATGCAAAAAAAAAAAGGTGGGGGGGAGAGCACAATTACATTTTGTGTATAGGTATGATGGCAAATCTGTATAATATGATAAAACAGTATGCATAAATATAGTAGATAAATAACTTGCCGGGTTCAGAAATACATGGGATTAGTTTCTTCCTTGGCTGCATAGTAGCTGTTAGCAGATTATTTAAGCTCTGAACCTTAATTTCTTTATCTATTAAATGGAGAGAACATCTATGGTACCCATCTCAGAGGGTGGTTGGGAGGCTCAGATTAGATAATAAATTGTGAAGTGCTTTGCCAAGTTTGGAGCACTATGTAAGTATAATTATATTATTCCCATTTTTTGTGATGAAGTTTAGATAGAAAAAGTAGCCTGCTATTTCTTTATATTTTGTGTTATGTGGCTTATTGCACAGGTAGATGAATCTTTTGTACTTGAATATGCGTATTATTTTGTAAACTCATCCTTTGTAGGCCCACTGAAAACATCTTTGGTTCAATACCAGTGGTAGACAGGACAATGGGGATGATCTGTATCCCATTTTATTCCAACATAATTTTAACGTTATTACTGTACCTTTTGTGGCTATATATTTCATTTAGTTCCTAAAACATTCCTTAGTTAATGGTGTATTTTGTCAGGGGGAAAAAAAACCAGTTTACCTGAGGAGAACATTCAGTCTTGATTGAGAATATGAAATCTGATTATAGCAGGGATTCTTAATCTTTTTTGTGTTGTGGATCCTTTTGGCAGTCTACTGAAAGGCTATGGAATTCCCAGAATAATTTTGGTTTTTAAGTGCATAAAATAAAATGCATTGGATTACAAAGAAAACCAATTGCATTGAAATATAATTAACAAGATATTTTAAAAATAAGTTGACATATTCTTGAACTAGAGGGATAGATGACACCCTAGTTAAAATCATTGTTAAATGAGTTTAGCATTGAAGAGAAAATATGGTAAGGGAGGTTGCTAGAGCAAAGGTGTGAGAACTGTAGAAATCTTAGCTAAATTTAGACACAGCCACAGTCCTAAATCTGGAAGAAACCTTAAGAAAAGAATATTTAAATATGTTTGTTGTTCAGTCATTTTCATTTGTGTCTTTGTGACACTATTTGGGGTTTTCTTGGCAAAGATACTGGAGTGATTTGCCATTTCCTATTCCAGTGAATTTTACAGATGAGGAAACTGAGGCAAACATGATTAAATGACTTGCTCAGGATCACGTAGCTAATAAGTATCCGAGGCCAGATTTGAACCAACTCTGGGCTTATCACTCTATCTATTGCTTCACCTAGCTGCCCCATGTTAGAACAGTCTTAAACTTAGAAAGAACTTTGTAGAATAGTGTATATTAGGACAAGAAGGGATCTGTGAATATATAGTTTTTGAACATCATGTAGGCTTTGCTTAATTTGGTCATTTCTGGAAGCTATGATTATTAGCCTGAGTCAGTTAACTGGCATCCTTTGAAAAGTAAGCAGTAAAAAACTGGCTTCTGTTAAAATTTTACTTTTATGAAATCATATAAAGCCATTGAGGCATTAGGACTGCCAGCCTCGAAATGCTTGTTAAAACTAAGACTCATTAATTTTTAACAAGTTGAAAAGCAGAAGTATAGCTCAGTTACCAGTGTAGATTGCAGTATTAAAAGTGTCTGAAAACATTTTCAGGAAAGGACAGGGGGAAGTTATTTCAGAATGGAAACTACTGATAAATTCCTGTAAGGTAAAACTCAGAATAAAATGAGAGAAATTGAATGTTTTTTTTTTACTCCTTGTTAATTATTTTTTTAATTAGATAAATTAATTTATATATTTTCTTGTTTACATCACTCATGAGATTTCGAGTTACAAATTTTATCCCCCTCTTCCCCTACTCACTGCATCAAAACAGCCATCCCACTGTATAGCCCCTCCCCCAATCTGCTCTATCCTATGTCCTCCCCCATCGCCCCTCTGACTTTCTGGTAGGGCAGGATGGGGGAGGACTACTGCAGTGCCTGTATGTCTTGATTCCCAGTTGCATGTAGTTAATAATAAGAATAAGAATAAGAATATATACATATATATGTTTGACATTTGATTATAGAACTTTGAATTCTAGATTCTTTCCCTTCTTCCCTCATCACCCACTGCCACTGGAAGGACAAGCAATTCAGTACAGGCTGTGCATGTGTAATTACGCAGAACATCTCCACAGTGGACATTGTGAGAGACTGATTATGTGTCCCTCTTTCTTACCCCTCCCCCCTTGTTCTATTCTCTACCCTGACCCTGTCGCTTTATAGAAGTGTGTGCTTCCAGCAACCCTCCCCCCCACCTTGCCCTCCCCTTTGTCATCCCATTTCTCATCCCTATCCCCCTTACTCTCCTGTGTGGCAAGATACTCAGTTTAGAGTTTATGCCATTCTTTCTCTAAGCCAAATTCAGTGAGAGTAAGGTTGACCCTTTCCCTTTTGCCTTCCTGTTCTTCCCCTCCATTGTAACAGTTATCCCTTGCCTCTTCTATATGAGATAATTAACCCCATTCTGTCTCTCCCTGTCTCCTCTCATTCTGATCCACTCCCACCTCAGAATTTCACCTTTTAAAGTATCGTCCCTGTCTATTCAATTGATCCTGTACCTTCTATGTACAAATACATACACATACTCAGATATGTGTTCATACGCATATATAAGCCCTCCTATATAGACAAATGTATATTTATACATACATATACATTTATATTCCCTTCACCTATCCTCGTACTGAGAAAAGTTTCATAAGTTACAATTACCGTTTTTCCATGTTGGCATGTAAATAGTTCAACTTTGATAAGTTCCTTATGATTTCTTTTCTATGTTTACCTTCTCATGCTTCTTGTATTTGAGTGTCAAATTTTCTTTTCAATTCTGGTTTTTTCAGCAAGAATGTTTGAAAATCCTCCACCTCACTGAATGACCATATTTTTCCCTGGAACATCATAAACAGTTTTGCTGGGTAGGTGATTCTTGGTTTTAATCCTAGCTCCCTTGATTTCCAGAATATTATATTCCAGGCCCTTTGATCCCTTAATATAGAAGCTGCTAGACCCTGGGTTATCCTGATTGTGTTTCCACAGTATTCAGATTGTTTCTTCTTGGCAGCTTGTAATATTTTCTCCTTGATCTGAGGACTCTGGAACCTGGCTATAACATTCCTAGGAGTTTTCTCTTGGGGATCTTGTATATATTGATTTCTTCAGTCAGATTGCTGACTCTCTTTTCATGATTTTCTTGCATCATTCTCATTTCTCTTCCCAATTTTTCCTCCACTTCTCTTATTTGGTTTTCAAAATCCTTCTTAAGCTGATCTATGGCTCATAGGCAGTTTTCATGTTTCTTGGAAGCTTTTGGTGTGAGAGTTCTGACTGTGTTGCCTTCCTCCCGTTCCATACCTTGATGCTTTTTGTCCCCAGAAAAGGATTCTAGAGGTTGGTTGCTGTTGTTGCTGTTGTTTTGCTTCCCCCGCTTGCCCATGCCGCCAGTCAATTACTTGATTTTTTCAGCTCTGTGGAACTCTGCTTCCAGAGGGGAAAGCTATATCCCAAATAAATGGGGTTTTTGCTGCTGCTGCTGGAGCTATTGGGAGGATGCTGCAGCCCCCACCAGCTTTGGCTCACTGAAAACGTGCCCCAGGACCAATACCCAAGACCGCAATCTGGATATATTAAGCCGCTTCCTTGCCCTGTAGGCAGTTTGGCCGGACTGCTTTTCTCCCCCAAATTTACCTGAGTTCTCCACTGACCATTCACTTAGTCCTTGTTTCTTATGGCTTAATAATTCTGGAAAATGCCACAGCTGCTGCTGATCCACTCTCCTGAAGGCTCCAGCTGCTGCTCATCCTGGCCGCCCCAGGGCCAAGCCGTGGTTTCAAGCTGGGCTGGTTTTGGCTCCCTGCGTGCTGAGATGAGCCCTTCCTGCCACGCTGCCTTCGGCAAGAGATAGTTTTTCTGTATTTTTGTGAGTTTTGGAGCCTAAAATTTGTTTAGAGTCATATTTTGTGGGTATTTGAGGTGTCTGTGTGGGAGCCGCGGAAACTTGTTGCTTCTACGCCGCCATCTTGGCACTGCCCCACTAAGTATATTTTGAAGTGGTTTACCTATAGAAAGTATCCATTGGAATGACTTAAGTGGAGAAATTATTTTTTAGTGACCACAATTATAAATCAAAAGCAATGTGTTGTTAGGGATTGAGTGTTGAATTTGTTGTTAAGGAATGTGGGTGACAGTAGGAAGGACCTGAGCTTTGGGGCACTGTTCCCCATATCCTGGGACTAGAGCTAATTGTAATAATAATCTGCTAAAAATAAAATAAACATGAGTAACCAAAGGAGAAAGAACCAAACCATAGAGAGCTACTGTGAGGATAGAGAAGATCTGGATTCATATTTAGAGGAAGATGCTTAAGTTAAAAAAAAAACAAAACACTCCTACCCCAAAGAGTGGTGTTAAATGATCACAAGCCCAAAAAGAGTTCTTGGAAGAAGTTAAAAAGGACTTTAAAAATGAAGTAAGAGTGATCGAGGGAAAACTAGAAGAAAAAAAAGAGCAATCCAAGAAAACTATAAAAAGGAAGTCAACAAACTGGGTAAAGAGATGCAAAACCTTAAGGAATAAAACAACTCCTTGAAAACTAGAATTGAAGACATAAAGAAATAATAAAGACAAAGTCAAAATAAAGAATAAATAGAAGAGAATGTGAAACATCTCATTAGAGAAACAATTCATCTGGAAGACATTGAGAAGAAATGATATAAGAATTATTGGAGGGGGCGGAGCCAAGATGGCGGCGTAGCAGCAGCAACACATCGCAGCTCTCACATAGCCACCCCAAAATACCCATAAAATAGGACTCTAAACCAATCCTGGAACTCCAAAACACACACAAAGATACTTCCCACTAAAGTCAGCTTGGCTACGAGGAACCATATCAGCACTGCGACCCAAAACCAGCCTGGCCTGAAGCCGCAGCTGTGCCCCCAGGGGCGGCTGGACTGGAAGAGCTGAGGAGCCTCTCAGGTGAGCGGATTAGCAGCAGCTGCCAGTGGGATTAGTGAAAGGGGGAGATAAGCAGTCTGGCAGTAAGGCCTCCAGAGCGGAAAAGCGAAAGGCAGAGGTTTTGCACCTGCATCAGCGTTGCAGCAGCTTCCCGCCCGCGGCCTGCAGGCAGCAGGGGGACTGAGCGATTGTTCTCAGGCCAGAGCTCTCGTTGAGCGGCCTGGACAGCGGCCTGGACGGATCGCCGTCTTGGGCCTCGGTCTT
>CM053581.1:257269298-257430685 GCA_028627135.1 Pseudochirops cupreus
CTGGGGGAGGGGGGACATACTGGGATGGCTGTTTTGGGGTGGTGGGCGGGGGAAAGACGGGGAGAAAATATGTAACTCAAAAAAAATTTAATAAAATAAATTTAAAAAAAAGAATTATTGGACTATCTGAAAGTTAAAATCTAAAAAAGAATCTTGATACAATATTACAATAAATAATTAAAGAAAATTGCACTGAAGTTCTAGAACAAGAGGGGTAAGTAGAAATTGGGGAAGGGGGGGAAATACCACCACCCATCACCACCTGAAAGAGATCCCAGGATGAAAACCTACAGGAATATCATAGCTAAGTTTCAAAACTCCCAGGTTAGGGAGAAAACATTATGAGCAACAAGAAAAAAGAATCCCATCACTATGGAACAAAAATCACAATTATACAAGACGTAGCAACTGCTGCACTAAAGGACTGTAGGTTTTGGAACACTGTATTTTGAAGAGCAAAAGAGCTGGGATTGTAGCCAAAAATAACTTTTACCCAGCAAAATTAAGTATAATTTTAATAAAAAAGAAAAATATGGACATTCATTGAATTGACCAACTGTCAGGTATTTGTCACAAAAAGACCAGAATTTAATGGAAAATTTGAGATGAGATCCAGGAGAAATATAAATGTAAACATCAAAGACCTCAAAAAATGTTTAATTTTTATATGTGAAAATGTTATCAGTATTCTTAAGATTGTCATCAGTACTTAGGTAGTTTGAAAGAAAGGTTGGGGCGGAACAGAATATGATGGGGTACTTCTAAAAAACAAACTCGGCTAGGAAACGGTAAAAAGGAGCAGTTATTTCATACAAATGAATCATGAGAAGAATTGATACAGAAGAAACAGATCGGGGTAGAGGGCTGGTAGTGCTAGAACCATCCTCTTATTAGAGCTGGGTTAAAGAGGGGACAACATATACATCAAGGAAGAGTATAAAAGTCTTTTAAATTTATAAGGAAATAAGAGGGTGAGGGAGCAAGTTGGGGGGGAGTATTTTTAGAAGGGTATGTAGGCTAAGATTTAGCAGGTTGGGGAGGAAGGAAAAAGGAAGGACTCTTAGAAGGGTGGGTAGAATAAGGAATAAGAACGTTGGGGAGAATAAGGGAGAGATTCTTTAAAAGGGTATGGATTAGACAGGTAGTGTGGTTAGAAGTAAACTAGAGGAGGGATAGGGTAGGGTAGAAAGACTGAAAAGGACAATAGTGAGGAAAAAGGAGGGAAATATATACATTAATGTTAACTTTGTGAGTGGAATGAGCTTACTCATAAAATAGGAAATGAATAGCAGAATAAATTAAAAATCAAAGTCTGACGATATGTTCCTTGCTCTTAAGAAGCACATTTAAAAATGAGAGATACGCACAGAGTTAAAATCAGGGGCTAGAGTAGAATTTATTATGTGTCTGCCTATGTAAAAAAAAGCGAGGGTAGCAATCATACCATACAAAATTAAAGCTAAAGTAGGTTTAATTAAAAGAGATAGAGAATTTCATTATGCTAGAAGATACAATAGATAAGTAATAGCTGTACTAAACCTATATACACCAAATGTATAGTATCTGAATTTTTAAAAGAAAAGTTAAATGAATTATATAGGTGGAAATAGATATTAGTAATATGATAGTGGGGAACTTTAATCTTTACCTCTCAGAACAGAATAAGTTTAGCCAAAAAATAAATGAGAGGGGCAACTAGGTAGCGCGGTGAATGAAGCACCAATCCTTGAGTCGGGAGGACCTGAGTTCTAATGTGGACTCACTTTACATACTTATTACCTGTGTGACCTTGAGCAAGTCACTTAACCCCAATTGCCTTGTCTTCCCCCCTTCAAAAATAAATAAATGAGTAAATAAAGAAGAAAAAAAATCAAGAAAGTGAATAGAATTTTAGAGAAATTAGGTATGATTCATGTCTGGAGAGAATTGAATGGGAATAGAATACACCTTTTTCTCAGCAGTACATGGTACCTTTATAAAGATTTAAGGCATAAAAATTTTATAGCTAAAAGCAGAAACATTAAATTCTTCCTTTCTAGACCAAAATGCACTAAAAATTATATTTAATACAGGGACCATGGAAACATAGAAAAAAACTAATTGGAGATTAGACAGTCTGATCTTTAAGAATGTGTGAGTTAAAGAACAAAACATAGAAACAGTAATTTCATTAAAGAAAATGACAGTAATGAGACAACATATCAGAACTTATGGGATACAGCAAAAGCAGTAATCAGAAGAAAATTTTACCTCTTAAGTGCTTATATCAATAAAATAAAGATAGAGCAGACTAAGGAATTGGCGATTCAACTAGAAAAACGTTAAAAGTTCCCAATTAAACACTAAATTGAAAATCCTAAAAATTAAAGATGAAGTTAATAAAATTAAGTGTAAGATAACTATTGAATTAATAAATTAAACGAGGAGTTGGTATTCTGAAAAATCCAATAAAATAGACCATTGTTTCATATGATTCAAAAAAGAGAAAACCAAATTACTGGTATCAAACATGAGAAGGGTATATATACTAGTAACAAAAATGAAATTAAAGTAATTGTAAGGAGTTATTTTGCCCAGTTAAATGCCAAAATACTTATCTGTAGCTTTTTTTTTTCTTTTTGGAGGGCAATTGGGGTTAAGTGACTTGCCCAAAGTCACAAGCCTAGTAAGTGTGTCAAGTGTCTGAGGCCGGATTTGAACTCGGGTTCTCCTGACTCCAGGGCCGGTGCTCTATTTACTGTGCCACCTAGCTGTCCCCCTCATCTGTTGCTTGATGGAATCCTAATAAAGCTACCTTTAGCCCCAGTATTCTAACTTCCTTATGGACCCCACTGAACAGTAGGCATGTTCTGATTTAACCTTACCACAGACTCCCAGACTCAATCATAGACCCCACTGAACAGCCGCCCTATTGCCCCTACCTAGCCACTGCTACCTTATGCACTATCCTAATTTCTTCATATATGCCTCATTGCTCACTGGAACAGCAGTATGTCCATGAACTCATATTTCTCACAGGAAGAGCAGGCGTGGCCATATGATGGAATCTCTGCCACTGCTTCTAGCTAGCCACTGCCCCCAGACCTATTTGTCCTATTTCCCACAGAAACAGCAGGTGTGTCCATGCACTGAATCATAACCACATCCATCTAGTTTCAGAAAGGACCACATTAGTCAGCCAATCAGAAAGCAGCAGCACCAAGATGCCCAAGCAGGATGGAGACCCCAAAACAATAGAAGGGCCTTTCTTTAAGTAGGCACCTTTACAGTAATAGCAAAAGCTGACCTTTAGGTGAACTTACGACATAGAGAGGCTTATTATAGTATCATTATCATACTCCATACTCCCCCTCCCCCCCATGTTTTCAATGTTTTTTTTCTGTATGTATTGTGGGTAGTCATATGTGCAGTTCTAATGAGACTGGGACTACTCCCCTATTATCTAATCCCTGAACAACTCCCCTCCCACCCCCTGGCCTTTTTAGTATTCATAATTTCTGTTATGTAATTGCATCTTTATCCTATTAAAAAATCTGTTCTTGCTTTCGTTAAAGTTGCTGATTCCTCTTGGAACTTAGCCTACTTCATGAGAGGTGTCAGTCTCAATAAATGCCTATCCTTGGATTAGAGGTGGTCTGACTGAGTTCTTTGAGACAGTTCTACCACAACACATCAAGAAACCACATCAGCTTCATTAAAAAATCTGCAATCCTAAGTATTCAAGGCATCATCATCTTACTTTTTTTAATCTTATATTTTGAGTAACTTGTTAAAATTTTTCAGTTTTCAGAGTCTGAAAATATTTAGTATGGAAACATAATTTGTCTAATTGTATGATACCTTGTTGGCTTTGTTAGAGCATAGATTGGAAGGTAAAATGCATAAATTTTTGAGAACTATAGGGGGTACAAGCTTATGATTCCTAGAATTTATATTCTCCTTTGCATCTTCCTTCCTTCCTATTATTATGATTCTTTTTCTCCCTCTTCCCCTTTCTCCATTCCTCCCCTCTCCTCCAGTTCTGTAAGGAAAGAAGAATCGGTGGAATCAAATTAGATTTGCCAAAGACTTTAAGTCGTAAGTCTTAGAATGTTAAGAGAGTAGAAACATAGAATGGTAAAGCATGGAAGGCCCATGAAAGAATTCTGTTCCAAGTTTCTCATTTTATAGATAGAAACTGAGATAAAGAACCAAAGCTGGAGAAGTCTCTCTGTTTTTTTTTTTGTGGGACCTATAATTTCATCAGTGTAGGGAGCTTCTGGGGAGGAACTCTTTCTAATACAGATTAGTACCTGGCTCTGTAGCTTCACGTCTTAGAGAGTTACCTAGGCTTTGA
This sequence comes from Pseudochirops cupreus, assembly GCA_028627135.1. Lineage (NCBI taxonomy): Eukaryota > Metazoa > Chordata > Mammalia > Diprotodontia > Pseudocheiridae > Pseudochirops > Pseudochirops cupreus. The sequence goes on from CM053581.1 coordinate 257,273,635, forward strand.
GAAGGGTAAGTGACTTTCTAAGTGCCATGTATGTCTGCCAGAAGTAGTATTTCAACCTACATTTTCCAGATCTTGAGTACAATTCTGTAACTTCTGTGCTTTACTGCTTTGTACGTTACTTCCAGAATATTCCATATCACCCTTATCACGTGTGGGGTAATAAGTACTTTTGTGTTCCAAAAAATAGACCTGAGTAGTCATTATGAATTCTTATGGAGGAAGTGTATTGTGATTGGAGGAAGAGTGTCAGACTTGGCATCTGAAGATTTTGATTTGAATTCCGGCTTGAATATTTTCAGGGCTATAGCATTAGGCAAATGGCTTTAATTGCTTTGAGCCTCAGTTATGTTATCTGTGAAATAGGAATATTTACGTGTTTAAGAATAAATTTTTTTCCTGTTTGTTAAAATATGGTTGAACATGTAGCATAAATAGAAATGTTGGTCAATTAATTTTAACATTTGTAGTCACAATCTTAATTCGAAAGAGTGGATGGAGCATTATGCAGTTTATAGCCACAGGTTGGTAAATTTCCTCTAAAATTTATTCTTAAAAATTATAGTTTATCCTATGAATTTGTCAGCATTTCATTTTGAGTATTGATTCATACATAATGCCTCTGTTATTTTGGTCCACAAGCATTAGATCTATGTTATGAAATGATTTTCAGTTTTAAGTAGCATACATCATGCTAAGAACATATATGGTAGCGGTTATCAACCTGTGGGTCGTGACCCCTTTGGGGGTCAAATGGGGTCGCCTAAGACCATTGGAAAACACATATTTCCAATGGTCTTAGGTACCGAGACACAGCTCCTCTATCCATCTCCAGGCAGGTCTGCCCACATGCAGATACGCCCACATATGAGTAGTAAAGGGTCATGACTTTAGGAAGGTTGAGAACCACTGGTTTATGGTGAGCTGAACACTTGTACAAAGTATTTTGGAGGAACATTTAACATTTTCCATTTTATTAGTGACTTAACGTTTAAGCCAATTTTGTTTATGTTAATCTTGTTGGATTATTTAAATTTTGTAGATTTCAAATCCCAAGCCTTACTTTTTTTTTGCCAGTGAAGAAGTGTTGTTAGTACCTCTTTCCTTTCCATAGGATTATAGGATTCAAAGAGGGAAGAGACTTTAGATACTGTCTGATCCAACCCCTCATTTTACCAAAGAGGAAATTTAGACATAAGGGGGAATTTGTCAGTGTCGACCCTCTTTTCAGTAATTCCAGTTAGAATCCACTTCATCACTTATTAGATGGTCTTCAAGAGTTGCTGTGACCCTAAATTTGTTACCCTGGTGATTAACATAGTGATTAATCCTTCACTTAGCTAGGCTGCCACGTGTGTGCGCACAAACACGCACACTCTGTTTGTCTCTCTCCATTATTGTCCTCACACTCAGAAGGATTCTCAGTTTAGTAAGACCTTGCAGAGCTTGTTCTTGAGAGCTCATGGTTATCAACCACAGTGAGGTATCAGAATAGGACTTTGGTGTTAGTTCTTATGCATAATGCTAACTTTATATTTTCAACATAATTGTGGCAGTGAAAGAGTTTGAAGTAACCTTATGGTTTATCTAGTACAATTGCTACCAAAATCATGGATCTAAGTCATAGTATATTGAAACTACAAGAGTCTGTAGGAGATCTTCCTTCATGCTCTTATTTTGCAGAAGAGAAAACTGAGACCCTGAGTGAGACTTGTCTGCCTCAGGTAATAGACCTGGGTGTACTGTATCTGGGAGAATGTTGATGCCTTCTTCAAAACCATCATGTGTGTATGTGTGTGTGTGGGTGGCTAGGGGGTAAAGTTAGGGGGTATGGTGTTGGTACACAGTGTACTGAAACTCCAAACTAAGAATTCTTCAAGTATGCTAATAGAATCATAATCAGAAGAGACCTTTGTTGTTTCGTTGTTTGAGTTGTGTCTTACTTTTTATGATCCCATTTGACGTTTTCTTGGCAGAGATGCTGGAGTGGCTTGCTGTTACCTTCTCCAGCTCATTTTTGCAGACTACTAAACCGAGGTAAACAGGGTTAACTAATTTGCCCAGGGGCACATAGCTAATAAGCGTCTAAGGCTGGATTTGAACTCAGGGTGATAAGCCTTCCTGACTCCAGGCCTGGTTCTCTATCTGCTTCACCACCTATGTTTATCTAGTCTAGTTCACAGTTGTTGGAGAAATCCCTTTATAGCAGCGGTTCTCAACCTGTGGGTTATGTTCAATTTGTAACAATGAAAAGACATCCTGCATTTTACATTACGATTCGTAACAGTGGCAAAATTACAGTTATGAAGTAGCAACGAAAATAATTTTATGGTTGGGGGTCACCACAACAGGAGATACTATCTTAAAGGGTTGCATTAGGAAGGTTGAGAACCACTGCTTTGTAGCCATCTCTGAGAAATGGTCATCTGTCTTTTCCTTGAATACCTCCAATGATGAGAATTCATTAGCCTGTAAAGATGTCTGTTCCATTGTTAGACAACTCTGATTATTGGGAAGAGCCTTCTCCTATTGAGGAAACCTAGTTTTCTATGCTTTCTATTATTATCCATCTTCTGTCCTTTGGGTCTAAGCAGAATAACTCTTTATTCCTTTAAGATTCTACTACCTAATTTCTTTTCTCCAAGCTCCAGTCCCTTCAACTGTACCATAGGACCTGACTTTGAGTTCCTTTCAGTATCCTTTTTAGCTTGCCAGTGTCCATTTAAAATTAATTCAGAAGTGGACACACTATCCAGACTTGGAATGCAATAGACACATAATAATCCCTTTGATGAATTCCCTGAGGCTAAAGTGAATTTTTAATAGAGGTTGGTAGGGATGAAATTTAGAATTTCTCATTTAGAGTCCAGTTTTGCCTCTTGACAGCAAAGGAGCATTAAATAGAAACTCTCAACAGCATTGGTTGTATGCAGCCTAAGATTTGAGAGTTAGGAGAGAATGTGGGTTCAGATCTTCTCTTTGGCATCGATAATCCCTGTGGTTTTTTTTTTTTTTTGTCCAAACAATAAGCATTTATTAAGAGCTTGCTAGTGCCAAGTGCTGTGCCAAGTACAGGGGATAAAAAGAAAATTATGTTGCTTTTCTCAAAGAACTTAACTTTTTTTAAATTAAATTTTATCATTTTCAATAAGCAAAAATCAACTTCCTCCCTCTCCCCCTTTCCTCCTGGTTCCCGAATTAAAAAGGAAGAACAAAGTGGTTGGTCATTACAACAATTTGAGTTCTTAGATCTTTTTAACTTAATTTGACTTTACAATGTTGTCTTTGTACAAATTGTCCTACTGATTCTACTTATTTCACTCTGTATCAGTTCCTATAAGTGTTCCTAGTTATTTCTGTAATCATCTCCTTCATCATTTCTTGTAGCGTAATACCATTCCATCAGTGATTAATCAGTAAACATTTATTAACCATCTGCTATGTGCCAGGTACTGTGCTAAGTGCTGGGGATAAAAAGAGACCAAAGATAATCCTTGTCCCCTGCCCGTCCCACTCCATTTTTTCTTTTTGGAGTGGGGAAGGCTGGGCAATTGGAGTTAAGTGACTTGCCTAAAGTCACACAGCTAGTAAGTGTTAAGTATCTGAGATCACATTTGAACTCGGATCCTCCTGACTCCAGGGCCGGTGGTGCTGTATTCACTGCACCACCTAGTGACCCGCAGATAGTCCTTGTTCTTAAGGATCTTACAGTTTGCGTTTATAATAAATTCTAGTGAACCTGTTCATGCATTCTTCAGTTTATGGACCCCCCCCCCATCTCTTTTTTTTGCCACCTGAAAAATAGCCATATTTATTGTTATTCATTTTTAGGGTTTTTTTCCTTAGAATAACCAACTTCTCCCTTAATCTATCCTCTCTCTAATTCTTCTCCCCTTCCATCCTATTTCCCTATTGTAACACCTGTGATTTTGAGAAAGTTGCTTAACCTCCTTCAGCTTAATTTTCCTCATTTGTGAAATGAGGATTTGGACTAGATGGGTGGCAGAGGACCACTTTGAATATATCTTGTTAAGGGTCTTGAAATTTTCTGCTTCTTCTAGGACAGAGCTAGTAAATAATCATTCTTGAGCCTCTTAAAACTTTTCAACTGAAGAAAAAGTTTGACTTAACTGCTTAGGAAAGGAAGGTATTTAGTGACAGTTGTACAGTGGAGAGATTACTAGTCTAGGTATCAGAAAACTTAAGTTTGAGTCCTGGCTCCTAGTTATTTGCGGTATGACTTGGGATAAGTAATTTTTGTAAGAAATGAGGATTTTGGAATCTCAGTCATGTCATGTGTAAAATGGAAATGATAATATTTATATAGTCTCATTAAATGGGTTGTCAAGAATGTACTAGGTATTTAATGAAGTGGTAGCTCTTACCACTTGTAGAGCTAGAATGGAACACAGTGGTAGAGTGTGGTAGTGTTGCATTTCTGTGTGAATCTCAGTTGCTAATGGTACACATGGTCTATGTTTTATTTTTGCCCATGTTACGTGATCAGCTTGATTTCTTTTCTCTGTGTGTGTGTGTGTAATGTTTTTTTAAATTTTATTTTAGACTCACACACCAGAACATGAATCCAGAATAGAGAAAAGGAAAAAAAAAAGCAAAAGTTTATATATTGGAACTTAAATAGAAAGTAAGAAAAAAAGCATGTCATATGCATAGCAGAACATAAAGAGGATTCAAAATATATAATGATAAATTTTCATTTCTAGAAAGTCTGTATGATAAATACTACACATTGTGTTGAGAGCTGCCCCTTTTCTTTGCTTCCTTGTAAGATTTTTGTTTTCTGCTGTGTACTTTTTACTCAGTTCCTTTCTTTCGTCCTTCCGACCCCCTACCTCCTGAAGGCTACAATTAAGTGTGAATGTATTACTATATAAATATAGATATATACATACACATATAGACATATATTTTTCCTAACAAATTCTACTCCTGAGCTTTATTTTTATGTTTGTGCCTGTTTTCTTTCCTATCGCTCCTGACTCCTCTACTTTTCTTCTACCTTGCCCTCCTTTTACTTAGCCAACCACCTTCCAGTGATCCCGCCCCTATCCTCCCATTCCCAGAAATCTAGACACCTTTCTGTAGCCCCCTATAACCTATTCCCTCACCCTCCCCTCTAGAGATCCCTCCTTTGTCATCTCTCCCCTACATTTTCCCTTACTGTTTTATTTCTTCTGAATTTAGAAGACTTTTTACTCTTCTAAATATTTATTTGTTTATTTTGTTTATTTATGTACATATTTTAAATATGTATTATTCCATCTTAAACTCATTCTTGATGAAAGTGAGTTACTAGAACTACCAGCCTTCTTCTCCATCCTAATTCCTCCCTATCTATCAATTCTTCCTCTTGTACTTCATTTAAATAAAATTAATTACTCTTTTTAGCTATTCATAAATAGTTTTGATGAGGGATAATGGTAGGTGTTTCAGGGAACCCAATGACCAGAGTCCCTGGGTGGGCAGTCTGGAATGAATTCTTAGGCTCAAGCATTCTGAGTCAAGTTGGTAAAAGTTTATTGTTACGCTATACAGTGAGCAGGAGGTCTTAGGGAACCTGCAACCTTAAAGGAGTCATAGGTATATTTTTATAGAATAATCCATAATCCACAGTATAACCTGTGCCAATTATGCTAACTAGTGAGTAAGAGTGGGATTAGGAAGGAGTTAAGGAGTGGTCAGTGCTTAAAGGGACATGCATTTTTAACTGTGCAAGCCTATTGCCCATAATTCACTGGGAAATAGCCCAAGGGGGAGCTACATGGAGGTGAGTTTTTAGTTTTGAAATGTCAATGTCACTAGGTCAACTATCGGTCAGGGCTGACTGAGAAGTGCCCAGTCTGTTACCCATCAATGTCCCATTTGATGAGATGGATGTTGGGAGTTTAGTATATCCCAAGCTAACAAGGTATCTAGGATGTATATAATGAGCTAAGGAGCATACACATGACTGAGTCTACGATATATGTGATAGATAGATAACCATACATAGCTGCTTCAGCCAGTACGCAGTTGGATCAAACCACTAAATTCTATAGATGCAGCTGACCACTGTAACAGGAAGAGGGATAAGTATTTTGTTAGGGCAGGCTACCCTTGAGCTAGGAAGAAACTGCCTGAGACAGTGTTTTGGGGCTTGGGAGATTTGAGGCTAGGGAGAAATGTGATTTTACAAACTGATGTGATTTTACAAACTGGGGTTCAAGCGCAGGCACCCAAGCACCCCATCAGTTTTACTTTTTAAAGTTATTATACTCAGGTCTACCCCAATCTTTCTTACAAACTACCTAATTACTAATGACAATCGTAGACATATACATTTTACATATATAAAAAGTAAATGGTCTGTATTGAATTCCTTATAATTAGTGTTTAGCATGTACCTTATGTTTCTCTTGGCTCTTGTATATCAAATCTTCTGTTAAGTTCAGTTTTTTTTTAACTGAGTCTTGAAAGTCTGACAGTTGTCCATTTTTTTTCATTCAGGATTATGCTTAATTTTTCTGGGTATGATATTTTTGGCCAGAGCCCCATTTCTTTTGCTCTTTGATATATAGTGTTCCAAGACCCGAGGTTCTTTAGTGTCTCCACTGCTAGGTCTTGTGTGATTCTAATTATGGCACCGTCATATTTAAATTGATTTTTTTCTTGTTGCTTTTAATATTTATCCTTGAACTGGGGGCATATATAATGTTTTATACCACTTCTGGTCTGCAGTACATTGTTAGTAATACAGTTTGTCTTTCTCTTACCCTTTGTATAAAACTGAAATTTTAAATCTTCAAAAACTCTGGTACTATGTGGATTTTAGCCATATAGCATCATAGGAACAATACTGTTACTGAGAAGGTAGACGTTTGTCTCAAAGAGACGATAATAGCTCATTAAAAGCATTGTAAAGTTTTCCAGATGCATTCCAGGTTACTCTCTTCCTCCTGTGTAATTCTGGATCCAGTTTATTCTTTATCTTCAGTGCCTTACAAGATATGTGAACTAATAGATTAGCTGTATCAGCTTTCCATCTAGTTGTATATCATAGTCTGAACAATAAACATTTTTATCTATTGAATAGCTCAAGTAAGGTAGCACTATACAACTAAATAAACTATCACTATTTCTATATATCAAGAGCAGAAGTCAGGAGTAAATAATAAAATCCTATTTGAAGTAAATACAGAAATGAATATAGTATTTAGACACATTTAAAACTTATGTAAACAGTTACAAAATACTTTATTGTAATAAGGACAGCTTAAATAATTAAAGATATATTCATTGCTCATAGTTGGGCCATGCCAATATGATGAGAATAATGATACTGGTTCAGTTCGTTTACAGATTAGACTTAGTACCATACCAATCAAATTAACAAAAGATTTTTAGAATTAGATTTGAAAAAAAAGTAGAATTCATTTGGAGGAACAAAAGATCTAGACTCTTAGGGGAAATAATGATTTAAAAAAAGAAAGAAAGGGGGAATGAATGAAAAAACCTTAAATGCCTACTATATGCTAGGGTGGCTAGACATTCTACTAAGGTCTGAGCATACAAAGTGGTAACAGTCTTTGTCCTCAGGGAGTTTACATTCTAATAGGGGGGAAAATAACTCTTCTGTGGGAGGGAGTGGTGGCCTGGAGTATTAGGAGGATGGTTAGATGAACCATAGTGTGATAAATTGATATGTCTTTTCCAAAGATGTGTAATCGTATTGATTTTGGAGGTATTTTTCTTTTAGTTTTAGTACAAGCACAGTGACTGGCACATAGCAGGTGCTTAATGTTTATTGACTGATTTTCTAGTCTGTTCCAGAGGTACTATTCTAGGTGTCAGAAGGCAGCGTAGCAGCATGTTAGATGGCAAAATGGTCAGAATGGGCAGCTGAATGGGATGCAAAGCACTTTGAGTGAGTAGCACTTAGAAACCTAAATTACAAACCAGCACTATTTAGTACTAGTTAAAAAAAAAAAAAGAAAACTTTATCAGTGTGGAATTAATGAGATAAGCAAGAATCACAAACAAACTCAGTAGTCTAATGTTGAACAAATTACAAACTTGAAGAGAAACTTCTTGCTTTGATAATTCTGGGAAAATCAGAAAGTAGTTTACATCCTCCCTCCCCCAAAAGGCTTATTAGACTGGCATATTACATATGCCACAATTCCAAATGGAATTGTGACCTAAATATAAAAGCTCACATTAAAAAAATTACAGAGAAAAATAGGCATGTATCCTTTACAGCCGTAGCTAGGAGGAGAATGCTTAATCAAAGAAGCAATAGATGTGACGGTAAGAGATAAAATTAGCAATTTCAGTTGCATAAGATTTTGAAAACGATTTTGGATGAACAAAATGTAGCTAGGATAAGAAGGGGAACTGTCACTTGAGGGGGGAAAACCTTTTCATGAAATGTCTGACAAAAAGTCATGGTACCTAGGTTTTAAAAACAAATATAGGCAGTTCTGCTGTAACAGGACATGGGTGTTGCCAAGAAGTACTGTGCTATATGCAAAATCCTGCAATAAAGAACACAGAACTTTTGGAGAAATGGGACTTGGGACACAACTCTCTAAAACTTTGTTAGTGACGTAAAAAAGATAAGAACTAATAAGTGATAGCAGTTTATATGTGTTAAATGATAAGAAACATAGATAATGTAATAAATAGTAGTGGTGAGGAGGGTTCCTTGAGTTGCTGCTGTCTTAGCATCCTGGGGGAAGCAAGTTGGGCAGGTACAACCCTCCCCTCTTCCTCTCCATCCCCCCCCCCCCCCCCCAGCTTCAAGAGGCCATGGGGAAGAGGGTGGAGAGGGTCTGGGAGTACTATGAATCAACCCTACTTTAGCCCACAGCTCCTACTGCAGCAGTAGGTATATGATAGCAGTTTACCTTGACAAAGACCTGGCATTTTCTTTTTGAAGTGGAACTCAGCTTGTGTGTTAAGTAGTGTGGTTTTTCTGCATTTTCAGTCTCTCACATTTATGCTTAAAATGTTTCCCAATCCCGTTGGAATATCAGTCACATTGGAACAGTTTACATTTGCAAAACACATGCACAATTGATAGACCAAGAACCATTTTCTCTTCAAATATATGAACAGTTCTCAAAAGAATGGCAGTCGTTTAGTCTAAAGATTTCTCTTAATCACTAAGAATAATACAAATCAAAAAACCATAATGTTTCATCCCAGTGATTTAGGAAAGATGACAAAACATGGAGTAGTCTTGTATGACCATTATTTGCAATGAAGATGCTTAATGGAGGGAAGGCAATGAGAGTCTTTAAAATGGTGTTTTGCTTTTTTTTCAATCACAATTAAGTATCTAGAATTTCATTTCTTCACATCTTGAGGGGCTACTGTAAGGATATGATTTTCTGTAGAACATTCTTTGCAAAAGCCTTGTTCTTTTCTTATTCTTTTTTCATCAAGGATGCCCTTCAATATATGTATGAATTATTCTCATAAAGAATATGCTGAGAGGGTAAAAGTAAAGCATAGGGGTCAGGAGTTACTTATATTTCCTCAGTTGCCAGATTTCCCTCGTCTGTATTTGATATCCTCACTTTCATATGTCTTAAGTATGTATTTGGTATTCCCACTTTCATATAACTTCATTGTTCTCAAAATTGTGCTGCCCCACAACATGGATTCATTCATTCATTCATTCGTTTGTTTATTTATTTTGGTTTATTTCACCTGTTGTTTTGGTCTTTGCTTTCTTTAGTGTCATTTCTTTTTCTTCACACAGCATATTTGGGGACTGTTAATAGTCCAAACGTAGTGCCTTCATTGTTTTAGCAATGTTGACAGAAGTGATTAAGTTGGGTGTCTGGTCAAACTTTCTGTAAACTTGTTTTGCCTTTTTGAAAATTTTATTTTATACACACACACACACACACACACACACACACACACACACACAATTATATTTAATGTAAGTATATTTGTATCTATTTCAATGAACAAAAAAAAAAAAACACCTTTCCCTTTCTTCCCCCATCTACAGCTTTGAGAATAGAAGAAAAGCAAAACCTTTTCCACAAGCTTTTATAGTCAAGCAAAACAAATTTCTCCCCTGACCATGTCCAAAAAACATGTCTCATTTTGTATTCTGACCCCTTAACCTATCTGTCAGAAGGTGGGTAGCATGTTTCATCATTAGTTCTTAGCTAGCATTCATTAGTACTTAGCTAGCAAAACTGAATATAATCCTACAAGATTCCTGATGAAAAGATCAGGACTATATATAGATAATCTGAAGTTTAAACACAGGAGTTAAGAGAAACATAAGACACTAAACATAAATGAATAAAGAAAAAGGACTAAATAAGGATAACATGCTTACATTTTAATATGGGGAGATGATACCTGTTTCCCCTCTGAAACCCTGTCATCATCAGGGGTCATAAAGGGAATATAATGAGGCAAGGCCTGGGAGTGGTACTGTTATGTCATGATGATCCTAAAAGAATGGAAAGAGAATAGGGGAACTTAGGAGGGAGGAAAGAAAGGTTAGGGAAAATTATCTCACATAACACTATGCAAGTAGACAGCTATACAAACAAGGAGGAGCCAGGGATGAGAGAAGCAGCTGACACTTGCACTTCACAATCGTCTGAACTGGTCAAAGAAGGGATGCATATAGATATATCCTTTCTCTTTAGTGAGAGTAGTGGTTGGTGATTATGCTGATTAGAGTTAGAGAGTCTTTTAAAATGGTGTATGTTTACCAAATTGTTGTCATTGTATAATTTGTTCTTAGTTCTGTTCATTTCACTCTGTTAGTTTTTAGAAGTCTTACAGATTTCTCTAAAACTATCCCTGTTATCATTTCTTACAATACAGTAGTGTTCCATCACCTTTACATACCATAAATACATAAATACCATTCTGCTATTCCCCAGTTGATGGGCACTCCCTGAGATTCCCATTCTCCTTCTAATTTCCCGTTCTCCCTTTTCCTCTTTCCCTTCTTTTGAAGTGTATTTTTGTACCAAACAGTATATATCTATATGCCTGTCTCTCAGCATCTCAGCATCTATAGTGGTGCAAGACTTGGTATAGATACCCATTTTGCTTTGTTCTACTGCAGTGCAGTAATCTGCTACCTCAGCTTTCCTTTTAGGAGAAATTACAGGTGTGTGCCACTATTTTACAGGCTACCAAGTCTTTTTCTCACAATATTCTTTTTCGCAGGGGGAGACTTGTTGAATGAGACTTACCTGTGGAATCTGAGTTCATATACCAGTTCTGCTACTTAATATCTGGATGGCCTTGGGCAAGTCATTTCTCTCTGGGTTTCAGTTTCTTCTGAAAAATGAATGGATTAAAATAAATTATTCTTAAGGTCTCTTCCAGTACGAAAACCTATGATCCTATGACAACTTTCTTAGGTATACAGCCCTTTTTAGAGGTAAAATTTCCAAACTTTTTTTCAGTCTATTTCTGTTAGCAATTTGCTTGATTTTCTAAATATTTGACTTTGTCTCAATTTTATGTCTGTCATTTGAAAGGATGTTTCTGAAAGGGTGGAATTATAATATTCATACTTTGTGGCAAAGGTATTGAACTCCAGAAAGCAACTTGTCTTTTCTGACCCAGATACACAGTTTCCAACTGTGGTGGATGGTGCCAGAGAGTCGTGTGTGTTGGCAAAGGCCCAGAAATAAAATTATTATATTACAGAAGGATCTAGCTTGATTTTTTTTTCAAGTAGTATTCTGTAGTGTAGTAGGAAAAACATTTTTGTGTTCCAGCTTCACGAATTGAAGGCATATTTAAAAGCTACAGGTTCTCATTTTGCTAAAATGAGGAAAGACACATTTCTGAAGTTTTGTTAACAAAATTGGAGTATCTTAGCTTCCTTTTCCACTACCACCCCCAGTTGAGTTCTGTCACATAACAAGATTACCAGCCAAACTCATCTTGCAGACATAACTAATTAATTACTAATTGTCCCATCTGTCTCCAGGTTTTAATTTCCCTTCACATAGTTATTCAGTTCTATGGAATAGCAACAGATGATCTTTTGATAATAAAAGGTGCTGTTTAAAGACTGTTTACTAAGGTACCACTTTCTCTTTCAGTGTTTGATACCTGGTTTTGTGTCTTGCATAGGAGACTTAGATACTTAACCTTTTTGGGGGCACATTAGGCCTTTCCTCTTTCATATAATTGTTAAAAGATGACAAAACTTGATAGACATTCAGGAACAGAAATACCTAAATCAGCCTTACAGTGAAACATAGTTACTTTGAAGGGTACAACTTAGGTACTGTTTTCCATTGCTTTTTTTTTTCCCCCTTTCCCGGGTGGGTTTTATATTACCACAGCAATGTGAATAAAATCACCACAAAGAGGCAGCAAAACTCTAGTCAAATACAACAGTCATTTTGCATTTTTTATTTGTGTTAATTTTGGGGGGGGGAGGAGGGATATGTACTTTCTAGGGTATTTGTTCAGAGTTTTTTTTGGGGGGAAGTAATATTTAGTTTAAGGAATGTCTCAGTAAATTTAAATTATTGAAGGATATGTCATTTCATCAGTGTAGGGAACTCTTGGTGGTGGGAACTTCCTGTACCAACAGATCAAATCAAAACTCATCTCTGACTTAGTAGATACGTTCTAGGTCTCAAGTCACAGAATTGAGAAACAGTGACTTGCCTAAGTTTGAACAGCTATTAAGTGTCAGAGGTGGGATTTATGACTAGGTCTTACTGAGTCTGAGCCCAGTGCTCTTTCTATTAGATCATTTTGCTTCCATCACAGGAAATTAAATATTAAAGCAAACAATCTGAAGGTGCCCTGGAAGTTATCTACTCCAATCTCATTTTATAGATTTGGAAACTGTAACCTAGAGAAGTGAGGTGACTTGCCCAGTGCAATAAGAAATTGAACTGGGATTTGAAGGGGGGGAACAATCTGTCACTAGAGAGATTGTCATTGTTAACTATATCATCTTCATTGTCATCAGAGTACTAAGTGAAATAGCTTTCATTTATTAGAACCTTTTGCAGTACTAAACTTATGTGGTATTCATGAAGACATAATTCAGGTGAATTTGCTAAATTCAGAAAATTTGAGTAATGACTTGGGTAATGTTGCTCATGGGTCATAATTGTCTTATCAGTTGGACACAAATGTGCAAATGTATTTGCATGTAAGTCACTGTATTTCTTACCCCGATTCACTGAAAAGAAAGGAGTGGGACTTTCTTTGGAGGATAGAACAGCTATTTCTAATTGGTTGAGTTGTTGGTATTCATCTTGTGGATATCTTTTCAATGGAGAGTTAGGTAATAGAAGGGAAATAGTTTTCCCTTATGTTTTGAGTTTGGTGATAAACAGTTTTAATTATTCCCTTTGCTACCTCTGTGGCTGAAACACCTGTTATACTTTGGTGTTAACTCTCTAGGCTTGCTTTGTTTGTAAACTGTTTGGATTATATGTAATGATTTCAGAATTGTTTCACTGATGCTATAGATGTTCACATATTATTCTAAACAGTAGAATAAATTGGTTCCTGTAGAGGTTGTGCAAAGTAGATCTAGCATAGTGGTGTTGGGAGCTCATAGAAGTTAAATATTGTCTTAGAATTATGCAGATCTAGGTCCAAGAACTGTGAAAATACCTTGAATTTGGTTCTGAAAACTGGGCAAGGTGGCAGTAGCATTTGCCATTTTATAGATGAGAACATTGATACCAAAGTATGTAAAGTGATATATCCAGTGTTAGTTTGTTAAAAATAACTGAATCTGGAGAAAGGATTGCTTTGGTGCAACTGAAAGAGTCCTGAACTCTTGGAGTCATAGGACTTGGGTTTAAATCATTGTTCTGTCACTGACTAGAACTTGGGAAAAATCACTACAATTCCCTAAGTCTTAGTTTTCTTATCTGGAAAATGAATTGATAATCTCTGCACTGCCTACTTCTTATGACTATATGAGAAAATCACTGTAAAAGTTTGATAGAAATAAATTCAAATGATATTTGAGTTTATTTCTAACAGATAAATTTCTGTTCAAATAAATTCAACTAACATTTAGGCATTTATTATGTACAAGGCAGTGGGGACATAATTTTTTAAAGAATCCTTACTCTCAAGGAATTACACTGGGAGTTGGAGGGGGGTATGGGTAGGATGGAGAGGAAGATAAGACATGTATACAAGCAGTATAATACAAAGTAGGTAGGAATGTGGGGGTGTAAAAGGACAGATCAGGCAAATTATTGTAGGAAAATGTGAGGAAGTAAATTCTATAATTTTAAGACAAATCTCTTCTGAGATTTCTTTTTGGTAAAATGGGAATAATATGCTGTCTACTTCCACAAGTTGATTGTGAGGTAAGTGTTACAGAAGCTTGTCCAAGCACTTAATGAAATGTATGCTTCTGTTATTATTACCTTTTCAGGTATAAATATCTTAACCGAATTTTCCCATATTATGTAGGTCCTGAGATTTACATTTTCTGTGGACTGTATCAGCTTCTTAAAAAGCAAAACAAAGAAACCCATGATGATTTTCTTCCCTAAAAAAAAAATTTTTTTTTAGTGGCATTATAATTAGTGGCCTTTTAATTAGTGGCATTATAATTGAGTTAGACATTACTGACTTGATAGTAATTACAACTTCATATTTTAAAAAGTTTTTTTTTCCTATTCCTTTTTCAGGTGTTTTCCAGAGAGCAGTTCTTGGGGCATTTTTGCCACATTTACTCAATCTGTCAGTGGACTGAAAGGCTTATGAGGAGGTTCTGTCTCCCAAAACAGTGTCTATTGAAGACAACAAGGAAGAGGGAAAAAGAACGGAAAAAAAGAAGCTAAAACATTTTAGCAAACCATGGTAGGTGGTTCCCACCAATTCTCTTGATCTTAGTCAAAGTATTCTTTTAACTTGATATTGGAAAAGTTAACAGAAGAAAAAGGTGTTAATTTTTTGGCTCTAGTGCTAGGACAAAGATGGCATTTGTGCTGCTATTTAAGCAAAGCAGATGAGGTATGATTTATTATAGAGTCCTTTAAACCACGAAATGGAGCCCTGTGAGCCTGTAGGCCATGAATTATTAAATTCAAATGAGACAATGTTCATAAATAATGTTTTCTAATAAAACTGGCAAACTGTTGCAGATGACTGAACGACCTTGAACTGTAGTTTAAATGAATCGCTTCTGGATTTCTACTTCAAGGTCAATTAATTTTTCCCCCTTAAAAACATACCTCCCCTGATGTTTTCATCATGTCATGGAGAGGTTTCTGGGCAACAAGACTGTCTGTGGACCACAAGTTCTGTGAGGTTCTACCAACCTGAAAAGTTTCAAACATTGCTCCAGGAGTAGACTTTGTGTTTATTGTCTGAGGACCATGAACAAGTTTCTTTTCCCTCCCCGGGTCTCAGTTGTATCCTTTGCCAATGAGAAGGGATAGATGATCCCAGTTTCTTCTGTTCTCAGATCTCATCCTGTGTCACAGCTAAATGGAGAGAGGCTCCACTGCTGAAGGCTGGTGCTAGGGTAGGGTGGTGCATGGCAGAGCGAGGGGTGGGAGGAGAGAGGAGAAAGGGTAGGATAAGTAGCTCCTTTATGCTAGAGGTGCAGAAGGGCTGGATGTTGTATGCACATGGATACAGTCACTGTTGCTTGACATATTGAAGTGAATACTTCTTAGTAACTGGATTATAGTACCTCTGTCCTTTATTATCTGAGCCATACCTGTTTTTCAGCAGCAAAATTATCAGGTATGTAAATTGTCCAAAAAAAAAAAAAAAGGATGATCCCGATGTCACTCGGTCTTGTTTCAGACTTAGTGAACTTTTCCCAAATCATTTAACCTCTCTGTGACCCAAATTTTATATTTATAAAATGTGGTCAATTCTTTTACTTGTTTCTGGGGAATGTTAGGTAAACCTATTTTGTAAATTCACTTCTTGTAAGTCAGCAATGAATGAGAGACTTTAAGGTGTTTTAATCCTTGGGGGAAAAACACAAAGGTGATATTAATCAGTGTACTAGAGTATATTGATTAGAGGCAGCATGGTGGTTTATTGAAACAACTATTATAATTTGAATCTTGGCCTTGTGACCCTGGAAAAATCACTTCACCTCTTTGCAGAGCTGCAGTTTTCTCATCTGACAAATAGGGAGAGTGTACCCTGCTTCCTTCCAAAGATTGCTTTGTGAAGTGCCAGTTATTAATTTTACTGTGGCTGTAGTGCAGTAATAGCATTATAGTATTTAACTTATAAATTGTAACTTATAATGCTCATAATGAGTTGTAGTGTGGTAGGGAGGAAAGTACTTTGAGTTTTGGATCATGAATTCTTATTGTGACCCTGGTCAAGTCATTTCACTTCTGGGTGATGCTGTTTTTCCATCTGTCAGGATGGATGTGATAATAATTTATATTTATAGGGTTATGGTAGGGAAAATGCATTGTGTACTTTAACATTCTGCAAATGTGAGTAGATGATATTCTTTAATGCTTCATGGACCACTGATTTTGTGAGTATAAGTTCTTCTGATGGTGATTGTAGACCTTTTACACTACCATAGACTAAACTACTCTGCCCAAAAAAATTATCGCCAGTGGCCAAACATTTAGTGATGAGTTGTGTCAAATTAGCTGGTCTGGTCTTGGGTTGACAATTACGCTGTCTAATTGGTCCATATCATAGCTTGAGAGAATTTTCACATTAGAAATTCTTGTTAGAACTCCATTGTTAGAGAATTGCCCTCATCCTAAACCTATTCTCCCAACTCACCAATGGATTCAAGTAGTTGTTGCAGGGTCTTTGAAACTGTTTTCAGACCACATAGCTTGAGATCCTTTTCTAAGTTAGTTTATGAGTTCTAAGACCAATATAAAATGGAATGCCATTATCCCTTCTCAGCAGACATGACAGAGATAGTGTAGCTCTTACATAATGTTTTGAAAAATTAAAAAGATAAATTGAAATGCCTTTAAACTCTCCCTCACCTGGCAATCTTTATTTTCTATAATTTTATTGATCTCTATGGTTTTAAAAAGATTTACCTTACCCAATGTACCTCTTCTTCCTAGAGAACCGTCTCTCATAACAAGTAATAAAAGGAAGGGAAAAAACCCCTAGCTCAACAGAACTAGCTAACACATTGAAAAAGTTTAATGTATGCGGTGTTCCACATTCACCATCTTTCACTTCTGCAGAGAAGGCAGAGAGATGATTTCTGATACATCTTTGGGGCAAGATTGAGTCACATAATTATGCAGTGTCCAGTTTTTATTGTTTTTGTTGTTGTTGCTATTATTGTTTTAATACTTTTGTTTTTCTGGATTTGCTTGCTTCCACTTTTCATCAGCTTATATAAATTTTCCCATGATTCCTTGTGTTTATCCTATTTGTCATTTCTTAAAGTGCAGCAGTATATCATTACATTTACCATAATTTGTTTAGCCATTCCCCAATTAATGAGCATTGTTTCCAGTTATTTGCCATCACAGAAATATGCTGCTATAAATACTTTGATGTATATAGGTCCTTTTTAAAAATTACTGAGCTCCTTGGGGGGAGTATATACCTAGTAGTGCATTCTCCTCAGTTAAAGTGTATGGATATTTTTGTCATTCTCTTAGCATGCTTTTCAGTTTTTTTCCAGGATCTTTGGACCAATTCATAGCTCCACCAACTGCGTTAGTATGCCTGTCTTTCTAACAACACTGACTCTTATCTTTTGTAATCTTTACCAGTTTGCTTGGTGTGAAGTAAAACCCCCAGAGTTGTTTGGATTTTTATTTTTTAAATTATTGTTAGTAGTTTGGAACATTCTTTTATGGTTTTTTTTTTCAGTAGTTTATAGTTCTCCTGAGAAACTGTTCATATCTAGAGGCAATTTTAAAATGACATTTGGGCTAATCTTTTTTCATTGTACTACATTGTAGTAGAAAGAAATGTGGTCTTAAGAATCAGAAGCTTTAATTGACCTCATGGCTCAGATCCAAAAAAAGTTGCAACCTTTCTGAGCTTGTTTTTGCATATGAAAAGTTGTAATGATATTTGGTACTGCCTACCCTTTGTAAGCCATAAAGCAGTATAGTAATGGGAGCCATTGTTATTATTATCTCAGTCTAGTAACATTTTCCCCCTTACTTTTCTAACAGAGATCTATCAGATCTTTTGCTAATGACGATCGCCATGTTATGGTGAAACATTCAACAATTTATCCATCTCCAGAAGAACTCGAAGCTGTCCAGAACATGGTGTCCACTGTTGAATGTGCCCTTAAACATGTCTCAGATTGGATGGATGAAATGAGCAAATCTGGGAAAACAGAGGGAGATGTAGATGTGAAAAAGGATGATGCTGGAGAAAACTCTGCCAAGTGAGTGAACTGACCTTTATGATGCTCTGTTGTGCAGTATGTTTCTTGACATATCTTGGCATTACTGGGAAGTAGCTGGATATGGAAGTTGGTCAGTCAACTAGCATTTACTAAGTGATTTTCTGACAGGTGAATGCTTTGAATTCAGAAAAAAAATTAATGGTTAGTGGATTCTAGAAAAAAGACAAAAAAACCCACAATAATTCTCATTTCTATACTTCTTGAAGGTTTACAAAGTTTATTCCTTAGTGACAGTCCTGCAACATAGATTTCACTGTCCCATTAGTAACTGGGACACAACGCTGAAAAATCTCTTCGTTCTTTAAGGATATCCTCTTAGAAAGCATCGTCAGATATTTTTCCTTTCATTTGTTTGAAATAACTAGTAGCATTTTTGGGGGAAAATATGATGGGTACACTGTACTATAATAAGTCATTTAAAATTTCAGTAAAGAGTCAGCATTGCATGAAAATAAATTTAAAATGTAGGTGATTTCAGTGTGGATAGCACACTGAAATGGGACTTGAGAACAAGGAGCCAGCAGACCTGGGTTCCGGTCCATGCTTTTTGACCTTAGTTGAATGATTTCACTTCTCTGAACCTCAGCATTTTCATTTGTCAAGTAGAAAGAGTTGAAGTAACTGATTTTTAAAGAATTAAAACATTTTTTTCAATTTCTTTCATTTACATTTTCTTTGCTTCTGAATGTCTTTTCCCCCAACCCTTACCCAGCCAGCGTTCCCTTGTTTGAACAAAAACAAGCAAAAAAAATAGAAAGAAAGGACAAACAGAAAAAAAAGAAAATAGCTCAGTAAAACTAACCAACACTTCAGTTGAATCTGAAAGTATATGTCTTGCTATCTCTCCTAAAGGAGCAGTAATATTTCATTATTTTCTTGTACCCTGCGGTTTGTTTAGCCATTCCTCAGTTGGTTTATAGTTTTTTTTTTGTTATCAGGAAAAGTATTGCTACAAATATTTTGGTGTATGTGAGATCTTAATTTTTGTCTTTGGCTTTCTAGTAGAGAGATTTCTGGGTATTACTTTGTGAATATTTCTTAGTTACTACTTAGCATAATTCCACCGTTTCAGAATCTTTGGACCAATTAAAATTCTGCTCTATAGTTGAGAATAGATTATTTTTATTGCCTTTTATGTTAATAACATTCTGTGCCTTAAGATCCTTTTCTGCTAAAGTAGAGTATTTCTTTACTTGATGCTCTTATTCTTGGGAAAGATAAACTATATTTGGTGATGTCTTATCTAAGGATCACAGATGTGGATGGACTTCAGGAGTCTCATTGTCCACTCCATATGATAAATTCCCTTTTCCAGCATTCCTAACAAGTGATCATCTAGCCTTTGCTTGAAGATTTTCAGTGATGGAGAAATTCCCTCTCTGGAGGCAGACCGTTCCATTTTAGGACAGCTTTAATTTGTTAGGCTTAAAGTGTAAGTGGCCAAAATACATAATATAGAATGTTAGATATAGATTGAATTTTAGAATGGATAATGTTAGAGTTGGAAGGGATCTTAAGTCTTATTTCTCCATCTCTTGGCAGTACTTCAGTACCCTTCTAATATAGATAAAATACATAATGGCTTTTAAAAATGCTACTGGTGAATTTGGGACTTATCTGAGGTCTTAATGAGGTCATTCAATAACCTCTTTTTATTTCCCTGAGTTTATGTGTATGTTGAACAGTTCTGCCTCCAAATTTAGAGTGTACTTAGGTAAGTGCCTGGGTTTTCTTAACAAGTCTTATCTTGGAAGATGTTTTCATGTAGAGCTGGCAGACAGACCCTGGAAAAATTCTGCGGGTGACTTGTTTAACTTGCTGAGGTCACTGTACTTCAAAGATTTTCTAAAGGTTTATGGGCCTCAGAATTAACTTGGATTTTGTAGCAGAGGTGGACATGTTAGTAAAGTCAATTCTTGACTGGCCACAAATGGATCATGCAATTTGTGGAGTAATCCTTGTGAATATTTGAACCCAAGCTGATTGCATTTCTCCCTACCATTCTCACTGGAGATTAGAAATGATAATCCAGACACTAATGCATTGTTGGTGGAGCTGTGTTGATGCAACCATTCTGGACAGCAATCTGGAACTATGCCCAAAGGGCTGTAAATAACTGCATACCGTTTGACTCAGTAATATCCCTTCTGGGGTTGTATCTCAAAGAGATTATAGAAGTGGGAGGAAGACCCATATGTACAAAAATATTTATTGCAGCTCTCTTTGTGGTGGCAAAAAAACTGGAAATTAAGGGGATGCCCATCAATTGGGGAAATAGCGAAACAAATTGTGGTGTATGAATGTAATGGAATACTACTGTGCTATAAGAAATGAGGAACAGATGGACTTCATATTCACCTGGAGAGGCATATACGATTTGATGCTGAGTGAGAAGAGCAGAACCAGGAGAAATGTGTACACAATCACAGACACATCATATGTGTGATGACCAACTTTGATAAACTGGACTCTTCTCAGCAACGCACAGCTATAAGACAACTCTACAAGTCTTAGGATGGAAGGAGATATCTACATTCAGAGAAAGATCTAGAAAGAACAGAGTTTAAATGAAGCAGCAATCTACATGCTGTTGCTCTTTTCCATGTTTGGTTTTGTTTCCTTTTTCCCATTGTCCACTCCATTGGTTACAACCCTTCTATACAACCAGACTAATGTCCAGTGTGAAAGTATTTGCAGATTCTGTATGTAGCTGCTGCCATGGGGAGGGGAGGGGTGGAGGGGCAGGGAGCGCAGAGAGAGGGGAGAAAATTTGAAACTCAGGGGACTCTGGAACTGAATCTTATAAACTAAAAGTAAATAAATCCATTTAAATAAAACAAATAGATATGAAAATAAGAAAAGAAAAAAATGATAATCCAGGAAGGGCCATAAATTGGCATTTGTTAGAGTTGGCTCTGGAACTAGCAAGATACATGATCATGAGTTAATGGCTCTGGGTCTCACTTTTCACTTATATCAAGGCAGACTAACATTCCTTCAGATGCTACCTATTTCTTCCTCAAAGCCTTTCTTGAGCTACACAATCAAAAATAATCTTCCTCTTCTTTATTCTTAAATAACTTTTTATACTTTTCAAGCATTTCTCATTCTTCATTTTGTATTTGTTACCTGTGTATATGTTACATCTCTCTACTTGAGTGTGAATTTCAACACGACAGGGAATTTAGCTTTCATTTTTATATCCTCTGATGTTTAACACAGCTCTATGTGAATATTAAGTAATTAATAAATGTTGAGTTGACTCTTTAAAGCAGTTTCTAACTCTTAACATTTTATGTTCAAACTTGCTATGGTGTTTATATTTTTATATTCTGTGATCTCCTAGTTCTGACGTTTGGTGCTGTAAGATCTATTTCAGCTCTGATATTCTGGGATTTTTTTTTTCAGTTAGCATGATTTGCAAACTGATATTACCATTTGATCAAAATAGGAAGGTAAATTTGTTGGGGGTGGGGGGGAGGGGTGTAATGTTTTTTTTATAAACCAAAGGATTCCTCCCCCATTAATTGCTGTTTTGGATTATTCATGCCATCCTTTGGATTTTTTGGCTAGATAACCAGGAGTGACTATAGATCAATTAAATATTTAAACATCGTTTCCAGTCTCCTCTTCCAAAGAGTAAAACATTTTATAACCATTCATTGCTGGGGAAGAGTCCTGCTTTTGTAAGCTCACATTCCCAGAAGGGAAGAACAAACTTGTAGGACTCATGAATTATCTTCCTTTTTATACTTCTAGCAGACAAACTAATTGTTTTAAGAGTTAATTGTTGTCATATGTATGTTTTAAATGAGTAAAGCAGTTTAGTATTCACAAATCTTTCTGATTAGGGGTTTTGTCATCACCTAGGTTGGGAAACTTTGAATCGCCTTCAGTTCTTCCTGCTCTTACCTATATCTAATTCTTCAGATCTTATCTTTAAAATTTTGCCTCTCACATTTATCCCTTACCAATGTCATTAGTCTTGGAAACATTGACATTTCAGAGGAGCCTTGTAAATACTCTCTCTGGTCCTTCTAATTTATCCTGTGTGCTGCTGACAGAGTAATTATTAGAAGCTTTGATCATTCCCTTAATCACTCACCCCCTCCCCCTTTCCACCTTCATTGTACATAGAATCAAATTTACATTCTCAGTTTAGCATTCAACTACTTTTACACTCTTCTCAGACTCTTAACTTTTTAACCTTTTGTCATGGATCATATATTTAGTGTTGGAAGAGATAATCAGAGTCCGACTCTTTGTAGAGAAGGAAATTGAGGGACAGAGAAGGGAAATGACTTGGCTAAGATCATAAAGTAAGCACCAGAGCAGGGATTCATACTCACATTCTCTGACTTGAAATCTGATGGTTTTTCTGTTGTACATTACTGCTTCTGCTTGCCATTGTCTGCCCAGGCCTGGTTGGCTTGTATTCCTGTCTTTTGTCATAGCCCCTCTTGGAATACTTTTTTTCATTTAAATGAGTCAAATCTCCCTTTTTAACACTGATTTATATGTGTTTCACGTGTGAATGATGTACATATTCCTATAGCACTGTTAAAAGAATTTTTCACAATAGATAAGTAGTGCAAGTATTTTCCTTTTTTTATACATTGGAAACTGAAGCTTGATTTATATCTTGTTTTCCCACTTAGCTTCTCTTGAGCAAAAAGTAAGCTTTTCCCCCCTTTTTAATATTCCCACAGTGTTATCTGTTGAGTAGTTCAAAGCACTCTTAGAACTACATACTTTTATAGCTGAAAAGGACCATAGTGAAAGCAGTGCAGTACTTCATTGTGTTTTGAGTCCTGTTTTTTACTAACTGTATAACCTTGTAGGAAGTCATGGGATCATAGAATTTAGAGCAAAGAGAACTTAAGAGATTGTTTCTTTCGACCTTTCCATTGGACATTTGAGAAACCAGAACCAGGGAGTTCAAATGATTTGCTCCAGACCATCATGTGAGCCAGTGACAACTAGAACTCAGGTCCTCAGAACCCTTAGTCCTAGAGACTCTTTCAGTTGTCTTGTGTTGTCCATTTAGCCTCTTTTAAAAAATGCAAATTTTAACAGCGAAGGCAGCCTGACATTTTGAGTATAATTTAATAATGAAAATAGCAAGGCAGTTATGCTGTAGTAGAATGAGATTCTTAAAGTTCTAAAATGTTTTGAGGTTGTGATGATTTCCAGGGGTACTGATTCACATAATCTCAGAATAGAAAAGACCTGGAAGGGCCTTTGGGAATTAACAATTCATTTTTCAGGTGAGGAAACTGAGGCCCAGAGTGATTAAATAACTTATCCAAGATCATCTGATATATATTCTGCAATAAACACTTAGTTTCTATTGATATTCCACTTTAAGAGTTCTGTATCTTGGGTTACTTGTTTACCTTGGAAGCCTTAGTTTCCTCATCTGTAAAATGGGTATAATATTTTTCTTTCTTTTCTATTGTACTCATAGGAAAGCATAAATTTTAGAATTTTATTCTCCTTTGCATCCACTTATCTACTCCTTAGTTGTACTTTTAGACTGTGGAATAGTCTGGTGCACATGTATAGAAATAACCATTCAAAATTTTCTTTTGAAGGGATCAAGGTGGCCGGACACTCTGTGGTGTAATGAGAATCGGCCTAGTTGCAAAAGGCTTGCTGATAAAAGATGATATGGATCTTGAGCTGGTTCTGATGTGCAAAGATAAACCCACCGAAACTCTATTACACACTGTCAAAGACAATCTTCCTATTCAAATTCAGGTGAGTTCTGTTGTAAAATTACCCTTCCAGGTAGATTTTACATAGGCAAAAGCAGTAACTGTCCATTCAAGTCAAAAAGCATTTGTTATGCATCTACTATGTGCCAGTCATTGTGCTGAGCTCTGGGGATAGAAAGACAGACAAAAAAAAAATCCCCCTTCATTTCCTGTTCTCATGTAGCCCGCAGTCTAATGAGAGAGACAACATGCAAATAAATAACTATGTATAAATAAGTTATATAGGATGTGTCAACAGTTCTAGTGCAATTTTAAGCATTAATTGTTTAAACCCATTGAGTAAATAAGATTAAATAGCTTAAAACTATTGTAAGATTTTTAAGACGCATCATATGCAAGATATATTGGAGGTAATTTTGGAGAGAAGTCACTAGCATTAAGGAGGACCAGGAAGGGCTTTTTGACAGGGATGGGATTTTAGCTGAGACCTGAAGGGAGCTGTGAAATGAAGAAGATGTACATAGATAGTGAGAACATGCCAGGTATGAGAGACAACCAGTAAAAATGCCAAGTCAGGAGACTTGTTGTCTAGTTGAAGGAACAGTAAGGAGAGCAGTGTCTGGGTTATAGAGTATGTGAAGGAGAATGAAGTGTAAGAAGCTGGACATAGGTGGAGTCTAGGTTATGAAGAGCTTTAAAAATCAGAGGGTTTCTTTGATAGGAGTAGGGAGCCACAGAAGTTTATTGAATAGGATGATTATATGGTCAGGCCAGTGCTTTAGGAAGATCACTTTGATAGCTTAGTGGAGGATGGACTGGAGGATAGAGAGACCAACTAACAGGTTTTGGCAATAGTCCATGTGTGAAGTGATTAGGACCTGCACCAAAGTGGTGGCAGTATTAGAGGAAAGAAGAAGGTATACAGGAGGAATCCCTTGAAGGTTCAATTGACAGGACTTGGCAACAGATTGGATGCAGGGTGGATTGAGAGAGTGGGGAGTTGAGAATGACACCTTGGGGGTGAGCCTGGGTTACTGGAGAATGGTGGTGGCCTCAGCAGCAATAGAGAAATTAGGAAGAGGGGAGGACTCTGTTCCGTTTTGGACACGTTCAGTGTAATATTTCTCTATGACATCCAATTCAAGATGTCTAGTAGGTAGTTGGAGATGTAAGAGTGAATTAAGAGAGAGGGTTAATAGGCTAGTCACAGCTGAGGATGACCTGAATAGAGGTGATAGTTGAAACCATAAAAGCAGATAAAATCAAGTGAAATAGTATAGAGGGAGAAGAAAAAAGGGCCCGTAGGACCCACCCTGGTTGGGGGGAACAGGACACCCAAGGTTAGCAGTATAACCTAGCTGAAGATGCAGTAAAAGACTTGGGAAGGAACAGTCAGATAATTAGGAAAATCAGGAGAGAAGTGTTGTGAAAATCTAAAGAGAAGGGAAAATCAGGGAAAAGAAGATAATTGAATGTATCAATGGAGAGGTCAAGAAGGATGAGGAATGAAAAAAGATTATTCGATTTGGCATTTAAGAAGTCATCAGTAGCTTTGGAGTGAATGGTGAAGTCAAAAGAGAAAACAAATATTTTAAGTATAGATCTGTGAATACAACATGTGACATAAAGGAAACTTGTGGTGATGAAAGTGGAGAAAACGTTTACTAAGTTAAGATTTCTACTAAATTAACAACAACAAACCCAAACTTCCTTAAAGTACTTCTTTTGTAGTGAACTTCATAGAACTGTGGATTCTGTAAAGCCAGAACGACTGGTGGGGTCATTCATAGTAAACTGAAATACATTTTAAGTTCCTTGAGGGATAGTATAGCTTAGCTTTTTATTCTTATTTCTTTGTTTGAATCTACCTGAAACTGCCACTTAACCTTTGGAAAGACTGGAGATGTTCCAGGATAATAACTTACTATTAGCACTTTAAGGTTCACTGAGCATTTTCCTCACAACAGCCATGTGAGGTGGGGACCACACATATTCTCTCCATTTTATTAATGAGGAAATGGAGGTTCAGAGAGGGAAGGTAACTTGTCTGTGGTCACACAGCCAGTAAATATTAGAGTTGGGATTTGAATGTAAGTTTTATGAAATCTTATTTTCAGAGCTATGAGGAACTGACTCCAGTGCATTACACTATGCTTCTCCTAAGTGATAATGCACGTTTCTAGAGTGCTTACTCTAAAATCATTTCCTCATTCTTTGAGGTCAGCAGACTTATCCCTGTTTTACTGAATATTTTCCTGTTTTGTAAAATTATAAGATTAATAAAAAACATGCTTTGAGCTCACTTTAAAGAATTAATGCATTAATTTAATTATGGCTCCATCAATTTTTTGTTATAAAGGTAATGCTAGAATTTTAAAATTTCCATTTTTAGAAACTTTGGAGTAATAATAATTGTTTTGGGCCCTTGTTAAATCATCAGGTCAATAGGTAAGTTAGGTTAGGTGTTTGTTAAAACTCCTTACAATTCTGATATTTAGTTAAGTTTATGAACATGGCATCCTTTAGTCTTATTCTTTTATGTATCAGACGCTCAAGATTTCAAAACTGACATAGTAGTCAACTCTTCAGTTATCTTTTACCCTTACAGATGGGAAATAACATTCCAGAAATCATAAACCAGAAAATTGTTTTTTCTCTTTTCAAGAAGCAGAATGGACAAAGGAAAGAGTTCTTAGCTTTGATGTCTTAGGACCTTGATTTGAATCTTGGCTGTTACTTTCTATCAGCATGACTTTAGGCAAGCTAAGAATTAAATTTTGTGGGCCTCAATTTTTTAGTCTATAAAATGAGATTGGACTAGGTAATCTTTAAAGGTCTGTTCTGCCTATAAATCCTATTCTAAAGAATCCCTTTTATAAGAATGAACATAGCCAAAATTTATGTGAATATGATTTTCTCTCACATTCGAAGACTCTAAGTTATAGGCAAGTTGCTAGACTGCATCATCGTAAGGAATTTCTCTATCAGGAGTTCTTTACATTGATTAAATCACAGATCTAAGCCAGAAGAAAACAAGATTAAAAATTGTTTTTATTGCTCCCACTTTTCTCTGATGTATCTAGGGGAGGGAATAGGCAACAGTGTACTTGGCATTACTGAACTTGGCATCAGGAGATGTAAATTTCAGTACTAGCCTTGCATTTATTAGCTACTTGACATCAGGAGAGTATTTCACCCTTCTAAGTATGTCTTCTGTTCTCTTATCATAGCATTGTTGTGAGGAAAGTGCTTTGAGAGATGGAAAGCCTTTATTATTCATATCATCCTCTTTCTCTCCAGCTTCTAAATATTGCTGGAAGAAGTCAAAGAATATTGGTGACTGGGCCCACTACAAATTTATCTAATCTTAGCTGCTCTCTCATTATAAGCCATATTCTTTCCTGATTGACTTGACTTTCCACAGTTTCTGTTCTAGACCTTCTCTTCTCTCCTCAAGCCCCTATATTAATTATACTTAACCCTTACCTCTCAGCTGAGGCCCTTGCTTCATGCTCGAATGAAAAATTTTGAGGTCATGTATTGTAATCTCTTCTCTGATCCT
Source organism: Pseudochirops cupreus (assembly GCA_028627135.1). NCBI lineage: Eukaryota > Metazoa > Chordata > Mammalia > Diprotodontia > Pseudocheiridae > Pseudochirops > Pseudochirops cupreus. The sequence goes on from CM053581.1 coordinate 257,301,302, forward strand.
ATAGTTCAGATCCTTTCAACATCATCCATCATTCTCTCCTCCTTTGGTCTACAGTCTTGGAGGAAAAGGGGGACTTCTTTCCTAGGTTAACCACTCCACTCTTGATCTCTTGCGCCATTTCCTGGGAGCTTCCTCCTTTGAGCTTCTCTTTATAATTTTTTTCTCCTATCTCTTAACTCTTCCCCTGCTCTCTACAAACAGCCAGAGATTTCTCCTGTCCTTACAAAACCGTGATTTGACCCTGCTGTCCCATCAAGCTGTTAAGCTATTGTATTATATACCTCCCTTTTATTGCCAAAATCCTAGTTTTCTGTCCTTGTTACCTCCACTTCCTCATCTTGACTTGCAGTTGCACCACTAGACTGAAACTGCTCTCCCTTATGCCATGAGTGATCTCTGTATCACTAAATGCAGCAGCCATTTCTCACTTCTCATCCTTTTTTGACCTAGCTGTATCATTTGACTCAGTTGACTACTGATTCCTCCTGACTACTCTGTTATTACTGTGTTTCCTTATTCTGCTCTGTCCTGGTTCTTTTATCTGCCAGTTCCTTTTCTATATCTTCTATACCGTTGTCATTCGTATTCCATCCCTAACCAAGAGCTCTGTCCTGGGCCTCCCTTCCTCTTTTTAGAATTATTATTAGTTTTATGACTTGACCTATTGTTTGCACTCCAGTTCTATTTCTCCAACTAAAAGTCCTTTTGGACATAGTCTTCTGGTCATATCTAGCTGGATGTCCCATAGTCTGAAAGTCAACATGTCCAGATAGGGCTCATTCTTTTCCCTAAGCCAAACTGTTTCTGAACTTTGCTATTTCTGATGGGGATACCAGCCTTTGAGTCACCTAGGTATTTAAACATGAGAGTATCATCTTCAACTCATTCCTCTCTCTCATTTTCCACATCCAGCCAGTTGCTGTGTCTTGTTGTTTCTGTCTTCAAAATGTCTCTCACATCTCTTCTCTTCTCACTTACTTAGCCATCACCCCAGTTTAGATCCCTATCACCTACCTAAACTATTACAGTTACCCTCCTTGTTGTTCTGCTTTGATTCAGGTGCTATCTCCCCTCCTTTCTTTCCCTCCCCAGTCCTCTGCCTAAATTGATATTCCTACTACAGAGCTTGCCTTTCAGAGCTGTCTTTGAAGTCCCTGTCTTTGATATTCCTGACTCAGTTTAGCTGTTAAGTGCTGATGTTCATATTGTTCTTTGACTTGTCTCCTTGTATTCATATTGGAGTTTTGACTTTTTTGAGGGCCTTATTAGATATCCTTTACTGCTTTGCCTCATTTTTCTTGTGTCTTCTTATAAAGTAATTATAAAGTAATTTTACCAGACTCATCTGTAATAAAAAGGACAAATCTTCTTTCCCCCCGGATTTAGGATACAAGTCTAGATGTACATAAGATTTTTTGATCATTTGTTCAAGAGCCAAAAAATCCATTGATTGGTAGAAACTGTGGAGTGTAACAAAACTTTGATTCACTAGAATATTGAGGAAATGATGGATTTTAATTAACTGATGGTAATCTATTTTGTTTCAATTCTTATTTTCATATGTCTAAAATATCAAGCCCATTTTCTTCCCTTTACTTTTATAATTACAAAATTTTTTCCAAGATGGTAAAAAGTTTTATAGTTTCTCAGAGTTACTATTCTGAACATTTGAGAGTATGACATAAGGATAATGCTTTTGTTAATTTTAAACATTGAGTCAGGAATTAAGAGATAATGGAATGGTAGTAATAATTATAACAACTCACATTTCTGTTGCACTTGAGGATTTGCCAAGTGTTTTCTTCTCACCAATTCTTTGAAATAGATTTTGTAAATATTATCATTATTTTATCAGTGATGTGTGGTTTTTTGTCAGGTGAAATTATTTGTTCCAGTTTGCATAGCTAAGTAGTTTTTATAATTGGATTTTGATTGGCTACCTTACTCCAGGTTCAGCATATTAGTATAGTGTAATGGAATAGTATTAGACTTTGAATGGGGGACACCTGCATTTTAATCCTGGTTCTAATGCTAACTCTCCGTTTGATAACTCCTTTTCTGCATCTAAACCTCAGTTTACTCATCTATCAAATGAGGGCTAGATGATCTTTGAAATTATTTCATCCTAGTTCTGGTCCCTCTAATTCCTGTGTGACTCTACATTCATATAACTTGGTTTTTCTGTCTCATGCATGGGGATATAATGTACCTTACTTTGTGAGACTGTCGCATAAAAGATTTTTAGGTCAGAATCTTTGACCCTTTTGTCAGATGCTTTCAGCGTTTTTTCACTAGAGCAAAGATACCCCATAGATAGAAATATTACTGTAGATATTGGGGTTAGAGGGACCTTGGAGATCCAACTCCCTCCCCTCTTTTGGAAATGAGGAAACTAAGATCCAAGAAAGTAAAGTGACATTTCCAGTTCCAGATAACTAGTTAAATGAAAACCAGGACTTGCACCCTGACTTTTAGTCCAGCGCTTTTTTTGTGTTGATGTGCAAGAAGTACTAAATGTCATGAACATGCCTTTATAGTTGTAATGCATTGTAATAATTGGAAGGTGATTGCTATGCTTTGCCAGACACTTAAATTATAATGTGATTATATGTTTCCCTGTGAATGTCAAATGCCTTGTCCTGTAATCTTGAGTCTCACCAGTCTCTCAGCTTCAGACAGGGCATAGTTGCAGGCTTGTATTCATCCACTGAAAACAGATCACTGTGGCTCCCTGTTCTTATTCATATTCATATGCTTTTCTTTAAAAACAAAACAAAATCCTGCATAGTTGTTTTTATAAGGACTCAGAAATTAGTAGTTAAATGTTTGAGAGGATCTGGCTTAGGGTGCTCCCATGCAGTTTATTTTTCAATAATATATCTCCAGTAGTTAGAAGTGGAGAGTTCCCTCTTTGTGTGTAGAGCCTTGCAGTGGTGGAAAGAATACTAAATTTGAGTCATAACCTTTAGGATTCTAGTTTTGATGATGTTACTCTCCATGTAACCTTGGATAATTCACTTTGCCTCTTGGCTCATTGGAGATAGATTTTTATTGCCTTCCTTACAGCATTGGTGAAAGGAACAGATGAGATGATGGATGTGAAACACTTTGTAAAGTCCTTTATAAATGCTGGTTATAATATTGTGGGCTGTTTCTTAAATAGTAGGTTAGATACTTCTATTTAGTTAAAAAAAAAAGTATGAATATCCTGCTTTTAATGTTGGTAATTGTTTCCTTCAAAGTACCATCTTTGCCAGCCATTCAGTTTGTATCTCTGGCAGTCAGGAACCATATTATAGCAAGGTTTTATGAAGTTTGGCTATCAGTAGCACAGGGGAAAGGATTGAAAGTCAGAAAGCCTGGGTTCTAATCCTACTTCTGCCACTGACTCATTGTAGCTCAATGGCTAAGTCATTTAACCCCTTTGGACATGAGTTTACTCAGCCATAAAATGGAGAGTTGGTCTACATCTCCAAGATTACTGCCATCTCTGACATTCTGTGTTCTGATGTTTGTTACAGTACTGACATTTTCTGTTCATTAATTCTTGACTACTTTAATTAGGAATTTTAACAACTAAAGTGGGGTGAAAGAAAGGAAGGGAGAGGAAGGAATAAAGGAATAAGTGTTTATATAGAGCCTACCCATGTGCCATGTTACTGTACTAACTGCTTTTACAAATACTGTTACATTTGGTCCACACAACATCCTGGGTAAAATGGGTCCTAATATTATCTCCCTTTTACAATTGAGGAAACTGAGACAAGCTCGTTAAATGACTTGATCAGAGCCACACAGCTTGTATATGTCTGAAAGTGGATTTGAACTCAGGTTTTCCCAACTTCAGGACCAGCACTCTTATCCACTGCATCACCAGCTTCCTTTAACCGGAAAAAGAAGTATTTTGTTTTTATTTGGTACCAAGTAGTTTAGAAGAAAACCAAGAAGCTAAGTATTCATTGTTGATCAAACATTTGGAGGGCTTCCTCACTTAAACACAATAACATCATTAGTTTGTTGTTGCAGTTTGAGATCCTTTTACATATAGTACAAACATTTCTTTTTTATGTGATTTGTAATTTTAATTAATTGGACATTTTAAAGATCTTATTTGGTGACTTTCAGAAACTTACAGAAGAGAGATATGAAGTGGAGCAGTGTATAAAAGAGGCATCTATTATTATCCGAAATACAAAAGAGCCCACGTTAACGCTGAAGGTGATACTTACTTCCCCTCTAATTAGGGATGAATTGGAGAAGAAAGATGGAGGTATACAAAGCTTTTTCTTTCCCTTTTAATTTTGTTTACATAAGACTTCTGTCTCAGATGTTATGTTGGCTGTATCATATAGGTTTGAACATACAACTGTTCTCTTTTGTCTTATATTTGTAACATTAAAAATAGCCAAATGTGTATTCTTGCATATTTGGTAAAAAGTTCAGTATAGAAATGTATAGAATGCTTAATGTATGAAGAATCCTGTGCTTATTTTTAGAATCCTGTCATGATTACTATAGCTTTAATAGCATTTGAGGACCCTGTCATGCTTTATTTAAAATTGCTATGCATAGTTGTGGTCATTTAAACAAACACATCTTGACTTTGATTAGGATGATGGATTTTATGGTCTAGTACATAGTGTAACAAATTGCTATTATATGTTTTGGTGATTTCTTAAATAAGGCCTATTATCTTCTCAGCTGTAGCTTAGATCCCTTTGTTATTTAATTTTATGTATGTACCGTTATACTCATGCATGTTTATTTTTTTAATGTTAAAGATCCCACTTGGGGGTGAATTGGAATTTATTTCTACATTTTTTTTTTTACACATGTTACATATTTCCTCAGGGGAGATTTCTGATAATTCATGTACTGTTTGTTCCAAGTTTATCTGCAGAGATTATGCTTTATACCTTCCTAGTTTTTGAATGCCTACCATGTGTTGGATATTGGGGGACATCCAAAAGTGACTCAGCACAAGGGAGATTGGGAATTGTTAACCTTGAAGCTATGTGATTGGCCAGGTCTACACAACATACAGCCCTTGGTATAGTGTACAGTTCTGTTTTACATCCTCTCAATTTTTTTCAGGCCACCTGAAATACTTTGGTGGGCTGCAAGTGGCCTGCGGGTGGTATGTTGTGCAGGCCTATTTTACATGCTCTACATTTTTTGTGGGCCACCTGAAATCCTTTTGTGGGCTGTAGATGGTGTGTAGGCTGAATGTTGTGCAGGCCAGTGATAGGCTGTTCCCTTCATTATCTTTCCTCTCTAGTCCCTTCCCCTCTACCCTTTCAAATTCTTATCCATGGAGATGAACCTGGGATTTCAAAGGTTATACCAGTGAGTTCAAGCTGGCAATCTTTGAATTAGAGGGTTCAGTAATGAAATGTGTCTTATTCAAGAATCATCCTTCCTCAGCATAGAGTTAGCCGAGTGTAAATGTTAACAGATTGGCCACCAGGTATTGGTGCTTTGTCTCAAGAATTCATGGAGGCTTGCTTCTGATTTGTGGAGAACTTTTGATCTGGGCTAGTCGCAGGAATATGCACAAGTCTGAAATGATTCTTTTTGATTTGAAGGATTTTTTTATTGTCAATTTTTGCTTCTAACTTCACTCTGTCCCCAGTGTTGTTCCTAGAATCTTGTTTTGCAGTATTGCTCTTTGTCAGACCTTTGACCAACTGGCTGTTTTCTGTCATTACAGCATAGGCAGTTGGGTTCATTTGGACCAATGTGGGGCTCTCCTTATTGCTTTTCCATCTGTAGATGTGTCACATATCTTTTTCCATATTTTTCTACTTGAAATCCCAATACAGTAAGAAATATTGGTCAGTTTCTCGTCGATAAAGAAGGCAACAGAGACTGATTTCACCAGTTAGAGTAAACATTTAATATTTTTAGTTATGAGTCTTGGGCCATATATAGAGAGAGAGAGTTAAGTGAAAATCTTTGAAATTTGGAATCTTAAAATGAGCTTTACTCCAGTCAATAAATATAAATCAGTTGCATTTTATGAGTGATATTTAAAAATTTTGGCATTACCATGGTTGACAATTTAGATTCATCTCTGTGTGTGTGTGTGTGTGTGTGTGTATGTATGTGTGTGTGTGTGTGTGTGTGTGTATGTATATATATATATATATATATATATAATATATACACACACATACATACACACACTTATTGCTATTATTATTTTTAGAATCACTTTAAAAACTTGTGTTAAATGATTAGATTTTTTTTTCTATTACTGTTGCAGTTCATCATGAACACTAGCCATTTAAAAATATTTGCAGTGTCATAATTTTTATTAGCTTTGGGAAACTGAGAGACTTGCTAGAAAAAAACTTGAACATTTTTAAGTCAAAGGAGTGACTTTGTATTTTTGTTTTGGGATCCATTCATTCAATTCAGAGACATCACTTGCCATCTGAGGTTACTTGAAAGCTAATAATTTCTGTCGGGGTACAGTATTAATTAAATGGCATAGCAGTGGAGCTGTGTTTAATTGCTTTCTGTAAAATCTTAGTATAGAGCTTTTTAAAAGTTCATGCCACGATGGCTTTGCTAGAACCATGGAGCTGTTTCATTTTACTTTGCCTTTCAGAGACCTTTTTAAAGGTCTTAATATGAAGAGATTATTATGGTAGAAAGCTCTAGATTGGGACCAGAGTTTGAATTGGTCTCCCATTAAAACTCTGAACTTTGGCAAATCACTTCTCCTTTCTGGGCCTCAGTTTTCTCATTTATCAAATAATAGTGTTTATCAAATGATTTCTCAGATCTCTTCCATGCTCTAGTCTGTCCCTTTGTAGATAACTGATATTTAGGTGTCTGTAAAACTTATTCTATCTGTACTAGGTGTAGGGTCGTGTCGTCTCTTTCCCCTCAGTGTGATGTAGAACAGAATTTTGTTTAATTGTAGGATTAAAGATTCCTTCCAGAGACGCTGGTTTACTAAAGAGATTCAACATTCCTACTTTTAGGATGATTTTGCCTTTGTACTCAGATTTTTGTGGCACTTAAAATGTGTTCGAAGCATGTTCAACAAATCTGAGGTAGGTAATGTAGGTATATAGTCATCGTGAAGCTTGGGAAATTGAGGCATAGCAATGTTCTGGTGACTTTCTAACAGTTACCCAGCAGTAACTAATTGGAGCTGGAAGTCATTCTTAGGTCTTCTGATTTGATAAGCAGTGTTCTTTCTGCAATATAAGAACCTACAAGAGAGTTCTTGGAAATGGAGAGAGCTTAGGACAGTATTTTAGTGAGGGCACAGGTTATTAAGAAAAACTTAGTTGGATCTGTTGGTCTAGAACCATTTCTCCTGATATTCTTTGGAAATGAAAAGAATCCTTTCTTTGATATTTATAAAAGTTGTCCACAAGAGGTCCCCCAGTTATTTTTGGTTGCTTTTTTGGTCCTTTGTGATTTGCTTGTTGTGGAATTTGAATTTCTCCAGAGATGACTCTGCTCTTTGGCAAGGGCTTTTGGAAGCTCCAAACCAACTTGAAGAATTTAGAGTGATGGAGTTAGGAGGAAGATCCAGGAGTTTTCCTTCACTTTTCCTGTCTTTTATTCAGGAACCCCTTGTCTTATTCTTGGCATAATTTCTTCCAGCTATTAGTAATAGAAGGACCTGAAACCTCTTTTTTCCTTCTTAAGATGAGCGTTCTATGACTCTGTAGGCCATTTTCTACATCTTTTTTTCTATCCCTGACTTTCCTATAAGTTGGTTTTCTATTAGCTTGATTACTTTCCTTCTGCCTCTTACTTGTCCTCTTATTACTGACTTGAGGGAAGTCTGCGTCCAGGGAAACAGTAAACAGAGATTTATTAGAATTTTGTTAGTTTTTATACTAGTATATATTTTGGCTTAATATAAGGAAAGACTTCCCAACAAGCAGAGCTGTTCAAGAGTGAGATGGACTGCTTGCACTGAAAATCTTTTGAGCATTGATTAGATGGTCACTTATTAAAAATGCTAAGAGTGATGATATTGTAGTCATATTTTGCAGTCATGTAATAAGCTCACAAGAGAAGACTGAGGTTGAATGATGAGAAGATAGAAAGAGGTAGATTTTTGGCTCAGTAGAGTGAAGTATATTTCTTTATTGATTGATTTTTATGAAAATGGAACTTAATCACTTGTGCTTGGGGGGGTGGTATAATAACATGGACATAAAAAAGCACTGCTAGAATGTAGAATCAGACAAAGGAGAGATCAGTGTAAGATGGGGGCATTAGGAGGAGTTTTATAGATAAATTGTTGTCTTTGCTGGGGCTTGAAATGATTGCAAAAGTCAAATGTAAGAGCATTAAGGTAAAGTCACAGATGATGATTTATTGACCCCCCCCCCCGCCCCCCTTCAAAGCATGGTATAAGGCAGACATTCAGAGAAGCTAAGGTAATACTTGTGGTTTGAGTTAGGTTTATGGAGAAGTTGACTGAGTGAACTTGACTTGAATTGATACCTGGCAGGTTTACAACACTGTGGGTATGAACCCTTCCTAGGGTGGATGGCAGTTCATCCCAGTCATCCCAGTCATCCCAGTCTTTAGGGATCTTGGAGACAAAATTTACCACATTATTCTGCTTCTAGGATTTGCAACAATTGATTAAGAGAATATTGCAGACACTATTTCTAGAAGACCTTTTTATATCTCTCTATTGGGTGCAGATTATCTAATATTACTTGAAGTAAAAGTCTCATAGTAAGATAAATCACTAAACAGCAGTTGGTATGAAAAAGAGCTGGGTGTTTTAACATGAATTATAAACTGAGTCATTATGATGATGGCAGTAAAAAAAAATGGGATTTTCAGTTGCTTTAGTAGAAAGTCTGGTATGCAGAATTGGGAGGTGGATGTAGGGCCCATGTATTGGTGATTGTAGTGCTACCCTCTGTGGTAGACAGTATAAATATTCTCATTTCACAAAAAAGGAAACTGAAGATTAGAGAGGCCAAGTGATTTGTTTAAGATTGCATAGTTTGCATTTGTCCTCTTCTGGCCTTTGAGTGAAAAGACTCTTGAATCCCTTATTGGTTGTGCTAAAAATTTATTACTGTTGTGAAGTGTTAATAATCTTTCCTTGCATATTCTCTGCCTCTATCTCTGGAGTAATGTGTTTAGTTCTAGATGCCACATTCTGGGTATTTTGAGAAATTGGAGTAGATGTCCATTACTTCAAAGTATTAAGAGGATAAGTTGAAGAAACTTGAGTTGTTTAGCATTAGAGAAGACTCTTTGGAGGAACATAATTTTTTCATGGACTTTCGTGTGGAAGAGCAACTAGATTTATTTTGCTTGTTTTCAGGAAACAGGAAGAACACTGGTAGATTTACAGGCATGCAGATTTCACCTATATGCAAGAAAGCTTTCTAAAAGAGTCTTATGTTTGAAAATGATCTCAGAAGTTATCTAATATAACTTATATCTGAACAAGAATCTTAACTTTCCAAAAATGAAATTACTTGACATTAGAGAATTCTTTGTAGGTAGGTAAAGTAAGAGGCCCAATAACCGCTTGTTGAGTGAGTTATACTTCAGTTAGGATTTAAACCAATCTCTTTCAACTTTGAGGTTCTGTGAGAAGATAATTGTTCTCTTTGAATTCACCTTGTCACAATTTTCTTGCTATATCCAGATCTTTGGTAGTTTCTCTGTTGATGCTATATGCATATACATATACATATTCACATACACATAGAGACACACACACGCACACGTATGTATGTATATATCTATATATCTTTGCATATGAGAGAGAGAATATATGTAGTGGGAGATAATGAAAATATAAATACACACGTATATGCAAGTATATATATCTTTGTGTGTATATATGAGATTTTTGCCCTTGGTAAAGCATTTAACAAATACCTTTTCATTCATTCATAGTAGAAAAATTGATCATTTCTTTACCTAGCCTGAGCTAGTTAGTGCCACCCAGTGCAGGAAGCATTAAGCTGCTGCTTATATGTAGAGCTCTCTGACACTGAGTAAGATATAAGTTTAAGTAAATGATAGTCCCTTTTCTCTTGGAAGCTTATAGTTTAAAACATTAACTCTATGCAGTTCAGTTTATTTTAAGTTATTAAGGAGCTGTGGAGAGCCTAGCATGAGTGAACAGTCCATTTTTGAAGAATATAGGCTACAGATGGCTAACTACCATCTTTAATTAGGTTGTGTTTATACTTTATTTCTTCTTACCTATAGCCTGGCATATTCTTTAGGAGGGCCAAGTAATTAGCATGCATGAAGGGGATTGAGAGAAACTGACCAAGATTTCCTTCTTGTATGGTTTGATTCTAGTGATTATTCTAACTTCTAACCAATTAAAACATGGTTAGGTGAAATGGACTTCTCTTTCAGTGCTCACATTTTTTCATGAATGTGGTATGTGCCTTCATGCCCTATCTATCAGGTTGTTGAATAATATTTATATACCTTCTTCCCTACTCTCCCCCCCTTGTTTTTTTTTTTGCATTGCTTTTAGTATGTTTTTCCAGAATAAAAGTCCAGGGTTGAATTGCAGATGAATTAGTCATAATAATAACTCACACTTTAAGTACTTTCCTCAAAAGTACTCTGTGAGTCAGGTAGTATAACTATTACAATCTCATTTTATAGATGACTAAACCAGAGCCCAGAGAGGTTAAATGATTTCTCCAAGGTCACATAATTGGTAGTTTTCAGAACTTACGCTAAAAACTTCCCATTCTGGACATTGAATTAAAAGACCCTTGAATCCTTCACAGGTTATGTTAGAATCTGTGGACAGAAGTAGCAAGGTTTATATATGCTTGCTCTTTCCCTTCACCAATAAGCATTTATACTCCTGACTAAGATGCAGTTAAGATTTAATGGACTGAATGTAGAACACTGAATTGCATCAGATGTCATGGGTTCAGTTCTGCCACAGCCACTCAGTTGCATGACTTTGGACATACCAATTTTTCTCTCTCTGGGGTTCAGTTTTTCTTTCCTCTGGTTGTATTTGGGTCCTTTTTTCCCCCTTCTCTAAAACAAGGGTTTTGAATTTAGCTGATCTCTTAAGATCCCTCTTAGTGTTGAAATCTCATGTTGTGATCCATATTTCTGGTCACTGGAGAAAGGATCAGTAGATTGTGGTTTTGGTAGAAAACCTCATTAATAAAACAATTCTAGAGCTTAGGAGAAATATTTATCATTTTATTTCTTACCACCTCACTTAATAAATGATAGTGTCTCAGAAAAGAGAAGTAACTTTGCCTTGGTCACACCACCATACACATATACCATACACACACCATCAAGGTGAAGAGTAGAATTCATTTCTCCTCATTTTTGCTCCATCATGTTGCTTCCTCACTAGTAATTCCTTGAAGTTGTTTTCTTTCTTTTAGAAATCTAGTTTTTCTGTTTAGGAAATTGAAACATCTGTCTGGAACCTTGTTCAGTAATGCAAAATTGGAGTCTTCAGACTTGTTTTGTTGAGCAAAGCAACAGATTTTCACAGTGATTTTTTTCACAGTCATACTAAAAGAAGTTTTCTTAAAGAACACATAACAGAGTTTGAAGATTGTTTACTTCATAAACCAAGTAGTCAACAACCTAGGCACATGAAATTTTCTTATAATACTACATTGTGCAAACCAAATTAGGAGCTCACTATCTGCTACTGAGGCATTGTAGAACGTATGTTGGATTTAGTCACAAGACCTGAATTCAGATCACAGATCTGCTGCTTATGTTGGACAGAATTCACTTCTAAGACTCAGTTTTCACGTTTGTGAAATGAGAGTTGAACTAAATGTTCTCTACAGTTTCTTCCAATTTTGAATTCCTCAGATTTGTGGCAGTCTTTTCTTTTTTAAAATAGATTATACCCTTTCACCTTAATAGCATCTTAGAGATGAAGGATCTTAGAGAACATGGAGTATAGTTTTTTTCGTTTTATAGATGAAAAAGCTGAGGGCTAGAATGGTGAAGTGACTTGCCAAAATCATATCAGGTGGCAGAGTCAGAATTCTAATGCAGGTCTTCTGACTCTTAAATTTACTGTTAAACCCTTAAATGGGTTGGTCCTATAGAGAGACCTTATAATAGTCTCTGTGAAGAAAAGTAATAAGCGGTTTTTTCCTATATAATGACATACTTGGACCAGTTCGATGTTTCTCAACCCAAATTATACTTTGAACTAGTGAAATACTGAAATTCTCTTGTGTAGACAGCTTTCCCTTCCCCTTCCAGCTTCAGTGTGATAACCTTGTAAAGTGGATCACGTGGGAGAAAGAAAGAATGGATCACTAGAAGTTAGAGAAAGAGAATCAGGTTTTTAAAAAAAAAATTTATAAAGTTTGATTTTAAAAAGTAAGAGTATATTAGGTAGCCATGGTATAGTTTCAATCCAGTCCAGCAAACATTTATTAAATAAGTACAGTGTAGGTAGGCATTAGGAATATAAGTGAAAAAATTAAATAGGCATGAATTAAGTGCCAGGTACTGTGCTAAGGTGCTGGGGAGGCAGTGCAAAATAGTTGAAAGAGTATTGATTAAATTCAAAAGACTTGGTTAAGCAGCTTTGTGACCTTGGGCAAGTCACATTTCCTTTCTGGCCTTTATTTCCTCTTCTGTAAAGCAATTATCAAGATAATACTTCTTTCCCCAGGCTGTTAGGAGAATCAAATGAATAGGTTTATGTAAAGCATTTTGTAAACTGAAATGCTAGGCAAAAGTTAGTGCTGTTTTGTTAAAAGTTTTGTGGATTGGTAAAAAAAAATTTCCACAGACTGACATTTGGGAAACACTGGACCAGATGATCACTTAAGTTCCCTTTCAACTCTAAATTTCTGTAAGTATAAGGTAGTTATCTGATGTACAAAATATAAAGTATTTTAGAAGCCAGTAGCAGAGAAAGAATGAGTAAATATCCTGTTTTGTTTGCTGGAATTTCATTGTATGATGTTTGATTAAAAAGAACTTTTAAACAAACTTTTACATGTTATCCCCTTCTTATCTAATTAAAAAATGAAACCAACCACGAAACCACAACCTCCCAAATATACTGAAAAATCTTGAGTAGTTCACTTCCTGACCAGCAGAGCATGAAGAAACATGGCCATTCTGATGATGGTGTAAAAAGGAATATAGTCTTCTCTTCACTGCCTGTCCCTTTTTTCTTTTTTTCTTCCTTCCTTCCTTTCTTTTTTTTTGTAGAATCTTGCACCAAATGTTGACTGTCTGCAACAAAATCATGTAAACATTTTCTAAGATGTTGAATGCTTATACTTTGGGGATTGAATGTGATATCTATGTGAAAGATATTTCTTCTATTTTTTTTTTTTTACATCCTGATGCTGGAATTCCTTCCAGGAACAATATGATGTTGTTAAAATCGAATACTGACTGTCCAAAGCAGCATGGTAACTTCCATTTGCTTCCTAACATCATACAGCTACGAAGTGGGAGATCCAAGAATCAAATCTGAGTCAGAATGTAGGCTCATAAGACCTATATTTGAATTCTGGCTCCTCCATTTCTTAGTTTACTTGTTTATGGGCAAAACACACTACCTCTGTAGGCCTCAAATGATTCATAAAATAGAGTGATTAATTCTCCAACCACCTACCTTTAAAGGAGTATTTAGAAGAGGCTATTCTGTGAAACACAGCATGAATATAAAAGTTTAAGATGCATTTATTATTTTTTGGTTACTGAGTGAAAATTGCCTTCTAGCATTCCACTTTGACTATAATTCTAACTCCCCTCCAACCTGCCCCCCCAAAAAAAACACCCCATCTCTCCATTTGGTAAAATAATGGGTATAAACTTTAGCTTGTTTAGAGTACTATTTTAATGTAAGTTTATGATAATCATTATTGTTAGTTGTAAAACTGTTTAGCTGGAATTAGGGGTGAGGAGTGGATGAGATGATTTCTGAGGTCCCTTCTATTCCTGACGTTCTAGGCCTCTAAAATACCCTGTGATTTATTTTTGAATAAACCTTCTTCAGAATATTCAGGTTCAAGTCCCCTTTGATGGTTTAAGCTACTTTGCAGTCAGTCAACCTTTGCCATTTCTAACTTTTCAAAAAATTCTAATTACTCATTTATAGTAGTTGTTTTATCTGCTATATGAGCTTTATTTGCAGATGCTTGCATGTATTGCCCACAGTTGTACTTTAGATACTAATGCAACAAAGCCCAGTACAAATGCTCCCTAATAAACGGAGGCATTAAAGGATTTGGGTATTGAATCCCAAGAGCCAAATGGTAACCAATAAAGTTTTGCAGACAGTGGAATTTCCTATGCTAGGAAACCCACCAAGGATATCAACTCTTTTGACATTTCCTACTTTTATGGAAAAAGGGGTTGGAAGTCAGCCCTACTTGGTATTGTGGGTTACACTGCAATGGATGATGGGAACACATGCAAATATCTGCTTTTGGGCTCACCAGGTCAGAAAATAAGCATGTAGCACTTCATCCTTTGGTGAACGTAATTAGCTGAGTGTACCACAAAATGACAAAACCACTGAGAGCTTTGTTCTCTGTTGTACTTTATAACTTAGCGTTTAGTTTATTATTTTCTTTTAATCTGCCAAGATACACATTGAATTTGCAGTAATAGTTTCCCCAGAACACTGTAGGAAGTGGAGAGACATCAGTATTAAAATAACACCTCTCACACCACTCTTTAAAGATAGGGGTTTAACTTTTTTGGCGGTGGTGGTGGGTGGGTCATGGATACCCTTTGACAGTCTAGTGAAGCCTATTTTCCTGTTATATTATTTTTATATGTATAAAATTAATAGAATCACAAAGGAAACCACTTATGTTGAAATATAATTACCAAAATGTTAAAAAACAAAACAAAACTAGATTCATGGACCGTAATAAAAACTCCTCATGAGATCCTTCTGTCTTTCCATTCACTTCCCTCTTAGTCCTTCCTTCTCCTTTTTGTTCCCCCTTTTCTCCTCCTCTCTACCTCCTCTTTCCTTTTCCTTTTTTCCTCCTGATTCCTCTTTATTTCTATCTTAGTGGAAAAAGTTTAAACATATCAGTGAGCTACACAAAAATGTAGCTCCCAAAAGATGAAAATAAATAGTGATTATTCTGATTCAGATCAGATAATGAGTTGGGAATTGACCTTTTAGGATCTATTTGTGCTTCCAGAGCTCTCAGATTAAAAAAAAATTAGTAATTTCAGCATATGTGTGGGAAATTTGTTTATTTACCATTTGACTAGCATATACCAAGTTCTTGCTATGATACAAGACGTCATACTAGACCCTGGGGGAGATGAAGAGATGAATGTGACTTTAATATTGCTTATAAGGGACTTATACTTCAGTAGTATGGAGAAAGTATTCTTCAGTATGTGTCTTAGCTTTAACTTCACATTCTATTAACTTCACATATATTTTGTTCCCTTCTCCACTAAGTTACCAGATTATAACTAGTAGACACAATGTGTTATAGTAGAAACAGCACTGGATCTATTGCTGTGCGTTTTATCTGATAATCATTATTAGATAAACATGATCCCGGTCAAGTTACTTAACGTCCTTATGCCTAATTGTACAACTATATTGTATAATATTGTAAAACAGATATACTACTCGTGTCAGCCACTTCATAAAATTGTAGCAAGGGAGGTGTTAAAATTCTCTATTTGGCATGTTAATACTGTTAATAATTATTTGAATATTAGACATTTAAGTTCCAATATGGATTTAGCCTCCAAATTTTAAGCAACATTTTTGTTAGTCATATAATTTTAAAATGGAAATTAAAAATTAAATGTGAAGAAAACTTAATCCTTCAAAACCACCATGATTGGGGTAGCTAGGTGTTACAGTGAATACAGCACTGGCCTTGGAGTCAGGAGGACCCGAGTTCAAATGTGGCCTCAGACACTTAACACTTACTAGCCATGTGACCTTGGGCAAGTCACTTAACTGCAATTGCTCTGCCCTCCCCCTCCAAAAAGCAAAAAACAAACCAAAAAACACAAAACCACTGTGATTTAAAATAACTTGTTTGGAGAAGAAGCTGAGGCACACATCCCTTGGATGACTCTTTGGATTCAGTGGGCAACAGTTTTGGTTAATAAGCAATTTCACATGACTGTGGAGAATTTAGCCAATCTTTTTTAAAGTAGGCTTTGATTAAATGTGAGCCAACCAGGGACCAAAACCCGTTTTGGAAAGAAAAATTACTATTGAATTACTATTGCTCAGTAGTTCCTTCCTAAATGTTGTCTCTGAATATAAAGGAAACAGTGCTACATCCCTATTTTGTGCCCTCCAACAATGTGTTATTGTTATACATTTTTAATAAGATCCCAGACCGTATGTAGCAATGGTCACTGATCTGTATATTGAGTGAATGCCTTTCTGCTATATCTTATACATGTGCACATTACGACTTTTAATGGCTGTTGAATTAAATAACTCTGTGCACTTCTTAAAACACCATTAAACCTTCTGGGAGTCTTATTAGCTCACTGAGATGCTGCTGCAATCTTTTGTTTTGTTTTTCTTTTTGGTAATGTGACAGAAACCCCTTGGTCAAATTGTATCTGTCTCTTTTTATCCCATTTTACCAGTAGAAAATGTTTCGATGAAAGACCCTCCGGACTTATTGGACAGGCAGAAATGCCTGAACGCCTTGGCGTCTCTCCGACATGCCAAATGGTTTCAGGTTGGCTATTTGTTCTTACCTCATTGTTATTGTAGCCTTATGAAGGTTAGATTGCTAATACTGACTGGAACAGCTTAAGTTGGCAACATAGTTTAACGAAATACATACCCGCCTGAGAGTCAGAAAGATTTGGTTCTGAAGACCTTGGGCAAGTCATTTATTTTCTTGAGTTTTAATTTATCCAAATTCTGTAAACTAAGAGTATGAGGTAGGTGTCTTCTAAGGCCCCCTACAGCTTAGACATTTTTACAGTGTTTGATTCCATACTTCTCAACCTGTGTTCTAAAGTTCCTTTGCATTTGAACACTCTTGTTCCAAAGCCTTTTCTAGGTCGAATGTCCTATGAATCAGTACTTGTTTGATGTCTAGTTCTTAGAATTTCAAGTCTTTGGGGGGAAAAAAAGAACCAAAATAAAACAGTCTGGGGAATGTGAAAAAGTTACAGACGGATAGGTAATTAATGGGCATCTGGGTATCATGAGGCTACAAAAGCAATTTTAACATTGAGCTTCTTTCTTTTACTTTTGAGCCTGCCTTTCTAAACACAGATCTTGCTTTATTTTGTTTGCATGAATCTGATTTATTAACTGGCTAATTAGTAATCATTTATAAAGGACCTATCCAAGGCCAATGTGCATAAATTGAAGAATGGATTTCAGTAGGTGTATTGGAACCCTTTTGTTTGTTTTAGGCAAGGGCAAATGGACTAAAATCTTGTGTAATTGTGCTCCGCATTCTGCGTGATTTGTGCAACAGAGTACCCACATGGGCTCCATTAAAAGGATGGGTAAGTACATAAAAAATGGTAAACTGACAAATGTCTAGGCTGCCGTTTTTGGAAAGCCTTCAGAAATTCCATGTTCCTGTTGGATTTTAATACTCCTGATATTGTCTTATTAGGAAATAGTTGAGAAATGCATTATCAGATGCTTCCTTTTCATATATGAGCCCATTTGAAGTCTTGTTATCTCCACCTGACACTTCTCATCTTGTCCATATGCATGTTATGGCTTTATCTCTCAGTATTAGTGCTGTGCACATCCCTGGTTTATTTCTTATCATTTACTCAGAAATGATTAAGTGCCTGCTGTATGTAGTGCTCTGTGCTAGACAGCAAGAGAGATACAAAATAATTAAAACAAGGTTCCAACTCTGGTTATTTAATATAGGTGTAACCTTGTTTAAATAATTTCCCTTCTTTGAACCTCAGTTTCTTCATCTGTAAAATTTGAATATTGGACCTGGTGATATTTAGGTTCCCTTCCAGATCTAATCTTCCAATCATGGAGTTTGTAATCTTGAACAGTATAACCAACCAATACATGATTGCATTCTGTTGATCTGAATGTAGGGCTTACATCTAAAATTACGTCCCTTTGAAAGGAAGAGTTTTTATATATTCATAGATAATATGCAAAAAAGACAAATGTACAACATATTAAATAACACCTAAAGGTGGTTTTTTTTTTAAGCTATAAGAATACATGTTACTAACACATTAAATAACACTGAAAGTTGTTTGTTTTTTTTAAAGCTGTAAGAACATGTGTTCTTATTTATCGCCACTATTCATTGCTTTGAGATTATAATCTCCACTTAAATTTTATACCCTAAATTGGGTATAATTCCACCTATATTCTGAGTAATACAGTACTTCAATGCAAAATATATCCTGTCATTATCTTTGAAAGACTATTTTGCTGTCATCTTTTGTTAAGTGTCTTGGGAAAATACTTTTAAAAGCCATTAAAAAAATCTCTTACCCTTATAATAGAATGCCCTGATAAATGCCATTAAGCCTTGGCCTTTTAAAATTATTTTTATTCTTTGTAATTGAGGATGGTTGACTCTGATTTCTTACAAGGGTGTAGTCTTTTTTCAATTGAATTTTGAAACTATAGTAGGTACCCTTGAATTTATAGTAGTGAATGTGTGTGTGTATGTGTGTGTGTGTGTGTGTATACACACACACACACACACACACACACACACATATATGTATATATATGTGTGTGAGATATATATCTGTGTATATATGTATGGGTGTGTATATATGTGTACACATGTAGCGAATTTATATCTAGTACATGATGTTTATTGCAAATATTATTTGAAGTGAGAATTCCTGTGGTGGACTTTATCTTCTGCTTTATTATAGATCCATTGGAATAAAAGGTCATCTCTAGCAACAGCATCAGTATAATACTAAGCAAAAAATTGAAAAGACAACCCACAAATTGATCAAGAAAATGTTATTTTTTTTTACCTGATTAAGCTGTCCACAATCATTATGAGTATCTAACAGTATTAAGAATGGTTACATGATAATTTCTTTTTACTTATTTTAAGTGCTTGACACAGGCCACTCTGGACAGTTTCCTTTTGTGATGTTTGTGATGCTGTTTGCTGTTTGATTGCTTTGTTTAGCTAGCTATGTGACCTTTGGCAAGTCACTTAACCTTTCTCAACCTCAGGTTCCTCATGTGTAAAATGAGGGGATTGAACTAGATGGTCTCTAAGGTCCCATCTAGGTGTAATATTCTTTGTTACATGGTTGTGCACCCTGATTTTCTGAGATCTTGTCCAATTTTAACATTCTAGATTCTAACATTCTGTGGCTAAGGCACTTTCTAGTTTTAACAGTCTTTGTTTTAACATCCTATGTTAAAAATGTCCTTGCCCTCTGTTGTCGCTGAGTTTGTGAATGTTAGAACGTAGCACATAGAATGTTAGAACTAGAATTGGACCTTATAGATCATCTAGTCTAACCCTTTTATTTTATAGATGAGCAAACTGAAACCTAGAGAGAAGTGACTTGTCCAAATCCTCATAGTGAGTTATTAGCTCACATTTTAACTGGATTCCTTTTTAACACTTGATGCATGTACTAATTTGTAATTTAATATCTTTTAGCCACTAGAGCTTATATGTGAAAAGTCTATAGGTACCTGTAATAGACCTTTGGGCGCTGGGGAGGCTTTGAGACGAGTAATGGAGTGTTTGGCATCTGGAATACTTCTTCCTGGTAAGGGTTTCAAACTCTGGGAGCAAAAATAAGTAAAATCTCATCTGTCTCTTTTGAAAATGTCTGCTAAATGTGTGCTCTGCACAGTACAGTAGTATGGGGGAGGCATTCCTTTTGGAATTCTTAGCTAGAAGAGTGAGGAAATTTGAAAAGCTACACTGGAAAAGCCCATCTTTCAGTCATTATAATCTGAGTTTTCTGTTTACTAACACAAAAGTACTAATAATGCAGGATGCTAATTGTGGTATTGCTTTACTTACATCTCTATGATTGGAAAATAAAGTCTTTTTTGTTTTTTTCATGGAGGTTGTTTAAAAAGAAATCATGAAATACGTAGCTATAACTATGTTTGGGCAGGTAAATCATTCTCTTATTTTGTATTATGGTTCCTTTAAGGATTTGGGGTTTGTATAGGGAATGTAAATCATGTTCTCTTTATATATGCAATTCCTTTTACAGATATTTGGGATGGGGGGATGTTTTAAATAAATTTTTTGTTATTTTTTTCTTTTTAGAGAGTTGAAGTGATTGATCTTAGTCTTTCTGCCATAAACTTTCTCTGTGATCTTAGGCCAGTCATTTCCACTCTGGGCCTCATTTTCCTTCTCAGTAACATGAGGGGATTTTACTGGCTCTGAGGTCCCTGTCAGTTTTGAATCTCATAAACATGTACTTTTCAAAATAAGATGTAATTTTTGCCATTTCTAAACTAATTGTATCTATTAAAACTCATGGTACTAATAGGCAGAGAAGTTAAATGTGAGAACATGCAGTCCTGCCCCTAACCTGTAAGTGCTGACTTGAATCTAATTCTTTCAAACTTGAGCCTCATTCTGAATTGTATCTGGGATTTTCTCTCTTTTCTTATAGGGGGGCCAGGTCTCCATGATCCCTGTGAGAGGGATCCGACTGATGCATTGAGTTATATGACAATTCAGCAAAAAGAAGACATTACACACAGTGCCCAGGTAAAACACATTAATCTCAAGGACCTGGATTTAGCCGATATTTTGTGACTGAAAGTAGAATAAATCCTTTGGGAATGGCTCTTTTCGAAAGACTTGAGTGAATAAGAGAATTCTAATAAAATTTCTGACCACGTACAAGATGGGGTAAGGTGTTGGCATACAACAACAGTTCATATGATAAAAGACTTTGAGGTTTCAGTGGATCACAGGATTAATAAAAGTAAAACAATGTGACATGACAACCACAAAGCTAATATGCTTTAATAAGCTATATAATGAATGATTTCCAGAGTGCTTAGTGTTAAGGGTCAGGTAGGTGTAGTGTTACTATTTATCTCTCCATTAATCAAACAGCATTTGAAGTGTTGTTTCTGGTTCTGGAAGCCAAACTGTAGCAGAAGTACTAATAATCTAGAGAGCATCTAGAAAGAGAAGGCCTCCAGATTGGTGGGATTGAAAAACATGTACAAAGAACCTTACTGTAGAAATGGAGAGATGACGGCTTGTGAAGACAGTTGTTGGTAGGGCTATCATGTGAAAGTGGAATTAAACTTTCTCTGCTTGGCCTCAGTAGGCAGAATTGGGAACAGTGAGTGAATATTGCAATAAGAGATAGTAATGACTGACTAATGTAGCTGTCTCAAAGTATACTGGGTTCACTTGGGAAACACCCATCACTGGAGGTTTCCAGACAGGTTAGATGATAACTTGTCTAAAGGGTTGTAATGGGGAATTCTGTTCAGGGTAATCTGTGATTGATGAAGTCTTAGACTATGATGCTGTGATTCAGTTTTGATGGTGAATATTTTTTTCTACTCTGTCAGTCTTAGATTTTTTGCTTCATGATAAGGTGTCTTTCCTATTGATCCTATATCTTTCTTACTGGTGCTTCAGGACCTTTCTTTAGTGGGGGAGGTATGTGTTATTGAATATAAATACGTGAAATTTTTTTTTCTTCAGCATGCACTCAGACTATCAGCTTTTGGTCAGATTTACAAAGTGCTTGAGATGGATCCCCTCCCATCTAATAAACCTTTCCAGAAATATTCCTGGTCTGTTACTGATAAAGAAGGTACGTAATAATTATTTATTTGGGTTGAAGGAGTAGTGGGGAATGAAATTTCGATACTTGGGCCTGAGGGATCTTCAAGAACTAACATTCTCTATTCTAAATTCTGTTGAGCTCTTAACATTTTATATTCTAAGAGATAGGAGTAATAAAAAGAGTGCTAAATTTTGAATACCAGCTTTGGTATTTATTACCTTATGCGACCTTGGATAAATTAGTTAATCTTTCTGGGACTCAGTTTCTTCTGTTAAAATCAGGGGAGTTGAGAAGGTAGTCTTATAAAGTTCTTTTAAGCTTTAAATCTATCTTGCTTCAATCCTTTCTGCCAGTGAAATTTTAACTGCTTTTCTAAGGCACTTGGAAAAAAATGAAAAGATTTTCCCTTTTCTTTGAATCCCTACCCGTGGCCTCATCTTGGCATTCTTAAAAAAAGAAGCTTGGTGTTAGGGAAAGAGAATTTAATTATAAGTCACAAGACATGGGTTCACATCATGGCTTTCCTTAAGAAAGCCACTAGACCTCTCTGGGTCTTTGTCCTCATATATAAACTGAGGTAGTTGGCTTACATGATCTCTAAGATTCCTTCTGTTTCTGACAGAAATGAGTCTCTAAGAAAACTTATCTGTTATTCGTGGTACTTAGCACAGGGATTTGTCACAGAATGCCTTCAATAAACGATTACCAGAATGAATTAGTAATCTTACTTGTAATTTTATACTTGGTTTTACATGGTATACGTGGTATCAATTTTCCACAAATATGGAAGGGCGTATTTCTAAGAAGGAAAAACCTTCCTGTATTTACTTGATTGTGGAGGAGATAATGGATGCATACTTGACCCAGTTTTCCTAAAGTGAGTTTACTTGCCTTGGACAAGCTTTGGGTCGGTAACATTTAATTTGCCAGCACTATGAATCCAACTTAGGAGAATAATATTTGTCAAATCTTCCTCATCCAATGCCTCTGATATGTCAGGTTCCAGATTGAGTCTGTATCATTTGTTGGTGGAATCTCATGGGTCCAAAACATACTGTTGCTTAGTTAATTTTAACAAACATTCAGTTGAATGGAATTAGTGTTTTAATTTCAGTTTTCTAATCAGGAAAATGGCAGGGCTGAACTAGATAATTTATCTCTAAGGTCACTTCTAGCTATAACTGATAAGACCCTCTCCAACTCTAATGTATTAATATCCTGTGTTTTAAGGTTCTTAAAGTCCAAATCCGATGATGTAATAAAAGAGTAATAAAAAACTCTTTGTTTTAATGCTTTAAGGTTTACAAAGTACTTTCCTTACAATCATCCTGGGAGTAATCTGTTGTAAGTAGTCTCCTGATTTTATAATGGAGCAAAGAGTACATTGGAGGG
The DNA here is from genome assembly GCA_028627135.1 of Pseudochirops cupreus. NCBI lineage: Eukaryota > Metazoa > Chordata > Mammalia > Diprotodontia > Pseudocheiridae > Pseudochirops > Pseudochirops cupreus. The sequence goes on from CM053581.1 coordinate 257,324,432, forward strand.
CTTCAGTAAGTTACCTAGGATACATTGATAGTATCAAAGCAGAGACTTAAACCCAGAGCTCTTTTAATATATCACGTGTTCTTTCTGTGGAGTTAAAAAAAATCTCAGGGTGGCTCACTAAACCCCAATTGCCCTGCTTGCCCTCTGCAAAAAAAGAATATCTTCCCTTTTCTTCTCTCCCACCCCCCCCACCCCCCCATTTTTATGAAAATCTTAGTAGAAGGATATTTGGTAAACTCATTTGTGGAGTCTTTCTTGATTTTCTTTTTAATATGGTCTAAATAAGTTTGATGTGAATATTGTATCTTGGGGAAAGGAAACTGATATGTGAGTAGTAATTGTTCAATATTTGTAGCCCTTTATTGTATAAAAAGCACATTCCTGCAATTTATAAAGATATGAATTATAATTTCATTTTACTACAGCTTACTTTAATGTATATTATTGTATTGAATTCTCCAGTGACCCTAAGGGTTAGACAAAGTGCCTAGTATATGAAACCACGTCTCTACCTTTCTTGATAAGCCCAACATTTAGCATATCCATTCTGTGTTAGGCACTGTTCTGGGGGATACAGATATAAACCTTAGATAGTTACTACCCTCAAGGAGCTTAAATTATACTAGGGAATGCTGAATGAGACAAACAAACAAGGGGAAGCTAATGACTGGAACCCAGATACTCTTTATTTCTACTTGTGCTCATTCATCTACATTATCTTGGTACTATCTTACTGAATAAAGACCAAACCTGTATTTTTAAAGAGAATCACTTCCATTGATATTTTATAAGTATTGTGGGTTTTTTTTTCCTATTTTTAAAAATAATCATTTAAAATGTTTTTCTGGCACATTCTTTGAAAGAGCCAGCATAGTATGGGATGGGAGATCTCTGGCCTTGTAGGTCGTCCAACCTGGTAGGTTGCAGTCTTTTGACTGAGTCCAAATTTTACAAAACAAAACCTTTTATTAAGGGGATTTGTTCTGTGAAGTCTGGATTTAGTCAAAGGATCACACTTGAATACTTAGATGGTCTCATGTGGCCTTGAGGCCATAGGTCCCCCACCCCTGGTATAGGGGATAATGTTTGGGTAAAGCACTTTCTATAGGCCTTTTTTTTTTCTCTTCTATAAAATGATGTAGTAAAGTCTGCTTTGTGCTCTGAAATTTATGGTTTCCTTGGATGATTTGTTCAAAGTAGAGAAAGCTGTGCCCATTGGCACATCATTTACATAGTTGGACAGCAAGCTTATTTAGTTTAAGCCAACCTGTGAATTCTAGGCAGTTTGGAGGAAGCAACTTTTGATATATTTTAATGAAAATGGAGTGTGATTGGAACAGACCTTGTTTCATCTTAACTTTTCTCCAACTCTGTAGTCTCCAAGCCTAGCACACTCACCATTTTATGTGTTGTATTTGATTTGTATTATAAAGCATATATTTCTATTGGATTGAACATCAAGATTGACCTGAGTGGGAAGTATTGACTGGTGGAGTAGCTGAAGTCAATATTTACTCCAAGAGACAGTTCATCTTGGTGATTACAGAATATGCAGTTAATCTCTGTATTGTTGCAACCTTTTGTGAAAAACACTTGCACATCTTTCCATTGTGGTATCAATTTATTGAGTATTGAATAATGGTGTATAGAGGGAAGAGCCCTGGGCTAGAAGCCAGCAGACCAAAGTTCTCATAATGACTTTTTACTATCTGAACTTTGGCAAATCATTTAACCTCTTTGGCCTTCATTTTTCTCTTTTTAACATGATTAGGTTGCATTGCATAGTCTCTAAGAACTCCCTTACAATCTACCCAGCCAAGATGGTTCTGTAAGTCTCTCCCCTCTGTACTACTCATCTCCTTGGCATCCCTGTTAAAAAGATTTAAATGAGAAATTTTCAGCTTCTGAATCATGAAACTTGTTGAAGTTATCTTTGAACTTGTAGCATAAGTGATTTAGAGCACTTGAGCAATCAGAAGACGTTAAAATCTTGGTTTTGCTACTTATTCTATGGTCCAAATCTAAAATGAGGTCCCTCACTCCCTTCTAAACATAATATAAATATGTAGAATGCCAGTTGTAGGTGATGTGAATATTGCTTATAATTGACATTAGTTTAGCAAATCTGTAAGTTTTATAAAATTCATATCTGTGTATAACTTGAAGGTCTCATACAAGGAGATTTTGTGACTAGGATATGACTTTATAGGATATAGTAATGGTTGTAAAGTGTGAACATCTCTTAGTCAAGATAATTTCATATCTCTGACTTAACTCAGTTCCCTTATCTTTAAGATGAAAGTTTAGACTACATGATCTTGAAGATCCCTTTTATGTCCTGTGTCCATACTTCATCACTCTGAAATTCATGGTTCTTGCCTGTAAAATGTGGGGATATTAATACTTGAACTATCTACTGCTAAAAGGGTTGTTGTCAGGAAGTAATAGTTGATGTTTAAAGTGCTATGCAAACGTTAGCTGCTATTTTTCCTATGAAGAATAGTTTTTGTCTTAATCTGATCCTGGGCAGCAAATTCTTCCTGTTATCTGACAGATTTTATTGAGTCCCTACCTCAACTCAAAGCTCAACTTTGCTTTGCAGAACCATAACATAGTGTTATTACTATTTTGATTGAGTAGAATGACACACAACTGCATAAGATAAGTACTCAAAATGTGTAATTGAGAATAAGAGCTATAAAAGTGTAGCTAGGGAAGACTCCCTGGAGCAAGTGGTCCATGAAATAAGTATTGAAAGAGAAGTTTTTTGTTAAACAGAGACAAGGGAAGAAGGGATACTGTGGATTGTTAGTAAACAGTTTTTTTGTTTAAAAGCTCAGACCCAGTTCGTAGACTTACGACTTAGTTAGACAATATAGATGAGAACACTAAGAGAGGTAAAGTTATTTCCCTAAGGTGAAGGTAGTAGCAAGATATTTGCCTGTTTGTGACTCACTTTAATATGTATAATTACAGTTTTATTTTTAAATCAAGTGGCACAAATAAGAGCGGATAAATAGCATTTGGCATAAGAAATTGTATTAGACTAAGAGATTGTAAAGTGGCTTTTTCAGAATGTTAGTCTTATTTGAAAGAGGAGAGAGAAGCAGCTACATGTAGTGGAAAGTATATTGGAATTGGGCATTAGCAAAGAGTTGAGTTTTGACTTCAGCACATGACACCTTTTTGAATTTGACTAAGTCTCTTCACCTAAGCCTCATTTTTTTTCATCTGTAAAATGAAGATAACAGTACCTTTCACTACCATTTTCATGGGATTGCTGGGATGACAGAGTTTTGTATATTGTTTAGGATGACATCAGCATGATGATTTTTGCAATTATTCTGTTTTTGACTAACAAATCCATTGCACTATCTTCTCAGGTGCTGGTTCCTCAGCTCTGAAGAGACCTTTTGAAGATGGATTAGATGATAAAGATCCCAATAAAAAGATGAAGAGAAATTTAAGGAAGAGTATGTATAGATTGTCTTCCCTATTTTCTTCATTTAAAATAGATGTGATCTGGAAATGATTCCTGGTATTAAATAGGAGAACAAATTCAAAGTTGAACTTTAGAGTTTTGAGAATATTGAAAGAAAAATTTTGTGTTTTGACTAACAGGTGGATGATATTGATGTTTAATATAGTGACTATCTCTTGAGGGTCTGGCTTAATTTCTTAAGTTTATTATAGTGTTCATGAGCAATAGTGCAGTACTTTTCAAAGTTAGGTTGATAGTTTTAAAAGTAGAAAATATTCTTCAGGTTGACCCTTCTACTAAAGTCATTGCCCATGATTCATCATGCTATGAAGATGAATCTTCACAAAAATTATGACTATGCAGCACATGATTTGGCAACTCCTAATATGATAAATCAGCTTTAAGTGTGGCCTGTAGACCAACTGTTTGTCTTATTTAAGGATCATCTTAGAAAAGCATAGAGGCTTTTCACAAGAAAGTTGACCACTGGGTGACAAAAAAATTTTTTTAAACCGTAGATTTTCATGAAAACCATGTAATAATTTGCAATTTATGTCAGTGGAAGGAATAATGCACTATAATGTAATGACAATTCCTTAAAGTATTGAATTAAGTGAGGATAGTGAGAAAAACTTCTCTGCGAAAGCCCTACTCTAATGCTTCCTTGGGGTATAAAAGTGACTCAGGCTTCTAGATAGGCTGTTCCAGCTAGCTACATGCTTTGGCAAGTCCTCTAGAAGGGGGTATCTTAAAGGGCCAAGGGCAGGAAGGCTCTTTACCACTGAGCATTTGCTTATCACCTCATGATAGGTTTTTTCTAGTCACAGCCACTGATGGAGCTGCTGACTTAGTTGTGGAGTGACTGTGAGGTCTAACAATGGAGTAGGTACCTGCACCAGTGAAGTACCAAATCTCACGTTTTGAATTAACCAATCAGCATACATTGTGATGCATTTCTTTTTGTGCTGAGGATACCCAGACAAAAAAAACACAGTCATTGATTGTAAGGAGCTTACAGTCTATTGAGGGAAATAGCTTGTACACCTCTAAATAAACAGAAAATGTATACAAAATAAATACAAAAAGCCCCACCTCACATAGGAAGTGACCCTTCAGCTGAGCTTAGAATTTCTATGAAGTAGAATATGAAAGGTGAAAACAAATTATTGACCAATTTTTAAAATTGTGCCATGCTTAGCCCCCCTTTTAAACTTGGTGCTGCTTTTTTGGAGCAAAGATTATTTATGTGCAATGATAACTAACTTTTCTCATTCTTTTTTCTTATTCCTCATGACCCTATAGTTCTGGACAGTAAAGCAATAGATCTAATGAATGCCCTTATGAGGCTAAACCAGATCAGGCCCGGTCTCCAGTATAAACTCTTATCCCAGTCTGGCCCTGTTCATGCGCCAGTCTTCACAATGTCTGTAGACGTGGATGGCACAACATATGAAGCATCAGGACCATCTAAGAAAACTGCAAAACTTCATGTAGCAGTGAAGGTAAATTTGTTGAGCGTATATATCTATAAATCACTTAACTGTTTAAGTATTTATGCGTGTCTGGACACCAGTAGAATCTAATAATTAGAAACTTGTTAAACAATTTAGAATTGCATTTCTGTCACTGTCTGTACTTGATTTCTCTAGCATGTAATTTCCAGTTGTGGTTCTCTCTCTTTCAACAGTAATTACAGTATAGTGCTGGTTAACCTCATTTTTTCACTAAACTAAATATTATATAGATACAGGTTAAAATTGAGCTTGGAACTGACTACTCTGGTGTTTCATGTTTTCTTTTAAAGTGTACTAGTTTTAATTGTATTTTGCATTTTGTGTTTTATTCCTGTAGGTTTTGCAGGCAATGGGCTATCCAACAGGCTTTGATGCAGATATCGAATGTATGAGCTCCGATGAAAAGTCAGATAATGAAGGCAAAAATGAAACAGTGTCTTCAAACTCAAGCAATAATACTGGAAATTCTACAACTGAAACCTCCAGTACCTTAGAGGTAGAGTTTTTTTTTCCCCTTATTAAAAACCTAGAATGTGACAAGGAGATCTGTCAGTAACATCTACAGAGGGCCCACGAAAAGCTTTATGCTTACTATCAATTGGGAACATTTGAGTAATGTGATTAGCAAAGGGTAGTTTGAGTCACTGCTAAGAGGCAGGGAGATAGAGACAGATATGAGAGGTAGCATGGTATAGTAGAAAAAGAATGATGATGGATTTAAAATCAAGAGAATTTGTATCTAATTGTTACAATTGACATTCACAGACTGAGTGACCATGGTGTAATGGCAATTACCCTTTTTTTTGTATTGGCAAGTAAGCAGGTACTTAGCACCTTGTTTCAAGTTAAGCAAAGGTAGCAAGTACTTAGCAGTTAGTAACTGATCAAGCCACTACTCGGCAAGCAGAAGGTATGAACTCTTGTCTCCTGCTCCTGAAGTAACAGGAAGGGGTTGGCTGAAACGGGAAGCTAATTCTGTGTGTATATAGGAAAAGCCCCAGAGAGGCACAGTCAGAATTTCTTGAGACCAGAATCTGGTGGCAGAAGCTGTTTTGCTGGGGAGAGAGAGAGTTTCTCTCAGCAGCATCTCAGTCTGGGCTGCTACTGCTGGACTGAGAACTGAATCAGAATTTTCTTCAGACAAGAATCATAGAGACTGAAGTTGCTGCTGCCAGGAAGGCTGAAGAAGAGGAAAGCCCCACCTAGACTGTAGAAAACAATTTTGATTTTGAAAACCTGGGAGGAGTGATTTGATTCCAGGAACCACCTGAGATTTCTTCTGGGTCCTAGAGCCAGCCGAACTGCTGGAGGACTGAGGACGCATGGCTGTGGGCGCTGGTATCCTGTCTGTTTTGATGTTGTTTTGCCAGACTCGTCTGCTGGACAAAGGACAGTGCTGTTGTTGCAGAGGTCCTGGAACCTTGCTGTTGGCTCAGAAGCCCTGAAGAAGGATTTTCTTGTTGTATGTTTACAGAAGTCCTGGAAGAGGGTCTTGCTGATGTTTTCAGGGATTCTGGGACTGTTCTGCAGGCAGAGAGTGACTTGATGAGGACACTGGCAATGAATATTGTGGTTTTGTTAAGCTTTGACTCCCCAGGAACAGAGATTGCTGAGAACTTACCTCCAGTCAAGATGATGAAAACACCTCTTCTTGGGTGGTATTGCATGTTGTGATGATAATGTGGCTTACTAGTGACCTAGGGGTGGAGGGTTTGTGTATTTTTTAATGATTGTACTTAGCGATTAATGATACTTAGTAATTAATTTTGAATAAGTGCTAATTGAGTTAACTTAGTGGCCCCATGAGTGGAAGACTATTGTACTCTGAGATGACCAAATGACAGAGTAATGAGGCAAACCTCCTTAGGGATACCAGATGATTGTTCTTTGTTTTAAATATTGAGACCACTTTGTTGAAAATTATGTGGCCATTTTAACGATAAGCTGTTGTGAATACTATGTTGTGATTTTCTGTGATAAGTTGTAATATTGTGAATGCTGTACCTTGATTTTCTGTGAATGTTTTGCTTTGATTCTTTATGGAATAAATAGAGAGTTCACTATACTGTGTAATCAGAACCTTAAAAGCTGTTCACAGTAGCATTCTTTTGGAAAGCTGCTCATGCATGACATTTCATATAGGTAAGACATTTTACTCATGATCCTGTGACCTCATCAGGAAAATGAGGATTGTACTTATAGTACCCACCTTATAGTGCCATTGTGGGGAAAGGGCTTTGTAAAATACTATATAAATATGATTTATTGTTGCTGTTTGTCACCATTGTCATTGTTCCAGGCTTGTTGAATCAAAAGAGCACTGCCTAAACTTTAGATTTAGAGCTTTGAATTTGCTGTACCTCCAGAGTGCCTATTCTCTGAGTGTTTGGTGGGGATTCCAATAATGTGAGGGAGTTGGCATTATGTAGGAGTCAGTAGACCAGGGTTGAATTCGAACTTTCTACAACTTACTAACTATGACGTTGGGTGAATCTCCAATCTTGAGTTTCCTTATCTATAAAGGGGGAGGAATAACACTTTGTAAGATGTTCTATAGGTCAGATGAGATAATATGTAGAACGTGGTGTATAATTGAAAATGCTGTGTAACTCTCTGCCATTATCATTATGTGAGCTAAGAATGAGAGCTTTACATTATGCCCTCAGAAGACATATGTCGTTGAACTTAAGGCATTTGGAAAACTTAGTTTTAATGTGTGTAGATAAAGAACTTTGTACTGTCTTTAACTTTGACTAAATATTTATTCATCATCAACAACATAGTCACAGCCTTACTGGATTTTTGAGACCTGTGCTGTGTCCAGCTCTTTTAGACATTCTGGTTGCAAAAGAAATGTAAGGTATGGTACCTTCCTACAAGAAAATTATTATCTATCTGGCGAATGCCACAAGAATCGGAATGTTTTGTAAACAAGTGTTTCATCCTGAAATACTGAAATTACTATACAATTACAAAACCAGATGGGTGTTATAAGATGTTAGCTGTGGTACATGAGAAGGGACAGTATGGCCTGTGATAATACGAACCACATGCATAAGGATGCATTTTATTGGCTTTTATATACAATGTAGCTTTAAGTAAAGAATATTTATGAAGCAAAAGAATATATCTATTAAATAGCAACATAGTAGCCATAAAAAGATAAGAGTTCATCTTCCCCCACCTTCCCCCCAAACCCAACAATAGCACCACCACCATTGAAACTTGGCATATTTTTTGAAAAGTAGTCTTAGACTTGATTAGACAAAGTAATAAACAATTAATATTTTAATTTGGGAGATCTTATTGATATGGCTGGCTTTTTTTTTTTTTTGGACACAAATAGCAGCCCCAGGAATGGTTCCTAGCCTGTGAGTAGTGGACTACTGGAGGTCTGTGTAGTTTTGAAAGGGATTCATGAACCTCTATGTGTACGAAACATTGCTATTTTCATCACGACATAGAATAACTACTGCTATATGAGGATTTGTGAAAGTTTAACCTTAATAAAGAGGTTATCATACTCCTTAAGACTGGGAACCAGATAGGTTCAGTAATTGCTGTGATTATAAAACATTATTCAGTAATGATAAGGCTCTCCATACTTAAAAGTTAAGCTGGTCAGATAACAGGCATAATCTCTTGGGCCCATGTGTGAAGGCTTTCCAACTTGGTAGAAGTTGTCAGAATTTGCTTCACTGTGGCACAACCTTCAGGAAGCTAAGGTCGTGACCTCTCTACATGTAGTCATGGGAACAGAGCTTAATTGAATGGAGGCAATAATAAATACCTGATTTCGTAAGTTACTTTTTGTCAACTTTTAAAAATTGATCTTTTAGAAACTGAAATGCAGATTTTAAAAGTGTGGCTGGGCTTACAATGTTCTTAAATCAAAATGCTTCCTACCAAAAAACCAGGAATATTGCACAGGCTGGCTAATTAAGATACTTTTTTTTTTCTTCCCCTCTAGATTGGAGACCTTTGCTCACTGTTAGATTAATTGGTTTTGTGGTCTAGAAAATAAGGATAATAATAATTAGTTATTAACAGCTGGCAAGTTGTGTATTAGTATCAGTTACTTCATTTGTAAAATGGAATAATAATATCTCCAATCCCCATGTTGACTTGTTGAGAGGAAAGGTCCTTGTTAGTGGTATAGATTTGGAACCGTTTATTAATGTTATACAATGTTTCCTCTAGCACTTGGCTATTTTATATGCCTTTCTTAAAATTGTAGTTATGCCTTCTGAGATTGTAGATATTGATGAATATTCTCAGGGCTGAGGAACCTGTGGCCTCAGGGCCACATGTGGCACTCTAGATCTTCAAGTGCAGCCCTTTGACTGAATCCAAACTTCACAGAACAAGTCCTCTTAATAAAAAGATTTGTTCTGTAGAACTTGAATTCAGTCGAAAGGCCACACTCAAGGACCTACAAGGCCACATGTGACCTCGTAGCCACAGGTTCCCCACCCCTGGTAGGTATAGCCATAGAGGTTACTTTATTGAGAATGGAGTAGTTTGGAGAGGTAGTTAAGAGAATGTACACTGACTTGGGAGTCTAGAGACCTGGATTCTATACCTCTCCCTAATAATAATGATAGCCTACATTTTGATAGTGCTTGATGGTTTTCAGAATCCCCTTTAAAAATCTTCCAAAATGTAGTTTCTTGTGTTGAGGAGGTGTAACCCTGGGCTTTTGAAGGTTACACTTAGTGGACCAGAAGCTTTGACAGTGTTACCAAAATGGAAAGGCCTCAAGTTTGATCAGTAGTGAACCATCTGCTTGTCATCTGAGGACCAGCCTAATTAAGTTCAAAGAGGCTCTATTACCAGATTGGAGTAATAGTCATCTATTGTTCAACCATAGCAACTTAGGAAGATTGTTGACTAAGGCATGGAGAGATGTTATAAGGGAAAGGGAGAATGGACACTGATAAAATCTTAGATCCTTAGAAAGTAAAAAAGTTTTCTAATATTTATACAGTACTTTAACCAACAATAATACTGTGAAGTGAGGTATTGCAAGTTATTATCTCCATTTTCCAGATGAGGAAACAGAGCTGAGTAATTACAGATTTAATTTCTGCTCATCCTTTTGGTTTACAGAGTGTATTCTAATCTTATATGGTCAGTTGTGCGGGGATTATTATTTTATTTTTATAAATGATTGAATTGAGCCTCAGAAAGGAAAGTGACTTGGCCTCTGTTCACAGGGAGAATAAATTTTGGAGCTAATATTTAAACTTGGGTCTCTTGACTCCAAGTCTAGGTATAGTCTTTCTACTCTACCATACCTGTCTCAGTAGGAATGTGACTTTGGGTAAGTCATCTGGCTCACCATTGAGAATATTTTTGTTTCTCCATTGTAAATGATTTTCTTCTCCATTTCTTCCTTTAGGCAATGAAGAAACCATTTATAAATAAACAAGTTGGTTTATTGAGAGCTTTTTGTCTTCTAAGTCTGTTTCTTCAGTTGTGTGATGGGCATAATGATGTTTACATTTATAATGCAGTTTTGATTTTTAGCAATTAAATCATGCATTTCAGTTTGTTAAATTTTCCTAGAACAAGTATCTTTCTTAATTAGGGAGTTCATATTTCTGGAATTTTATATGATGTGATATTTCCCCAATTTAATGTTTCTTTTTGTTTTCTCAGGTAAGAACTCAGGGCCCTATACTTACAGCAAGTGGTAAGAACCCTGTCATGGAGCTCAATGAAAAAAGAAGAGGTCTTAAATATGAACTCATCTCTGAAACAGGTGGAAGCCATGATAAGCGATTTGTTATGGAGGTGGGTTTAATAAGGACTAAGCCAACCTTTGAGTCATTTCACAGGGCTTGTCTCCCTGGAGAGTTGTGGCTTTAAGTTTCCTTAATAAAAGACCACTGTTCAGGGCAAAGGAGGTGATTGTTCCATTTTCTTCTGCCTTTCTTCTATTGTATTTGGAGCACTGTCTCTGGTTCTTGGCAATACAGTTTAGGAAGTGCATTGAAAGTCTACAGTGTGTCTGCCACACTTTGGGCAAAACTAAGACTAGTGGGTGGAAGTTAAAGGAGAGGCAGACTTTTGACCTAGTATAAGAGAAAAGCTTCTAATAAGCATCCAAAAGTAGAATGGGATGCCTTGGCAAGTAGTGAGAGCTCCCTATCACTGAGCTTTTTAAGTAGAGCCTGAATTAACTACCTTTAAAAGGCTTCTCATTCCTTTAAGTCCCCTTTTAATTCTGATAGTCTGTCTGGATGAAGATAGTAGGATGGTGAAAAGGAAAGGAACTATGAATGTTTTGCCTAGAGCACATTTAAGAGAGATCTTATTGCTTACTTTACGTCACTGAAGCCCTACCAAGGGGAAGAAGGACTGGATTGATTCTTCGATTCTTCTTTGCTCCAAAGGGCAGAACTAGGAGCATTGAAGAGAAATTGCAGAAAGGCAGAGTTTGGCTAGATGTACCCAAAATTTTTTGACAAATCAGATCTCCCCAAAAGTGGAATGGGCTGCTTCAGGTTAGTATGTAGTTTTCTCCCATCACAAGTCTTCAGACTAAAGCTGGCCAACCATTTGTCTGGGATGTTGTAGAGAGTATTTATGGGTGTCTTTGAGATTTTCTGATTCTTTTCCCTTGTGTTTTTTGAATATATTTCATGCTTGCTTCTTCTTTATGTCATTACCACTGGTGCTGAAAAGGTTATGGGTGAAAGCAAGAAATGCTTTCCTTTTTATCTTTTGTCATAAAGAGAAAAGGATAAAGGGAGGATAGAAGATGGTTAAATATCTTGTCTTGACATTTATAGAAATTAGAGGAAAGAGGCTGCTAGGTGGCACGGTGAATAGAGCACTGGTCCTGGAGTCAGGAGGACCTGAGTTCAAATTTGACCTCAGACACTTAACACTTACTAGCTGTGTGACCTTGGGCAAATCACATAACCCCAGTTGCCCTGCCCTCCCCCTCCAAAAAGCACAAAGAAAAAAAAGAGAGAGAAAGAAAGAAAAAGAGATTAGAGTAAAAAAAAAAATACCGGCCTCCCACCCAACTAATACTAACTTTTTGCAGACACCTTTTAACTTAAAGTTCCTCGTGGAGTCTGTTGGAGATAATTTCACGTCCTGGCATTGGGGAGAAGAGGCAGAATTTCCTCCCAAATTTAAAGGTTTTTTTCCCCCCCAAAACCATAGTGAAATAAAATATGGCAGCTTTAGTGGGTAAAAGTGCTGTTTTTTTAAAATTTCAGGTAGAAGTAGATGGACAGAAATTCCGTGGTGCAGGTCCAAACAAGAAGGTAGCAAAAGCCAGTGCAGCATTAGCTGCCTTGGAGAAGCTATTTTCTGGACCCAATGCAGCAAATAATAAGAAAAAGAAGATTATTCCTCAGGTATGGTCTGTTGTCTTAAATTTTGTTTTAATTTGCCAAATGTTGCTGAGTTTCCAGTTAAGAACCAGTCCTGTGTCTAATTATTTCTTGAAGAGATTTTTAAGATTTTCTTCTGTGGGTCACCATTCTACAAGAATCAGCCTCTTCATAATTTAGCAGATTTTTTTTGTGCGTGTGTATGATGTGCCCTGATGAGTGACTCTGATGGCCAGTGTCTTCTCTTAGCTAGGTTGGTCCTCAGTAGTCAGTCATGTATTCTGTCCCCACTTTCTGCTTGAAGGAAAAATTTTGTACATCTATGCTGTGGTAAGGTATTTGAAATGGATGGAATGGAGGTTTTGCAAAATACCCTTGGAGTTTGTAAGAGGGGGTTCATTTCTATATCTGTGTTCATATTGCATACTTTTTCACCATGAATAGGATGGTGAATTCAACATAATTTTAATTAGTTGCTATTATGACCAGATCACAATAGTAAATTTAGTAAAGGAGAGACTGTCTTCATTCCCAAGGAATGAGTTAATGATCTACTTGGAAAAAAACAATAACTCAAATAGACCAAGTATACAGTATTGGTTGGGATCTGAGGAAGAGCTTAACTTTTGGTTGGATGAGCAATAGGATAAGGAAGGCTTTGTGGAATTGGTTCCTTGGTGTAAAGGATGAGGAAGATTTTAGTAGTTTATAGAGCTAGGAAGAGGAGGTCACTTCTAGGTGTGTGAGAAAGGGTATGCAGATGAATGGAATTTGGAAAAGATAGGGTGATCGCAGGGAAAGATAAGTAGTTTAACTAGAGAATGGAGTGTCAGATACAGTGAGAGAAGATGACGTTCTGCCTGACAAAGTCCTACTTATTTGTGCCATTTTCTTTGTCCTTTTCTACCTCCCATTAGATTAAGGCAGGGTGTGTTATTTCTCATTTTTGTGTCCCCATTCCTAAGCACACTGGCCTGCACCTAGTTGTTGCTAAATAAATGTTTGAAATAAGTTGTTGAATAAGACTAGAAAGGTGATTTGGAACCAAATTTATGGAGTGCTTTTGAATATCAAGCTAAGGTGCCTTAAACTATTTACTGAGAACTAGGGGAAAATTCAGAGTGTTTACAAGGGAATAGCATGATTAGAGCCATTCCTTAGGAAAATTAATTTGTCAGTGAGACATAATGTAGTTGGAGCACGAAAAAAGTCCAAGGAGTGGGAGAGAGTGAGACACTCGAAAAAACTGAAAACATAGTGTCTTCATGTATTTTTCCATGACATCTTTTTATTTAGATCACTGCCTTTAAAGTTTGGGGGCAAACATAGTAATTCCTGATATTTAAATTATGATTGGGCATGAAGAACTTGTAAGTCATTTTGTTGAGATAGGAGTTGCCAAACATTACAGTATTGTCTTGTTTTACTTTTAGCTCTATTTCCTACCTCCTTTCCCCATCTTTTTTGCTTGGGAATTTTATAGCTTTACCTGTTGTCCTATTTAAATGTTGGTAATAATAATAATAATAATAATAATAATAATAGCCATTATACTTTGAGACTTGCAGAGTTTTTATCTTACAGTATTACATTAAGGTCAGCGATGTATATGTTATCACCATTTTATAGAAACCACGACTCTGAGAGGGGAACTCACACAACTTATTACTCTTAGGGCTTGGATTTAAATTTAGGTCTACTAAAGATAGAGAACCTTAAAATCAGTTTTAGTGACAATAGTTTCACAATCCTAAAGGCTTCCCTGGCCTTCATTTTGATGCTGGTATATTTTTCCAATTATGTATTGAGGTAACCTGGTGATGGATCAGCTTTTGATGCGTTGAATGATTCTTTTGTGATATAGCATATTATAGTAGAACTCATAAATTTGTTTATTAGTTTTAACTACCAGACTTATTGTATATCTCTATAAAGAATAAAAACTGTAGCATTGTTTGAACTCTATAGGATTGTTAGCTTTATTTTAATACATATTGAGTTGAATGCCACCTTTACTGACACAGATCACTACCCTTTCTATACCTTAATTAGATATTTTCATCAGTTTCTGTGTCTGTCTTTCTGATGATGAGCTTTTTTGTACTTGTCTCTGGATGATAAGCATAATATTTGCTGACACTGGGCTTATAATAACACATGAGGGTGAACTTGAGTTCTTGAAGCTTATGCCAGTGGAGTGTAAACTCTAGCAGTTCTTAAATTTGAAGGACTTTGAATCCAAGAACTCGTCTACCCCATGGTGGAAAGGTTTATCACCAGAAAACTGGTGATAAGTTAAAAAAAGAAAAAAATTATTATCTTACTGTGAGATAGAAGACTTGGGATTTGTGTCAGTGGAAGGAATATGTATCCTTATGAAGCTGTGGGTCTTTTAAAGTATCTCAGTATGTGTATAATATATGCATTAAAGAGGTAAGATGATGACGTTTTCAGTTTCTATAAGTAATGAACAATGTGTCATTGGTAACAGGCTAAGGGTGTAGTAAATACAGCTGTGTCGGCAGCTGTCCAGGCAGCTCGGGGGAGAGGAAGAGGAACCCTTGCAAGAGGAGCTTTTGTTGGCGCTGCAGCTGCCCCTGGTTACATAGCTCCAGGTAGGACACCATATTTGGGGTGGGGTGGGGATAAGCATTTATTAAGTGCTTATTATGTGCCAGGCACTGTGCTAATAAATGCTTTACAGATATTCTTTCATTTGATCCTAGCTGTGGTCCCCACTTTACAGTTAATTAAACTGGGGGGGGGAGGAGGGGTGGCAGAGGGGCCTTGCGGTGGGGAGGGACAAGTTAAATTAACTTGCCCAGAGGCCACATTTGAACTCAGATCTTCCTGATTCCAAGCTTAGCTGCCTACTTAGGGTCTGACTTCTCAACTGAACTTTGAAATCTAAACCTCCTAACTCCTCCTTCTTCTGTTCTCCCCCACCCTCCCCACCCCACCCCAATCTTTGGGATGTTTAAAACAAAAACAGCCTCCCATTTCTCTAGTACTTTATGGTTTGTAGATCACTTTCTTTCTTTTTTTTTTTTAAACACTAACCCCATGCGACAGATGAGGAAACTGATTGAGTGGTGAAGTGATTAGTCCAGGGCCACATGACTAATAAGTAGAAGACCTAGCTTTGTGTTCACATCTTGGGTGCACTACATTGTGCTGCCTGCAGACACACAAAAGAAGAAAACGCAGGCCATTGTCCACAAACTCCCTCTTCTTCTTTTCATCTCAGAACTCTTTGATATCATTATCCACTCTCTCCTCCTTTTGCCTGTGTTCCAATAATGAGGTGCCCTTCATTCCCTTTCTCCTCCCCCCCCTGCAGTTCCTGTTTCCTCTCGCCTGCCTTCTTTCACTCTTCCCATTTCCTTTCTTCCTCCTTCAAACCTCTTTGTATTCAGTGGTTCTTTCCTTCCTGCCTTCAAACACTGTAAGATTTCCCCCTTCCTTTAAAAACCTAGACTCTATCAACCTCTCATTCTGTGTCCTCCTTTTAAAAAACTGTACTTGTTGACTTCACTTCTCCTTTCCTACACCCATTCCTTAACCGATGATACTCTGGCATCTAATCTCATGGCTCACCTGCAACTACATTCTCCTAAGTTAACAGTGATGGCTTAAATGCCAAATTTGATAGTCTTCTCCGTTCTCATGTTTCTTGACCTATCTGTGTGCTGCAATTGAAGCTGTTGACTCCTTTCTTCTCTTGAATACTCTTCTCTGAGTTTTCATGATGCTGATTTACTCCCTGGTTTTCTCCTGAGCCTTTTCCTCCCCTCCCCAACCCCACCCTCCCTTTTCAGACCACTCCTCTGTTTCTCTTATTGGATTTTCTTACCTTTCATGGCCCCCAACTAGGTGTTCCTTAAGGCTTTCTCATTGGTGCTTCTTTTAATGTACTCTTGGTGACTTCATCAGTTCCCTTTGGATTAATAATCATCTCTGTGCAGATGACTAACAGATTTATATATCTGACTTTAAATCTCTTCCCTTGAGCTTCTGTCCTGCATCAATAATTGCCTGTTGGTCACTTCTAACTATGTCCTGAAGACATCTGAGTCACCATGTCCAGAACAGTTCATTTTCTTTCTCTCGAACCCACTCTTCTTAACAGCTTCCTTATTTCTGTCAAAACTATCACCATTCTTCAGCATTATGATCAGCTCCTCTTTTTCCCTTATCTCACATATCCTATCAATTACCAGGCAGTGGCATTTCTGTATCCATTCACTACTCATAACTGCTTCTTGCCACCTTTCACCTAGATTATTGCAGTAGTCACCTAATTGGTTCTGCAGCTTCAGCTTCTCGTTTCTCCACTCTTTCCTACACGTGGCAACAAAAAGGATTTCCCTAAAACCCAGATCTGATCAGGTCACTTTCCTTGCTCATTCAGTTCCACTGCCTCCCTATTAACTTCTAGGGTCAAATAAACTCCTTTGTTTAGTTATTGATGCTTTTTACAGCTTGGTGGCCCTCGACACTTTCTTTGCAGCCTCATTTGACACTACTGCTTCTGCAGTCTATGATGCAGTAACACTGGTGGTCTTTGTCTTCCTTGCACATGCCATTCCATTTCCTGCTTTTGCATTGGCTTTTCCCTCACACTTGGAATGCTCCTTGCTTATTCCTGCTTCATCTCATTCCTCTCTTCCTTCTATGAAGCCTTTCCTGATTCCCCTCAATTGCTAGTGCCCTCACTTTCAAACTGCCTTGTATTGAGCTATTTTGTATTTGATGTTTATTTTGCTTATACTTTTCTAGGTACTTGTTGTTTCCTCAATTATTAGACTGTGCATTTTTTGAAAACAGGGATTGTTTCATTCTTTGTATTGGTATCCTAGTACGTACCTCATAGCACAGTGCCATTCACTGTGAGTGAATAAATGCTTATTGAGTAATATGAATGTTTATAAACCAGTTAATATAAAATCATCCTGTAACACATGTAGTTAAAAAAAAACAACTTATCTAATGGGTCTTTAGAAGACCTAGGGCTAGATGAGATTAAATATGAGAGCACTTCTTGTTCTGGGCATTGTTTTTATTGCTTGTTAGAGACACGTTCTTGCATGTGTTGGAGGAGGGTTTTAACTAGATGATTTCTAAGGTCCTGGCTCTTAGGTTCTCTGATTTTATTTTTCCTTTTGAAATCTGCTTTCCTGTAGCTTCTTAGTTCTGCTCTGTAATATAGCCCTTCAAATACTTGAAGACAGTAATCATCTCCTGTTTATCCTCCAGTATTTTTCTCTAGTTCTTTGAATGGATGATTATAATATTTAATCTTCTCTAACTCTCTAAGTTTTCTGAAGTGCTTTACTAACAATAACCTTGTGAAGTAAGTACTATGAAAACATTTGCTGATATTGCTGCTCCCTGTTTTACTTATGAGGAATTATAAGTTGCCTAGGGTCTCTTCCAGTAAGTCCTAGAAGTAGAACTTGAACCCAGGTCTTATAACTCCCAAGTTCATTGCTGTTTCCATTATCAATCTTTAGAGGGCTATATAAATGTCAGCCTTTGTTACTGATATATGTATAGTATGGTTACCAGACCCTTTACTATCCTTGTTGCTTTCATTTCCAAAAGTTTTAGCTTGTCAGTGTCATTCTTAAAATTGTGACAACTGCAGTTGGACATAATATTTCACATGTGATCTAACTAAAGCAGGGGACATAAATATAGATTCGTTCTCTTCTTAACACCCTCCTTCCATTTATGCAACCGTATCCAGCCATTATCTTTGAGGAACTGTTATTTTTCATTATTAAATAACTGTTGAAGCTCACATTTCCTTCTAAAAAAGAGCTGACAGCAATTCTTTTGAGGGGAGAGGCATAGGGCCTGAGTTTATCTTCATCTGTAAAATGAGTGGTTGTGGATTAGATGGCCTTAAAAGGTACCTTCTAGTTCTAGGTCTATGATTTTATACCGCTAATAAGTATCAAAGAAATGACGTTAGCTCAGAACTGTGATCTCCCAAGGCCTTAGAAAAGTTTTCACCATGTTTTCCTATAGTTCAATTTTTCCTACTGGTTTTTGTTTTTTTTAAAGAGCTCCATTATGGGAAACTGGTGTACTTTGAATAGTATCTTAATTGACTGGCATGCCAATGTAATTGAAAAAACTACGTGTTAATTGATATGTAATGTATTTGCCTGAAGAGTTGATACTTCTAGAGCCAGACTTTCTCTTGTTAAAGTTAATTTGTTTCTTCTGACTTTTTTTTGTATCTCATGCTTACTCTTGATGTTCACTACTTACGTGAACCTGTGGTGAAGAGATATTCCTTCTGATAATACATTTATATATAATCATTTTTTGGTTACAAACCAGTCTAACGTGAGTGATTTGCTTGATTTTTACAATGACCTTGTTATTATTACTGATACTTTATAAATGAGGAACCTTTTCCCCCAACCCAGTGTCATAAAGTAGAGCCAGGATACAGGTCTACTGACCCTTAAGTACATAGTTTCCATTTCCCACTAAACCATGGTACTTTTCCCTATTATACGATTAGGACATAGAATGACTTAACCTAAAGTTCTTGGATATGTGACTGTGGGTGTGGAGACAAAAGCTATGATTTGAGGTGAGAAGACCTGAATTAGTACCAGTCATTGATATGACCTTGGGAAAGTCATTTCATCTGCTGTTTAATACCTATGTGATAATACCCTGTGTAAACTGATTCCTCTCTCAACCTCATTTTCTCCTTCTGTAAAAATGAGAAGGCTGTATTAAGTGATCCCCCAAGTTCCTCTTACTCAATCCATTAATCCTTTCTGATGTTAAGTTTTATCATCTCTAATTCAGGAATAATAAAACCATGGCCAGTTTCTTGCAGGATCACATGGGAGATAGATGTGAATGGGCTTTGTTACCACAAAGTGTTTTATAAATATCGACTACAATTATTATTTTTTCTTTCCCTAGATTTAAATTCACTGAGTAATTCATTTTTAGTTTGCTTGTATCCATGATGTACTTGTTACCTTTTGTCTTCCACAGATGCTTACAAGTGAATATTGGTTTTCTTCAGACCCTGAATAAAAGTTTGCAGACTAAAATTAGCTCTGCTGTTAAGATTGCTCATTGTTTAATAAGAGAGCTTAGCATAGTGGAAGGAGTCCTGTATTTAATAGAGTAAGAAGTACATGGAATATAATCCAGTTCTGTTACAAATTCTATACATTTTGAACCATTAGTACTCTGAGGGACTTCGTAGGGATAGAGGGGAGAACAGCTTGGTGGAGGGGAAATTTGATTTTGAACTGTAAGACAGTAATTCATTTCTGACTCTTCTCCTTTCGGTAGATAATTGAAATCCTCTGGACTTTACATTCTTTACATGTAAAATGACAAGTTTGGACTGGACTATATGATCTTTAATGACCCTTGTGGTTCTATATTTTATTGTGTCGTCCAACCCAGTCATTTTTATAGTTGAAGAAGCTGAAATTTAGAGATGGGATGTAATTGTTGTGACCTTAGAGAGCTAATAAATGGCAGAGCCAGTTAGGGTTCATACCAGGGTCTCCTGATGCTAGGTCCAAGGATTGTTTTACTTACTATTTACCAGTCTCATGCCTGTGGGCAAGTCACTTCTGTTCTCTGACTCTTGATTTCCTCAACTGCTAAAATGGATGTGATAGTCATTGCTCTTTCTCCATCTCAGGTATATGGTTGAGCAATTGGTCTGTAACCTGTAGAGAATTATAGGAGTGAGAATCATTCTTATACAGATATTTTTCTAAGGTCCCTTCTGACTATGGTATGTTTTAAAGATACTTCCACCTTTAAGGATCATTGCAACTCTCCTGTTCTATATTTTGGTGGACATGTGTAGCCCATTTTTATGAGTGTTTAGTGCAGGTATTGGTTTTAATTTTTCAAGCCTTTATCTCTTATTTCATTGTTTGCTCTAGGTTACGGCACACCCTATGGCTATAGCACAGCTGCTCCAGCCTATGGTATGTACAACCTCTTACTGACCTCTGCCATTCCTGACTCTATCCCAGCAGTCCAAACTCCAGTTTGATTTCAGGGTTCGTATCAATTAACTAGAGGGACCCTAAAAAACTCAATTAGTATGGTGACCACACTAAAATTCACTTTGAACAATGCCATAACCTTGTGGTTCTTGGTTTGGTTGGAGTAGCTTCCTTCCTTTGTTGCTTTTTCTGGTTGTTGAAGGACTGCTTGTCTAACTGCTTGTTTTCTTACCATATTGAATTTGACTATTTTAACAAGTTCTCCTTACAGCCAAGTTATACTCTATTCAAAGACAACCTAAGGGCCATGAACATCATCTGATGTAGGATTGGGTTCTGGGGATGTGAAAATTGTGTAGGCTGCTCTCAGTTATAGGTAACGCTAAATTAACTGTAATATTTGAAGCGTACTGATAGAAAGTTAGGGCTGTGCAGCAAATACCAAATAGCAAAAGTATCTATTCCTTCCTTCATTTCCACATGTGCTGCTTTGAGAATTCATTGCTCCTGGAATATAAACTGGGAGTTAAATCCCTTTATAGATTAAAGGGCTAGAGGGTAGGGCTATATAGGGTATAGTGTAATGGAAGTCATCCTGTCTTGGGAGCTGTGACACACAGATTTTTAAATCTGGCTCTAATTAAATCATCCTCTGACACTGGGCAAGTCAGTTTTTACTTTCTGGGTTTCAATTTCCTCAGCTGTCTGATGAGGCAATTGGACTCAATGATTATTAAGGTTCTTTCTAACTCTCCTTAATCCTACTGACTGATTTTTCTAAAGAGAACCTGACAGTTCCAGGGAAGATTTCAGTTGGCTGAATGGAATCTTCTGTCACCACTGTGTGAACAATAGAAAGACTCCAATAGCCAATCATGGGTTTGTCCCACCTGGCTCTTTTGGTAACTTTGAATGAGGTCTATGTGGTAATGGAGGCAGAACATTTTGGAGTCAGTAATATGGTCACACATACTTGCCCTGACTTGGGCTCCGTGTTTTTGGAATTAGTTGTTTGAAAAATGTCAGTGTATGTGGTGTGTGTATAGAAATGAGTACTGTATTTAGCATAACAGGAAAAAAAATTCTTAATATGATCTCTAGAAGCCATATTAGGTAATGCCCTTATCTTGGAGCTAGTCCTTCTATACTTGTTCATTGCATTTCTCATTTATTATACTTTTTACTTTAAACTACTGTCAAATAGAAACCTTGCTTGACCTGTTATAGTTGTCATACCTACCATAGGAAGTTGTATTAGTATATATTCCCCAAAATTAGAGACTTGCATCCTGGAAGAGTATAGTAAAGCCAAAATGAGTTTTATATGCTCCTTCAACAATCACCAAGTGCCATTTTACCACACATTATCCCTAGAGTCAAAAGACCTGATCATGGCTTTGCTACCTATTGGCTGTATGACCTTGATGCAGGTCTATAAGAATGGGCATGGTAATTAATTACACTGTGGTATAGTGATAAGGTCTTAGAGTCAGAAGATTTGGGTTTAAGCTCTGGTTCCAGCACTTGCTAGTTTTACAGTTTTGTCATCTGTAAAGTGGAAATAATTCCAGTAATAAAGATGATGATAAAATTACTGACCTTAAAACATAGTTGTGAGGATAATATTTATACTGTGCTATAGAAATGTGAATTGTTACATATCTCATACTTGGAAGGATCAGATGAGATAATGTATTGTAAAGCTCTGCATGTAGATAAGTTTTTGCCCTCCTTGAGCTCCCTCTAATGAAAATTTTAGTATTCACCAATTCATTTTGATAACCACTTGTTAGATATAGTATATATAGAACCCTGTATTGTGTTTATCTTATTTAAAGGGTTCCTGTTCCCATTCTCCCGTTCCCCGACAAACTAGGGTATTGTAGTAAGTATTTTTTTGAGTTTTTTCTTTGCCTCATACAATATTGTTGGCCCAAGTGCAGAACAAATCATAACATGGATAAATGGAAAAAAGGTGATTAGGGTTTAGAAGTTAATATATCGAGTTCAGGAATTCTCTTTTCACAGTCAAAAGTTCTGTATTTCTCTCCAAGCTTATATTTTTGAATCTCTTGTTGTCTGGTTTTTAAATGTCTTCTACTTCCTAATTCTCTGCTGAAAATTAGAAGTAGTAATTAACGAGAAGAGAAAATTTCAAAGCTACACGTAAATACATTCTCATTTGATCCTTGTAATATCCTTGCAGAATCAGGGGAAGTAATTTTGCTCCATTTTGCAGATGAGCAAACTGAGTTGTAGAGAGGGGTTAGTAGTAACTTTTAGCCCATGTGTGACTGGTAAGTGGTAGAGCCTAGTACTTAAATCTGGATCTCTGTACTCTTAAGCTAACATATAAACACGTATTGAATGATTACCACTTATATAGGGATGGCACACACTTTTTTATACTAGTACCATCCTGTGTCCAAACTACATTCCTATTTCCTTTTATTGCTCTTTACCTAATCACTATTCTCTCTCCTCTGTTAACACTGTGCTTCTGTTCACATAGAGCCTGACTTGCAAATGTTCCCATCCTCTTTGTCCCATATAACTGACTTCAGAAATGTGTGATATTAGATGCCCCCATTTTTCCACATAAAGAGTTGTTATTTTTTTTTTAAAGAAATGTTCTTGTGATGCAAAACTACTTAAATGGCGCTTTCTTTTGGCTGTAAGGGAAACATGTCTTTTGGCCTTTGTAAAGCTGTTGCATGTTGGGAAATGTTCCTCTGATCATCTGGTGCTCTGAAATACCTGCTGTTGCTGCTTTGTGATTTCTATATAGGTTAAATCTGAGCGAACAGAAACAGGAGCCGATTTTCAAAACCTATCTGAGTATGCAGAAGTTTGCGAGGCCACAAGAACTGATTTAATCATGAAATTCAGCAAGCCATTAATCTTTCCAGATTTGCCATGCCAATATTACCATGATATTGCCCCCTCCTCTGTTAAGAATTCTATTGGTTGGGGCTTTATTTTCAGCATTTTTTCCAGTTGGCTAATCTCCAGAGAGCAGAGTTGGGCTTAACTTTCATAATTTATTTTGGTCCCATAAAATGCACACCACCAAACTTGTAAGAAGAGGCATTTATATTTTGAAAGTAATTTCAGAATTGCAACCCCACAGTATTACCCTCGTCCTTTGGTTATTCATAGTAAAATCATTTACCTGAGTCTATTTTGGGGGAGTGGGGAGAAGGGGGTGGATTGGAGCCTTCCCAAAGCAGTTATTGTTAGGCAAAGTGTACATAACAAAAGAGTAATTGGTGATGCTTGTTGCTGGACCTCTCCTGAAAACAAATGCATTGACTGACTAATCTGGAAAGGGTTAATAATATTACTGTTAAGACTTTTTAACCTGATTTTTGGATTGTTAAACTCATTTGGAGTCCTCTCCGTTTCTTCTCTCTGTAGGTTTACCCAAGAGAATGGTTCTGTTGCCCGTTATGAAATTCCCAACCTATCCAGTTCCCCACTACTCATTCTTTTAGCAAATGGCTGAAGCTAATTCCTATTGATTGAACAACAATCCAGTCCAGTCCCGAATATTAGAAGAGAGAACAAGCCTTTTTATCCGGTTTCCTTTGAACATATAACTTGCGCAAAAATGATTTGTAAAGAACATCTTTTCCTACTTTTGATTTTTTGATTTTAACAAATGCAAATTTAGTTCTCTAAAACTTGAAAAAAAAACACACACAAACCTTCCATTCCCTTACCCCCAACAAAAAACCTAGTTCTGTGAAACGTTACCTCATTTTCCGATAATAACTTATACCAGCCCTTCTGTTCTAGGGGACAAACTAGCCGCTCAAAGTTTGTTTTAAATGAAGTCTCAGATTATGTAAAATTAAATTTGTGAAGGATGTATAGAGTATAAAACAAGGATCACAAATAAACTGTTTTTGTTGTAACACAGAGTAATGCCTGGTTCCTGATGCAGTCATCTATTCTTGGCCAGGGTTAACTCAGTTCAGGCTGCAGTTGTTTATTTATTTTTTAGTATGAGAGAAACTTAATTTAATGTCCAATTCTGTAAATACTAAGTGTGTAATCAGGCCAGTGAATGAAATTGGGGTTTGGTATAGTGTTTTAGCTTATTTTTTATACTTGCTATCTGAGCATACTTAAAACTTCATAGGGCTTAAAAATGAAGGACATAGTCATAACTCAGTGCTTTATAATTTATAATTTAGGGTAGAGATGGACCCTCACATCTGTAAGCAGATTGCTAAATAAATAACACAAAAAGATCTTGCTAATGGTAGATGAGCCCTTAAATTTCGTGAGCCTGCTTGGACCAGGAACTAATATCCTCTTCCTCTATCCCAATCTGAGTTCAAGATTGATTCTGTGAACAGAGGATTACTTTTAAATGTGGATATTGCCCAGAGATGAGAGTTGGGAGTCACAAAGAGAAGAAATGTAACTGTTTTTTTAGTTTAAGGCAGCTCATTATAGTGGAAGGAGTCCTGAACTAGGAGTCAGGAGCCTTGGATTCAAGTCATGGCTCTGTCATTTAATGCGTGTCCTTGGGCAAGTCCTTTGTCCTTTTAGTCCTCAGTTTCTGCCTCTGTCAAATAAAGGTTGGACTAGACCATCTCGAAGGTCCCTTCCATTTTTAACAATCAGTGAACCATGAAATATGACAAATCAAGCAATCAGCCCTCTTGTTCTTGTGGCCTTCACTCTGTAAGCTACTGTGTTCACTCCTGGGACTTTACAGGCAGAGCTGATTAACAATTTTCCTTGGATTCCATGAAGGGATTTCCTTTTTCCACTTTAATTCTTGGAGATCAAAGCAGCAACAAGGTCCCCATGAAAACTTGCTATTCAATTGTCCCAATTCTTGTTGAGTGCTGCTGTGGAAAGTGACAGATTTCAGCCATGGGTCAGCATTTTTTCTCAGGCTAAGTATTTGAGCTGGTGCAAAGCAGCAGGGTTGGGTTAGCAGCCTTGAGGCACTCCACTTCTGTCACTGGTCACAATGTGAAAGCTCATGCTACTGTGACTAGAAAAGTAGTGGCTTATTTGATTTAAGAAACTCACCCCTTTATGAAGCCAAGAGTTTGGGCCTGTGAGGCTTACAAACCTATAATATCTCAGGAATGGGTTGATTGTCTTCTTGTATTCCTCATTCTTCAGAGTCGACTGTTGTGGCTTTCTAAGAATGAGGTTTTCTTCTGTGCTCAAATGATTGATCTGTACAGTACACATGAAAGTTTTTTGATGTGTATGATGGTAGGAAGTACATGATCCGATATTGGATTATTACCATTTAATGAAAATATTTTACTCTCAGTAGCATAGAGCCTTTGGAATATGGATAAAATCTATAAACCTGCCCTTTCTTTGCCTTCACTAGTGGTGGGTGATACTTTAATCAAACATATTATTTTTGTTGAAAATGGACCACAAGGGGGTAATTTCAAAGGGGAGTTTTAACCATGGTTTTTGATTGTATTCTGCTGACCTATGGATGAAATAAAGCCATCACTGAGAAGAAAAAGCATGGCTGGTAGCATCCAGTTTTTAAAAATTACTCATCCATTAGAATTATGTCTTCTCTTTCATTTTGGAGTCCTACTAATAATTGATGTCTGCAGCTATATTGTTATTTGAAATTGACCGCCCAGTTATTTAAAATTGACTGTTCAATTTGAGTTCCATGTTCTAATCTCTAGAAAATTCTTTGACATAGCTCACTTGGTGTACTTACCAGAGCCCTCTACAACTCCAAGAAAGGGAGCTGTGCTCTTTTCCAACATGATGGCAGTCATTTCAAACGATTTCTACAGAGTCCATTCTCTTTCTTTCTTTCTTTTTTTTTAAATTTTGTTGTTTGTTGGGAGTTACTAACCACATTGTAAACTTGCCCAGTTGCCGCATTACTTTACATTTCTCTGCTTTTACTGAAAATGAATGAGCTGTCAGTTTCCTGGTAGAAGTGATAACCCTTCTGTAAGTTCGAACTTTTGAGAGATCATGATGAGTTCAAAGTGTCCTCTTCCTCCCTCCCTCCATTTGTAATGAAAATTCCACTTACAGCTGAAAGAGCAGAGAAATCTAAATGGAGTCCATGGCTCCATCAAAGTGCTGGAATTAACCGGAAATTTTCTCTACTCTTTTCCCTGTTGTAGGTGGTTTTTTCATTGACAGCCCCTATTGTCAGCCTCTGAGCGTCGCACCTTTTATTATACACTTGGGCCCTCAAGATTTCTTCTCTGACTTCTAGAACCATCAGGTTGTGTGGCTCCAAATGGCTATTTCTCTGTCTTGGTCTTGAGAGCAAATGTGACTTAATGCAGCTTTCAAATCCACAGCTTGAGTATCTTCCTTTTGAAAGCGCTGACTTGACATGAACTCAGATCTTTTGACGGAAGAGCAATACTTTGACTCAAAGCCATGGGGGTCTCTTTCCTCTTTTGGGAAACTCAGCAATAGATGTATATACAGCACTTCTTATATCCTTATAGCTTAGTTTCAAGTTAGAAAGTTACAGACTTAATGTAGAATTTGTAGTTAATCTGTGAGCTCCTGAGCCTGTTAACCTCTGCTGGTTTTTGTTTGTTTTTTGTTTTTTGTTTTTGTTTTTTTTTTTGTGTGTGTTTTTTAAAGTTTTTTCTCACAGAAACCGAAGAGTTGAATTCCTAACTGCGTAAGTTAGCACCAACAATTCAACAAACATTTATCTAGCGCCTGCTTGCTGTGTGCAAAGCACTGTGCTAGGCACTTGGGGGAGGTGGGAATGAGCAACATCTAGTCCCTATCCTAATGGAATTTTTTGGGCTAGTGGGGTGGGGTAGGGTGTGATTAGAAGGGATCTTGTTATCTGTTAGTCTAAAGCAGGTATCTTTCTTGAAGCCATTTCCCCTGCATGTTGGACAAGATATGGACTATGATATTCAGCAGGAATCACTTGAGTCTACTAGAACTCAAGCAGTGACTTGTTTCTCACTGAGATTAATTTGGTCCTTTAGCTTCTGAGGGTCACAGAACGTCACAGCCTAACAGTATGTTTCAGTGCCAGGAAAAATGATACAGGAAGGTTTATGGTTACTTATAGGGTGAGAGAAGTCATTCCTCAGTTAGGTCTGGAGGTGTGGTCTTCTGTCCCTGGCAAAATGAGTTAACTGCCAGGCTTTGTTGACTATAAGACAAGATTGTTCTAGGGGAACAATTGAGCAAATACTTGAAGATTATAACCTAGTTAAGACTATAAACGGCAGAAGCACTGAGGAAATACCTCTTGTATTTCACTCACATACTGGTGTTGGCCCCTCTCTGTGTTGCAGGTTAATACTTTTAAGCAGTTTTCAGCCTGTTTCTTTATAACTCTTTATTCGTGTTCTCCTTGGACCTTCGTAGCCATAGACACTTGTATAAAATAGGCTGAAATGTAGTGGCTAAGCTGTGATCTCAATATAAAAAGGTAAGACCTTTTCTTTTCTGATTAAAGAGAAAATGCAGCATTATAAAGCAACTTACACCCACTTGCATCTATGACAATCATACAGGATGCACTTATTTATTAATCTGTTAGGTCTTAGAGATGTTTGATCTTTGTAAATGTCATGGTCTGAATGTGTGGTATTTAACTTTTCCTTTTAAAGACATGCAGTTATTTTCGTCTGAAGATAGATAAATTCCCCGTTACTGGGGTTGTGTGTATGTGCATATGTGTGTCTACATATGGAAAAGTGTATATTCATCTATATATAGATTATATATATATATATATAAAAATAAAGCTATACATGTGCACATACACACATATAGTAGTATGTTTGTATATTCACACACAAATGTCACAAATATGCATGTAAGACACGTGCATCTATACATGTATATATGTAAGTAAAATATGTGCACTCGCACGTATATCAAATATGTATATACATGCCTATGTATACAATGTATGTTTATGTAGTTACATATATGTGTCCTAAATATCTGTACATATATGTACCCAAAGTGTGTGTATATGCATGCATTTGTATCTCAAGTATGTGTGTGTATTTATATGGACATTTGTATCCAAAGTTATGTGTGTACATATACATATATACAAAATGTACATGTGGATGTACATACATATATGTATAATGTGCATGTAAATTAGATACATGTATGTACACAACTTTAAAAAGAATTGTGAGATGGTAAGAGCAAATCCATCTTCCGGTGGTTTCTAACATCAGGGCACTGTTTATAGTCTGTATCCTGCCATTTTGAAAACTGGAAGGTCAGCCTTGGTGCTCAGAACTGCCTCCTTCCTCCCTTATATGTTGTACCACATTTATATACTCTAAGGCTCAAATAGCCAGTTTCTTAGGGGGCAGCCAGTTCTTTGAGGAATGAAAATTCACGTTACCCATTGCCTGTACCCATATAGTTGTAGTAGGAAGGTAACCTCAGTAAAAGTTACAGAAATAACAAGAAGTTTTAGAACCTGAATGTAAAGCCAACTTTGAAAGACTTTCACTGAATCAAATGACTCCTACTGTTGACCGTGTTGGCTTTGCTGAGACAGAATAATGAAAGTCCATTCCGTAGAGACCACCCAGATTTAAGACAAAGAAGTTTGTCTAACAATTTTGATGATTTATTTTCCATTTCAATAAACTAGCTTGGTCTTAATTAAAAAATCTGGGGATTAGACCAGATGTTTTAATAAGTAATTTTTTTTTTAATTTCAAGCATTTCTTGTGGACTAGTGGTTGAAATGTATTTGATATGTATAGATTAAAATGAACTTATGTTTTATATTTGCTTCTGAGTAGCAATTTTCTTTCTATTATGAACTGTAAAGTTGCTGGGACAACTTTTTTTTCATACAGAATCTGTACATTTTATATGGCTTTGAAATTCAGGGTAGTTTCTTATCCTAGCATAAGTTTGGGACAGCTGGGTAAGAGACTTAATACTTCCTTAATAATAAACATCAGTCTGCATGATATCTGGACACAGCAGATTCTGGGGCAGCTTTTTAATTGACCATGAAATGCAAAAGAAATAGACCTTTTGGAAATATTTCTCAGCTAAAACATGCTTACCATGGGCAAGTTGACACTTCTTTTTTGTTGATTGTATTGATATGATCATTGTATATGCCCCTAGCCTTTGAGAGCTCTGATGTCACAGTTGCTCATAGTAAAGACATTACTATTCTGATATTCAGTGCCCAGGTCATTGGTAAATCAAGAATGTAAAGGTCACTGGGTCCAAATGTGTTACCTGGTTTTGAGTTCCTAAAATCACCACTGGTTAAATTGGATAAGAATCCAAGTCTGGGAAATGATTTTAAAATCACTTAGCAATATGACATTCTTAAGAGACAAAAGACCATGTTAGTGGATTCTCTGACTTTTTTTTGGTGTTAGGAGGTAAAGTGCATTGAGGTGTTGAGAATTGCATCTTTTGGGAAGAGGATTGCACTGTACACTCCTTCTTGCTCTAGGATTTGATGATTTTCCCCTTTGCCCTTGATACTCATGATATGCATACGTTTATCTATGTTGAAATTTTTCCAAATGTGATACAGAGTGGAAATTAGGCCTCTGGAGTGTATTTTCCTTTTATACATTTAGCAAGAAGAAGTAGGTAGGCCTGCCTTGGAAAATTGAATAGAGATTCAAAACCAAAATGTTGAGAAATGTTCAGACTAAAAATCCTTGCTTAGATGAATAATGTGTTCCTAAAAATTTCCCTTTAATCTTCTCAGTACCTCTTAAAAGATCTCTTAGGTTCTTTCCCCCCAACCAAGATATGTCTGTTGAATTCAGAACTTTCATCTAAAAAAAAATGGGCATTTTGGTATTGATCGCTGGCTCAGTAGAATGGAGGTGGGAGGTTAAATATTAGTGGAGACTTTATTTCTTGTTGTAGTAGGTCCTTCTTTCTCACCGCTCATGTGAAAGGATGTTTTTCCAGCCGTTATTTATACAGAACTTAACAGCTGTCTTTCTGTATAAACAAGTTGACTTTTAGTGTCTTTTCTTCTTGATTGTTAAGTAAGCTAAATAAGTTTATCGATACAAAGCAAATGAGTTGTACCCAAAGACCACTAAACTCTGTTTCCTCAGGATTTATTCCTCATAATGGCTTGCAACATTTCACTTGTTTATTTTCCTTTGGTGCAATGAGTACAAATTTAGTAGTGATCCTAGGAAATCTTGCAGGAATTGAATATTTTTGAGAGGGATGGAATGAGAGAAAAATAGGGAGCACATGAAAGAGGGAGGTAGGGGGTAGAGGGCAGAGGGAGCGAGGGGGAGAGAAAGAAAGAGAGAACACATCTTTGAATTATTTCTTCATGTTTATTTGTTAAAGAGAATGCATTTTAAATTGAATTTTTAGGATCATAGTCTTTGGAATTAATTCCTACCACCTCTTTTAACTGAAGATTGAAGTAGGGCCCTGAGAGCTTAACTGATTTGCTTAATGTCATACACAGGTAATAAGTAGGTAAATGGTAGTGCCAAGATTCACAACACATCTTTTAAAGTCAGTGTGGTTTTGTAGATCTCCCAACTCTAGTGCTTTCAGTCATAGAAAAAAGAACATGAAACCAGGCCTGCTAGGACCTCAGATTTTAGCTTAGAGTGAGTAGCATAATCTGATTCTGCCTGGGAACAGTGAGATTAGATGATGGTCCCATGGAGAGCCCTGACAGACTCAGAATAGCTATTGCCTGGTTCTTGGGGTTAATGTCATAAAGCTTAAACTTAAAAGTCAGCAGGTTTGGGTATAGATATTGTATCTAGTGATTTCTTTTATTCCAACTTCATCCAGAGAGGAGATACTTGAAGTAGAAATTTCAAGATCTGTACAGCAGCAAAAGTGAATTTTTTGAATTTGGCCCAACTCATTTTACTGATAGGAGCTAATAATGACCTTTCTGTTTTGCTTCCAGCCTCATTAGACATGCACTTAGAATAGTGCTTTAGCTTTCATGTGGGAGTGAAGTTAAACTTTGTATACTTGCACCAAAGAGTAGAATTAGTGCCAGTGGGTAGAAATTTGAGAAAAACATTTTGACTCAAAATTTGAGAAATTGTTTTCTGACAGTTGGTACTGTCCAAAAATATAACGAACTGTTTGGTGGCTGTTGTGTTCCTCATCACTGAAGATCTGAATTCAAGCAGAATTTGAATAAATACTATTGAGAATGTTGTCAAGGGAATTTCTCCTCAGGTACAGGTCAGACTAGATGACCTCTGAGATTCATAACAATCCTAAAATTCATTGATGTAATGAATTCTGTTAGATAAGTTTCACTGTATTGTATGACATAGGCAGTCAAAGTCATCTTTTGTTCAGTTGTTTCAGTCATGTCCAATTCTTTGTGATTATATTTGGGGTTTTTGCCATTTCTTCCTCCTGCACATTTTACACATAAAGAAAGTGAGGCAAACATTTAAGTGACTTGCCCAGAGTCCCACAGGTAATAAGTGTCTGAGGCCAGATTTGAACTCAGGAAGAGGAGTCTGGCATTCTATCCACTGCTGCACCTACCTGCCCAAGCCATGTGTTTGGCCCAAAATACATCTTTCACCTAAAGAATTTCAGAATATATTTGTGTTTGAAATGACTTATTGGGAAGATAGTGAGCAAGGATTGAGCAGAGATGTTCATAAACCCTAAACCTGGGTTTTGAAGAGCTCCATTGCAGCTAGGTACTTATGAACAACCCTGTATGTACTTAAAAAAAATTCAGGGTAAATGTGTTTTTAGAAATTAAACGATATCTCCATCTTGATGAAATATCATTTAGTGTAGTATAGGAAAAACAGCAATGGATTTGGAGTCAAGAGGATCCAGTTTCAGATTGTACTGCTACAACTCAGTACCTGTGTAACCTTAGGCAAGTTACTTACCTCTCTGAGCTCTATTTACCTCAGTTTTGAAATGAGGGAATTGTACTATATGGTCTCTTCCTGCTCTAAATCTGTGATCTTATTAACCTCTTGGTGCTAGTAGGTCTGGTGCTAATGTGCTTTGAGAATAATATTTCTTCCATTGAGAGGTTACAACAGTAACAACAAAAACCAAAGACTCAGTGGAAAATAAATGCTGGGAATGGCTCCTGGATTATATTTGGAACTCATTTGTTCATGAGTTAATTCTGACGTGACATTTGTACAGTGGACCAGCCTTATGTGTGTTTTAAGTGCTTATATGTTGAATTTCAAGAGAAAAAAAGCTGCTTTTTAAAAGAAGTGAATTTTTTTGTCACTGGAAGTGTTCAGGTTGTGCCTAGATGGTCACTTGTCACCAATGCTGTGTGTAGAAGGTATTTGTTTTTCAGGTAGTGGGCTGGGATTAAATATACTTCAGTAAACAATTAGCAAGGCATTGTGCCAGTGGCACAGTTTTTATTGGTGAGTTCATCCCATTAAAGTTCAAGATTATATTTTTAAAGTAGGCTTTCCTTCCATTTGATCCTGTTAATACTTTTATTTCTTTTTTATCAACACAATGTACTCTTTTGTCCATTTCATTTTTAACAGTTCATTCTTGCCATTTGTACTAAAGCCTCCATACAATTTATCTTACTTTCTAATCTTTAGTCTTAATCATCACTACCTCCTGTCCACACATACCGTTAAAAGACAAATTCCCAGGATTCTTTTATGATGGTGTCATTTAAAATTTATAAAAATTTTTTCAGTGAATAAAAATATTTTTTCTCTTTCTGTCTCCTACCCCTCTTTGAAAAAGAAAGAAAAACAAGATTCCTTGTAACAAATATGCATAGTCAGCCACTATAAATTCTGGCGTTTCCCATGTCCAAAAAATATATTTCTCAATATGCACCCTAAGTCTGTTATCTTTTGAGAAGTAGCCTGTTTCATTTTATGATAGAATTTTGAATTTCTTGTTGTGTTTATCCTTCCCTGAAACTCATTTAAGTGTGATTTAGGAGTCACCCATTCTCCCGGGTTCCAGAATTCAAGAAAGAACATTTCATATTTTATCTTTACCTTTTCCCTTCTGCTCTCTTAAGGGAGAACTTGTGCATATGCAGTAAGAGAAGGCCTGAGATACAGTATTGAGTTGGCTGAATACTTGGTAGGTAAGTTTGTGTGTCATACATTAAGAAGAAAAATATGAAGTAAGGCTGGAAGGATAATTTGGACCTAGACTGTGGAGAGGTTTCAGTGCCAGGCTAAGGAGTTTATATTTTTTTAGTCGAAGCAGAAGAGAGCCCCTGAAGATTTTTGGGAAAGTGAATGTTGTGATTAGACTTGTGCTGCACATGGATAAGATTGTTTTGGCAGGTGTGGGGAGGGTGGTTTGAATGGGTGGTAGATATCATCAGGGGTCAACAAAAAATGTATTAGGTACCCATTTTGTGAAGAGGATTGTATCTGGATAATAAAAAGTAGAGGTAATACAATTCCTACTTTCCTGGAATGCACAGCCCAAGTAAAGCTCAACTATACATACTGTGGTGCTTGGTATTTCTTGATAAGTATGTTGGACCTTTAGAAAATAACTTAAGACATCCTAAAGGGAAGGCCATTATTTACTGGTTAGGGTGGGCTACCAGAAAAAGGTGGCAGTTGATTTGGGTTTCAAAGGTTTGGTAGGAAGGAGAGGAAAGGGGAGGGTGTTCTAGGACTAGGAAACTGTTATGAGCAAGGGCACAAAGGTAGGAGAACACAGGGCATGTTTTGGGGGCAAAAAACTCCCAGGTTGGGAGGGGCAGAGAGTGTGGAAGGAATCAGAATAAGGTAATGCTGGATAATTTGGGTGACATCAGATTATGGAAAACATTGAATGCTAGGCAAAGAAATTTGATTGTTAATCCATACAGAGCCACTGAAGGTTTTTTTGTTTTTTTTGTTTTTTGCTTTTTTGAAGGGGCAGTTGGGGTTAAGTGACTTGCCCAAGGTCACATGGTTAGTAAGTGTTAAGTGTCTGAGGCCAGATCTGAACTCAAGTCCTCCTGACTTCAGGGCCGGTGCTCTATTCACTGCGCCACCTAGCCACCCCTACTGAAGAATTTTAACAAGAAAAATGTCAGTACCAGACTTGTAGATCATTTTGTGAAGAATATTGTTAGATTGGAAAAGGAAGATAGGGAAGAGAGTGAGGAATGTGGGGAGGTAGGATGACATCTAAGAAAATGTATGCCTTGCTGAATGCATGTGCTGCTCCCTTTATTGTTCTGTTTGGTAGATCTAATTGCCTTGGTATTTGTCCTCAGAAGTCAGGGCATCTCTTCCTGTGATAGACTTGGGGTTCTTTTAAGTTCCTTTAATATGCAAAGACCAGTCTCTGCATCTTGGGGGGAAAAAACCCCCAAAATCCCCCAAACAGATCCTCCAAAAACAAAAATTTAGTTTCAGCGAAGAGGAGACAATTAAATGAAACACAGAAACTGCAGTCCTCCTGGATGAAATAGTAGGGCAGCCCCATGTCTTTCTATGTGGGTTTTAGTTTCTTAACCATTTAGATTCCAAACCATTCAAAAGTGACTGAGTAGTGAAGAACCCTGTGGTCACAGGAGATCTTCAGATGAAGTCCAGGTGAGCAGTTTTCAGGGATGCTGTTGAGAGGAATTATATGATCCTAGAATTTAGAGTCGAGTTATCTAGTTGAATCCCTTCATTTTACAAATGAGGAAATTGAGAGGAAATGGTTTGTCTGAAGTTACAAAGATAGCAAATTGCGGAGACAGGATTTGAACCCAATGTCCTTTCCATTAGATTGCTGTTTCAGGGAGTGGTTGTTAAACCTAACTTTTATGGTCCCTTCATGGTAAATGGCTGTACTGGAGTTTCTTCTGAGATTAGGTACAGTGTGAATTCCCCAGAAAAACGAATAGTAAAATGAAGAAGTAGGAAGCCAGTACTAGACATGGGAAGGCAAAGACTTTGAAGTTAAGAATTATGAGTCAGAGATCTTTCAGTACTTGGGAATCAAGGTGAAACAGTGAAGGCCAGACATGCAAAAGCAGATAGGATGTTATGGGGAAAGGAAGACGTTGAAATGTGGCAGGAAGCTTCTTAACAGTATTTATGCTATTGCAGGGTTTCGGGGGTTTGGCCTGCAAGAATCTGAACTCCTCAGGGGTGTGTGGAGGAGATTCTTGTCTAAGGGGTAGGGAGGTGGCTAAATTGTTTTTGAGGCCTTTTCTAATAACGAGGTGTTAAAATTCTATGGTTTCCTTCCTTGAGACTTAAGTGTAAAGGTCAAGAATAAGTGATCCTTCTTACCACATTCCTCGGGTGTTAGGGCATTGACACTGCAAACTCTCAAGCAACTTTAAGTGGAGAGACTGAGAGCAAAAGACTTGAAACAAAGGGAACTTATTAAATTATACTTTTTTGGGGGGCAGGAGCAGGAGATAATTAATGCCAGTGAGAAGACAGTATTCTTGAGATCAAGGATGCCTTTCTTAGAGCTTATTGGAGCTTTCCTTCATTCTGCAAGCATGTGTTCAGTTTCCATTATGTACCCTGCTCTTTGCTCTATAGGCCCACAGGAGAAAAAGTCATGATTCCTACTCAAGAGGGTGGTGTCATGTAATAGAAAAAGAACTTGGACTGGGAAGCAGGAAACATGGCTTCTTATCCCATCCTACCACCACCACCATTATCACCTCCACTAGGTAATTCCTCAAGGAGGTTACCTTTTCTTGAGTTCTTATTCAAAATTCTATGTTTTAAGACTCCTCCTAGCCCTATCAGTCTCTGGTTCTTGTGGCTCAGGTGCCTCTAGCTTTCTAGCTATCTTCTAGCTCTAAATCTGTGATTCTAATTACATACCATAGTAAAGTGGGTTAGTGTGTTAAATGAGGATTCCTGTAGTTATCCTTCTCCTGAGAACTGAAGAATCTTGCCCACAGCTAGCTTTTTTTCATTGTCCATAATAATGAGTTGCTAACTGGGAGATACCCACTGTTTCCTTTCTCCCTGACTAAGGTGTGTAAAATTTATAGGTTTCAATTTGTACCAGTCTATTCACCAGTTCCTTCAGTTTAACCTGCCCTTCTTCCTAGGACTCAGAAGAGTTTGAGAGAAAGTAATAGGAAAAGCCTACCCTGTCCTAGTTTTATTAGAGGGGGAAAAAAGTCTACCTTATAGTAAAAAAAATTGTTAGTGCTAGAAGTAATCTTAGGTCTAAAAGAACAAGATGTTTAGAACTTTAAAAGGACCCTAGAATAGAGAATGTCAGAACTGAAAAAGGCCTTAGAAATAATAAGGTTAATCATCATTTGTTAGATGGGAAAACTGAGGCTCAACAAAATCAAAGGCACAGATCAACTACTTAGCATAGGACTGACTTTTTGTGGCCTTCGAGAGGCCATTGAGCCAGTGGCTCAGCAGTGAGTCAGCACGGTCACATCCGCTAGGTTCAATGGCACCTGCCAGCCTCCTCCGTTCATTGGTCTAGCTCACCACATCAAACTGTTTATGATAATGACTGACAAGAGGTGGGGGTTACTAACAATCCTGCTTTCTCTTTCTAAACAATTTTGCTTATTTCTCCCCCACAGATGATTGGAGTTGAATGAACTCTGTATCTGGATGACAGTCTCATTAACCATGAGAGAGATTTGAAATCTTAGGGTGTGTTTTTTTGTTTGTTTTTGAGGAGAAAAAGTAGATTCTGTGACATTACCTTAGATGTTATTAGCAGATTCCTTACCTTGGACCAGAGGCAGTGGATCGTTAAATGGTTTTGAAATTGGTTGAATGATAGGACCCAGTAAGTGAAAAGGTGACATGGTATTAATGGAAAGAGTATTAGATATGGAGTTGTAGGTTCTGAGTTTGACTGCCACTTCTGCTGTTCACTGCTTATGTTGCCCTGGTCAAGTCACTTAATCTTTTTGGACCTCATTTTCTTCTGTAAAATTAAGAGCTGGGATTAGGTAACCCCTCAGGTTCCTCTTAGATCTCTGGTGGAGTATCCCAGGGCTGGTTCTTTGTCCTGATTTGTTTAACATTCTTAATAATGACTTAGGGTGAAGGCAAATGTTTACCAAATTTGTGGATGAAACCAAGCTTGGATAGGATAAATAGGATAACCAACACGTAGGCCAAGAGTAAGGAGTAAGGATCCCCAAATTTTGATGACCTGAATAAAATAAAATATGATAGAAATAAAGAATATAGAATTCAAACTGATGGAAATTATAAGAAGGTAGAGTTTGGTTCTAAAAAAGGAAGCATGTACTAACAATTCATGCTCTCTCACAGTGGAATGTAATGTCTCAAAAAAGAAGTGAAATCCATCTTTGGAGGCTGTATGACTACTTGTTTGGAACTGAAGAATCTTTTCCAAGGCTACCTAGAGGGTATTCCCTGTCAGGTACAGGTTGAACTGGAGGACCTCTGAAAGTCTGTGATTAGATATGCCCCAGCCCTCCAGCATCAGGGTGAGAGTCTTTTCAAGGTCTATGGGTTTTCTGTATATTCCCAGTGGATGGAGATGTGTCATATGAGTAAGATACCTCTAGAACATTCATTCAGTCAGCATATCTGCTCAGCCAGGTAGTAGTAAATTTAAGTGGAGAGAGTCCAGTCATGGTAAGGTAGTAGAGAGAAAAAGGCCACACCAGGCTCTGTGTCAGGTCATTGGTACTGTTTTTGAACAAAATGTTACATTCTATCCCTTCCTTGTAACTTTATGTTCTAGTATTCAGTGTTCTAGGTTCTAGTTTTTAACATTATGTCTTATATGCTTTGTGTCTTGCTCGTTGTCTCTGAAACACACAATTTACCTAACAGAAAGTGCACACAGGCATTTGAGTGTAGGGAACACCAGCACACACGTGCATGCCCCCACCCCCACTTGGTCTCATTTCCCAAATGGCAGGAACCTTTCTAGTTGTTATTCATCTAAATTCTAAGGCAAATGAGATTGTACCCTAGAAACTTGGTTCTGAGAGAGAGCGGGCTTTATCATAGCTCATGATCAGTGTTTGGAGAGAAGAGGGTAGGGAA
The DNA here is from genome assembly GCA_028627135.1 of Pseudochirops cupreus. Classification (NCBI taxonomy): domain Eukaryota; kingdom Metazoa; phylum Chordata; class Mammalia; order Diprotodontia; family Pseudocheiridae; genus Pseudochirops; species Pseudochirops cupreus. The sequence goes on from CM053581.1 coordinate 257,362,757, forward strand.
AAGTTTTAGAGGTGAATCTTCCACAAATAAATATTGGAGCTTTTTGAGAGTATCAGGAAAGGTAGCTAACTGCCCTAAAGAATAATAAGGAACTTGAGAAGTGGCCTCAGTTTGGGTTCTTGTACCCATAAAGATGCCATTTTTATCTGGGGGTGGGGAATAAGATTGGAGGGAGTGATCAGAGGGTATTCACTGGACTGCAGAAAGCAGGATTCCCTACTCTAAGAATGCATGGCCTCTTTTAAAAGAAAGTCTGTTTCCTTTAGAAAAACAATTTGGATATTTATCCATGCTTATAGTCAGGAAGTTCTTCTTTAACCTGAACATAAATAATTTAATCTTTAAGAGCTTTTTTTTTTAATCCTGTGCAAATGGAGAACAGCTGGCCATGATTATTTTTATATACCTTTTTTTCATAGGTGTGAAAACTTGTTAGACATGTATCTTTTCAAAGTAAAAAAAAAAAGCAAAGTATGGTGTGAATTCCAAAAATTCATAAATCTCTGAACCATTATAACCAGCCCTTAGAACGGGGAATGTTAGAGCTAGGAGACCTCAGAGTATAAAGTCAGTTGAAAGGAACCTCAGAGATCATTGAGATCAACATTTCCTTTTACAAGGAGTCACAGAGAAAAATGAGTTGCCCAAGGCAATAACAGCTAAACAAATGGACTAGATTTTCTAGGTGGATCTTCCTTTCCACTTCTTCAGCCTTTCCCAATAAGTTGTCTTTAGATTACGGCCTAGTGAAGAACAGTGGGTGGGGGTGGTCAGAGGACTGATGTTCAAACTGTGGTTCTTTTGTTTATAGGTTCTTCATTATACCTTTATGACCTTGGGCAAGTCACTTCCTTTCTCTTGGCCTCAATTTTCTCATCTGTAAAGTGACATTGGAAAACGTCATTTCTAAGGTCCCTTCTGACTGTAGTAGTAGTCCAGGATTCTGAGAGACACTAATCGTCAGGCTGAAGATTAGCTGGTTGGTTTGCTCTGTTTTCCTGTCTAGGGTCAGCTTTAAAGTAGTCTGTCCTTCAGGATCTAGAGGTTTTTGGAGTCGTCCCACAGTTTAGTTCTGAAACCATGTCCTTCTCTTCCCATGCCTACCCACACCACCCCACCACCCCATCACCCCACCCCACCCTCCCCAAAAAAGTTTGCCTTGTTTGAATTCTGAATAAGCAATGCCTTGCTTGTGGGGATTGGGGGGGTGAGGGGGTGGGCGGGTAATGGAGACACACCCATGACATTGGCTGTACTGCTTGTGGCATTTAGTTAGCCATTGTAAAGTTAATTTCCAGTTCTTAAATTGTTCCTGGAATTTTTGTTGGAGTCTGGCCACAGCTCAATTTCCAGATCCCCTTTAGATATTAACACAACCTTTTTAATATTTTTCCTTTTTTTGTATGTTTTTGTTTATGTACTTATGTTTTGTGGTTTACATGTGATGGAAAGCCACTTAACCTCTCTAATCTGTTTTTTTTTTTTTAGCTGTAAAATTTTTTAATGAGACCATATTATCTCTTACAATGTTTCCTCTAGCCCTGATGCTATGTACTTACATTTTATATTATTATAAGGTCCTTTCCATCTCTAGATCCTTGGTATATTTTGTGACAACCTTGGAAGGTGTTTAGGGCACGTGATGTTAGCCTCATTTTACAGATGGAAAAAAGGGAGGCTTTTGTCTTAAACTGAAGAAGGTAGGATAGGCTGTATGAAGAATCATAAGAATTATATAAGGGGGTTCATGCTTCAGGTATGACCAGATGATTTCTGAGGCCTTTTCTAGGTCTGAGATTCTTTAGTTTTATAACATTTGTTAAGAGTGTTAGAGCCCATGGAGCTTTATCATCCTGTCAGTTTCCTAGTGAACATTTATTGCTTCATCCACAGAGAGGGCTGGCTCATAGTACTCAACACCAAGTTTATCTGAAAGTTTTTTGGTGATGAGCTGTATGGATGTGGAACTGTTGGTTTGACTGGTTCCAGTGAGCTGATGTTCTTTTATTCTCTGAATCAAAGTTAAATTCTGTGTTCTGTGGTCCCTTCTAGCTCTTATATTGTATTTTTAAAGATCCAACAAGCTCTTAACATTATGTTTTATGGTCCCTTCTAGTTCTAATATTCTTTGTTGGTCTAACATTGTGACTCAATGAAATTCAACCCTTAGGTTTTTTTTTCAGCCTCTTTGATGGTAGCATGTTTAACTGTAGCCACAGGTAAAAAAGAATTATGATGTACTAACTGCACTGTCAAGCACAGAGAAATCCCTGTTGGATTACAAGCTACATCTTTCTCAGTTGGCCATTCTTGTGTGAGATGTAGCTGAGTTATTGTAATCTATTTTTTTAAAAGCATTTTGTTTCTTTGAATATGAAATTGTAAATACTGTAATTTGTGGTGGAAAGTCATTTGGCAATAACCTTCATTGTTTGCACTGCTGAAAAAGAAAAAAAACACCACCAGCCGAGGTGTAATCTCAGTAATTTAATATATGATTGTACTTTGGGAATTGCTTGTATCATGGGATTTTTAACCTGGGGTAATGGATTTTATGGCTCCAAACTATGACTGTGAATTTGACTCCACTGCTGTTTTGTATCAGACCTTGCCCCTCCTCCCTGCAGACCTGTATGTTCCTTTTATCCAATGCTTTCATAAGAGGTTTCTTTGCTGAGGTTCCTCAGTGAAGCAGGGCCTCTTGGGAGTTGCTCATCCAGGGGGCACTGAGCCTTGACTCTGCTTCTCGAACCCCATTTCTGCCCTGCGTTCTCTGCCATAGACTGTTCTTTGGTTCTGCTGTTGTCTTTGTAATACCCTGCCGTATTATGTTTACTTAACTTAACTCTAAATAAAAGCTTCTGGCTTAAAAAAAAAAGAAAAAGAAAGAAAATTGGGTGACTTATTTCATGAAGAGCTGGATTTTCAAAAAACCTGTGAAGAATCATGATGTTGGAGGTCCTTTCCTATTCTGAGTTTCTTTAGTTCTGAAAATAATAGCAGCTGCCATTTCGATAATGCTTTGTGTTTTACACAATGTTCTCCTTGTCACATACCTCCAAGGTAGGTGGAAGGTCATCTTTACTTCACAAAAGTGGGCACTGAGGCTCAGGGGGAAATGACTTGTCAAAGCAAGGAAGCAGCAGTTTATGGACTCACATCTAGGTTTCCTCTCTCATTTCTCTAGGACTTTTTCCTGTATTGTTGTGTATTTATTTAAAAGAGCCTTAGATTTTAGAGTCAGAAGACTTGGCTTGAAAGCAGGTCCTTTCTGCCCCCTCTTAGCTGTGTCACCTTGGACTGGTCACTTGAACTTCCTTGAACCTATTTTCTTACCTGTAAAATGGGAATAGTGACTCTTATGCTAACTAGTTTTCAAGTGCTTGTAAGGATCAAATGATCCAGAAATGTATATAATTCTCATTTATCAAGCACCTACTGTGTTTAAACACAGTCCTTGAAAGCATTGTGGCAGACACCTTCAAGCACTGTTGAAATTATTTTACCATACTGGTTCTTCACTCTAAATCCCAGGCCTCCTTGTTTTGTCTTGGTGTTTTCCCCAGGGAACGTCCCTCATTTACTGTGAATCTTGAGTACTTCATTTTTCCTTTCTAGACTTACTGACTATAACAAAAGACTACACAATCTCTAAGGCTCCTTTTAGTTCTAATCTTACATTATCTTAAAATCATGAAGGACTGACTTCCTCCTTGTGAGGCTTGGGGTATCTACACAAGACTGAAACCATTGACTGGTATAGATTAAAAGGGAAATTGCAGGGTTATCAGTGGGACAAGGGCTCTTTACCCAGGGCTAATCTTTTGTTTTTTGCAGAAATTCCCTGTTATCTGAGAGCTGTCCTGTGTGCCTCCTTATCCTCCACAGCTAACTTGTTTTGGTTGGCATTTAGGGAAATAGACATGTGATAGAAAATGATCCATAGACTCTTTGAGCTTGCCCTGCACTTTCCTCACCTCCAGGCTGGGTCTTTAATCTCTGCAAGGGCTTTCTGTAGAGAACTCATGGAATCAAGAGGTCTGGATTCCAATCCCAGTTCTCCAGTTTTCCTGTATGAACTTGGACCAAGTTCCTTTCCTTTTCTGGGTTTCATGGCCTGTAAAGAGGGATAAAACTTGTTTTTCTTTACCCTCAGAGGCAGGACTAGTAATAAGCAACAGTTTGAAACTTGCAGAAAGGCAGATTTCAGTTCAGGAAAAACTAACAACAGGCAGAACTCCCTAAATCACCAAACATCTCTTAATCTCTGTGTGCCAGGAATTGGGATAAAAAGAACAAGCAAAAAGAACCCCAGCCCTCAAGGAATTTACATTCTAATGGGAGAGATAACATATTTAAGTCAGTATGCCAGAATTGAAGGAAGGGAACATTAAAGGGTATGGCAGTAGTAGCCATGGGATCAGGAAAGGTCTAGAGGAGGTAGCTGTTGCTTGGGCTTAGTGTTCAGAGAAGCCAGGGGATTCTGGAGGTTGGACCCGAGCATATTCTGGGCCTTGGGACCAACCAATGCAAAAGCATAGAGATGGCATAACAATTTTGAGAAACAGAGTATAGGTTGGTGTGACTAGATTGTATAGTGTGTGAAAGGGAAAAGAATATAACCAGATTGGAAAGATAGGAAGGGTCCAGGTTTGAAGAACTTTAAATGCCAAAAGGTTTTATATTTGGTCTAGATGTAATAGAGAGCCACTGAAGTTTATTGAGCCAGGGGAGTGATGTAGTCAGATCTACTTTTTAGGAAACTCATTTTGGCAGCTGTGTAGAAGATGAATGGGAGTGGGCAAACTAAGGTCAGGGGGGACAGTCCTTCAAACTGCATGTTATTGTATCCCCTGCAAGCTAAGAATAGTTTTAAATCTTAAAATAACAATAAAACTTTGAAGACATAAAAACCATTCTTAGTGTGAGGGCTCAGGCTGAGGGCTGAGTTTGGTCCTCTGACCATAGTTTGCTGACCCCTGAACAAGAGGCAGGGAGACCAGTTAGAAGGACATTCCAGTAGTTCCAGTGAAGGGTGATAATTGAACTACGTAAGCTCTGTGAGTGGGAAGAAAAGGAAGTATGTGAGAGCTATTTGAATGACAGAAATAATAAATTTTAGCAACTGATGGGATACGTGAGTGAGGGGCATGGCACTGGAGTTTGGAACCTGAGCGACTAGAAGAGTGATGGTGCTCTTGAAAGTATGTACAGGGAAGCTGAGAAGAGGGGAGAGGCTAGGAGGGAGTTCTGTTTTGGATATATGTTTAAGAGATCTACAGAGCATCCTTTTTGAAATGTCCAACAGGTGATTCCTGAATGAGAGACAGAGACAAAGATAGACACACTGACTGGGGGCGGGGAGAGAATGAATGAAAATCAAGCTTATTGCAGAACTCACACCTTGGGTGTGAGAAGGATGCAGATCCAGCAAGAGAGACTTAGAAGACTTAGAAAGGTAGGAGGGGACCCATGATAGAGCTGAGTCATGAAAATTCAAAGAGAGATCTGGGGAGGAAAGAGTACTACGGAATGGATTCTCTTTTCATTGAAGGTCTTCAGTCAGGCTGCATGACCACAACCACTTGTTTGAGGTATAGATGACTGCTGAAATTCTTTCAGCTGTGGAATAAAAGTTTCTAAGGTCCATTGCAGCAGTCAGTCCATATTCTGTGGTGGTTTTTTAGTTCTCACATTTTATTACCTAGTTTATGGCTAAGAGGCAGGTTGTGAGGGGGAGGGTGCCCTGTTCAGAGGGCTTCTTTGCCAGGAAGACCTTATTTTGTGGCCCATTTTTGTCTCTGCTGGAGAGAGAAGGTGCTGAGCTGTCTGCTTCTCTCTTTGGGACACATGGGGTGTGGGTTGGGTACCTATGCTCATGGTGGGAATGGGGACCATTTATGTTTCTTTGTGGACATTGCAGGCCTCTCTCACTAAAAGTTGCTATTGAGAGGTAGAGGAGAGTCCTCCTTAGAGGAGAGTCCTCCTTCTCATTCTATGACCACTTCCTTTTTCAAAGTCTCATCTTGGAGAGAGTAACTTTCTGTAAAGAGCCCTAGAATTGGAGTTGGAAGACTTGGGTTTGAATCCTAGCATTGCTGATTATATGTGATTATTATTAAAGTTATTTAATCTCTTCCTGGTTCCTCTTCTGCAAAACAAGGGGGCATAAAGCCTATAGGTCAAGACAGGCTTTTCTTTGGTCAGTACTAGAGGAGCTCAGGGGCTCAACCCAGAGTCATAACTAATCTTTTCCCCCTGAGGAACTGTTGTGAGCTGACGGCCCAGTCTCAGTCCCCCAGGACTTTAATAAATAAATGCTTGTTGATTGACAGGGGAATATTTGGTGGCCAAACTGGGCATGCTTTCAGGGAGACCTGTGGTGGGTCTGGAGGTTTCAGGAGCCAGGCCAGGAGAAATGAGCTACCAATTACTTTGGTAAAAGTATTCCTTAGTCTCCTTACACTCAGCCATGAAAAAACCTCAGGTCTGTCCTAAGTTTCCTATTGCACAAGCAGTTTAAAGCTTATGGCATGAGTGATTCCAGGTCTGGGGAACACACTAACCTGTCAGGGCAGAATGGGCATTGAACACTCAATCAGTTTAGGAAGTCATTGCCTAGTGACAATTTATTTGGAACCAGCACACTTGGGCATCCTGCCCTTGGGATTAGCACCTAAAAAAGTGCATAGGGTTCAGATTGCTGCTTCTTGCGGCTCCTCTCAGCCTAAGAGTGGGTTGCTCTTAGTCAAGAAAGGAGGCTGTGGGAAGAAACCACTTAGTCTTAGAGCACTGGGTCAGGAAATCCAAATTTAAGACTTACTAAAAGCCCTATTAGTTGCAAGACAAGTCACTTTAATGTCATTTTCTTTTCTGTGAAATAAGAATTAAAGCAAAAATGAATGCCTCCTGCTGGGGATCCAAAGACAGGCCCTGTCCTCAAGGAACTTCTATTCTACATCATCCTTGATAGAAGACCCTTAACCAAGGGTCTTATAAAAAAAATAATTGAATTTTGTAAACCTTAAAGCACTATAGAAACATGCACTACGATTTTCAAATGGGTGTTCTAAATACCTGGTTATTGGGTAGGAAGAGGTATGATCTCTGATGCCTCCCCCACCCCTATTCTAGAAGGGTCCTGTGGAGGACAGAAAGGATTCCCAGGAGATCAGGGGATATGAAAGGCCTCTGCCCCTGAAATTTGAGAATGGTATAATCACTGTCCCAGTAGGGACAACAGAAGCAGCCTCAGTAACTTGGGGTAATGAAGCCTGAGGAAATCTGTAGTTTGTTGCATCTGTTCATACTCTGAACCTGATTTCAAATGCCAGCTCTGCTGTTTACTGCCTTTGTCAACTTGGGCAAGTCATTTTATATCTATGGGCCCTCAGTCTCCTTATCTCTAAAATGAGGCTGTTGGACTAGTCCAGGAGTTTGTTAACCTTGGGTCTGTGAACATGTTTAATTTTTTAAAAAAGAATTAAGTTTCAATATAATTGGTTTCATTTGTAATCTTACATATGTTATGTATTTAAAAATGTTAATTCCAAGAAGGGTTCTTGTAGGCTTCACCAGACTGCAAAGGGGTCCACAATAGAAAACAAGATTAAGATCGCTAATGTTCCTTCCAGTTTTGTAACTGTCCTACTACTACTACTACCACCCTGCTTACTGCAGGTCCTTACAATAACCTACCTGGACAATAATAGCCTCTTAACAGGTACCACTGTTCTCTGCTCTTAACACTGCCTGAATCATCTTTAATTTGTAGATCTGGTCATTTCACTACTTTGCTCAAAACCTTTAGTGATTTAGTAGCCTATTATTACCAGCTGACAGTCAAGGCCCTTCTCTTAACCTTTCTAGCCTCATCTCCTAGTCCTGAATTAACAAATAGGACTGGGCATCTCTTCTTAACCTTCTGCCACCCTCCCCCAATATACAATTTACATTCTCCATGCCTTAGTGCATGTTATTCCTTATTCTTGGAATGTCCTCTCTCCCCTTTGCCTACTGAATCCTTACCCTATCCCAACCTTTAAAGCCCAAGTCATGCAATCTTCCACGAAACCTTTACTAATGCTATCTAAGGTAACCTCCCCCAATTGCCTTTGAATAGTATTGTTTTACACACACCCCCATGTAGTTATCTTGTTTGTATATATAGTTGTTTGTATTTTATTCCTCTATTAGACTGTGAGCTCCATGAGGGCAGGGAGCATGTCTTGTCCAGACTGTATCTCTCTGAACAGTGTTCTTCAAACAGTAGGTGCTCAATAAATATTTGAATCTCAATCTTTGCTTTTGGTAATTTCTTCCAAGGTGTGGTAAACTTCAATATCTGAAGGGCTCCCAAATAGAAAAAGAGAAGACTTTTCTTGTAGCATTAAAAGAACTAAAAGAAGCGGAACTTCAAGAGAGATTTGGATCATGTACATGGAAGAACTTAAAAGTCGTTCAACAGTGTTGTCCCCTATAATTGAATTCCCATCACTAAGTGTTCCAAAGGAGGCTGGCTGGAAGAGTAGCATAGAGTGAAGTCACACATAGGGCAGAAAATCTTGCACCTCTGTGGGGAATCCCCCCTCACCTCCCACTTTAGGATCATAGATTTGGAGACAGATGGGATAGTCTATCTTCACTTTAAGGAGGCCTAACATCATGTGTAGTAATACCAGAGCTGGGATTTGAACTTCGATTACAAATTCATTGTTCTTTTTAGATGACCTGGCAAGTATAGAAACCAGCTCTGTTTCTCTAGCATCTAAATAAGTTTAGAGTGAAGAACTCCATAGAAGCACTGAACCTGGAATTAGGGGGTCAGTTTCAAATCTCTATCCATTAGCTTATTGTAGGCATTCTTCTGTGAAAGGACAATGCCATTTATGAACTACCTCTCTTGCTTCATAAAAGGCAAAGTAGACTGAAAAATGTGAGCAGTTAGTTATTCCCAACCACAGCCCCAGTCAGCAGGATAAGGATGAAAGCAGCAGTATCTAGAACCAGCTTGCCAAAGACAGTCCCAAGGTGCAGGACCCCAAGTTCTCTTCAGATGTAAAGAGGGGATCTATATAGATCACAGTGCAGTGGAAAACTTTCAGATACATTGTTGATGACACTACAGATTTAGAAGATGTAGAAAGTGCACAAGATGGAAGGGAAGCCTTGGTTGGGTTTCTTCTTATTTCCCATATGTTCTACCTTTCCACTTTTGGAGCAGCCACTGTACTCCTGAATCTAGGGAAGAAGCAGAGATCCAAAACTGGCTCTCATAATTCCCCATCTGAAAATGATCTCTTCCTATATGACCTGTTCAGTAAACCTTTTTATTAATTATTAATCATTAACTGTATGCAGAACACTGGGAGAAATACTTGAGATAAGACACTGTCCCTTTTCTTCATGGAGCTTAAAGCCAGGAGGATAAACAAAGACGTTTATGTTAAAAAGGTAACAGACACTCAATTGTGTTTATCTGGCAAACTTTGCTGGAAGAAGTAGCATCTGAGTTGGGCTGGTTAGGAATTTATTAGGTGAAGGAGAATAATTTGAGATTTGAACCCAAATCTCTCTCTCTCTCTCTCTCTTTTTTTTTTTGCTTTTTGGAGAGGGGAGGGCAGGGCAGGGCAATTGGGTGAAGTGACTTGCCCAAGGTCACAAGGCTAGTAAGTATTAAGTATCTGAGGCCAAATTTGAACTTAGGTCTTCTCGACACCAGGGCCATTGCTCTATTCACGGTGCCACCTAGCCGCCCCAAACTCAGATCTTCTGGTTGCAAATCTAGTCTTCTTTCTACTGCATCTTGAACAGAGTTTGGGCTTGGTGAGCAGCAGGAAGAAAGCAAAGGGCATGTTTGTTTGAGCTTATGTCCAGTGCAGCTGAGGTGTAGGGTATATGAGAAAGGGCTGTAATCCTGTGGCAGAGGGCCTGGACAGTCAGACTTGGTTCTGGACTTGGAGTCAATGAATAGGAGCCATACATCCAGACTTTAGCATCATTAAACCGAGATCTGTCCTGAGGAACAGAATGAGCTCACCAGCCTGTTGGCAAGTTTCGTGCCACCTCCTTTGAGAAGTCTTATACGACCCTCAGTCTTGGATCGTACCTGCCTCATACATGAGATGTAGGTATTATGGCAATTTGTTGCTACCTAAAAACTCTTTGAGAGCAGAGACCAAGGCTTATCTAAACCGTGTCTCCCCCAGGTCTCTGTTTACCAAGCAGGTAGCAATGTAAAGAGTTGAATGCAAGGAGTTGAACTAAATGGTCTGAAAGGGATTATGTTATAGATGATCTCTGAACCAACTCAAGGTCTGGGCCACTGTATTTGTGTGCCTTAGGCAAGGTTTGAAAGAATGTGTTCCCTATAGTCCACTGGTGGCTTTGAGTCTTTACTATAAAAATATCATTTAGTGGAGAATATTGGAGAAATTTTAGCAGCACTGAAACCATTTCAGAACATTTTCAATTCCTAAGTAGTGGAAAATATCCTTTAAAGAGGGGGAGCCTCAAGAGGCTTCCAGTTGAAGATACAGACATCATGGAGAGCAGGGAGACTTGCATTTAATTGTTCATAGGTTATCTTCATTTAGCTGAATAGCTGAGTAGAGGGAGTGGCCACTTGTCTATGCATTACTCTGCTGCTGAGTAAGTTGGGGCTGGGGAGAGGGTCATGGCTGGCTAAAGAAGACTTCTGTGGCAAAATGATCAGGGAATACTTCAAGAAGAGCCACAATTTTCATACCTTAGCACCTGTACCACCTTAGAAGACTTGATGAATGAATTACTTGGTTTAAAAAACAAAAACCAGAAAAAACTCGTTGCTTGGTGGTCAGCCTCTGGTGACAAGCTTCTCCAAACTGGAACAGACTGGTCTAGGACAAGACACACAGTCTGTGGTTGGGTCTCCTGAACTCGAAGGCTTTCTAGTTTGGTAGGAACTAAATCCAACTTATGCTCAGTGGAAGCTTTCAAGACAAATATTAGTGGAATGAATGCCTGTGCTTATTAAAATGAAATAAAGCTGAAGAAATAATAATAATAATAATAATACAATGTTACTGGTTTATATTTCAATTCATAAAGTTTACACACTGAAACTACCCGAAGCACAATGTCCACACAACTTAATATTGGACGCACTTACAGTTGTTTGGGTGATTAAACAATAAAGATGATGGAAGCAGTTAAGGAAAGGGTTTGGGTATATAGCTGCATGTCACCTCTGTCATCACAGGTCACATTAGCGAGCATTAGTACAGTCAACAAGAAAAGAAGTACAAAATAAACCAAGTATCTTTATATACAAACCAGTGTCTCTTGTAACCAGCTTGCTCACACTGCACACAAGGTAAAGGAAAAAAAAGTATCCACTGATACAAGAGAGATTTGTCAGCACAACATAAACCATTATAAATTAAAAATGAAAGTGAAAATAACAATCTTTTAAAAAAAGGAACAAGGTGCTAAAATCTTCATTCCATAGCTTTCAAGTGAGAACTTCAAGCCAGTGTGAATGGGGAGAGGCCCGTACACAGGAAGTACTCTGAGAACAGGGCTCCCCAAACCTGGCTCGCAGATCCAGAGTCTGAGCAGGTGCCATGTTCCCAGAAAGTCAGTGAAAGTATATAGCTGGTGAGTCCCAGAGCACCACTACCTTGCTGTAAGTGCAGACAAACATACACACGCATCCCAAATGACCAATTACATGTATACACTTCAGTTTCTCCTCATTCATACATATGTGCAAACTAAAAACCTTGATGTTGGGGAACTCATCTTCTCATTGGGGGTGGGGGGGAGAAAAAGGAACAGCCTTCAAACGGAATCAGTTGTCCAAATGGCCACATAATTAGTTACACGTCAGCAGTCCTGATGTTGGGATTCCAACATGGTTGATTTTGTGTGGGCTTGGGAAAGACTAGTTAGATCTGTCTGTCTGACATAGGAAATATGACATTTGCCCCAATTTTGATTATTTCACATCTCACATTCAAAGACAAGTCACCCAACATGGAGTTATGAAGTCATTTGGCAGCTAGTGCTTAAAAAAAAAAAAGAATTGCATAGAATTGATTAGAAACATGTAAATAATGCCAAACAGAAAAATGTGCGGTGTGTTGTCTAACAAAACCAGATGGCGCCAACCATAGTCATAAAACCTTTCAAATTTTTTTTGTTTTAAAAAACTCCCTGGATCCTACCTGGAAGGACCCCTTATATAGATAGACTTGAGTTGTGTTCTTGGTTAGTGACATTCCACCCCTGCCATTCTCTCTATATGTATATATACATACACGTGTGTGCATATATCTATATACATACATATATATGTGTGCATGCATGTATATATAAAAAGTGCATATATGTATATACACACACTTATATATACACACATGTGCATGTATATATTTGTGTATATATGCACACACGGACACACACACAAATTAAGGTAAAAAAGATCCAAACTGACCAAAAGATCCCTACACCTGTAATGTAAACTTGGCCGCAGGGTATGTTAAGTTTTCATACCTACTTTGACTTTGTGATAAAGGCCTCTTAGGGGGTCTCAATAGCGTGCTTCTCTGCAGAGTTTCAGTCTAGCTAAATATCAGTAGTATGGAGAGTCCTACACAGGAAGCCTTGTTCTGCATGTTTCCATCCACTTTATCATTGATCTATTATTAAAATCCTGACATGCTGCTGTGTTTCTAGGTTATATACATTCTGGTCCTCTGACATGTCACAAAATCAAACATCTGGCCGAGGAAGGCAGCCAAAGGTGGTGTGTTAAGAAGAACGTGTCTCTGTAAGGAGGTGTCGCCTCAACAAGTCTCTTTCCCTTGGACACCAGTCACTGTCTTTATAGAACTTATGGTTCGGTTGAACCAAGTCTTCTTGGCAGCCTGGACCTCATTTAGTGCGAGACCCAAATGGTGTTCCAGGTCCTGAAAGAGAAAACATGACCCACAGTTACATTTCTGCTACTGCCACTGGCCAAACAACCTGATGGAGCTAGGAAACCGAGTGTAGAAAAGTCCGGCCTTCAGCTGGCTCAGAGCCATGAAGTCCTAAGTCTGAATCCTGTTTCAAAACAATTACTTACTGAGTGCCCCTGGGCAAACTATTTCATGAGGCAGTGTGGCCAGCCTAGTGGCTGGAGTAAGGAAGAAATGAGTTCAAATCCCACTTCTGCCACATCCCTTTTGTGTCACTCTGGGCAAGTCATTCTTCAAGACTCCTAAGTTGCAGAGAAGGGTACCACCACTATATTACGACCAGAGGAGGTTCTCCCTCCACAGAAGCAATCACAGGTCTGCTCCAAGATAAAAGTACTTCTCCAGGTTGATGGGAGCTGAAATGAAGGAATATACCTAATGGGCTATGCATATGTCAGGAGCTATCATTGTTACCGACTTATGCTTTATAGAATCATAGGATTTAAGTCTTGGGAGGGACCTGAGAGATTATTTAGACCAAGCAGGTCCCATAGCAGAGTTAACCCTAGGTCCTTTCATTCCACATCTACCTCTCTTCAGTACACCATGCTACCTTCTTACATTAAAACCCTGCCCTGCGATGCTGAGTATTTTTTGGCTAACTGCTCATTTTTAACAACATTCCTATAGAGCCAACTGTCTCCCTGTAATGTTATTTTGCCTAAAGCTGATTTTTTTTTCCAAAGCTGTTTCTTTCTAGCACCAACTGAGCGACAGTGCTCAAATGCCAAGATCTTGGCCCTGAACATCTTATTAATTAATTCTCTATCACATTCATGTGCTCAGTTCGTGCAATGAATCCTCCATTCAGCTAAACAGGTCTTTTATGTTCCAGATTCAGTAGAAGACATAGAAATGGAGAAGGCAGTGCCTCTGCCCTTATGTCTAGTAGGTCTTCCCTTATAATATGGAAGAGGAGACATGTCCAGATAACTCTTAAGACCACATGAATCTGAATGCAGCTAGCTAAATTTTCTCTTCTATACCTCCCCAAATCTATTTTGTAGAAAAACTTATATCTTTACATTTTTTTTCCTTTCAAAGAAATGTCACCTTAAGAATGTGGCTTACAAAGCTACCAACGTGGGTGAAAGACAGTCATGACAAGGGCCACGTAAGCGCAGGATAAATTTTCATTTCAGTGGGATTTAAACTCCTATCCTATGACATGAACTCTGAAAGAAAAACATCCTCCAAACTCTTTGGTCTCAGAAGGATGGGGTTGGGAGATAGTGGATAATATTTTTTTTATCACGAACATGGGGAAAGCCACAGGTCATTCGGTCTGGCTGGTCATCTAGTACAAAAACAGTTCTGTATGTGCTCTTCAATCAACTACAAAAATCAGTCTCCTAAATCTCAAGGGCAAGTCCTCAACATCTTCCTCCAATAATGCACACCAAGGCGCCGCCTGCGCCTGGGTCTCCTCACCTGGATTTTACATTCTGCCTCTACCAACTGCAGTTTGGTCTGTGCTAGTTCCAGCTCCATCTCCCTCAGCTGGTTCTTCAATGTCTCCTTCTCTTCATCGGTATCTTCATCTGAAGCCTCTGTGGCTGAGCTGATGACCTTCACACGCCCTTCCTTGTTGAAGAACTCTCTGCAGCGCTCACAGTCATCCACCTTATGCTGAAACCAGAGGGCAGACAGTCAAGGGCAGTGTCGCTGACTGGCCCGCAGGGGAGGAGGGGTTCTATTCTCTATGACTTTTTATTGATGTTTTTGTTTCTTACATCACCATAGTTATCCCCAGTATTCCTCCCCCTCCCCAGTAGCCATCCCCTATGACAATATTTTCATAGAGAGAAAAAACAAATCAGCTCAACACATCAGTTCATTGAAAAAAACCCTGAAGCACATGCAGTGCCTAACATTTGTGGGCATGTTGGGGGGTGTCCTCACATCTCTCTCCATTTCAGTCCTGCTGGGTCTTGATAGTTTTACTGCATTTGCTTTTGGTGCTTTGGTGTGTGGTGGTGGTAATTTCCATTTATGTTGCTGTGATTACTATGTGTGCTACTTTCTTGGGCTCTGCTTACACGCACCATCACTTCCAATACAGTAATGTTCCATTACATTCATGTGCCACAATTTGTTTCGCCATGCCCTGATTGGGGGACACCTACTCTGTCTTCCAACTCTTGCCAAATATTTGGTGTATATGGAAATGTCTTATAGATAGCTTCCCTGGGGCATTAAATCCAGTAATGGAATCTGGGCATTTCAGTCACATTATTTGCAAAATTCCAAATTGCTTTTCAAAATGGTTGTAACATTTCACACCTCCACCAAAAATATATTTAGGGTACCTATCCTTCTACTACCCCTCCAGCACTGACTATTGTCAATTTTTATTATTTTAGGAGGGATTACTTTCATGAAACAGCCACACAGTTTGGGAACCAGATGACAACTTCTTTAAGTAATGTGATAAATCCTTTCCTAAAAATGCTGCAGACTGAGTTTTGATATAAACTGTAGCAACATGTAATTTCATATAATGAGGCCATTTCTATGTTCTAGGTAACAGCTTCCAAAACACAGCTTTTCTAACATGGCTAGTGATTAAAAGCCCTTCTGGGCAAGAAATCCTGTATATAACTAAGATTATGAATCCTTGCAGCAAATGGAGAATAGAGTATTGTAGGAAGAACATTTTACCTACAATCTTGGTGCGTCAAAGCTGCAAAGGATAACTAAACATAGATCATAGTCTATGTAACATTAGAGCAGGAAGAGACTTGAGAACAGAGAATGATGGAGCTGAAAAGTATACTGGAACAAAGAATATCAGGCCTGGGCTATCCCAGCACTTAGTAGGCACTCAATAAAAGTTTATTGATTGATTGCTACCACATAGCTAATTCAGTAGAGCTGCTGAAGAAATTAAAATAACAAACCTGGAAGCTAAAGCTAGATGACCAAAAGAACAAGAGGTTGTTCATCTAGAGCCATTACAAAAAGGTGACAGTTGGGAGATAGAGATTAAGAGTCTCCTGGTACGTTAGTTAGTCTTCAAAGGCAAGGCTAAGTGAGAAGCCTAGAACTCTTTGAAAGGGACAGCCAAGGAAGATTCCATGAAATGTAAGAACTAAAAGGCAGATAGAGAGTGTAAGTGACACTGCATTCAGATGTGCTCAGTCATGCACTTGGAACCCAAACTAAATTCAGGCCTGGATCTCCTCACTGTGCAGGTGAAGTAGAATGAAGAAAACAGCAGGCTGCATGTTATACAGCTGACCAGCTGCTGAGCTGCGAAAGGGAAGCTGTTACGGATCTTTACTGGGCAGTATTTATCAGCAGATCCATACTTTGCTTTGGCATGTAAAAAAAGAATTTTAGGGCTAAAAGGGACTGCAGAGCACAGAATCTTGTACGATCACAGATTTAGAAAGCCCTTCAGTGGTAATCTAGTCCAGACCCTTAATTTTACAGATGAGAAAACAGAGAGAGGCCTAGTGACCTAAGATTGAAGAGCTAGAGACCAGAAGAAAGACTTAAGTTCTGGATCTGCCATTTGCAAGGAGATGACCCGTGTTCGTATTTTAGAAAGTTCAGATGTTCACATCTGAGTTAGGCCAGAGCCCCGAGGCCCTTAGAGCTCAGGGCTTCTATGAGTCCTCCGGACCTTAACAGCACCCTTCCTTGCAACTGCACAGCCCTGCAGGAAGCAGTCATCTGAGGACCTTCCCCCCCCCCCCCCAATTTATGAAATCTCTTCAAATCAATACCATGATTTAATAAACTTGTCAATTTTTCCTCTGCAGGGGTCTTCTTCCTATGCCTTTTGGTATGGAGGTGACTCTAGGTTCTTGATGGCTCCATAAAATGCAACGTGAGCACCAGCAAGTACTCATTAGGCCACACTATCTCTTTGTCAGAGAGAGAGAGAGAGATGCATATGTATATAATGTGTGTGTACACACACACACACACACACGCCTCTTCCACACACACTAGTAATAAGTTCCATTTTTATGAGGAATTTCTAATAATTGTGTCATAATACAGCAATGTAACATCCTTTTGAGTTCAATAAAATGATCCAACCTTATGTGTAATAATCTTTTTCGATTTGTCAAAGAAATTACAACTAGAAGGTACCATAAAGTCCTTTAGTTAAATACCTTCTTTTGATCAATGAGGAAGGCAGGGAAGTGACTTATTTGGGGTCACATAGTGAATTTCTGACAGAGCTGGGAGTTAAACAGTTCCCTGACCGCTAATTCAGTGGAAAAGAAAGGTGATTTTTACCTAGTAGGAAAGAACGCAATAGAAAGCACAAAACTTAAGTTCCGGTTCTGGCTCTTAACATTTATCGGCTCTGAGACCACGGGCATTAGTGTTTCTAAGCCTCAGGGTCATCATCTGTTAGGGAAACTGGACTCAATCAATCCTGCTGGGCCCCTCTAACCGCTGCCGTTCTAGAGTGTAAAGTCTTTTCCATCTTGAACAGTATGTTCTGTGCTTTAACATGTTTTGTTCTCAGGTCTATTCCTGTTCTAACTTTGTGATTCTGCTGCCCAAGGGCCTTATAACATTGCAGCCCTAATAGTAAAGCATTCATGGTCCTGCCCCATGGGAAGTAAGGTTTACATACAATTTTCTTAATTTCCTTTCAACATCACTGGAAAATGTCATTGCCACTGTTTGTCCTGCCCAGTAGTTTATAATGATTAAAGTACTGTAAATAAAGTTCAGAAATGCCTTGCCTTAAATTAAAAGCAAATTGTACCAATACACTAAAGAAAGCTACTTACCCGAATTTTCTCAATTTCTGCTTTATTCACTGATTGCTGCTTTTCCAATCTCTCACTCAACTGGGAACAAATCTAAGGGAATACAATCCACAAAACACTTGAAGCAGTACAATGATCTGAGCAAGCTAAGCTTATGACTCACTGAAGGCCAAAGTTGGGCAGTAGAACATTCAGGGATAATTCTGGGGGGAAGAATAACTGCTATTGGGGGTACCACCAGGGGGACAAAAGTTGGAACATTCAAAATGTAAGTTCCCTTAGTTAACACTACTTTCATGTTCTCTGAGATCAAGGCCTAGATGATCCCCGAAAATGTGCCAAACATGCAAAGCTGCATGAGGAGGAACAGCAAAGGAAAATCTATACTATATATTCATGTAAATAAAATCCAGCCAGTCCAGAGGGAAGAGACACCTGCTAAGAGTCTACTCCTCGACATGTGTCTAACCAGTGTTAACAGAACAGAGATGCGTAAAGGGTTTACAAGTTGGGACAGCAAGGGGTAGTGCGAAGGGTGCTGGATTTAGAGTTAATAGGCCCATGTCCGAGTCTCAGGCACCAGCACTAACTGGATGTGTTACTTAGGACAAGTCACTTAACCCCTCTGAGTCTCAGTCTCACCCATCTGTAAAATGGAGATAATAGTAAAAATTACCCAACAGGATTGTTGTGAGGACAGCTTTTCGGAAACCTCAAAGTATTACAGAAATAGGAACTGTTATTATTACTTAAGGACTTATGGGGAGAGGAATAGGTTTCTCCTCGGAAAACACTTGCCAATATTCTCTAGAGGAGAAGGTAGCATCAGTGGACCAGTGGCACATACCTGCTTGTAATCGCCAATGATGGAACTGTTTTTTTTAATCTCTGACTCTGCTTTGTCCAGCTCCCGGCGGCACATTTCTTTCAGCTGCAGGAAAAAAGTAAAAAAGGAATAAACAAAGTCCTGACATATAATTACCACCAAGAACTGTGTGCCCTCTTCTGTAGGACTCTAGAGAGAAAAAAGCCCCAGACTTAGAGAAAGATGACAGGGGGCTGAGTCCAAAGCCCCCTGTGGAGCATAAATGGGCAGTCACTTGGCACCCGGGCTCCACTTTCCTCACCTGTAAGATGGGGATGTGATAGTAACTGCATTTCCATACTTGCGGGGCGGGGGGGGGAGAGCGCTTTGGCCATGTTAAAACTCTAGAAATGAGTCATTATTATTAATCCTAATGGTGGTGATGATACTCCCATTCCCTATGGTCTGTTGTTAGAAGAACTGTCATACACTATCAAACGCTATGGAAATGTGGGTTGTTATTACGAGTGTTTGATACAGCCAGCCGTCCTGTTCCTTGAGGAAAGCCCTTATTAGCTCAAACCACAGTCAGTTCTCAATAAACATTTACTAAGTGCCTATCAAGTGTTAGGGACGCAGAAGGGCCGTTCCAGTCCTCGAGGAACTCCCATCTCATGGGGGACAAACAAGCTGGAGAGGAAAACACAGAACGGAGAAATAAGAAAGGGCGGGAAAAGTGTCCTTTACAAGACGGAATTTTATTTGGGACTTGAAGACAAGGAGGGGGAGCATTGCAAGACACGGGGAAAGTCAGAAAACGCCTAGAGCTAAGAAATTCAAGGGAGAGCGAGGAGGCGGAGGCGAATGTCACTGGATCAAAGAGGGCCCGTCAGGGAACAAGCCACATGAAGGCTGGAGAGGCGGTGGTGACAAGTTATCCTGCCCTCTGGATGACAAGCAGAGGATTTTGTGTGTGACTGGGGATCCAAAAGGGAACTACTGAAATTTACTGAGTACAAGGGTGACATGGTTGGGTCTGTGCTTTAGGAAGATCACTGGTGGCTAAATGGAGGATGGCTGGAGTAGGGGGGACTTGAGGCAGACAGACCCATGAGCAGGCTGCTGCAATAGTCTAAATGTGAGGTGATAAAGGATCTGCACTGGGGGGAAGCAATATCAGAGAAGAGAAGGGGTGTGGTTGAAAGACACTGTAGAAATAAAATTGATAGTTTTTGGCCGTAACTTGGATATGAGGTAGTGAGAAGTCGAGGAGGCCACCTGGTTTGCAAGTCAGAGAGACTAGGAAGATGGTGCTGCCCTAGATAGTAACAGGGAAGTTAGGAGGGGTATAGGGTTTAGGGGAAAAGAGGATGGGCTCGGTTTTGGACATATTGAGTTTACAAAGGCTACTGGACATAGTTTGAAATGTCTAAAAGACACTTCAAGAGGTGAGACTGGAGGTTATTAGAGAGGCTGGGAAGAAATGGGTCAGAGAATCATCAAGATAGAGATGATAATTAAATCTACGGGAGCTGATGCGATCACCAAGTAAAGTAGTACATAGGGAGAAGGCGGCCAGGATCATCCCTGTGGGACACACTCCTGGTAAGAGAATGTGACCAGGGTAAGTATCCAGCAAAAGAGAATGAGGAGTGATCAGGTATACGTGAGGAGACTCAGAAGAGAGGAGTGTCCCAAAAACCTAGAGCGAAGAGAGTGTCAAGGAGAAGGTGATTAACAGTGACAAAGGCTGAAGAAAAAAGTAAAGGAAAATGAGGCTTGGGAAGAGAATATGGGATTTGGCAACTCTGGAGAGAGTGCGATGGTGCTCTTGTTCCTGTGGAACAATGAGGTCAAAAGCCAGATTGTAAACGGGTTAAAAAAAGAGTAACACAAGAAAGTAGAGGTATATATTGTATATGGCCTTTTCAAGTTTGGCAATCAGGAATAGAAGGGCCACCAGGATGGAAGAAGGATCAAGTGAGGGTTTTTTGAGGATGGTGGAGGATGGATATGGGCATGTTTGTGGATGGTAGAGAGGAGCCAGTAGAGGAAAGACTGAAAATAAGTGAAAGAGTGGGGATGCCAGAGGGGCGATCTGTTGGGAGGGGATGGGAAGGGTTGGGGTAATACAGAAAACCCAAAACTTTGCCTCAGGTTTTAGGCACCATCTGCAATGGCCCATAGGTTGTCTTTTCTAGCCCTCTCAGCTGTAGATATCAAGTTCAAAGGGGTAGATAAAATGAGGCTGGTATTTAATTTCTTTCCTCTTCTCTGGATTCTCAGATGTTAATAAATGAAGAAACAGCCAAGAATCAGGATTAGTAGCAAAAGATACTTACCAATTAGTTGCACAATGTTATGGCTCATCTACCTGAGGGTGAACTCTGAAGAGTTTTTCAGAGTAAATTAATTTTAATTTGCACATAAAAGGTGGTATACAGGGGTGGCTAGGTGACACAGAGAATAGAGTACCAGCCCTGGAATCAGGAGGACCTGAGTTCAAATGTGACCTCAGGCACTTAACACTTACTAGCCATGTGACCTTGGGCAAGTCACTTAATCCCAACTGCCCTGCCCTCCCCCCTGCAAAAAAAAAAAAAAAGAAGTGGTATACAAGATCAGTTTTCCATGAGATCTATAATCTGAAAAGATGGCACAGCCATGCAGGAGAAGGCTGAAGAAGCTGACAGCCTGAGTGCTGTTTATGTACATGTGCAATTGTAAGAAGGCTTCAGTATGTCTGGTGGACTGTGCCCTGCCCCCACTCAGGGGTTACAGGAGGCCTTGAACAGAATAACACAGGAGAAGGTGTAGAGGGGCTGTGATCTGCACTGCTGGTATCAAAGATCCATGAGAAAGCAATGGGTCCTCAGCCAGATCATCAAGGATGCCTACATCTTTCTGTGTACCTGTCACAGAATCAGGTATGCCACTGTGGGGAGAAACCAGAGACATCACTTAGCCCAAATTTTACGGATGAAACAGGCCTGGAAGGGTGGGGTGATGAGACTTGGCCGAGGTTGGCCAGAGGCATTCACAGAGGTAAGATCCAAGTCTGGTTCTGAAAACTCCTGGTCTACTGCTTCATGTCACTCCCCATAAGGCTCTAGGGAAGCAAACATTAGGCTATAGTAATTTTTTCTTGCCATATGAAAGAATGGACACTGACCTATTATCTCCTTTACGGTTTTAATTAAGGACCATTAGGCTTTAAGCAGTAAATAAATAGAGCCTTTACAGAGAAACATAATCCAGATATTTCAGGTTTTTCCCATGCCAACAAGAAACACAGTGCCTGCCCTCTATGATTTCCTTTTAGTCCTCAATTATAGTATGAGAGGGTGTCAGAATGTAGAGTAACACCTGAGAGGAAGCTTAGAGCTGGATTCTTAAGGGTAGACAAGATTTGGAAACAAGGAATGTTTAGAATATAGAATGTCAGAGCTAGAGATGACCTTGGAAAACACCTACTCTATTTCACAGATGAGGACATCTGAAGCAAAGATTGGAGAAACAACTTGCCCAAGTGTCCACAGTGCTACTCAGTAGCCCAGGCAGGACTTGAACCTTGTCTCTTGTCCTCAGATCCAGTGTTCTCTCTGCTCTACCCTACAATGCCCCCACATTCCTTTGCTTTCCAGGTTGCAGGAAGGCAAGGAAGTCTGGGGGCCCTAGACACCAGTCACCTGAGCAGACTCCTCTTCCAGCCGCCTTTTTTCTTCCTCTGCATCGATCAGCTTCTGTTTGGTCATCAGCAGTTCCTTATTCAGGGCATCTGCCTTTTCCTCAGCCTGCAACACAAACATATTGCACTGGAAGTTGTCAGAGAATCTTGGAAAGTTAAGAGCTGAAAAATCATGTCATTTAACACTCAATTTAAAGACAGGGAAATGGAAGCCAAGAAAAGAGAAGGAAGTGCCTTTTGCTAAAGGCTGCACAGCTGCTTAGTGGTGAGGTAGGAGTTAGATCCCAGGCTTCCTGGCTCTGTGTAAAGTATTCTTTCATCCAGGAATGACTTCCCTTGTTCTGCTGATTTCTTCCATCTGATCATGAAAGGATCTGGGACTTTTTTGGTTCCCCCTCATTTCCCTGGGTGAAAACTTACTTTCTAGTATCTGCTTGATAAAAAGAACTTTGCATGTAGATATTCAGGAGCTGACACCAGAATGAATCACTGAACAAGTTTTATCACATTAGGAAAAAATTATCATGAAAAATTGAGCCTAAAAGATATAGGCCTTCATATAAAGGCTGAAAATTACTAAGTATGCAAGAGAGAAAGGCTCCTTCCTGAACTGAACTACAAACTGTACTTGCACCTATTGGAAGGGGACAGAAAGTCTGAGTGACAACTGAATGGTATTCTAATGGACTGGTAGGAATTCAACAGGCACAAGAGGGGAGGAAGGGCATTCACTTGAGGCAAAGGGAATAAATAGCAGCAAACACATGGAGATGGGAAGGCAGTGTGTGTGCATGTGTGCGTGTGTGCGTGTGTGTTTAGAGGTGGGACAGAGAGTAGCTCCATCTGCGTTGAACATAAAATATGTGGTGGATACTTGGCAATAATAATACAGGAAAGGCAGGATTGTTGCCAGATTGTGGAGGGCAAAGGAGTCTGAACTGTATTTCGATGTCAGTAGCAAGCCACTAAAAAATTTTGAGCAGAGGAATGATATGGTCTACTCTTTCTCTACATAAGGAAGACTGGTCTGATAACAAATAGAAGGTTCATTGGTGTGGGAAGAGTCAAACAGAAAGACCATCAGTGAATTACTGCAAAAGTCTAGCTGTGGTGAAAGAGAAGGTGCCAGATGCAAGTTATATTATGGAGACACAAATGGGACTGGGTAACCGTGTGTGAGAGGTAAGAAGCACAGGGAAATCATCACCGGATGCAAGCTATAATTGAAAAGCAAATGAAGAGAACTTGAAGTCAAGGAAACATCAGTTAGAAGGAAAAAGTTTTGTTCTGTTTTGTACTACAGACCCAATACTTTTCCTTCCTCACATAAGAAATACTGAAAGGTGTCTTGACTGATTTCATCATGAAATCTCTATCATAACTTGGACCACTGAAACCCACTTTCCTTTCTAGGGTTTAGAAAACTTGCTTAGATAAAAGCTTAGTTGAATGTGAGGAGAAATGATAAAGGAATCATCATGACCTTTGGGAACACAAAGCCTGGCAGCAGTGTGCATTATAAAGTAACATCTGGTATCAAGCCCTTCCAAAGTCGGATCCCCAGAGCATCCCACTGAAGTCAAGGGGTACGATGAGGGAGGACTTTGCTAGTACCCTTGTTGGAAGGGAATGCTTTGTCTTTCTCTGTTGGTAGCATGACCACAAGTCCCTTTTCTAAATATCAGAGTCAGATCTTGGTGAGTATATTCAAAGGAAGCCAAAAAATCATAGCAGGATGCTTACTGAAAAGGGAACTTCAGCCAGTGACAGCCTTGAGAAAAATGAACACACACCAAAACCTTTGGATCAGTGAGAATCATGTCCCCCATCCCAGTAACATCAATCGCTTCTTCCCTCAGGGAGAAAAGCACACACTGCTGGGACTGCACCAAAAACGCCGACAGCTCCTAAGGATCAATTTAGACGTTGCACAGCTGCAGACTCATTACTGTCCCAAGGCTTTTAAGGATATTCATGAAAAAAGCCAAACAGCAACAAATCAAATTTTTATAGTACTGGAGGGTTTACAAAATACTCTCCCTACTTTGGTCCTGTTGTATAGGTCCCTTTTACAGAGAGGAAACCTGAGGCTCACAGAGCCCAACATAGTGACAGATATGAAGTTGGGATGTGAATTGGGATCTTTCTACTGTATTCACAGTACCTTTCCTCCTCAGAAACCAATAAGAAAGAAATGACAAAAGAGATGGAAGAGAATTTTGCTAATGGGGGAAAATTCCAGAAATCCTTAAGATCAGCTAGTTAGTTTTCTGTCTTTTGGAAGGAAGGGACTGGGGAGAAAGAGAGGAGACAGAAGTACCAATGGACATGAGTATAAGGAAAGCAGATCTTCTTTAAGAGAACCCATCTAATTTCTAAATGGTTCTGAGACCCCACTGACTGAATTATGCTTAGTAAAGTGAGGAGAGGATGAATGCAGCCTTCTGGGGGTCCTGGGTTACTGTCCTTTTAGTTTTGCTTTGGACTTCAGTGAGAATCAGTAGTGAGAGTTTTCCTCCAGGTTTTCAGTGCTCTTGATCTGAAGCAGCTGAAGAAGAGCAATGGGATGTGGTACTGATGTGAGGGAAGCCATGAGTTCAGGCAGATGCCCTCTGTCTGACTCACTATGATGTCTTTGAGTCAGAGATGAATGATCATGCTGCTAGAATATTTTGGATATTTTAGGGATAATTTCTATTTTTCATTGAGTCTTACATAAAAACCAGCTTACACCAACTTTGCACATATGACTTTTGATTGATGACTCTCTTTAACTTGAGTATTACAAACCAGCCAATTCACTAACCTTTCTGAGCCTTAGTTCCTCGTGTTTAAAATGAGTATAACATTCCTTATGACTACTACTGGCTGGTAAGGATCTGGTTTATGCAGGTACTCCCTCAAATGCTGTAGAATGCAACCTATCCTATGTGCTTTATAAACCGAAATCCTTATGATTTAAGTGAGGTGTTATTGTTATATACTGAGGAGATCATGGATGTCATGGAGTATTGTTGACCAAAGTCTTGTGAATGGGATGCCAGGAGCAGAAAATCAGTCGGTGTTTTTGGTGACGGTTTATTGCTTTCATTATTTCCTTCTTTATAGCAATGGAAGGAGAAGTTTGAAGATCATTGTTTAAGGGTAATACTGCCCTCTCAGTATCAGCACAAAAACTCGAAGTATAAAAGCACTTCTTTAGCACAAAAGTCAAGAACAGACTCCTCAATCCACTTTTAAGCTGGTGGGATAGTAATGTTACCATTAGACTGTCAATTTCTGGCCAACACACAATGGCTCAAGCTGCCTCCAGCTGGAACCAAATGAGAAACTGCTTCTTACATACAGGAGGCAAAACCTACTCACTCAGGGAACAAGAAAGAACACCTTAGTTTTATCTACCTATGGAAAATTCTTCACCAGGCTGAATGTTAATAATCATTAGAGATACATGTAAACTGCTCTGGGACTTACACTGTGGGAAGTGGGGGGAAAAGCTCTGGTCTTGGAATCCGAGGTCCCTGTCATTACTCTTACCGTCTGCATGATCCTGGGAAAATCACTTGACATATCTGAACCTCAACTTCCTCATGCAAGAATGGAGTACTAATGAGGAATCAAAAAGAGAAAAAGTGCTTTGTCAACCTGGATAAGTCTAAGTCCTCTCCATATTTCCAGATGAGGACATCGGTTCAGGGAGTTCAGGGCCTGTCTCCTGAGGCTCTGCAGCCTGCTCCTTGGCCTCCCTAACCACACACTACTCAACACTCTCTGCTGACCTGCTGCCCCTCTCTCATCACTCACTAGGCAAGGCAGAAGTCCAAGAAACATTTCTTCTTCTTTGGGGCACAGGGGTCAGAATCATCATACTGGGAATTAGCCCAATCAGCCACAACCTCAAACTGGGGAGAAGTATCCCAACATATGAAGCAACATCCTGGGGCCTGGTAACACTGAAAATCCCGCCACTGAAAATACTGAAGAAAACTCAGCCTTGGCAACACAATTTCTCTCCCCCTGCCTTCACGCAGATATTGCTTCAAGGTGTTAACAAGAAAGAACAACCACAAGCAGCAGCTACTATCTGAGGGCCTCCAACTACTGGTACGAGGAACAGACACAGGTTTCCCCAGGCCTCTTTCCTTGAGGCTCCAGGTTGCTAAGGATCCACTTCGAATATAAAAGTAATTCTGGAAACACAATTCTGTAACTATATCCACAATTATAACAGCTGCTATTTTCCAGAGGAGCTTTTGCTATATGTGGACCACCACAGTGCCAGAAGAACCACCACTGTAAGATGTTCCAGAAACAGAGGGGAGGGGAAAGGTAGTCTACATTCTTGCCAAGAGAAACTACTAGAGCAAATTTCAAACTGGGCAGGGCAACTGGCTGCAGTTCTACTAGAAATCTTTATTTAATCAGCAAATAGCAGGCAGGATAAACGGTAGTCTAAATATTTTTCACCCCTAGGAGCCACCAGTGTAGAAAGAATTCAGAAGTAATCATGATTAATTCAAGCCCAGAGTCCCTGCCAGTGCTGATTTGAGTTCCTTAAGATTACCAAAGGCAATACCTGCTTTGGTAGGACCCTGCAGGGTGTAAAGGCTTTGAGTGGATTTGGAATAGATGGTGTGTTTGTCATCTAAGAACCAGCACAGATAATGGGTGGCCTGAGACAGAAGGATGGACACCAGATGATGATTTTTTTTCATATTAACAACTCATGAAGATTATGTAAATAAGGTGTGGCAGTCTTATGATGTACGTCAGTAGAGAAATCACTTCAGTCAATGAAATAATTGGTCCTTTTAAGTACTGACAAATTTTATTGGTCATAAAATGTGAAGCCAAAAAACAATACATGAAAAAGTCAGAAAATAGGCAGCAAGGTTAGGTATGTAAGACTGTATGCAAAGCAGGGTGAATTTAAGTTCCAAAGGGATGTATCCTGGGAATAAATGATGTAATATTTTCAAACTGGGCTAGGAGCAGGAATTTAACTGCTCCTAGATAAGCAGATAAACAGAAAAATCATTATAGTTTCTAGTAAGAAGTCATTTAAGGATGTAGATAAGTTAAAAAAACAACAACCCAGAAATCAAATGTACTAGGAAGCTTGTTAATACATGCTGATCCATATAAGTTGGGCCAGACTTACGTTATCCAGGTCCTTGCGCAGCGCAATCTTGCTGGTCACTAGCTCGTGGGCCAGGTCGTCATTTTCTTGCTCCAACCTCATGTTCGCTTCTTGGAGGCGCCTGTTCTCCCGCTGGGAAGTGAGGAGGCATGAACACATAAATGGCAAAAAGGAAAAGTTTCTCACAACTTATTTTGTGTTAGGAAAACCACTAAAACATTTTATGAATAAAAATTCATTGCTGGGGGTTCTATCAGAAACCTGCTTTATCCTGGGATGATTCCTAGGAACGAGAACCACATCCTTTTTCCAGTTTTCTACTACCAGAAAGAAATAATTAAGTCAGGTGATATTGGTCAAGTAGCTGCTTATTATTACTTAACTATGATAGGAAGGTCAGTGGATTCTCTAAGACTCAGGACTGTGGGTTGTTTGCTTTGCTTTGCTAAATAGATACTTGAAAGCCTAGAAACAGTGAACTCTGGAAACAATGCTCGTTGTGATTTGAAAGACAAAACAGCACAATTTTATAAAATAAAATATACGAGGCATGGTGACTAGACCGGATGTTACACTGAATTCCTTGGCACAATACCTCAAATCGCTCAATGGGGTCTTCCTGCTGGGCCTGCTGTTCCCTCATGGTATGATATTCTTTTTCATACTTTTTCAACTTCTTCTGGCTAATCTATGAGAGATCGAAGGACAAATGTACAGACACATCAGAGAATAACATATGCACATAGTTCTTGGGAAAAAATATGGAAATTTTCATGAAGTGGAAGCTCAGTTCAAGTCCACAATTAGACATAGCAGCCCAAATGCTACCACCATCTTAAGCTCTATCTGTCAAAGTGTAGTGTCCTTTGTCCTGGTCCAATCATATCTGGAATGTTATGTTCAATTGTTTTGGGTGCTTTATTTGGCAGGGGCATTGACAAACTGTAGTAGGTCCAGGGGAAGGTAACTAGCATGGAAAGACATTTGGAGTCTGTGCCATAAGAAAATTCATTGAAAAAAGTGGGGATACTTGCCCTAGAGTCAGTCAACACATCAACATTTATTAAGTTCTTACTATGGGCCAGGACTGGAGAAGGAAATGGCAAGCCATTCTACTATTTTTGCCAAGACAACCTCATGGACAGGGTGGTCCATGTGGTCACAAAGAGTCAGACATGACTGAATGACTGAACAACAACAACATGGGCCAGACACTTCACCAGCACTGAAGATACAAAGGCAAAAATGAGTCCTTGTCTCAAGGAGCTGACATTTTAATGAGGGAACCACGCAAATGTCTGCACATGTACAAGACATATACAGGGTAAATTGGAGAAGGAAGTATTAAGGGAACCTAGGAAAGGCTTCTTGCAGAAGTGGGGATTTTAACTGGGATTTAAGGAACACGAACATGTGGAGAGAAAGAATACTAGGCAGGAGGCACACCCAGTCAAAAGGTACAAAGCTAAAAATGGAGTGTATTATGCAAAGAACAGCAAGGAATCCAGCATCACTGTACCACAGAACGTGAGGAGGTTAGAAGATTAAGGGGTAAAAAGACTGGAAAGGTGGGGAAAGAACAGGTTATGGAGAGCTTTCAAAGCCAAACAGGATTTTAAATATATGATCCTGGAGTTAATAAGGAGTCACTGGAGTTAACTGAATGGGAAAGAAGGGGTGATGGCAGAGAGAGCAGCTACCATGGTCAAATGTGACCTTTAGCAAGGTCACTTGGGCAGCTGAATGGAATGGAACGGGGGTTCTTGGGGCAGAGAGATCCACCAGGAAATACTCCAGATGTGAGGCAGTGAGAAAACTTAGGAGAAAGAGTGATGACTGTTTTCAAGTATCTGAAGGGGTGTCAACTTGCTTGGCTTGATCCCAGAGGGCAGAACTAGAAGCAATGGGCACAAGTTTTAGAGGGCAAATTTTGGATCGCCATAGTAAGAGATTAGCAATAATAAGATCAACAACAAGAGCTTTCCCAAAGTGGAAGGCATGCTTCAGGAGGTTCTACAATATTGACTCAAGGTCTTCATGTGGAGGCTGGATGACTACTTGTTTAATATGCTGGAGAGTATGCTCGCATCCCAACTTGAGATTGTGTGATATTCAGGTACAAATGGAGGATTAATTTAGGAATCCTATTATAAAAATGCTTTTTGTTGTTGTTGGTTTATTTGCTTTTTTAATTTTGAGGAGATGACATTAGGATGATTATATAAGTAAGTATCTGAATAATCTGACCTATTATGTGTAATTATATGTAGGGTTTCCACTTTCATTTTAAAAGGGGTTGGTTTACTTGGTGAGATTTCTTTCATGACACTTTTGCTGTGATTATAACTTCAACCAACACTGTAAGACATATATAGCCCCTGGTTATGCCACCTCCACTCTGAATTCTGTCCTTTTTGTGTTATGGGAGTTGCTGTTTTCATAGATCTCCTCCCTTTTCCTTTGTCCACTACCTTTAATCTCTCCACTGGCTGCTTCCATTGTGCTATCAAAGACATATCATTGTCTCCTAGCTTTAAGTAAATGTAGAAAAACTTCAACATAACTCTTTTTTTCCTGTTTTTGCTTCTCCCAAGTAGGCAGGATGACACCTTAGGTAAGGTGCTGGATTTGTTGTCACAGGGTCTGGGTTTGAATCCCTGTTGCCTATGTGACTTTGGACAAGTCACTTAATCTGTCTTTTCTTCTAACTCTAAGTCTATGACTCTGTAACCCATGGCCTATATGCATTCCCTTTAATTCTTTATTAACTTTAACAGAAATAAATTCAGATGGGGGTTGGATTTGGGGAAAAGATAAGGAATTCTGTTTTGGACATGTTGGGTTTGAGACATCTATGGGACATCCTGTCTGCAATGTCCAACACTAGTGAAATGGATTGGAGTCATTTGCATACAGAAGGCAGTTAAATCCATGGGAGCTGATGGAGCCATCAAATTAAAATGCAGAGAAGGGAGCCTTGGGGACACCCAGTTAGGGCATACAGTGAGTGAAACGATCTTTCATTACCTCAAATCAAAATGCTACTACCTTTCTCTGAATTTCTATGTTAATTACATATCATAAAACTTGGGGCTTGATTTGCTGTCATAAATCACTCCATGATTCATGTCTATTCAGTCTTTTCTCTGCTCAGTAGATACTTGCTTTAGACATACTGAGGTGTGATGTAACGGAATGAACTTCTGACTTGGTTGGAGTCTTTGCCCTGCTAGGAACTATCCTTGTGGCTTTATCACTGGGAACCTCAATTTCCTCATCTGTTAAATGGAGGTAGTTACCTGGATTATCTATCTCACAAGGCTATAATAGGAAGATTGCTTTGTCCATGGTAAAGTGCTACAGAAATGTTAAACAGTGCCACAGGGTGGTAATGTTCTACACACTCCTCTCACCCAGTGCTACTGGCTACTATCTAGATGTGCCTCAATAAGGACTTCTATTAATGGAGTCTTGGATCCTTCCCAAGCAAGGTCAGCCAAGAGAAGAACACTGCTTTGGTTCTAGGCTGTAGGAAGACACCCATTAATCACTTCTGGGGAGGCCACAAAGCATAAGGCATAGGTCAGCTTTAAACCCTGATCTACTGTGGTTTAAGGCCAATGGCTGAGTATTCATTGAATTTTTAAGTGATACCCAGAGAAAGCACCTATATAAAACACTTGTATAGTCGGTAAATGGATAAACAATCATAACAGATCAATATGGAGGAACGGAAAATAAATGCAAACAAATTAGAACTGTGGCCAGAACACAATTCTTGCTGTAGCTTGCTATTAGTCTTGCAAGACAATGGCATGTGGGGGAAAACCAGGGATAAGGCTCCCCCTAGTGAGAATCATGCAGCAATGAATTCACCATATCCAATATGACCTAGCTTCCAGATCTAAAATTGAAAAATGACAAAATCTCAGAGCTGCATGGTATTTCTGACTTCATCTATTTCACACTGTACCTGTGACTTCCTACAACATGTCAGACAAGTATATGGCCTCCCCTTGAAGACCTCTAGTGATGGGGAACTCACTACCTCAGAAAGGTACTTGTTTCATTTCTTGATATTGTTGATTATTAGAAAGTTTTAGATAACATGAGCCCAAACTGGTAACTTCCACCACTGGTCCTAGTACCTCAGAACCCATGAAACAGCACTACTGTAGACCCATCTAATGAGAACTTCCCATTTTTAATACTGAGATACATAAAACAGGTCCTGCCAAAGGCTACTCCTACCTCTTCTCATGATATTTCCAACTTATACTTCTAAAGAGACTACTAACCAAAACAGTCACTAAAAAACGGCATTTCTCAAAAGAATGACATCTTTCCCTTCCCCCTATCATTTTCTCTTTGAAAAGAAATTAAGGAGACTGTACCGTGATTGGTCAGGCTCCTCTACATTAAAGCTAAGACCATACTTATTCCACTGGCTGGCAGGCCTTAGCCTCTGAGTCAGTCCTGGGGGTCTGCAGATTAGACCTGTAAATAGTTATAGTTTTTCACCATAACAGTATGATCCCAGTGAAATGGGAAGTCAAAATGGCTATCTGGATAAGAGGATCAGGTATAAACAGCAAATTACAATTAATTTTTCCTGATTAATCTTTTGGATTTCAGAAACCAGATCCCTAAAACAGGTCTCCTGCTGACAGTCACTTGTGAGATCGATCTTAAATGGAAAAGATTTTGGGAAAGGACACAATGGGGTTCAACTGTGCTTTGTGAATGAATAAGGATGAAAGAGAGTCCAAAGATGTTACTCATAACAGTAAAAACACACTGGGCAGTTTGGTGGGGCAATGGAAAGAGCACTGGACTTGGAGTCAGCAAGACCTGAGTTCAAATCCTTCCTCAAGTACTTATTAGCTGTGCAACCTTTAGCAAATGATTCAGCCTGTCTGCCTCAGTTTTCTCTTATGTCAAATGAAGATAACAGTATTTGCCTCGCATTAGTTATTATTTGTAAAAGGCTTTGTAAATCTTAAAGTGTTGTATAAATGCTGTTATTATTATTATTCTTTTTCCTTTCTCTTCTCCCCACCCATTTCCATCTGATCCTGGAAGGTAGGTGGTCTACTATCAACATGACATAATAACCAAAAAAGCAAATATGATTTTGGACTGCATTAGTAAAAGCATGGGGCAGGTAGGTGACACAGTGGATCAAGAGTTCCAGGACTAGAGTCAGGAAGACTCATCTTCCTGAGTTTAAATCTGGTCTCAGACATTTACTACTTGTGGGACCTTGGACAAGTCACTTCACCCTGTTTGCCTCAGTTTCCTCATCTGTAAAATAAACTACAGAAAGAAATGGCAAACCACTCTAGTATCTTTGTCAAGAAAATCCCAAATGAGGTCATGAAGAGTCAGATGTGATTAAAATGAAACAACAACAATGATAAAAGCAGATGTAGACAATGAAGGTAAGGAGTAAGAATGGTCACTGCCCTGGTCAGAATGCACCTGGAGTATTATGTACAGTTTAAGGATTACATTTTCAGAGGGACTATGTCAAGCTAGAGTGCAACTGGAGGAAGGCAAGTGGTTTGGTGAGAGGACTGGATTTAGGGGATAACAAAGGACAAGCTAATAATAAAGCTAATATTCACACAGCATTTTGATGTTTACAGAGTGATTTATATACATTACCTTATTTAAACCTCATCGAAAAAGATAATATGAGACAAATACTAAAAGGATCACCTCCATTTTACAGATGAAACTGGGGCTCAGAGAAGTTACGTGTTTTTGCTCCTGCTCACAGAGGTAATACATAGCAAAGGTGGAATTTAAGAAACTGGGTTTCTCGGGACTCAAGGACTTTTTCTACTATACTAACTGTATCCCTGGAAGGGAGCTTAGAGATCAACTACAATGCCTTTTTTAAAAGGATGAATAAAGTAAGGCCCAGAAAAGTTAAGTGAAATGTACAAGGACACGTAGGTAAAGAAGTGGCCATCCTGACAGTCAGAAAGGGAGAACTGTTCTGTCAGGCACCACTGGTCAGAAATGTGAGAACCACACAGCGCTGTTTCTAAGAGAAAAGGGCTTCCTCAGGAGACAGGCTAGATGACCACTTCCTGGAGGAGTAAAGATGAGCTGTGTTCTAAGACTCATAAGGATCAAGGAATTTTGGAATGCTCTGAAGTACCTGGCTGACTTTCTCTTTCTCTTGAAAGCTGTTATGGGAATCTGAAGATCTTCCCTGCCCCTAGGCTCTTTGATAGGCTTAAGTGGCTCTGAGAACCTTCCCTGATTAGAAAGTATACTCTGATACCTAATAGGCTGAATGTGGTCACATGGAGCCTGGGGGGGGGAGGGGTCCTTGTTCTTCAGGAATGCCCACGCCTTATTACTTTGTGATTGGGCAGTGGGTCAAGAGGGCTGTGACAATCTCCCATCCAGAAGGCTACATATACCCTGATGTGAGCTTTTGCTTTGGGGCTCACTTTGGAAAGAGTTGTGTGATTTGGCCAGAAGAGACTCTGGGAAGCTGTTGAGCCCCCCCTCGGCTTTGAAAAACCCAGATGTTGGTGCTTCCCTCTCTGGTAAATGAATAGGTATGGATGGTCAGACAGAAGCCCATCTGCTGATCTGTTTCTTTGTCTGCTTGTTAACTTGTGTTTGTGTTCTGTCTGCATTCTCTGAAGTCTAGGGTGCTGACTTTTTCCCCTGAACTAGGTAAATTATATACATTTGATTGATTAAAGTAAGACTGTTAACCCATTTTGAGTTGCTTTCCTTCAGAAAAGCAGATCTAAGAACCTGTGCTAGCAGCCATCCTGGGTATGCTAGGGTGCTTGCTGATACAGAAGCTTACCATACTCCCTCCTCCACACTCTCTTAGGTACTTGTGATGTTTTGTAATGCATTTGTTGTGTCCTTGTCTTCCTGATTCCCACAAAACTCATTATTGAAGTTCTCTAAGGGTTGAAATCATGTCTGATTTCGGTTTGTAGTCAGTCTGCTGCCCTGCATGGAGCAGGTGTTAAGTGATCACCTGCACAAGGAAAACTGATTTCTTCTGTTAGGAGCTGAAACACTGACTCTCTCACATCACACACACACACACACACACACACACACACACACGCACGCACGCACACACGCACACACACACACACACACGCACCCTCCTTTACACATGATTAAATTTGACACCAGGCTTTTTTCTGCTCAAAAGTACATATGCATAAAAAGAAAAAGATTTCTTATGACAGGAGAGGATTTGTAGCGTAGAGCAAATAAATGACATACCTCCTTCTAACTAGAGAAAAAGAGAGGGGTGGTAGGTACATACCGGTTTAGGATTTTGGCAGCCAGCATGTGTTTGCTCCAGACTACCTCTTTGATTACCTTTTTGTTAGTTTCTTTCAGGTGGGACTTACACAAACTCTGTTTACGCCTATATCCTATCAATTACCCTTTTCATGCTCATGAAGGAAAAGGTCAGGCCAGGACTAGTCAGATTACTCCTGGGGAAAGATCTGAACTTGGACTAAGGAGTCCTGCCTGGATTGAAAGCCTGACTCTGAAATTTCCCAGCTGTTTGACTCTGGACATGTCACATAACCATTCTAAGCCTCACCTGCCTTATACATTAAAAGGATTTAATAATACTTGTACTACAAACTTTGCAGATTTTCCATGGGGAATGAATTTTGTGAGCCTCTTAAATGTTAACATCATACTTACTTGTGGCAAAATAAATACTTTATTTCATTTCTGAATGTGATATATTTAATGGTGTGATAATTGTGAT
Source organism: Pseudochirops cupreus (assembly GCA_028627135.1). Lineage (NCBI taxonomy): Eukaryota > Metazoa > Chordata > Mammalia > Diprotodontia > Pseudocheiridae > Pseudochirops > Pseudochirops cupreus. Next base: position 257,397,910 of record CM053581.1, read on the forward strand.
TTTTTTGGGCAATAAACTGTTTAAAGACTTTCATAATGAAATCACCTAGGTTAAGTGGTTCTGATGGCCATAAATATAATAAGAATGACAGAATAGCCTGTGTGTTTTCACTGTCCTAACTCCTCCTGACCCTTTGTAAAACACATAAATAAACGATCACAGCTCTTGACTAGGTAAAGCTCCCACTGCATAGTGACGTCGATTCCTGGGGTCCCTGATTACCAGCTGAAGCCCTAAGCCAGTTTCTGGTACCCTTCAGGAAAACTCCCCCTACCTGAGCCTGGTATTGATAAGTTAAACAGGGAATTTCCCACTCACTTCTTGGTCTGATTAGGAATGTCCATTCCTCTACGTGGCATCATTTACCTTTCCTCAAACAAGCTCATATTTAAGCTATAAACCTGTCCTGCTGAGACTCCGCTCCAGGTGCGTGCTCCCACTGAGACCTTTGCCACAGTCCCCATCTCCCTGCCTCACAGGAGTGATGCTGGCCTCGTGTATGTTGCTGAATCTCTGTTGTACTGCTATACTTGTCTGCTTGCTGTACCACAGAATAGCAATGCTCATCCTTGTACTAGTTTCCAGAGTACTAAATTTCCTATCAATCCTTGAACTTAGTTCTGTGCTCTCACCTGAACTGAGAGATCAAATATGGCAAACGGTTACTAAGAAAACTTTAATTCTCCATTAATAAAGTATGAACACTTCACCTAGCCCTCAAGGTCTTCCAAGATTTGCCTCCAACCTAATTTTTCAACTTTTTTCCTTCAGATTCCTTCTCTTCATTTACCCTGGGCTTCACCGAAATCTGATAACTTGCTGTACTTCAAATGTGTCCCTTAGTTTCTAGTCTTCTCATCTCTGCTTATGCTTTTCACAGGATTATAGATTTAGAGTTTGGAGGGATCACAGAAGTGCTTCACAGCGTGATGAGAGGAATGCTTCTCCAAGCTGATCTTGACAGTAAAGTTACAGAACTGGAATTTGAATATTCTGACTCCAAATCAAGCTATTCCATTAAACCAGGCTAATTCTTCCAGTTGTCTTGGAAGCAATCTGAATCCTCCTTGTCTTTTAAATAATAATATCATATGCTTAGTACTTAAGGGTTTAAAAAATGTTAGGTGAACAATCTGTACTTTATTCAAGAGACAAAAGAAGGTCATTTGATGTTTTTGAGTAACCGCTAAATATACTCTTCTTGGAAATTAAACGCAATATTTATACTGTCACACAAGTCTGTCAAGAGTACTGAATTGGAGTAAAGGATTTGGGGTTGATTTGGCTGGTTTTTATCTATGTGATTCTGGGTAAGAATGAGGTCTAACCTTTCTGGACCTTGTCTTTCTCAGCCATAACATGGAGGCTTAGATTAGTTATTTAAGGCCCTTCCAGGTCTAAATTCCATGATCCTAGGATAGTAAGTATGGGGAACAACTTACTACTTCAGGGCTTTGAGGAGTGACAGGGCAAAAAATTATCAGACATTTTTACTACAAACATTTTAGTGGCACAATAAAGATATACAATCACAACTTTCATTCTCTCCCTCCCCAAATACCCTGGGAACGTTGCAGTTTTCTTCCAAGAGGCCACATGGAATAATATGGAGGAAAGAAAGGCCTGTCTGAGGTCTGTCAATCACCAGCTGTGTGGTTTAGGCCAGTCATTTAATTCTGCTGAACCTCAATTTCCTTATCTGTGAGCTGGGGGATACTATGCTTGTAGAACTGTGCCTAATACACACATCTGCTGTAAGAACTGCATAACAAAATTCACTTAAAGGGCTTTGTAACCATAAAGCACTATATAAATTTAAGCTATGATTACATAATAATAATTATGATGATGATAACTAGAACTTTATAAGAAGTCTGCCAATGCAGTTCCAGTCATTTGAGAATAATCTATCCAGGATAGGAATGATTTCTTAAAGCATATGTTTCTATCAAGGGACAAAGACCTGTGGGGCATGGAGTATGGGAAATCAATCTAACAAATGGTCAAATGATCACCTATGGCAGCCTAAAAATTTTTGGTATTAAATATTACTAATAAAGATGTCTTACTCCCACAATTAACAAATAAGAATGGTTTACATTTTTGCATTGCTTTCACAACAGCACTGTGAGCAAGGTAGTAAAAATGAAAAGCTTCCATTTTAGAGGGTTCTCATCAGGGACAATGGCTTGCCTAAAAAATCACATAACTACTGAGTGATGGTGGCAGAAAGCTTTCTGACTCTAAGATGAGTGTTTAATCCACCACACCACTCCATGTCCCTAAAAATCTGAGGATCTGATCTTTTTACATGAACTCTCACTGGGCAGGGTCCTGGCTGAACCGATTTCCACGATACTGCTTTCTTCCCATCTCTCTGAGCACTCATTCTCAGGCCCCCCTCCCCTCAGGGAGGGCATCCCATCTTACCAGGCTCTGCCCAGGCTCCACTTCTTTCTCTAAATATATGCAGAGAGCCAGCTTCAGCTTCTCCTGAACTGTACCTGCATTACAGGATGCCTGCTGGATATCTCTCTCAGGTGTTCAATCAATATCTCAAATTCAACATGTCTAAAATGGAACCATTTTCTCCCTAAACTTGTTCCTCCTTCTGACTTCCTCCTGTTGACAGTATTACCACTTCCCAGCCACTCAGGTTCATGATCTCAGACTCATCCCTCAGCACCTCCAGTAAGTGGTCAATGCCAATGATTTTTTCCCTACATCTCTCACATCCTTTCTTTTCTGTCTCTCTATATGTCTACCACCTTAGGGCCCTCATTAGCACCAGACAGAACTACTGGGATAGCTTCCTAACTGGTTTTCCTGCTTCGAGTTTCTCCCTTCTCCAAAGCATCTTCTATACGAGTCACTCCCAAGCTCAAAGGACATCAGTGGCTCCTCACTGCTTAAAGGATAAAACCAAGCTGGCATTTCAGGTTCTTACAATCTGGCTCCTACTTACCTTTCCATCCTTATTTCACACAACTCCCCATTATTAAATCTATATTCCGGACAACCTGGACTAGTTTTTTACAAACTCAACAGGGCATCTCCTCCCTCTGTGTATTTGTGTGAGCTCTTCCCCATGTTTAGCACATACTTTATCCTCACCTTTAAGGCCCAGTTCAGATGCTGCTTCTCTCCATGATGCCTTTCCCACTTTTCCTCCTCCATTTTTCTGATACCATACTGATATTCATGTTGTATACTCTAACTCTCTGAGGGCAGGGAATGTTTCCTCTTTTTTTTGGTCTGTGTATCCCTAGTGTGTAGGATATTGCTTCACACATAGGAAGAGTTGCATAAATATTTACTAAATCAAATTTGTTGAATTTTCATAATAGAAATCAGTTTCACAGGGAATCCTAACATTTGATGCTATCTCAATGAAAGCTGCAAGCTGAAACAGTTCACCTGACATTTTCCCCATTCATACAGTAACTCTTTCAAAGCAAGAAGTACCTCTAAGTCATATGCCTTCGATTACATACCTGCCCTAACCCAAGTCTAACCCATAGGCTTGAGTCAAGCTTGTCTACCACAGCTTAAATCAAAATCCAACAACAGTGATGCGGGACACCTTCCATTTGAATTCTTCTTGGAGACTAAGAGTATCAAAGAGTTTCAAGTTAATAGGAATTCGAAAGGGGCTAACATGTGCAGTTACACTGATTTCTCTTCAGAGAGGTAGAGAAGGAGAGCGTTTCAAGCCACGCTGCTTCACCTTCTCCTGTCTATGAATTCTCACAAACAGCCTATTAGCACTGTTCTTGGTACACATCTATTTTCTATTACATCACTGACACACATCTTATTCTTCCCTTACTGGATTTTAAGGTTAGGGAATGTTTTTATTTTCCATTGATCCCTCCCCAATAGTTAGCATGGAGTGCAGCCCAGAATAGGTGCTTAATGTTTGACGAAGACTGGACATGGAACCCTTCTCTGCCATATCTGTAAAATGGGTGTAGTAATTGTTTGCACGGAGATGTTGTGAAAACAGAATAAATTAAGAATGTGAAACAATCTGAAAATTATTAAAGTGTTAAACAAATGTTAGAGATAAATATAGGACTTCTTGGTTTTGCTACTTAGATGACCTTGGGAAAGTCAGAAATTCTGGGCTTCAGTTTTCTCATCTGTTAAAAAATGAGGGCATTGAATAAGACAAGCTCTAGGGATCCCTTCCAACTCTAAATCCTATGATCTCATTATTATACATTCAGTAACAATGTGCTCTCTTTGGAAGATTCACAGACTTCTACCAAGACATTCAGGTGAAACTTAGTAGAGAAAAGGGAAAGGAAAACTTAGAATGTATAAATTACTGTTTACCTTCATATTGCAAGCTAACTCCATTAGCTTTTTTGCATTTTCTTCAGAGCGATATCGCTTAGGAAGCTGAACTCGAAAGAACTTCAAAGCCCCTTCAAAGTCTGTCAATAGCAGGTCATCCTTGGAAGTCTTTGAAAAGAAAGCAAGAGAACACATACAAACACAGGAACATTTGCTATAAAAATGCACAAGAAGTATTTGAATAAACCTAAAGACAGGGACTATACTAGTGCTTTCCCCCATTTCATGTCTTTGCTTGAGTCTGGAATGTCCTCCTTTCTCCTCAGCTCTCGAATCCCTACTCATCCCTCCAAGCTTAACTCAAATGCTACACTGCCCACGAAGCCTTTTGGCTTCTGATGCCACCTCAACTCCTTCTGTGCCTCCCCTCATCAAAACACACCTGGTTTTATACCCGTCAAATGCACCAAACATGTATCATAGTCATTTCTCTACTATACTATAAGATTTTTGAGGTAAATCTCATATTTTTCTAGTATCAAGTACAAGAGTTTGCACTTAATATATACTTAATAAATATTTGTCCAAAAAGGTCTCTTTGAGTCTTTATCAGAACCTCTTCTTTCAGTTTACAGGGTATTGCAGTACCAACATGCAGAAGCACTGACATAACAGTAGGGAGTGGCTGTTTTAAATTTACTTTAAGATAAGACTAATTGCTATTTAGTGTATAGAACATGGATGAAATAAAAATTTGTCAAAAAAGCTTACCTTTAATAAACCAAGGGCAACATTAAAAATAACACTTATTCCCTAAAGAGGAGGGACAAAATGAACAATTTTAGAAATTGAATTGCTTAGAAATTGAAACATGTTTGCTTCATAAAAAACTTAATTTGATATTTGAAAAAAAAAAGATCTTTAACATCCTTTCCATCTCTAAATCCTAGGCACCATTAATTAAACCCGAGATCACAATCTTTAGGGAGAGGGTAGGGCCAATGCTCGGTGCTGACAATCCATTTGAACTGTTGTCATCTCATGTTTTCCTGAGAAAGGATGCCTCTTGTACCACTCTCACATGATTCCCTAAGGCTAATTTCCTAAATGGAATCATATGATTCAAAATAAAAATTTTATGGACTCTATTTGTTATGTAGTGAAGTACGTCAAAACTTACTGATATATTGCAAAGACTTTGATGCTTTGTTGGCAATGTGTCACACTTGGGGTACCTCTGTCCAAATGGCCTTTCCTTACAATAAACTGAAATCACAGAACCTCTGAGTTGGAAGAGCTCTCTGAAGTTCTCTAGCATTCAACCCACACCTAAAAGAGGAATCCCTTCAACAATATCCCTGAGGAGTGGCCAGCTACTCGCTGCTGAAAGACCTTCAAGACTGGGAAAGCTACCACCTTCTGGCAACTCAGTGGCCCTGTGGATAGCTCAAATGGAAAGGACACATACGCCGGACTGCTCTTTAGTGGACCATCTTCTCTCAGGAAACATGAAACAAGTTTCTGGTTCCTACTGTAATGGGCAGAATTTATTGTGATGGTTGGTGTCATCTGGCATTTTGTCACAAGGGAGGACTCATTATGAGGATTCATTATTTGGACATGACCACGATATGAAAATAAGACATTAAAAAAATCAGGAAAGTAAAAATAAAAATTTCCATAACTGTTACCAGGTTTTATATAAAGCCTTTTCCTCCCAAATGTTTTTTTAGGTCAGTGGTTCTCAACCTTCCTAATGCTGCGACCCTTTAATACAGTTCCTCATGTTGTGGTGACCCCCAAATATAAAATTATTTTCATTGCTACTTCATAACTGTAATTTTGCTAATGTTATGAATCCATCTGATATGCAGGATGTATTTTCATTGTTACAAATTGAACAAAACCCACAGGTTGAGAACCACTGTTTTAGTTGATGTTACAGAGTAGCAAACAGACCATCAGAAAGGGAAAGTAATTCATAGACTTTTGTAGGAGGAAGGGAATTTAGAAATCATCTGTTCGAGGAAACTGAGATCAAGAGGGAGAAAGTGACTCACACAAGAAGCACAAAGCTACTGTTAGAGCTAAGACTGAAATTCAGGTTTTTTTCATTATAAATTGACTGGTCATTCCAGGATACCACATTGCCTTTCAATCAGATCCACATGGTGGCTAAGAAACCACTTTATTTAAGACCTACATGTGTACAAACCTTCCTTTTTTCTCCTTCTTCCTTATAACAGTATTCTTTCCTAGACCTGCCCCCCCCTCCTGTCCACCTGAATGGCTTTGTCCCCCTCCCTCTTTGTCAGTACAATGGGAAACTGACTTATTTATGTGGATCACTGAATAAGAGAAACCAGGAAATTCCTTTGCCTTTTCTCGCGTTGTTTTCTATACTAAGAACACCTCCTACCATTCTCTTCACTTTGCTGATATCCTACCTATCCTTCAAGGCTCCTCTATGAAACTTTTATTGATCCCACTCACCTGGAAAGGGCTTCTCCCTCATCTGAACTCCTAAGACTTTATAATCCTCTTACAGATTTACATATTCTAATTTACATTCCATTCATTTATGAACATCTAAATGTCTACTTCTTCAGACACTAGAGATTGTAAACTCCCTGATGATAAGAAATAGTTGTCATTTTCTTTGTCACCCCCTGGGATCTAGCAGAGTACAAAGTAGAAGCCAGTATACTGCAGTGGAAAGAAGCACTAGACCTGGGAGTCTGGGACTGAATTTTGGCTTTTTCTATGTGATCTCAGGCAAAACTAACACCATTAGCCTAGAGCTTCCTCTTTTCCCCTCCTAACCTCATTATCTTCTCTTTCCTTTGTATCATATGAGGAGATGGCCCTTCTCCTTGCCAAGGCCAACCTCTCTACACTTAGCCTTTATCCTCCATTCTGTCATCTCCAGCAGATTACTTTATCATCTCCACTCTATCACTAAACTTCAATCTCTCCCTGTCTACTTGTGGTTTTCCTAAAACACACCTATTAGGCTGTTTCCCTGCCTAAAACCACACTTCTACCTCCATCATCCTTAAAACCCCCTCGCTTGGTTGGATCATCTACTGTCAGCATCCCACTGATGATCACTGTCCTATATCTCTCCTTTTCAAAGCCAAACCCCTTGAAAAAGTTATGTATGATAGGTGCCTCCCCTCCCGCCTTGTCCTCCCCCTCTCATCCATCCTTTCCCTTTCCCACTTGATTCTAAATCCTCAACAGTCAGGTTTCTAGCCTCATCATTGAACTAAAATCTGCTCTCTTCAAAGTTACCAATGATCCCTTAATGGCTAAATCCAATGGCCTTTTCTTCTCTTTTCCCTCTATGCTAATTCATCTGGTGATCACGTCAGCTCCCATGGATTAAATTATAATTTCTATGTCAGTGTTTCTCAGATTTACTTATTCAGTCCTAAACTCTCTTGTCATCTCCAATCTTGTATCACCTTTTTGCCTGTTGGCCCTCTCAAATTGGATCTTAAACTCAAAATGTCCAAATGAGAACCAAGCCCAAACCCTCCCTTCTTAATTTCCCTTTCACCTATGCTTGTAACCTAAGTGTCATCCTCAACAACTCTTGATTTGCATGTGTTCCATATATCAAATCTGTGTAAAGTCCTTTGAAACCTCTCTTGGATACATCCCCTTCTCACCTCTGATATAGCTACTGGTCTGGTGAAGGCCTTTGTCACCTCACACCTGCATACTGCAAGAGCCTACTAGTTGGTTTCCCTGCCTCCAGGCTCTAGTCTCTCTCTGTCTAGTCCATCCTCTGCTTAGTGATCAAAATGATCTTCCTAAAGTTTAACTCACTTGACTCACCTACTCAATAAACACTAGAGGGTCCCCTTCCACCCAGCTGATGTGCCTGGTTTTCACCAACATCTCTAGTAATTCCTTTGATACTCTGAAACTCACTCCTCATTACTCCCTGGCCCTGGGAACCCTCCCTCCCTCTGACTGGAAGGGTAGAGGGTAGATAGTGGAGATCCTTCCAGATCCTCCATTTAAGGAAGGTGACCCAGTGTAGGCCACTTGTCATCCTCCACAGCTGCAGGTCTTCAACACACACCTGTACTAGGTACTCTCCTTCTCCCCACTTTTTAAGTGTTGCATTCCTCCACTAGATTATGAGATCCTCAAAGGCATGGGATGTCTTTTGCCTTTGTACCTTCACTACTTAGCATGACACCTGGCACATACAGTAGGTGCTTAATAAATATTTGACTGGCTCCCTATTACCTCTAGGATCAAATATAAAATCCTGTTTAACTTTTAAAGCTCTTCAAAACCATGCCCCTACCTACCTTTACACTTTACTCACTTCCACATATTCTATGATCCAGCAACATTCTTTTTTTTTTTTTTTTTTGCTTTTTGGAGGGGGAAGGCAGGGCAATTGGCATTAAGTGACTTGCCCAAGGTCACATGGCTAGTAAGTGTTAAATGGCTGAGGTCGGATTTGAACTCAGGTCCTCCTGACTCTGGGGCTCCATTCACTGTGCCACCTAGCTGTCCCCCAGCGGCATTCTTTCTGTTCCCTGTACACAATATTCCACGTCCAACGTCTATGCCTTTTCATTGCCTATTCCTTACATCTGCAACACTTTCCCTCTTTTTCTCTACCTCCTGGCTTCCTTGTCTTCCCTCAAGTGCTACTTAAAATCCATCTTCTGCGGCTTTTCCTGGTCACCCTGGGGAAGCTAGTGCCTTCCCTCTGTGCATTTTTTGTACATAATCGTTTACATGTTGTCTCCTCCATTAGACTGTGAGCTCCCTGAGAGTTCATTTTGGTTTTCCAGTGCTTCACAGGATCTGGAGTCAGAGGGCTGTGTAAATTCCCTGAAGCATCCCCACCCTCGGCACAGGGCCTGCAGGGTGCACAGTAAATATCCAGATGTCTGGTGACTACTGATTCTCCTCCTGCCCTTCCCTGAGCCTTAGTTTTATCATCTGTAAAATAAGGCAGCTGGACAAAATGGCATGTAAGGCTCTTTTCACTCTATTTCCTATGATCTTATACATTTTTTATCTCCCCTACTGGATTTATTCCAAGCACATCTTACTCATCTCTGTCTGCCCTGCAGCCTCACTCAACATGGGACAACATGGGACAACATGTGACCTAGGATGGTGTACTGCATGTGGGGGGTGGAAAGAGGGCACCAGCAGACTTAGCCCTGAGATCTTGGACAAGTCCCACAAGTTACAGAATATCTGAACTGGAAGGGATCAGCTAGTCTAATCTCTTCAATTTACAGATGAGCATTTTGGAGCTCATAGAAATGAAGAGATTTTCTTAAGGTTATTTGTAAAATGGAGGTATTTGGCACAGGGGAATTATATGTTACACTTCAATTTTCCAACTCTGAACAACAGTTAGGAAGAAGATAACCATGTTATCTTTGAAATGGTGGGAAGACTAAAAAACAGAGGTAAATCTGTGTGGTCACTGATACATACCTCACACAATAGTAGGTCAATTATATGGAAGACCATGTAGAGAGGGAATTTCGCAGTGAAGAGTGTAAGAAACCACTGGGAAGCATACATATGTGCTTCAAGGCTTATATCCAAGAAGTGGTTGTACAGGTCGGGAATGTATTCCTGAAATGGCAAAATAGTTAGTTTTTGGGATAAATGTAGCTGTTGACTCACACTTTGAACACTCTTAAATCTGCTAGGAAGAAGACAATAGTCACATACTTATGAGAGTTCTTTGTCTCTTTTTTTGTTTTTTCCCCTTCAAAGCAGCAAGAGAAGTCACTGAGAAGAAAATATAGCATCTGGAATTCAATTGGAGCAAAGCCAATTCTTATTATTCAATTTTGAACTTGCTCTGAATAAAAAGGAAGAGCTCCTCCCAAATAATGACAAATACTTGAGAAATTAATTTTCTCTAACAGGTTAGAATATATTTCTAGTATAAGAACCATAAACCAAAAAAGCAAAGATCTCTGTGAACAACATTTCTTGACTGATTTTGTTGTGATAAAGTCCCTTGAACATCATTTGACCTTTGGGATGTTTATGAAAATAGAAACAGTTCACACACATCAGGGTCATACCTTATTAACTTTTGTATCACTAACATACAAAAAAAGTCACTAAAAGAAAAAATAACTTCATGTGGAAATGTATGACAAAATTAAAATCCTCTCATGGCTCTTCCCCCCATCCAAATTATAGAAACTTAAGAGTTGGAAGGGACCCTAGAGGTCACTCAGTCCAACTCCTAATCTGTCTCACAAAACAGTGATATTTCTCTGACAGAAAACAGGGATGGGGCACCCACTAAAAATAAAGGCAGCTCATTTCATCGTTTGGTATCTCTAGTTATCTGGAAGTTTTTCTTATAGTGCAGTTTATATTGTGCCCTTCTGGAGCTTCTAATTGTTGTTTCTAGTCCTGTTCTCTGAGTTCAGACAGTTTTCCTGTTCATTCACCCTTTCCCAGGCCTGCCTGCTACCGGTACAGCAGGAGTTCCACTTCCTTTCAGATCCTGCTGCTCTTTTCTGATTTGCTCTGAACTGAGTATTGCACTGCAGCCGTGGTCTGCCTGGGGAAAAGCAGAGCAGCATTATCATTTCTTAAATACAGTCTGACCCTGTACCTGCATGAGGCGCTCCAACTGGTAAAACTTGCAGTGCAAATCTTCAAAGTTTTGCTTGAAAAGTTCCCTGAGTCCATAGTCAAACATGATTTTGACCAGAACGCTGAAAGCCTGTTCCTCAGGCATCTATTAAAGAAAAGATAAAACAAAACAAGACAACAGATTTTGCAGCAGTTTTTCTTCTTTTCGATATATGAAGCTCATGCCTCCCGGTCCTCATCTGAATGGCAGGAAGCAGAGAGGCAGACAACAACAGAGGTCTGCATTTACATTTCCTATCTCATGTCAGATCTGACAAGAGAAAACAAGCGGCTCTCCTATAAACTCAGCCAAAGAGGCAACAATAAATCCCAATGGTGGGAAGAGCTAGCACATTTTGTTAATTCCATTTGTTTTTCTGTTCATCTGTTGGAATGAACATAAGACATGGAGAATAGAATTTGTCATTTTAAAACTAATCAACTCAAAAGAATGCCAGGGCAGAAAGGGAATTTATATTTTCTGTTTAAATTCATATCTTTCATTTCATGGAGGGGGAACAGAGGTCCAGAAAACAGAACTGACTTGCTTAAGGCATATTCTATAGAGAATTAAAGAATGAAACAAAGGCAGCTAGGTGGCACAGTGACTAGAGCACCAATCCTGGAGTCAGGAGCACTTGAGTTCAAATCCAGTCTCATACACTTGACACTTACTAGCTATGTGACCTTGGGCAAGTCACTTAACCCTGATTACCTCACCAAAAAACCCAAAACCTAAAAAGAACAAAACAATAGCAAACCTGGAACTAGCACCTCAGCCTCTGGATTCTCAATCTAGTATTTTTCCTTTTATGCTAAACTGTCCCTCTTCACATCAAGCATCTAATCCATTAAAGTTTCCTTACTGTCAAAAATGTTAACTCTCCTCTCAACTGACCAGAAAAGATATAACTAGCTAGAGATTGTTTGCCTTACTAATGAATGACAATTATACTGTAATTAAACTCCTACAAAAATCTTATTTGACTTTTGTTTATAAATGTCAACATTGATGTATCTATCCAGAATGTGATAGAAAAATACTTGCCTGTGAACCTGGCATAATATCTAGCTATTGTTTTGAAGCACTGGAAATTTTGTATTTAGGACTCCACATTATTACAGTATCAGCCTCTCAAAAAAAAGGGGGAAGGTAGCAGAAGGTGAGTAAGGACATCCATGGAAATAAGTTCAAGAAGGGTCAGATAAAGTAACAGCTCAAAGCCTTCTAATGGGTTATTGTGTCGAGGGTATATTTAAAGGGCACATCTATCCTTTATAAAGGGTCCACACTGTTACACAGAGTCTAATGATATTGATAACAAGAGTTTGTACTTATATGGTTCTTCGTATTTTAAAAAACACAAAAAAAAACCCCCAAATGATCCTGGCGGATTAGACTGGGGAAATGTATTTTCTCCTTTTAGCAGATAAGAAAACTAAGGATTGGAGTAGAAATATTTGATTTTGACATTTTCACATGGCTAGCAAGTAGGAAAGGAGAAACTTGAACCCAGATCTCTAGACTAAGTCTAGTGCTCTTTTTATGGTACCCTGCTCCTTAGAAAGGGTTTGAGAGAGATGCCTGACCTAGTATAACATTTCTGTGAATCACTAAACACTCAAACACTTATTAAACATCTATACTGCATGCACTGTTCTTGGCATGAATGGGAGGAGGTTCAAAGCTTAGATAAGACAAACTATCTAAGCTCAGGGAGCCATCATGAAATACAATATCACATGCTAAGTGCATTGTGAGAATCAAATGAGGACCCAGAAAGTGCTTTTATTACAGAGGAACAGAATGAAGTGCTGCTATATGAGGTAAAGAGGGAAGGCTGATGCGGAGGATTAGGGAAGAGTTTCTGAAAAGGTGGGATGTGAGGTGCATTTTACAGGAAGGGTAAGAATTCCAAAGGGAGAGGAAATATGATATACTCGGCCTCAATAAACTCAGACATCATTTGAAGTGATGCCACTGCAAGAGAGCTGACAGCCTCCACACAGCCAACATGGCAAGCACCAGCATCCTCCCGAGATTTCGATAATTAAAACCCATGAATTATGGTGAGAGAGCTAACTATCCACTGTTCCATAAAGGGACAATGACCATCTCTTATTTCAGGAAAAACAATTATGAGGCCTAATGCTAAGAACAAAACAAATCAAGATAACCTTGTGAAAACCCTGAAATCTATCGACAAATGTAAAGCTGGGAAGGACAGGACAGAGTACAAGACTGGGAGTCAGGTGACCTGAATTTGAATCCTGGCTCCTGCTACTTCCTAGCTGCGTGTGACCTTGGACAAGTCACTCCCTCTTTTTCAGCCTCTGTTACCTCTTTTGTAAAATGAAGAGGTTGGATTATATGAGCTCTAAGGCTCCTTCTAGTTCTAAATTTTATGTCCTTGGAATTTCCTTTGGCCATAACTAATCTTTCTTTTTTTAAGTCTGTCAGAGGCTCTCAGTCATAAAGACAAAGTTCAAACAGATTTCCTGGCTGCCTTACCTTTGTGGTGCTCACAAAGTTCCTCTTATCGACATGGAAGTGATCATGTAAGTAAATTTTATGGAGAACTTTATTGATCGTGGTGTGAAACAGATACCATTCACTTCTGCCAAGTTCAAGAAACCATCACATAGAAGTACAAAACCAGACTAAGTTTATATGGGTATACTGCATCCGGTAAATTCAGTCTGGCATTCAAGGCCCTATGAAATCTGGCATCTCTACTTTTTCAGCTTCATCTAATACTACTCTCTGTCATGTAGGTGACAATCTAGTTAAACTGGTTTGCTTTCTGTACCATATATACATCAGGCCCTTTTCTATATTCTTAGTCATACCATTCCATGTCTAGAATATATTTCCCAGCCCTCTCAAATCTATTGCCTTTTGAAATCCTACTTATCTTTCGAGCTCCAGATCAAATGTTGCTTTTTGCAGGAAGTCTTTCCTTGTCTTCCCCGTCAGAAATGATTTAAAGAATCTCTGCAAGGTATTCCATACCTTTCTTATATTTTTATCACATCATATTCTGCATTACAGCCAATAGTTAGCTTTTGTGCATCAGGGTATCACATAGCTAATATTCATACAGCACTTACCTTGTACCAGGAACTATGCTAAGTGCTTTACAATCAATATCACATTTGGTCTTGACAACCATCCTAGGAGGTGAGTGCTCTTATTATCTCCACTTTACAAAACAAGAAATGGAGGCCAAGAAGAGTAAAGTGACTGCCTTCGGGTCACACAGATAGTCAGGGGCTGCCAGGCCCAGTGCTTGGTCTCCTGAGCCTGCATCTCTCCACCTCACTCCATCTATTTTCTCACTCTTGTTAGACTGTAGGCTCCATGTGCCATGTAGGCAGAAGGCTTAGCTCTCTTTGCATCTCCTCCAGGACCTAACACAAGCTATCCAATAATCAGGACTTAACAAATGGTTGTGAACGGATGGGCTGTGTGCTGGAATGGAGAAACACTCTGGTCACCTACATGCAGAAGTAACACAGCAGCAAGGAACGACTGGCCTTGGCAGTAGCCGATCTCTTCATCATATACAGAATAGGCCTGGAAAAAGAACACAGATTTTAATATGCCAAATCACCCATGTACCAAGGAAAGCAACTGGACTTACCTGTGAGCAGTACAGCTGGCTCAGGAGAGTAGGAAGGAGGGAAAGGGTACAAAGTGTCATCCTGCCTAGCTCAGCCATCTCCTAGCCTTGTCAGTCAGAGCTGGGAGGGCCCCGAGACAACATCATTTTACAGATGAGGAAGTTTAGTCTAGTCAGAGAAGAGGTTTCATCACACCAGGATCAGAGAGCTAATTAGATGTAGCATGGATCCTAGACCTAATCCTGCCCAGCTCACTGACAGTCAATGAGCATCAAACATGACACACCAGAGAGACAGAAACTTGGTAAAGCTGGTTTAGTTTTCTTCCTGAGTGGCAGGAGGGGCACAGCCATATCTAAGACTTCCATAGGAATACATTTTTTGATGAGTGATTTTTCTGAAAATATCATATTTGAAGGTTTGACTGGCTGTCATTCTTTTCTACCTATCTTCTAAGATCCTTTTCTTCTAAAGTATATAGGTACCCAGTATTTCTCAGGATTTTTAGTCTTTGGCTTTTTTGGCCTTTTCAATTACTTTTCAGGGGTTTGTAAAAAAAAAATTTTTTTTTGAGTTTTCACATCAGCTCTGCTAGAAATGGAAATTTCTTATCGATTTGAGGTGGGTTTTTTCCTGTTCAATAAATTCATTTCTAAGGAGGCTCCCCTTTATCTCTTTCTTTTTATTTTTCCACTTATGTTCCTTATCAGGATCCTTCGAATTGCAATAAAAATATGTTTGGATTTTGGATCTCCCAGAATAAGATTCATTGTCTGATAACAGTACTAATAAAATAAAATTAGTTTTAAGAAAAAAACAATTGGGTTTCAAAGTTTAACATGTGATTAAATTGCATACAAGCTTTTTTTCCTATTTTCTACTACTTCCAGAGGTTCAGACCAAATTTTTCATAATCTGGTTATATAAATTTAGTAGTTATGTATTAAATACTTCACAATGAACTACTCAAAAATCTAATGCCACTCTCCTGATATGGTGCTTTAAGGTTTTGAAACACTTTTCTCACAACAGCACTAAGGCAGTATAATGTAAGTCTTAATCTCATACTCAGCTGTCAACTCCTACCTGAGGCTTTTCCTGATCACCCACTGTTAGCACTCTTTCCTCCTTGAAACAACTTAAATTTTACTTCATATTTATTTACTTGTGTCTATATTGTATCTTCCCTATAAAATGTGAGCTCACTGAACACAGAAGCCTATTTTGTTTTTGTCTCTATTCCTAGCTAGCATTCTGTGCCTTAAACCCAGTGGGTGCTTAAGAAATGTGGAGTGAATTGAAATTGCTTCAGTTTACCATGTATGAAGCCACCCGTGTGTCAGATGCTGAGTATATAAACATGAAAAATGGCAACAGTCCTTGGCTTCAAGGTATTTACAAGGCAATAGTAGATATTAGACACTGAGTGTATCACTACAAATCCAGAATTTTTTTTCCTATATGAAGTGGCCTTACTGATCAATCTGATAAGGTACAATAGGAGAAACTGAATCTGTATGCTAACGAAGGACAATATAGATTCATGTGAAGCTTTAACATTTTTATTTTTTTGGTGAATTCTAGATATATTTTTCCCTGGAAGAGTGGCTAGAGAACTGACAACTATGTTAACAGTACAAGATAGAGGAAAAAGAAGAGTGGCTTAAAATGATTAGAAAAGAAGAATATCATAGAAATGACAATTTTAAGCATCTGATGGAGAGATTAAAAGTAAAAGAAACTCTAGTTTGAACACCTGTAACACAACAGTTTGTATCATACAATCTAGCATTTAAAAGGACCTGGATAAATTTTTTTATTTACTGAAATCCATCCCTTTCCTTCAAGGGTCAGATGAAGTGTCACCTTCTCCATGAAATCTTCCTTGATTGGAAAGTGCCTTTCCCATGGTACTCTGCTTGGACTTCTCCTGTGTGCTTATCAGTCAGTCAGTAAATAAGCATTTATTACCTGCATACTATATGTCAAGTACTGTGCTAAGTGCTGAAGTTTACAAAGAATGTTAAAAGACAGTCTTTGCTCTCAAAAAACTCAGTCTAATGGAAAAGACAAAACATACAAATTATGTGCAAACAAGTCATATATTCAGGAATAAATAGGAAATAATCAACAGAGAGAATGCACTTGAATCAAGGGGGATTTTGAAAGGCTTCCTGTAGAAGGTGAAATTTTAGCTGGGATTTGAAGGAAGCCAGGAGGTGGAGATGAGGAGGGAGAACATTTCAGGGAGGAGGGACAGCCAGAGAAAATGCCTGGAGTCAGGAGACAGAATGTCTTGTTTGAGGAACAAGTGCCCAGTGTCACT
Source organism: Pseudochirops cupreus (assembly GCA_028627135.1). NCBI lineage: Eukaryota > Metazoa > Chordata > Mammalia > Diprotodontia > Pseudocheiridae > Pseudochirops > Pseudochirops cupreus. The sequence goes on from CM053581.1 coordinate 257,414,813, forward strand.
GATGAAATGCAAAGAACATGGAGGCTGGGACGTGGAGGGGATATAAGGTGTAAGAAGATTAGAAAGATTGTGGGGTGGGCAGGTTATGAAGAGCTGTAAATACCAAATAGAAGATTTTACATTTGATCCTGCAGGGATTCCTGTAGGGGCAGGGATTTATTTAGTAGGGGAATGACTTATGTATGCTTTAGGAAGATCATGTTTTGACAGCTCTGTGAAGGATGGACTGTAGTAGGGAAAGACCAAGAGCAGGTAATTGCATAGTCCATATTGAAGGCCTTTATCAAGGTGGTGGCAATGTCAGAGGAGAGAAGGAGGCATATGTAAGAGATGTTACAAGGGTAAAATTGACATGATTTGGCAACAGATTGAATATGGGGGGGGAGACAAGAGGGATGAGAGTGTGAGGAATTGAGGATGACCACTAGGTATACCTAGGTTGTGATCTGGGAAGATAGTGGTACCCTCAAGAGTAACAGGGAAATTAGGAAGAGGGGAAGGCTCAGGAGGAAAGATGGACTCAGTTTTCATCATGTTAAATTTACGATGTCTATAGGATATCCACTTTGAGATGTCCAACAGGCAAACAAGTGGTGCAAGACTGCAAATCAGCAGAAGTTAGGGCTAGAGAAGCAGGTAATAAGAATAATCAGGAGAAAGATGATAATTGAATCCACATGAATTGATGGAATCAGAGAGTGAAAGAGAAGAGAGTCCAGGAAAAAGCCATCAGGGACATCCATAGTTTGCTCTTGTTCAGTTGCACCTGTCTCTGTGTGACCCTGTTTGGGTTTTTCTTGGCAAGGCTAGAAGTGGTTTGCCATTTCCTTCTCCAGCTCATTTTATAGATGAGGAACTGAGGTAAACAAGATTAAGTGCCTTGCCCAGGATCTCACAACTAGGAAGTATCTGAGGCCAGATTTGAACTCAGGAGGCTGAGTTTTCCCGATTCCAATCCCAGTGCTGTATCCATTGTGCCACCTATTTTGCCCTAACACTGATGGTTAGTGGTGTCAATTGGATCAAGAACCAGCAGAAGAGACTGAGAAAGAGTGGTGAAGTAGAAAGAGGGAGAACTAGGGAGAAGAGTGTCACAAAAACCTAGAAAGAAGAAAGTATTACAGTAAGAGGTTGAATAACAGTGTCAGAGGCTAGAGAGAGGTCAAAAAGAATGAGAACAGAGAAAAGGTCACTAGATTTGGCAATTAAGAAAGCATTAGTAACTATGGAAACAGCAATTTTGGTTGAATGATGAGGTCAGAAGTCAGTGTTGAGAGTTGAGAGGAGAAAAAGTAGAGGCATCTTTGTAGATGGCCTCCTAAAGTAGTTTAGTCACAAAAAAAGGAGGAGAAATATGGGATAATAGCTAATGGAAGATGGATAGGTCAAGTGTGGGATTTTTGAGGATGAGAGAGACAAGATGTCTGTAAACCGAGAAGCAGTCAGCAGGCAGGGAGAGTGGGAAAGTGAGGATGATAAAGGGGACAATGTGCTGCAGAAGACGAGATGAAATGAGATTAATGGTGCACAGAGAAGGGTTTGCTTTGGCAAGGAGAAGGGCTAGCTCTTCATGAGAGATGGGTGTAAAGGGGGAGATGGTGGCAGAAGGCATTTAGGTGATGTGAGATGATGAGGAGGGGACAATGATAATAAATACGACTCGTTAACAGCTAACATTGATATAATGCTTCTGATATGCCTGGCACTGAGCAAAGCACTTTACAGCTATAATTTCATTTTATCCTCACAACCGCCCTGGGAGGTAGGTACTATTATTTCCATTTTATAGATGAGCAAAATGAGACAAACTGAGGCAAACAGAGGTTAAAGGCTGCATTTGTCGGCCTGGCAATCTATCTGCTGTACCATCTGCCTTCCCTAACCAAAGTGCGATATTCCTACTTTTCTTGGCTGCTCCATAGTGCTTAGTACATAGAAGATGCCTACTAACGGCTTCCTAAGTAACCGAAGAAAAGAATAAAAAAGCACCAATTTCGGGAATACCCCACACCTCTGAATTCCAGCGTGAAGTCCAGAGCATAAAACCCCCTGTGACACAAGGGGGCAGCGCGCCAGCTCCCCGTAAGCCGCCGTAATTGAGCGCACCGTCCCCTCAGAAACAAGCATTTACTGCCCTTTGCATTTGTGCTTCTTTGTAAGTCTCCCCGACAGGCTGCAGGTTCCCTGAGGGCAGGGACTGTTTTGACTCTTCTTTGTGTCTCTAGCACTTGGCACAAAGCCTGGCACATGATAAAGGCTCAACAAATGGTTTTCCATTGATTTACCACATCTTGGGTAAAGGTGCTAAATTAACACACCTGGAGAGAACAGTCATTTCAAAGGAGTTCGTAACGTGTCAATAAAAATGAAGCTTCTGACAGATGAGATTTCTTAAGAATTCATCATCTGCGGGAAAAAACTCGATATTGATCAAGAGAGAGGGCTCTGAACATTCGTTACGCTATTTAATAGCTGTCTTACCTCAGGCAATGAATGAAGAAAAAATCATTTATTTAGTGACCACCAGGGGTTAGCTAGCACTGGGCCAAGTTCAGGGGACACAAATACAAAAGCAAGGATAGTTCTTGTTCTCAAGAAACTAACATTCTAATAGGGGAAGACAACGTGAATAGGGGAGCGGTGGTCAGGAAGGGCATTTCGGTTTGGAAAGTTCTAGCAACAGTGGCAGTATGAACTTGATTGTGATTTAAGAACTGTAAGTGGGGTGGGAAGGTGTAATGGGAATGGGAATTTGAAGATCTTTCCTGCCCCTTAACAGACCTAGGGGGGAGTCTGAGGACTTTCCCTGCTGTGAAGATAATCTCTGTCCCCTGATAGACTGAATGTAGTTACAGGGAGCCGGTGGTGGGAGGAGTTTGCTGAGAAGAAGCAGAGCCCACAAGAAGCTGGTAGAGAGCTAGCCAGACAGTTGGAGACAGCTGGGGACCAGAGGAGCTCAGGAAAGGAGAAAGAGGGTTTTGTGAATAAATATTGATCTTGTACTGGTTTGTGGGAAGGCTAAAGGATGGCATGGCTCTCAGCATTATTATGGCTTCTGAGTATCTTTGGTACTATGATGAAATTGGCTTACTGGTTTTCGGATTCGGTTTTCTGGTGTCTAAATAAATCCTTCAGTTCTATCCTCTATCCGGAGAGTTTGGTATGTTTTGTGATCAAACGACATGCGATACTTGTAGTCACAGTCTTTGTCACGATCGCAGGCACTGTAAATATTGCACTGGCACTACAGAAGGCAACAACAAGATGGCCATTAAGGTCAGGAATGAAGTGAAGCCTGGTAGCAGCCTAGATATAGTGTGCCATGTGAGACACTTACCAATCACACCTTCATATCATCACGTGACCTTGCTGAACCTCAGTTTCCTCATCTGAAGAGGTGTTGAATTTGATCCCTAAGATCTCTTCCTGCTTTAAATTTTTAAAAATTAATTCAGGAAGATTTCTAAATGGAGAAATGGAGCAGGGAACAACCTGAATCCTGAAATATTCTAGTCAGACAATAAATGTATTTATATCACAGAGGAAAAAAAATGACAATTTGCTAGTAATCTTTTGTATTTAAAAAGTAGTTTAAATAGGTATTCCTCGTCTTTGCTTCCATTGCTACCTAAAGATCCATGATTAAAATCAAGAACTATTTCCAAAGAGCTGGCTTCCTGTTACTGAGATCCTCTACCACAATTTGTGCTGTGATTTCTCAAAATTTATTATGAAATTGAGGTCCCAATTTGGAAGTATCTTTGATGATTTCAAACCCACTAAAAACTGGAACAAAACTATTTACCTTGCATATTTTATATAAGGAATCTTGGCCATCTCCTCCTGTGTCCTTAAAGTAGTCATGAGCCGGGAATGTACGGTTAATATCCCTAGTGATAGCACTGTCCTGTGGAGATTCCTGTGGAAATACAAGGCAAAAAAGTTTTCATCATTAAGCAATACAAAGGTATGGCTTGCAAATTGCTAATTTGTATGCCCTGTCTCTCTGACGTTGGTTCATGGAACTGTTTTTTCATCATTATGGGTACCCCCACCATAATCCTTCTACAACTTGGTAAATAGAGAGATGCAGTTGCTGAAAAATTTATCAACCTATGGTCCTCTTGGTTTGAGAATGTCCAAATGCAGCTAGACTGGTCCTAGGACTATCCATCACTGGGCCCTTTATGGCTTTCCATCTTAGCAAGAGAACTTAGGGCTTTCACTACTTTGCCATAGAGTTCCAGGTCTCATTTCCATCAGGATGAGGCACTGGAGTCTTTTAAGTGAAGGACTATGACAAATGATTTACAGCCACTGTCGTGTCTGAGAGCTTTAGAATCAGCAGAAGTTGTAATAGACCAACCCTTTCACTAAAAGAGCATTAATGCCTGTCCTGCCCAATAATGTGCCATGTATCATACCCTCACAGCAAGGAAGTGCTGTTTCTAAAAAAGAAAAGAACTGGTGACCTTTTGGTTTGTATGACGGAAAAGGAGCTTTCCAGAACAGATTTCCCATAGGAATTAACCTAATCTAATGTCTCAAGGGAAGAGGTGAACAGTCAGCATATTCATGTCAGGAAAGGTTTATTCTCCCTTACTGCTTGTGATTGCTAAGATCAGTGCAGTGTGGGTTGGGTGGAGAGGCTGGGCAATTGGATCCACAGTGGCTTAAGTGACCCCTTGGCACAAGGCCCATATACCAAAACTTGTACATGGGAAGGATGACTCTTCAGTGTCCTAAAGGCAAATATGGTAAAAATGAAGATCTGCTCACAGATAGTAATCTGCTCGCTGTGGAAACTGAAGTGCTGAATGCCAGAGAGACTCAGCCAAACAGGATACAGGAAAAGATAAAGATGAAATTTTCCTGTTTTGGCCAAAGGAGTCAAACTCTCGGGAGGGTTAGCTATCCCCACCCAAGTTTTAACTGAAGTACCACAAATATCAGTATCCATCTCTCCATAAGATTTATTGGGCATCTTGGTAGTTTCAACATTTGTTCCTTTATGAAGTGTATGTATGTGTATATGTACGCATGCATGTATGTTTGTATGTATCTATCTAGTCACATGTTAAGTGCCTGCCGAAGCTCAGAAATGTGACGTTTCCCTTTATCATTTCATTGTTTTGCAATCTCTCTGAAAAGACCACAGAATTTATCTTCCCTTACAACTTCATTCTGTAGTCAAAATGCAACCCAAAAGCCTGTTCCAACATGAACTGACTCCATGTTAATCTTAGCTTATTTATCTGTAAAACATAGATGACACTAGGAGTATTTGCCTCACAGTGTTATGAGGAAAATGACTTGTAAACTTTAAAGAGTTAAGGTAGAGTGATAGTTTCCACTAGTTTCTGTAATGTTAATGGAATATGAAGATCTTCCCCGTCCATTAACAGGCCAATGTGACCACATGTGTTCTATCACGGATGCCTTACTGCTTTGAGCTCTGGCCCAGCTGTGATACATCCTGAGTCACATAGAGCCTATATAGAGATTTATATTGCCTTGGGGGAGGAGCTAGCTTAGGGGGAAGCTTGCTTGCAGGAAGGTTTTCACACCTTTTGGTACTGAGCTAATTAGGCACTGAGCCACATGGATTGTGATGCTTTCTGGCCCTGTTAGTTGAAAACTATATATACTTGGAGGTTGGTATTTTACTTTGGGGGTTCACTTATGAGAAGAACCTTTTGATTCCCTGAACGGGACTCTGAGTAGCTGTTTGTTAAGAGCCCTCCCTCCCCTCCCCTCCCACTCAGAGGTCTGTGCTCTCCCTGTCCAGTAGTGTAAGTAAGAGGCTGTATTACTTTGTTCAGACAGTAGGAGTCCTATCTGTTGAATCTGTGCTAATTTCTCCGCTTGTATTTTCTACTTATCTGTAACTAAAGTAAGATTGCTGACCCCTTTTTAAAGTTGTCTTTCCTTTAGCAAAGGAGATCAAAGAACCTGTGGTAGCAGGCCATCCTGGGTGTGCTAGGGTCCTTGCTATTAACAGCTTCTCTAGGAATGTTCTTGTAGGCTCACACATAATTTACAGGTGGGTTAGTGTAAAACACTATGAGATTTCATGTGATCTCCTTTCAGTATAATCTAAACTGGTGAATGTGAAGGGAAGGCAAGCTGAGAAAAATCTATAAAAGTGGTAATTTTTCTGTGTTAATTTTCAAGGGTATTTTGAATATTTTACAAATGCTTTCTTTGTATATGACTCTTGGTGTAACTATGGTAATTTAAACATTTTAGAAGCAGAAGGGCGAAAAAAGAAGCAGCATAATTACAACAAAATGAACACTACACTTAGAGGCAAAAAGACCTGGCTTTGAGCTCTGGACTATTTTTTTAGTTACTAGTTTATTATCTTGGACAAGTCATTTAACCAATCAAGGTTTCAGTCTCCTAATCTGGAGAATAATGCCAATTTAACACAATGATACAAAACGGCACTAAAAGAACAGGGAGTATACCTACTTAAGACAGCTATTTTAAAACCATAAAAAATATTAATGCTGTGAGTAACATGCTTTATTCAGCCAGAGAATAAGCAAAGAAATGGAATACATCAGATTTCACTAACTTTAAGTGATACACAGAGAAATAAGACAAGAACAAAGAGATGAGAAAAAATTATGATACTTAACAGGCTACTCTGCCTCTAAGAAATTTAATATGTTTAACTTTCATTTACCATACGACCAAGAAGTAAAAGAGCTCCCCAAATCCCTGATTGTAATTCTTCATGTATTCAGCATGCTGTTGAATAGCAATTTATACTCCTTGTAGTCATTTACATTTTCTAATATGAATTTTCTTTATGCCCTGCCTCCTTTATATTGTTCTCTTTTTCAGGGCAGGGACTGCATCTTATTTATCTCTGCATTGTCCTGAATTTCTAATATACTGAAGCCTTGAACTTATAAGCTGTTAAATAAATGTTTGTTGAATGAATGAACATTTATTAAGCAGCCACTATTCACAAGGCACAGTGCTAGGTAGTGTGTAAACAAAGATAAAAAATGACAATTTCTGACTTCAAGAATCATTCCAAGTGCAAAGGCATAGCCAAACAGGGAGGCATGAGAGATTAGGGAATGAGGGATTGCTTGTAGATGGTCACACAAATCTTTATATAGGAGAGTAGCACTTCAAAATGAAGGTCAAAGGAAGGAAAGGATTTTTAACTAGCACTGAGATGTTCATTTGAGGCCTATGCATATGTACAAAGTAGGAGAAAGGGCAGAATAAGATCAGAGAACAACAAAGTAATACAGTCTGGCTGGAATGACTTCCTAAGGCAAGGGCCCCACCATCTCTCTGGTGGGGTAGGTGTGTAACTTCAGTCTTCTTCAGGTCTTCGATTCACATATCCAGCTAGTTGTCAAATACTGTCAAGTCAATCTCTCCATCTTCCCATCTGTTCCCTTCTCCCTTCTCACATAACCACCACTCTAGTTTTGTTCCTTTTCACCTTCTGCATCACCTCCACCTCTCAAGGTCAGCTCAAGTGCCACTTTCTACATGAATTTTTCCTGACTGTCTTCCCTCTTGGCCCCAACTGGTCACTACTGTTTCCCTCCCTCAACGACAATTACCTTTATTATTTACTTATTAGCGCACCAGTTTCCTCAGATGGAATGTGAGTGCATTGTCAGTTTTACCTCTGGTAGCGTCTGGCACAGGACCCAGCACACTGTAGGTGCTTAAAAAATGGTTGTTTAAAACTAAGTTGTATAAATGTGGGAAATATAAATAAGCCTGTAATCTCCTTTGGGTCAAGGATTGTCTCTTTAAGTGGGTTCCAGTTATACCACTTGGGAAATGCCAGGATTCTCCAAAGTCCCTTTCACCTCTGACATTCCAAGTTATAATATATTCTTTCTACATAGGCCCTGCCCACGTGGAACTTATAGTCTAAGAGTATCAGTAATAATATTTCAACTATCAGTGAAGTTAAAGATTAAATTGGTTAAGTGTCCAATAGGAAGGGCAACTGAAACCACCAGCTAAAGCAACAAGGCTATATTCTTCTCATATTGTTTAGATAATTGCTAGTCCGTTATTTTCACTGTGCCTTGTCCCTGATGCCTCTTTTGTGTGCGTGACCAAAGGAACAGAGAGGGTCGCTTGTTTCCTGGTGCTGTACTTCACATCTGTTAAGGCTGCTGGTAAACACTTTGTGCAGGGGAAAATCTAAGGAAATGATAATGTTAGGGCCATGTTTTTTCTTCCCCTAATCCTGGCTTTGAAAGATGCTTGGTTAGTACAAACCCCTGCAGCCCCACATTGTGTAGCCTTTTTTTCTTGTGGGCTATTTTTATCCTTTGCTGTGAGAATTGGCCTGCTGGGTAACTTCTCAGCATTAGCAGGGTACTGAGAACAGGAGGAAACCCTTTTGAATACACACCCTTCCATAAACTCAGGCTGAAAAACAGAAAGCTAAGAATGGCAGGAAGAAAAAGGAAGTAAGACTCAAAAGGCAGTGGAGGAATGCCATGAGAAATAAGCCAGTCTTGGAAAGAATAGTGCTCCTAGAACAGCCTGTGGCTGAAATGACAAAGATCCCTTTTCTTATGATTCCTATATCCATGCATTCAGTGTGATCATGTAATAATAAAAACAAAGCCAAATTATATTGAACTATACATATTACAGTATTAAAACACCAAGATGGTTTTATTTCTTTGTTTCATTTTATTCTCTAAAAAAAGATACATCTTGTCCCAGATGATTTTAGAGTCTAGGTTTTGAAAAATCCAGAAATAAGGTGAAACAAAACCAGAACATTAAAATAAAGAAAAAGAATGTTATAAGATTTAAAAAGGTGCCATGCTTAGTAGCCAATGGGTGGGAACTAGGAACTTGTGAAGTGAAATATTCTTTCAAGAGAGAGACCACAAACATGGTGTAAATAGACAGAGTATTGGACTAGCATCAAAAATTCTGGGTTCTAGTGCCAGCTCTTCTTACTGTGTGACCTTGCATAAATCACTACCTTTCTTTGTGCTTTCGTTTTCTCATCTGAAACATGAGTATTTTTCTCTAAGGTTTCTTACAGATTTGATGTACTAACATTCTATCCTACAGTCCCCTGCACCTCTGCCATTTATTGTGGCTGAGTCCTTTTTACCTATGTCCTTAAGTTTCTTCCAGCTTTGAAATGTCATATTCTGCTAAGTTTTATTAAAAGATCTATTTCAGCTCTGCTATTCTGTGACTTACCCTACTTGAGTAAATAGTGTTATAAATACAATAAGTAAAAAATATGTAGTTCCTGGTGTATAAAGAGTTTAAAATTATAGTTTGTATAGCAGGTTACAGTTTGTAAAGTACTTTCCTCATGACATCTCTGAAGTTCAGGGATGGGTTGGATGAAATAGGTGCTTAGGTACCTTTTGACACTGATTCTGTGCATTAGGCAATGTAAATACTATGATCCCTGGTCAAAGAAAATTGAGTTAATGTTAAGCGAGGTTAACTGCATTGACTGATGCCACAAGACAAGTAGTAGAGCTGAGATTCAACACCGAGTCTTCTAATTACAAGTAGAGGATTCTACCCATTGTCCTGTTCAAGAACCTACTTTTAATTCATTTCAAGAACTAAGTATGATATTGAATTTGCTGTAGAGTAAACATAAATTAGCAATTTTAAAGAGGACAGGTGGATGGTATCTAGTGGACAGAGTGAGTACTGGACTTAGATTTAGGAAGATCTGAATTATTTTTAACTGCGTTTTTTTTTTAATCCCTTCTGAAGAATCATAGGTTCTCAGACTTAGAAAAGACCTAGCACAATCCACATTTAAACAAGAATCCCCTCAACAGCATGTAAGACTTGGTTGTTAGGGATTCCATATGCAGAATTTCCTGAGACTATTCGGGGTTCCTGATTTGAATGGTATATGTCAATATGTCATTCCATGACCACCCCCCGCAATCCCCACCCTCACCCCACAACCATGTACTGAGAATAAACTGCTTTGCTCTGGCCATGATTGTCTTCTTCAGACAATACTGCCATTCCTGTTACTGGTGGGTCAACAAAGTCAAAGTTCTCTGGATCCACCCCTGCCTTGCTAAAGGTTCAGTGATCCTTGGATGTTCACTGGCATGCCAGGCTCCTATCTTATTTTTTTAAGTTAAATTTTATTTTTCTAAATCAGCAAAAATATGCCTTCTCTCCCTTCCCTCCCTCATGAATGAAAAAAAAAACCCACCTCAAAATTACTGTTTTATATATATACATATATATATGTATGTATATATATACATATATGTATAGTCAAGCAAAACAAACTCTAAAATTGACCATGCCTGAAAAAAAAAATTTTCATTCTGTACTCTTAAGACTTACACTTTTCTATCAAGAGGCAGTAGTAGTCCTCTGGAATTATCTTTATGCTAATCAGAGTTCCTAAGATTTTCAAAATTGTTTGTATTTACTATATTGTACATATTGTTCTCCTGGTTCTGCCCATTTCACAATACATCCTTGCATAGAAGCCTTCCAGGTTTCTCTGAAACCATCCCCCTTCATCATTTCTTACACAGAAGTTTTCTATGACTTCTAATTCTCTGACACTGTAAAAAGATCTGTTAAAAATATTTTTGTATGTCCTCCAATTGTCTTACTTGGGATGAATATCTTAATCTTCTATCTCTCTAATTCCCCCTTCTCTCTCTTTCCCATGAAATGTATTTCTGTCCACGTGCATTTCTGTATATATATTCTTCCCTCTTCTGACCAGTTCAGATGAGAATGAGATTCAAGTCACAGTCACGCCCCAACCTCTTTTTGTCATTGCATAGACTTCTACTTGAGCACTCTCATCATATAATTTTTTTTAGCATTCTCTTTCCCACCCCCCAGAGCATCTCTCTTCCCCTCCCTTTCCATTCTTCTTTTAAAATCATCAAGATATAATAGAACCACTCCCCAGGACTTTTCTCTAATTAGATTCTGTCTATGACCTCCATGATAGGGTTCAGTGGGGATAATTATTGATTTCCCATATGAGGATTTAAGAAGTTTATCTTTTTTGAGTTCTTGATCAATGTTCATTTTGTGTTTACCATTTTGTGTTTCTCTTAATTCCTAGGTTTGAAGTTCATGGCTAGAAGTCTTCTGTTTCATTGAAAATCCATTTTTCCCTGTAGGATTATTTTCAGTTTTCGTACGTAAGTTATTCTTGGCTGTAAGACTATCTCCTCTGCCTTCTAGAATATCGTATTCTAAGATCTCTACTCCTTTACTGTGTTGATGCTAAATCATGGGTGATCCTCTCTGTGACTGCTCAGTACTTAACTTTTTCTTGGCTTTTGCAGTATTTTTTTCTTTGAGTGGGAAGCTCTGGATTTTGGCTGTAATGTTCTTGGGAGTTTTTCATTTGGGAATTTCTTTTCAGGAGATGACTGGATTCTTCCTTTATTACTTTGCCCTTTGGTTCTAAGAGATCTGGGCAGTTTTCTTATTTCCTAAAATATGAAATTTAGGTACTTTATCTTGATCGTGGCTTTCAGGTAGCCCTGCAATTTTTTTTAAGATTAAAATTTTTAAAAGTATTTTTATTTATTTCTTTAAATATTTCCCAGAAACATATAAAGTTTTTTTTAACAATCATTTTTAAAAATTTTGAGTTCCAACACCTCTTCCCCCTCCTCGAGAAGGTAAGAAATTTGATATCAATAATACATGTGAAGTCATTCAAACAAAACATGTTGCAAAAAAAAAAAGACCCAGACAAAAAATAAAACAAGAAAAAAGGCAGAAAAGTATGCCTCAATCTGTAATTAGAGTTTATCAGCTCTCATGGGTCCTTTGGAATTGTCTTGGATCAAACTGTCCTGGTTAAGAATAACTAAGTCTTTCACAGGTGATCATTGTTACAGCATTGCTGTTACAATGTTATCCTGATTCTGCTCACTTCACTTTGCATAAGTTCATACAAGTCTTCTCATGTTTTTCTGAAATCATCCTGCTTGTCATTTCTTATAAGCACAACAGTATTCCATCACAATGATATAACACAGTTGTTCCCCAATTGAGGAGCATCTCCTCAGTTTCCAATTCTTTGCCACCACAAAAAGAGTTGCTATAAATATTTTTGCACAAATAAATCCTTTTTTCTTTTCTTTGAGATACAGACCTAACAGTGGCACTGCTGGGTCAAAGGGTATGCACAGTTTTATTTGCTCTTTGGGCACAGTTCCAAATTCTTCTCCAGAGTTATTAGTCCAGTGATTCTTAAATTATCTCTCCTGTTTTTCACATCAGTTGTTTTTTGCTATGAGTTATTTTTTTAAAAGTTATTTGATTTTGTTTTAATATTTATTATTGTCACATGGATTCACTAGCTTCTATTTGGTCCAGATTAATTTTCAGGGAGTTTGTTAGTTGGGCAAAATTTTGCATTTCTTGTGCTGAGCTGATTAATTTCTTTTTCAATTCTTTTATCTATAATTCTAACTTCTCATCCAAATTTTTTACTCTAACATTCTCATTTCATTTATAAAAACTTATAAAACTATTTTTAAAAACTTGTTTCATTTCTTCTGGGAATTTTAACTGAATTTGTGCCCATGCTTTGTCTTTCTCTGAAGCTTTGCTTGGAGATGTTTTGAAGTCATTCTGTTCTCCTAGTTGTCCCCATTTCACAGTGCCTCTTTTCATAGAAGCCCTTCCAGGTTTCTCTGAAACCATCCCCCTTCATTATTTCTTACACAGAAGTTTTCCATCACATTTAATTTTTTGACACTGCAAAAAGAGTTGTTAAAAATATTTAACATGGAGTCATTTACTGAGTTTGTGTCTTGAGCATCTCTATGACCATAAGAGCTTTTAATGGTGAGGTTTTTTTAATTTGTTCATTCTTCCAGTCTACTTCCTGACTTTGGACTTCATGGTAGGGCCTGGATCTGTGCACTTCTGGAGGGAATGTCTGGACTGATCTTGATGCTGTTGTATTGAGTGTTGTGTTACTCTAAGACTGTAGGATTGGCTCAGGTTGGGGATCTGAAAGTTTTCAGCCCTTCCAAAGTGGTCTGATTGAGTGCAATCTGATTGCTTCTCCCCTGACCTGAGCTCTGCAAGTTAGATCTGAGAAACAAGGTGGTGGGGTTGCCTCATCTGGACTTTCAGTAGATTGTTATTCGACCAAAAAACTATCAGACATTTGGAAAACTCTTCAGAGAGATAGAACCATAAGTTTTCCTTTGGTCTGGCATTCCTATACTGGTTATTTCTCTGTAGGCTTCAGAATGGACTGGAACTGAGACCCAGCTCTGCCTCTGAGGTCAAAGCCACATAGTTACTGCTTGCTTCTGAACTTTCTCCTTGCTTGACACAAACACTGGGGCATTCAACTGCTCTGCCTCCTGGAATGTCCCTACTTGACACAAGTCTCCTCCTTATTTTGCCCTGGATCTCTGACCTTGAACTGGGTCAGTGCTATTACTCAGTATGTGTTCCTGTTCCTCACACATGTGAAGGCCTCTCTATGCTGGCTCTGGGACCTATTCTCACTCTTTCCCACCCTGGGATCCTTGCTCCTAGCCAGACTCTGTCACCACTATCTGTAGACCTCTGTCTCGTTATGACAACTTGGGCTGAAAAAACTGCTTAGAGAACTGTGACTTTTTTCTTGACTTTATAATGAAGATTTTTTTCCTTTTAAATTTATTTTATTTTTAATTCACGGAATACAACAAGCATTTCCATAACAAAGTATAATAAAAGGATGACTGCACATGAAAATGCAAATTGATTATGTCATGATGAAGATTTGGTTTCACGTTTTCTGTATCTTTTTGAAGGAAATGGATTGGTAAGGAGGGGGAGTTCAATGTACTTTTTTCTGCTATTTGGTCATCTTGGCTCAGCCTTCTCGTCTTAATGGAAGACCTGAATTTGAATCTTGATTAGGAAGGGGCGACATGTTTAGAACTGTGCTTCTGGAAGATCATTTTGCCAGATGAATGGTAATGACCTTCATAACCTATTCCAAGCCTCATTCTGTTCTTATTGTACATTATTTCCCTCCATAGACTCTGTAGTCTAGCCAAACTGGCCTTGCTATTCCTCATATAAGGCACTCCCTCTCCCACAGATCTCTGCAATGGCTGTCCCCAACGTTTAGAATGCACTCCCTCTTAAACTCTGGTCTTTTATTGTTGTTCAGTCATTTCAGTTGTATCTGACCCTTTAAGATCTTGTTTGAGGTTTTCTTGGCAAAGATACTGGAGTGGTTTGCCCTTTCCTTCTCCAGCTCATTTTGCAGATAAGGAAACTGAGGTAAACAGGGTTATATGCCTATGTGTGTCATACAGCTAGTAAGTGTCTGAGGCCAGATTTGAATGCAGAAAGTTGAGTCTTCCTGACTCCAGGCTCAGTGCTCTATGCACTATGGCATCACCTGGCTGCCTCTCACCTTTGTCTTTAGAATTCTTAGTTGCCTTCAAGGCTTAGCTCAAGTGCTATCTTCTATATGAGATCTTTACTAACATCTCCAAGTACTAGCACCTTACCATATCCCTCAGTTATCTTGTATATGTTTTATCTATACCTACTACACATATACATGTTACCTCCTGGCCTGACTCTAAGCTCCTTGGGGGCAGGGATTGTTTTCCCTTTTGTCTTGGTATCTCTAGCACCTGGCACATAAGGATGACTAATTAATTAAATTAATTATATTAATTAAATGCCTACTGAATGACTTAAGTAGCATTACCCTCATTTTACAGATAAAGACACTGAAGCCTAGAGAGGTGAAGTGGCTTGTCTGAGTGCACCTAGCCAGTCCTGGTCAAAGCCCTGGCCCCAGATCTTTGGCCTCCAACTTCAGTACTCTTTTCACTATCTAGTGCTGTCTCTACTAGCATATTTATAATCTCTGGGGACAGTGAGGCTGAGGGATGATTTTCTTCTGCATATTTTGATATCCTGTACTTAAGCCTGCCCTAAGGCATCATGTTATTAATAGTGGTAACAATGAATTTAGATCATGTTCAAATTAAATACTGACTCTAGATGATATTGAGTAGTAGTGAGAGAATGAGCTTGGAGTCAAGTGATCTGGGCCTGAGTTCTAGTTTGGAAGTGAACATTACCAAGTTACACCCTTTCTAAGTTTCAGTTTCCTCACTAATAACTAGGATAATAATCATTACAGTATCTTCCTCAGGAAACCCTCTCCTGTGAGGTTAGCACTCTGTCAGCCTGAGAGTGTGAGAGCAAGGGAGTTATTAAAGAGTCTGAAACAAAATAGGTGACCATCAACTGGAGAACAGCCAAAAACACAACGTTGTATGAAAGTAATATATTATTACTACTAAGTAAGAAGTAATGAAGATGAGGAATCCAGAGAAATATGGGAAAATTTGTCTTAACTGATGTTGAGTACAATAAACAGAAAGAATATAAAAACTATGCAATGATAAGATAAACAAATCTATCACAAAGAGGAAGCTAAATGCTGAGCAAACGAAAAACTACTGATGGTCTTAAAGAACAGATGATGAAACCTGCTGCCCTCTCCCCTCCCAGGAGAGAGGCAGGGGATGCTGAAGAAAGAATGGGCAGGTATTTACTGCAATGGATGTTTTTACTTATTGTTTTTTCTGTTATAATGAAGAAGTGGAAGTGAGGAAATGGATTTTCTCTTTTGACAGAATATGATGTTAAGACAAAAGGCACCAATAACATATTTTAAAAAAATAAATGGCAGCTCTTACCACCATTGCTTGTGGGATGGCGTGGGATTGCAGAAGGAGTAAAGATTAGAGCCACACATCCTGATTCCTGTCTCTCCAACTTGTTACCTTGGTGAACTAAGGGAATTTCCTTAATTTTACCCCCTTCCCCCCCCCCCCC
>CM053581.1:257430785-257469352 GCA_028627135.1 Pseudochirops cupreus
GCCCACTGTAAGTGGTGCGTGTGCCTCATTTTAGTCTAAAGGAGTCAAAGTAAGAAATGGAGAGCAGGTAGCCCACCCACAAAAACAACAACCACAAAAAAAACCCAATCCTTATTTCTTTAGCACATCACAGTTTAAAAAGTTTTTCCTTCACAAACACCACCATTCAGCAGGGAAGGCAAGGATTATTTTAATTTTGCAAATGAAACAGAGTGTCAGAGGGCAAGTTGCTTGCCTGTGTTTGTATGGCAGGTGAGTATCAAGGTTTAATATTAAAATCCCAGGTTTTCTGACTAAAATCTAGTGCTCTTTCCACTATACCACACTTTAAAAATCCTATTTGATATAAACATTTTTAACAGATTAATTACAGTTTAGTATTATTTCCTCTTCTGTTACAAAGTTGCAAATGGTTTTCTGAAGCACAGTGTTCTTTTTCTTTAGAAAACAAAACAAAGATCTTCTCTTTTGTCTCTACCCAAAAATATGAAACTGCCTCCAAATAGCAAAAAACCCTATAGAAGCTAACCCTGCCCCAAAACTACATACTGAAACTGGAGGCCTGCACTTTATCTTCAATACAGAAAGAGCCCTCCAGAACCACAAGTATACACTGCATGTTCCAGAAATATTCCTATTGCTTCTTAACCTTCTAAGTATTTAAAAAACTATGCTATTTAGGATTCATATTTACATAAGCACTATTACATACGCTGCTGAACTGAGAAAATAAAGCACATGCTAACAATTCTAGATTGATATCTTCAGAAAGGACAGCCATTTATTGAAAAAAAATTGTGCCCTGATATCACATAATTTCCATCCAAATATGGCATTATAGGGCTAGGCTAAAAATAGGCACGAGCCCCTTGTGATATGCAGACCTCTAGTTAGCTATGTTCATTTCCTTTTAGGGCTCAAGTTTCCCACAGGAAAATTATTCAGTGTTTGGCAAAACTGTCCCACATCATGTATAGATAAGGCACAAATACTAACTTCACTGTCAACTTTTTCCTGCCTTTGCCACTTCTGACTCTGCTTTTCTGAAGAAATCTGTCCTGGGAGGTCCACCCAAGGGTCAGGAAGTGTTATGTGAGAGGATCTCCCTGAGGTAAAAGTGACCAAAGTGGCACTCTTATAAGAATGAAATTTAAGAGCCAAGTAAAGAGAAACATAAAAAAGAAACAGAGTATGTTGCTCACAACATTTGAAGCAGTTGGGACACTACTGACACTTGTCTTAGCTGTTTTGTTTAAGTAATAACAAAGTAAAATTTCTCAACTGATGTCTACTTCCAATGCATTTTTGTGGTGTGAGGGTGACTCTGGGTTCACAACTATATCAAACTGAAATGACTATGAACAGACAGGTGTTGACTATATTGCTTCTCATCCAAAAATCATTCTAGGAAAGTAGAGAGGTTCGTTATCAGATGATTTATTTTCTGTTGGTCACAGCAATTCACAAAGAACTAATTTCCCAAATATGGAGGAGGTGAGATCTGTGTTATCAGCTCAGGAAGTCCCTGGGCTGATAAAATCAGAGCACTAAGTGAAGTTACATGTAAAATGTCCTTGAATAAATGTATAGATTACATAATTTATTACTGTAGTAGACGATATATAAAGCAAAATTTACTTTGAAAAGAATCAAAAGTTAAGATAACTCATTAATATGTTCATAATACTAATAAACAACACCCTTTACCAGGGTTAAACATTTTTGTGTCCTGAGTCTTTTTGGCAGTCTGGTAAAGCCTATGGACTTCTTCTCAGAATAAAATTTTTTAATGCATAAAATAAAATTCCTGTGATCATAAAGGAAACCATTACATAGAAATATGGTTACCAAAATATTTTTAAAAAGGTCATGGATATCAGGGTAAAAATTCATGTTTTAAGAAGCTTATGATTCTATATAAACCAAAGCAATGAATATTATGAGCAATTTCAACAAAATGTTTAAAAGCATTTCATAATGCTTAAACAGTGTACTTAGGAAAATCTAGTTTCTTATGAGAAGTTGAGAAGTTATCAATTAACCAATCAATAAATTAACAAGTACGTGTTAAGCATCTACTATGTGCCAGGTAGGGTGTTAGGTGCTGGGAACAGAATACTTACAATGAATGCAACACAATTCTTGTTCTCAAGGACCTCACAGTCAGAAAGGAGAGATGCCAACACACACATACATAAATCTCTCTCTGAATAGTACAACACAAGGTGGTTTGAGAGGGAGGACATCAGCAGCTCAGGGTGATCAAGAGAGGTTTCATGTGGATAAGGCGCTTTCACTTTTGAAGAAGAAAGGGATTTTGTGAGGCTGTGAATACATAAAGGCCAATTTGGGTGAACTGCAAAGTTCAGGAGGGGGTAAGTCATATCCAATGAGATTAGAAAGATATTTGAGCCAGGTTATGAAGGGATGTAAAAACTAAGTAGTACAATTTGTATTTGATTCTAGAAGCAACAGGAAGCCATTCAAGTTTATTAGATCTGTGTTTAAAGAAAAGAACTTTGCCTAGCAAAGCAGAGAATGGACGAAGTAGGGAGAAACTTCAGGCAGCAAGACCAATCAGTAGGTTGTTAGAATAATTTAGGCAAAAGAGAATGAAGACCTGAACTAAGGTAGTAACTATGAAAGAGATCAGACTTAATCTTGGATTGGACTACTTTGGGGGCATTGAAAGCAGTTTTAGGAACTCAATCTGAGCTGTCCCTGAGATCTTAGAATAACATAAAAAGCAGTACCCCAAGAAAGCAGCAACAAATCTAACCCAGACCTTCACTCCAGAAGTATAATGTGCCTGACCTTAACGTAAAGTCTAAGTCAGAAAGTAGGCTGAAAGAACAAGTGAATATACTAAGAAAAAATACCACCATAAAAAGCTATTATGGTGATAGGTATACTTAAGATAGGGCAGCTTAGTGACAAAGTGGACAGAGTGAGTACTGGGCCTGGAATCAGAAAGACTAGAGTTCAAATGTTCAAATTCAGTTCAAATTCAGACACCTCCTAGCTCTGTGACCCTAGGCAAGTCACTTCACTCTAGCCTGAATTAAACAAACAAAACCTAGAGAAGGAAATGGCAAATCACTCAATAACTTTTGCCAAGAAAATCCCATGGACAGTTGGTCCACGGGGTCGTGATGAATTACAAACAACTGAATGACTTAACAACAACACACTCAGTAGAAAATGACTCCAAAATATCTACAAGTAAGCCTCAAGGAAAAAACATAGTAAGGGCACAAATTCAACTAGAATTCCTGGAAGAAATGATGCAAGTAAGAAAGAGAAGGTTTTGTTAATGCAATAAGAGCACTAGAGGAAAAAAATTAGAAAAGAAATGAGAACTATGGAAGAATAAATTAGAAACAGAATTATCAGTTTGTCACAAGAGATATAAAACCTTCCCAAGTGACAAACTCCCTAACAATTAGAGTGGACCAATAAGACAATGATTCCATGAGACAGCTGTTCTTGACCTGTGGGTCGCAACCCCTTTGGGGGTCGCCTAAGACCATCGGAAAACATGTATATCCGATGGTCTTAGGAACCCAGACACCGCTCCTCTATCCATCGCCACACGAGTCTGCCTACATGCAGATACGCCCACATACGAGTATTAAAGGGTTGTGGCATTAGGAAGGTTGAGAACCACTGCCATAAGAGAACAAAAAAATAGTAAAAGTCAAGTCAAAAGACTGAAAAAAAAAATAGAAGAAAATATATGGTATCTTATAGAAAAAATAGCTGACCTAGAAAACAGACTGAGAGGAAAAAAATAAGGATAATCAGACTAATTTGAAGACGACCAAAAACAAGAGCTCAGGCGTCACATTTCAAGAGATCTTAAAAAAAAAAATTTAAAAACTGCCTACATCTTAGAACCAGAGGGCAAAGTAGAAAAAGGAAACTCCCAAGAGCATTATAGTCAAAATCTAGAGCTAAGAGGGCAAAGGGAAAAACCCAACAGCAACACTGCAAAGAACCAGATAGAAAGAATTCAAGAACTGCTGAGTCATAATCAGGATCACCAATGATTTAGCAGCCACCATTATAAAGGAGTGGAAAACCTTGGGAAAGCTCTATACATATCTAATATGACTTGCAATGGCCTTCTTTAAAAGTGGCAACTGCCAAAAGGCAGAGAAGATAGTTTTAGAGTTAAGAATAACTTACCTAGCAAAACTGAAGATAATCTTTTAGGGGAAAAATAGATTTTTAATTAAATAAAAAACTTCCAAGTACTCTTTTTTTTTTCTTTTTGGAGGGGGGAAAGGCAGGGCAGTTGGGGTTAAGAGACTTGCTCAAAGTCACATAGCTAGTAAATGTGTCAAGTGTCAGATTTGAACACTGGTCCTCCTGACTCCAGGGTCAGTGCTCTATTCTCTGCACCACCTAGTTGCCCCAAAGTATTCTTGAAAAAAAGACTCTAGAGCAGTGGTTCTCAACCTGTGGGGTCGTGACCCCTTTGGGGGTCAAACGACCCTTTACAGGGGTCACAGGGGTCGCCTAAGACCACTGGAAAACACATATTTCCGATGGTCTTAGGAACCAAGACACTGCTCCTCTATCCCTCTCTAGGTGAGTCCACCCACATGCAGCTAGGCCCACATATGAATATTAAAGGATTGAAGCATTAGGAAGGCTGAGAACCACCACTCTAGAGTGTCACAGAAACTTTGCACTTCAAACATAAGAGAAACATAAAAAATTAAGCACAAAATGACCAATGATCAAGGACTCAAAAAGGATAAACTGCTTACATTCTAATATGGGGAACTGATAACTGTCCCCATGGAACCTTATCATCATCAGGTGTCACAGAAGGTATTTAGAAGTCCTGGGGGTGGTTCTATTATATCTTGATGATCTTAAGTGAGGAGAAGAGTAATGTACTAGGCCAGAGGTGGAGGGTGGGAGGGAGAAGGAAAAGGAAGGTTAGGGAAAATCACCTCCTAACATAATCTGGGTGTACAAGTGGACATCTATACAAACCAGGAGGAGGAAGCTTGGAGACAGCAGCTAACACAAGAACATTATTCTCATCTGAATTGGCATATCTACATATATGTATCTCTCTCTTTATACCTATACACACACACACACACACACACACACACACACACACACACACACACACACACACACACACACACAATTAGGAGGAAAGCAGATTAAGGAAGGGATTTTTCCTAAGCAAAACAAATGGAGGATGTACAAAAGTATTTATGGCTCCTGTTGAGATGGCAAAGAATGGGAATCAGAGGGGGTACTCATAAACTAGGGAATGTCTAGGTGAGTTGTGGTATTCGGATGTGATGGAATATTGTTGAGCTATAAGAAACAATGAAGGACATGTTTTCAGAGAGACATGGGAAGACTCATATGAACTGAGTGAAGTAAGCAGAAGCAGGAGAATGACTTATACACTGACAGCAATATAATCAAAACAAACCACTTTGAAAGAACTGGTACCTTTTATCATTGTAATCACCAATCATGATTCCAGAGACCTAATAATAAAATACACTACCTATCTTCTAACAGAGTAATGGACTCAGGTATAGAAGGAGACAATTTTTTTTGGCTAATGAGGAAATTAGTCTATTTTATTATACGTGTTTCTGACAGGGGTGTTGTTTTCCTTTTGTTCTCAATTAGTAGGCTGGGGGACAAGTGGATTTTTGCTGACTAAAAAAAGAAATATGATTATAAAAAAATCAACTATTTACTAAGCACCTATTTTGTGCCAGGTTTTGCACTAAGGCTTTGCACTAAGTACTGGGGATACAAAGAAAGGCAAAAACAATCCTTGACCTCAAGGAGTTCACAATCTAATAGGGGAGACAACACATAAACAACTATCCAATGTACAACCTAGCTGCCTTAAATTTGCTATCAATAAAGAGGCCTGGTCCTCATATTCCCTGCTGATTGGAAAGCAGAGAAAGGAGTGATGAGTATTTATCTATCCTGTAGGGGAATCTGTCCTACAAATGACTTAGTCCTGTGTGTATGCTATGATTATGTTAGTGCTTGACTTGACCATCAAATGAAAGTTTCATCTTTCAAATATGTCTTAATTTCATGAATCAAGACTGTTTAAAGCAACATAGTTTTGAAAAAAAAAGCCTCTGTAATTAAATGCCTGTGTATGCGGGAAACAATACAGAAAGAAAAAAGAGACTAGCTTATGTGTGTACGTATAGAGGTGCATTTTAATACAACAATCAGAAAACCACAGAAACTCCGTTGGAAGGAACCTTAAAGATCATTTAGTTCGACCTGTATCTTAGCAGAACATGCTCTATACTACTCTGAAACTCATTTCATTTTAGCTTGAAGACCTCCTGTGATGGGATATCCCCTCCCATACCTTCTAAGGTTTTCAATTCTACTTTTTATTAGCTCTGGGGGTTTCTTGATATTGAGCCATTATACCTCTTTACAAATCTTATATGACTTGCTTGCCAATGGCCCTCTTTAAAAGTGGCAACGAAAATTGAGCATAATATTCTAGATGTGACCTGCCCACATTAGAGGACAAGGGAGCTATCACTTTATTCATATGGAACTCTATGCTTCTGATGATTCAGTTTAAGATCATATTAAGTTTTTTGAATGCTATGTCACTTTATCAACTCATATTAAATATGTAGTCCATGTAGCCCTTTTTCACATAAAATTGTAAAAAGAAGGAACCATCATTAATACAAATTCTAGGCAGCTTTGTCACTTGATTATGTCTTCTTTCTAGATACTCTTGGCTAGATTATCTATATCTTGCTTTCCAAATGTGGGTGTCCCATAAGGCTCTGTCCAGGGCCTTCCCTTTTTTCTTTACACCTTTTCTTGGTGATTTCATCTTTTTCCATGGGTTCAATTATCTCTATGCAGATAATCTTTATATCCATACATTTAGCCTTGATTTTCCTCCTGGTAGCTCTAGTCTCATACAACCATCTCCCAGACCTCTCCACCTGGGATGTTCCAAAGGCATTTCAAACTCAACAAGTCCTAAATATTAAACTCTTTTATCATCTACCCTAAACCTAGACTTCCTCTAAACTTCCCCATTTCTACTGAAGGTGCCATCAACCTTATAGTTATCCAAGTTTGAAATCTCAAAGTCATCTTCAACTCTTCATTTACCCTCAACCCAAATCCAATCAGATGCCACAATTTCTGTCAATTCTAGCTCTACAACATCTCCTCTGTCCCTTTCTATCTTCACAGATAGCCATGACTTTTCATGTCTTTATTAAAACTTTTTGCCTAAACCACTGCAGGTTTCCAAGTTGCCTCTCCTCTTTTATCCATCTGCCTTGCACACAGGCACTTAATAAAAGCTGGTTAAAGTGAACGAAATTTTATAGTTTTTGTACTAGAACAACTTATTTACTAGAACAACTAGTATTAGGAACAACTAGTATTGTTATAAACAAACATAATCTAAGCAGAAATCTAGTCTCACAATCTACCTTATTAGAAAAGAAAAATTTTAAAAAAAGAAAAAAGACTTATTTAATCACTTAATCTGTTCTCTAGGGAGCAATAAAAACTGTGAACCACAAGTATCCCTTTTATCCTTTTCTTGATGAGATTTTAACAGCCCCGGCAATGGGGGCTTTCCTGGAGGAAATTTCACAAATAAATCTAAGATAACATAACATCTAAAGATTTCCCCTCAAGCACCATCTCTCTCTCTCTCTCTTTCTCTCTCTCTCTCTTTCATATATTTGGAATTCAGAGACTAAGAATTTCTCCTACCAGTAAGTAGTTATTTAGTCTTGGCCTTAAGGCCTTTAGTAGGGGGTGTGGAGTGGTGTGCGGAAACCTTTGCTAATTCTGAGTCAGCTCATTCTACTTTTATACAGCTCTGATTGTCAGGAAGTTTTTCTTTATATGGAACTGCATAACTTCCAACTGTTTCTCCTGGTTCTACCCTCTACAGTAAGCAGAAAAATCTAATCTCTTTTCCACATGCCCATGACCACGCTCCCCACCATTTTCCAAAGTTTTTTCCAGCCTAACAATCCCCATTTTCTTCATGGATTCTCCTATGGCAACATCTTAAGGGTCATCCTCATCCTGGCCATTGTTCCTTTCCAGCTTGTCAATGTCCCTTCTAAAATGTGGTGCCCAGAACTGATCACAACATGGGGTCTGATCAGGGCAATAACCACCCCAGTGCTAGACATCAAGTTTCTATTAATATAGCTTAAATTTGCATTTGCTTTTTGGCCCGTCTATCACATTTCAGACAATTTGCTAATAGTCATGCATTCCTATCTTATACTTGAACTGATTTTCCTACCACCTTAAAGCTACATTTATATAATCACATACCCTTGCTGGGGATGGGATATGGCACATGATGGTAATGAATCAGGTAGTGGGTTGAATAAGTGACCGATGAGGCCCTCTTTGATTTTAAGATTTTATGATACTTTATATACACTTTTTACTTTGCAAAGCCATTTAGTAGTTACTATTTTATTTGAAAATTATAGGGTAACAGAGCTCCTTTTGTGTAGTTTTATAGCTTTTTTTTAACCCAGTTTCACTTAGTACTAATATCTAGGAATCACATTCACCATTTTTTTTTTGCACCACAGTCAGTCATATTCTATTACATTCATGTAGGAATAGGTACTAGATCTGTGATTTCATTGGTACAGAGCAGTGGTTCTCAACCTTCCTAATGCCACAACCCTTTAATACTTGTATGTGGGCGTACCTGCATGTGGCAGACCTACCTGGAGATGGATAGAGAAGTGGTGTCTCAGTTCCTAAGACCATCAGAAATATGTGTTTTTGGATGGTCTTAGGTGACCCCTGTGAAAGGGTCATTTGACCCCCAAGGGGTTGTGACCCACAGGTTGAGAACTGCTGGTATAGAGAATCCTCAGATGACAACATTCTCTCAATGCAGACTGCCACTTCTTCTGAAACTTAAGCATCTCAGACAGTTGCCTAGAACATTGGGAGGTAAAGTTGACTTGCTCAGAGTCGCAACTATGTGTCAAAGGTAGAACTTGAATTTGGGACTTCCTGACTTCTCCAGAAGCCAGCTCTACTTGCTCTACTCCACACTGCTACATTCACATCCCATAATTTAATTTAGCAATTCTACAACTGATGAGCATCTCTTTGCAATTCTGTACTACTACAAAGAGTGCTGCTATAAAAACTTTGGTGTATATGGTACCTTAAAATTTTTTACCCCTCTGCAGTACATAGCTAAGCAGTGGAATTTATGGATCAACAGGTAAGGACACTCCTGAATGAAAAGTCATTTTCTTTACATAATTCCAAATTGCTTTCCAGAATTGTTGGAACAATTCAGAGCCCAATAACAATTGCTTTAGTGTGATGACCTGAAAACCAAACTGTTACCTTAGCCAAAATTTAACCTTTCTGGTTAAATTCTGAATACTCTTGAAGGAATTAGGGCATACAATGCCTTTTGTATTAACAAACCTTGTCATTTTGTGTTTTTATTATTAATGGTATGTTTTTTGATAGGAATTCCCTGAAACTTTTTAAGTAGGCATCATAATTTCAAAGTTCCAAAGAAGCAAATATGAAGTTTCTTTCATTGACTACTTTGGTTAAGATTTTTTTGGTGTGTGTTTTGTCCAGACCTATAATAACATCACTGTGAGGATTATATTTATTCTGCTTGCTCCTAGAGGGGAGAACTAGGAATAATGGGGGGACATTGAAGGGAGATAAATTTTGGCTCAACATAAGGAAAAAATCCTAATAATTATAACTGTCTATAAGTGAGATTGGCTGCCTTTGGATTATGGTAAATTTCCTATTACTGGAGGTCTTTAAGTGGAAGTTGAAAGACCACAAGTTGAAGATGTCCTGTTCAGACAGACTAGGTGGCCTCTCAAGTTCCTTTCAACTCTGAGTTTCTTTGATTTTAATATGAAAGAGAGGAGGAGAAGGGCAGTCTGGCATTTTCATTTTTATTTCTGGAGAGAGCAGCATGGCATAAAATCTTTTTCCTCCCCCGTCTCAAGTCTGAAGTGTGGGAGAATACATCTAGAGAAAAGCTTTTACTCAGTCACTAACAGTTAACCAAGATTTGAACTGAGAAATGAATTACTTTAAATGCCAACTCTATTCTAAAATTAAATCAGATTCTTTCATTCTCTTCATATATATCTATTTTATTCTTTTATTCTTCATCTAATTTAATCTAGTTTGTCTTTCCTTATGTTTTTCCCCCCCTTTCTTGTGTTTTTCATTATCTGGGATTGGCTTGGAATGTAACTTGGTTGTAGGCAGGAAAGCAATTACATTTTGTTCTTCATCCCCAAGTTCAGTGATTTTCAACACAATCAGGCCCCAAATTCAACTTCTTTAAAATTGAACTTCTCTCCCTAAGACTCCACTATTGACTTCTGTTGTATTACCACCATTTCAGTCTTTGGGCTGAAAAGAGGTCCTCAGTGTCTGCACCCTTGTAATAATCAGTTACTAATTACTGTCAGTTCTTTGACATTTTCAAGGATGAAAGTTTCTATCCTTGAAAAAAATCAAAGTTCTAGAATAGCCTTACAGTATAAAGTGCTACAGATCAGAATTCTAAAATGGAGGGGATCTTGTGGATTTTCTAGACCAATTCTTTTCTCTACCACTTAAACAAAACAGGTAGCTGTAAATCAGAGAAAATCAACTGCTCAAGGGCACATAGCAAGCTAGTAACAGAGAGGGCTCTAGAACCATTACCTCTTTACTTTTTTCTACTATACTATGCTACTTCTTTTCATTCCTTTCCCAAGACCCTAGTTCTGTACCCAAACACCCCAGGCTTAGAATGTAGCAACAACCTTCCAACTAGTTTTCTCTGCCTCTATTTTCTTGCCTATTCTGATTCATCCTGGACACTCACCAGATCAACACACCATTTTGTATTCTTTACTCAAAAACTTTCAATGGCTTCTTGACATATATACAATAAAGTTCAGACACCTCAGTCTGGCAAGTGAGACCTTTCTCATCCTGTATTTGTTGACTGATTCTTAAACTTTTCCTAAATGTTACTTATCTCATATGTTTATGCTTCACACGATTCTTTTCTCAATACTAGGGATTGTATGTGTGTCCTCTCCTGCACACTTCTCACCACAGTCTCCTTTTACCTATTCCACTCCAACCTAATTTTTGAAGTAGAAAGAGCATTACAACGGGATCCAGAAGCCTCCCTCAATTTCATAGATGTAGATTTAGAGCTGGAAGGGACATTAGAAGCCACTCAGTCTTCTCACCCCAATACATTTACAAATGAGGAAATTGTGCCCCAGACAGCTCAAGTGGCTATTCTTGGGTCACCCAGGTAGTACATGACAGAGGCAGAATTTAAATCCAGGTCTTCTGGCTCTAGAGCTGGTGTAGTTTCAACTGCAGTATGCTTCCTCTCATCATCTTCCTAATCTATTAAATAGGGATAATTATATTTCTACATCTTTTCCTCTCACTTACTTGTCAACCTTTTGTAATCTGCTTTCTGACTTTCCCATCACTTGCCTCAGACTGCTCCCTCTAAGGTTAGCAATGGTCTGTGAACTGCCCAATCTGAGAGGTTTTGCTCAGTCTCAACCTCTCTGCTGTATCTGACACTGCTGATCATCTTTTCCTCCTAGATACTCTCTTCTCTTGAGTTTTTAGGACATTACTCTCTTCTGCTTCCTAGATGCTTGACTTCTCAATCTTCTTTGCTTGTTCATCATCCTTGTCATGTATCCTAACTGGGAATGTTCCCCAAGGTCTGTCTTAGACCCTCTCTTCCTTATCCCTCTTCACTATTTCTTGGTAATCATACCAGCTTCTACAGTTTAACTCTCATCTCTATGATAATGACTCCCAGAATTATATATCCACTTCCAATCCCTGTTCTGAACTCTAGTTTTTCATCACCAAATGACTATTGGACTTTTGGATGCTCTGGAAACAAATGCAATATGTTCAAAACCAAATGCATTATTTCCCCCAACCATACTCCCTACCACTGCAAAGACAAAACAATCCAAAACAAAAAACTCCCCCTCTTCCAAAGTTTATTTCTTTCAAAGATATCATCTCTCCATTATTCCCAATTCCCAACCTCAACATTACTTTGATTCTTCACTTTCTCTCATTCCACATATCCAATCAATTGCTAAATCATGCCATTTCTATCTTCACAACATCTCTTGCATCTGAATCTTTTTCTTAACTCACACAGCAACCACCTTAGTTTAGGCCCTCATCATTTCTCATTTAGGTTACTGCAAAGGCCTCCTAAATGGTTTTCCTCCCTTATGTCTTTCACCAGTTCAGTCTGTTCCATACATTGCTGCCAAATTCATTTTCCTTAGGTACAGATCTGACCATGTGATTTCCCTACTCAACAAACTTTGGTGGTTACCTATTGCTTCTAGAATCAAATATAAACTCTTTTGTTTAAATTTAAAGCCCTATCAAATCTTCTTTTCAGTCTCACTGAACAGCACTTCTCCTACCCTCTGCAACCCTGTCAAACTGGCTTTCTTTCTCTTTCTGATTCACAACACCCTATCTCTCCCATCCATGCTTTTATTTAAAGCTGGTTCTCTCTCAAGCTTGGAAAGATTCACTCTTTACCCTTACCTCACAGTCCCTCTCTTTCTTTAAGACGACAGCTCAAGGGCCATATTCTGCATGAAGCTTTCCCATATTTTCCTTATTCCCCCACAATCTTTCTCCTTGGCTTTAACCACTTTCTATGTTTTTGTGTTTATTCACTTAGTGTTTATTCTTGATATATTTTTCCATGTACTTGTCTCTCCATTAGAACATAAACTCCTAGAGTAGAGATTGCTTTATCTTTGTACTTGTAGTCCCAGAAGCTAGCTCAGTGCCTGGTACATAGCAGGCACTTAATAAATACCTACTGATGAATTGATGGTAACCTCTACTTCTCAGGAACTTAGGAAAAAATGCTTTGCAAATTGTAAAGTGCTATTATAAATATTATAAATATAGGCTTTTCTAATCATTTTTTTCTAGGAGTCTCTGAAACAACAATGAGGCAACAGGTTCCTGATTAAGATGTAAATCAAAGTCCAAAGAGGCCCCTTTCTTTGAGGTTTTCCACATCTCTGGTCCCCTGGCTTCCTGGACCTGTGTGGGCTAAGGAAAGGCATTCCCCCAACCCCAGCATGGCAGCCGCAGCTGTGTGGCAACTGTTTAATGCTCATCAATTGTGATGGGGGACTCGAAGGCATTGATGTCCCTCAGAAATGACTGTGTCCCCCTCCCTCTCCTACCCTCTTTGTCCTTTGCTGTCACGGGCTCTTGTCTAAGCATCCCTATATAGGACCACAGGGTTTAGTCAGAAGAGATATTAGATAATCTAGTTCAAAGAAAGTGAGGCTCAAAGAAGGGTGCACTGACTTGTCCAAGATTACCTAAGTAGAAAGTAGCTGAGTTGGGATTCAAACTCAGATTCTTTACCTCATCCTTCCCTGCTACTAGGCAATCCTACTATACCTCCCTTATCAACTTACTATCCTTTTCTCCACAGCAGCTCTTTCAAACCTTTTTCATTCCTCCTCAAAGCTCCCATGCCTCCCTCCCCCTCCCCCCAACTCTCTTAGCTAAGCACCTTGCCTCTTATTTTATAGAAAAACACTGAAGCCACTTGCTGTGAACTTTCTCCTCTCCCTTCTTCCTCATCTTCTATCACACAGGTGCCTTCTACCATTATCTCCTCTTCATCCCTGTCTCACATGATGAAATGGCCTTACTCTTTACCAAGGCTAACCCCTTTTCTTGCTCAAGTGATCCCATTCCACCGTGTCTTCTCCACTCTTTTACTTATTTTCAATCAGTCTCATTTCCTGCTTTCTAAACATGCCTACGTCTCCCCCATTCTGAAAAAATCTTCATTTGATCCTTCCATCTCTGTTAACTATTGCCCTATATATGTTCTGTCCTTTATTGCTAAATTCCTCAAAAAGATCATCTTTCTCATTCTCTTTATACCCCTTAAAATCTGGCTTCTGACCTTATCATTCCACTCTCTCCAAAGTTACTAATGATCTCTTAGTTGCCAAAGCCAATGGCCTTTTTTCAATCCTCATTCTCCTTGACCTTTCTGTAGCTTTTGACACTATTGGTCTCTCCTCCCTGACACTCTTTTCTCTCTTAAGTTTTTGGGATACCACTCTCTCCTGGATCTTCTCTTACCTATCCAACTCCCCTTTTCTGTTTTGTTTTTTTTCCTGCTGGATCCTTTTCCAGATTTTGTCCTTTAACCATAGGTGTCCCTCAGGGTTCTTGTCTGGGCCTCTTCTCTTCTCTTCTCCCTCTATACTACTTCACATGGTCATCTCAACAACTCCCACTGATTTAATTACCACATTTATGCTGCTGATTATTAAATCAACCTATTCTGCTCCATCCTCTCTGTTGACCTCCAATCTTGTATCTGCAAATACCTTTCAGACATCAAAAACTGGATGTACAGTAGACATCCTCAACTTATTATATCCAAAATGAAACTTATTCTTTCTTCCCCTGCCCCCCCTTCCCTATTACTATTAAGGGCAAAACCATCTTCCCAATTCAAGCTCACAACGTGGGAGTCATTTTGGATTCCTCATTATCTTTCACCCAAAGCCATTCACCTCTGCAAAATCTCTAGAATGTGCACCCTTCTCTCCTCTGACACTGCCATCATTCTGGAGCAGGCCCTCATCATCTCACACCTACATCATTACAATAGCCTGTTAGTGGATCTGCTTGCCTCTCCACCCCAGTCCATCTTCCAATACTATGATTTTCCTGAAGTGCAAGTCTGACCATGTCTTCCTCCTACTTAATAAAGTATAGTGGCTTTGTATTGCCTCCAGGAACAAAAATGAAAATGTTTTGTTTGGCATTCAAAGCCCCTTATAACCTACCCTACCTTTCTAGTCTTCTTACAACTTCCCATCATGTACCCTTCAATCCAGTGACACTTGCCTCCTGGCTATTCCAAGAACAAGACACTTCATCTCTTGATTATGGTTTTCTTTGGCTGTCCCACATGCAAGTAATGCTTCTCCTTCTCTGCACCCAACTACTTCTCTCCTTGGTTTTCTTTAAGTCACAATTAAAATCTCATCTTTTACTAGAAGCCTTCTCCAACCTTTCTTAATTCTAGTGCCTTCCCTCTATTAACTCTCCCTTATTTATCCTGTATAGAGCTTTCTTTATATATACTTGCATGTCTCTTCCATTAGTTTGTAAAATCCTTGAGGGAAGGGACTGTCTTTTGTCTTTTTCTGTATCCCTAGCACTTAGCACAGTGCTTGGAACACAGTAGGAGCTTAATAAATGTTGACTGATTAACTCAAGATTGTCTGCCTTCTACAATACTACATTATCTCTTGTATTAAAGACCAAAGGGAAGATAACCTGGAAGACTGTGCATATCACTGGGCTGCTTCTAAAGAATCAATACCCTTCCTGACTTAGAGAAGTCACTTGCGCACTCCTAGACAAGATCTGAAAATTGTGTCCTTCCTTGCATTTGAAACTTATTGCTCCTGGGTGTTATTCTCAATTGACAGCTTCAAAATTTTACTGTAACATGCCTGGCATATGTATCTTCACTTCTCTTAAGACAAAACACTCATGTGCTATTGAGTATGACATTTTCACACATTAAAAAAAGAATATTACAAAGATCTTGTGTACTACCTCACTCCATTCTCTTAATGATGTTGTATCCTGGCTGGCTGTCCTCTTTACCTGCCTCACTTCTGGCAATGTCCTAGCCCCACTATCAATGATGACTGTGGTTACCCTGAAGAAAAGTGAGTGATGTGGGGAAAAAGTGGACCATATCAAAAGCAAATGTAGGTGATATTATTTTCAAATGAAAGAAGAAGTACATCGACCTTCCTTATCTTTCTCAGCTTGCTAACTTTAGGGGTCACAGGCTGCTGGGTGGCATGGAGAAGCAACTCAGCACTGGGTTCTGAATTTGAGATTGTTCCTGTCTATATATTATCCTAGAGCAATGGTTCTCAAACTGTGGCTTGCGACCCCTTTGTGTGGTCAAACGACCCTTTCACAGGGGTCACAGGGGTCGCCTAAGACCACTGGAAAACACATATTTCCGATGGTCTTAGGAACCGAGACACCACTCCTCTATCTGTCTCCAGGCAGGTCCGCCCACATACGAGTATTAAAAGGTCATGGCATTAAGAAGGTTGAGAACCACTGTCCTAGAGTCACAGGATTATCTTAAAGATGTCTTATTCAAACCCCTTAATTTTATGGACAAGGAAACTGAAGCCTGGAAAGATCAGACAACTTGCTCAACATTGTATAGGTAAGGGACAGAACCGGGATCTGAAGCCAGGTTTTCTGATTCTGAATCCAATGCTCTTTCCATTTTACAACACTACCTCTTACACCAAAGGATGCCAGGAACACTGACCTACCTCTTACTTAATTGTGAAGAAAGGCAAAGTGAAATGTTTACAAATCTGATTTATGTTAATTTTACTTTTCTACCGAGAGATTTTCTGTGGATTCTTACCGATTAAAATCTAAATTTCAGAGTCTGGCATTCAAGGGGCTTCTACAATTTTGCTCTAGCCCATCTATTTAGTATTATGTAATACTTGCGTCTTTTATATACTCTTAAGTTCATCCAAAATACACTACTCTCCACTCTCTAATCTCTATGTCTTTGCTCCTCACCTGGAAGGAATGACTATCCCAATTCTTGGTGTTTCAAAGTTCCTCCCACCCTTCCAGGCCCAACAAAGGAAGAACCCTTCTGTGATTCTTCATTTCAAAGTAGTTTCTTCCTCTTAGATTTCACACAGCAATTCACCTGGAACTCTCCTTTGCACTTACTGAATTCCTATGTATCACAGTTACTCATATACATGCCTTTTTCTTCCTTGAGGGCAGTTTCTTTGTTTATTTACTTTGTATACTAGTATTGAGCAAATGTTCTTGTATACTACTAAGCACTTAAGTTTTTTGAATCTCAGAGTAAGCTGATCAAAACGTAAGGAGTAATTATTTTTGTTTTTAAAAGCATCATTTATTTATATATTTTCCTTCATGTTATCTGAAATTGGAAAAATGTGCAAAAATCCACTCAGATGATAATGATTCATATAAAGATTTTTCAAAATTATTAGGAAGAGCTGCAAATTCTCCCAAATCTTTGCATATAGCAATAGGTCTCTGACCATTGCAAATTTAATTTGTAATTTTTTATGATTAAAAAAACCACACATATAGTCACATAAACAAAGAGATCCCCTAAATAGTCAACCTCTATTATGTTTTTTGTGTTTTTTTTTTTAAAGACGGATGGGGGCAGTGGGGAGAATTACATCTATAGAGAAAACTGAAAATCTTTTGCCCGATTTGAAAGGTAGAGAGAGCTCACTCTGGCAGAGGTATACTGACTTCACATCAGGTCCTCATTTTTTTTCCTTCAAAGTCAGGGAACAATGCATTTCTAATGCAAAAACTCAAGTTTTACTCAAGTCAACTATTTTTACAGATGCTCAGCAAAGAAACCTAGAGAAACACTTTTCACAGATGGGGTTTTGAATCACAGTCAATAATTCCATTTAAAGTGCTCTCAAATATCCATTCTGTTTTAATGTAGTTGATGACCCTTTTCAGGAAAGCAGTTTAGTGGAACATATGGCCTTTGCTAATCATTGTCACCTACCACTGCTATCAAAGAATTAAGACTGAACTTTATTTAATAAGACTATTAGAAGGAACTGGAGGAAAGAATTTTTAAATATGAAGCCTTAAAAATAACTTTATTTCCAAATCTGCTGTGGAAGAATTTGCTGTTATGTCACACTGTTATGTCAGTGTTGCCAAATAACCAAAAACAAAGAATATAAGTGTATGTGTCTCCTGAGATCTAGCAGCTACACACCGTATAAAGTTAAATGAGCTGTCCTGAAAGAAAATAAGGTAATTGAGTCTAAAAATATATATATATTTTCATTCTGAACTATGCAGTTTGGTATTTGAGCTGTATATTATCAACTGTGGCATTAAATGAAGACACTAAAAAAAACACTGGAAAATTAAAAAAGGCACTAAATGATAAACTATAAGCAAGGAAGACTGCTCCACAAATAACTGGAACCAGTGGCATGTGAAAAATATTAGAATTGTGGAAGTAGAAGGAACTTTAGACACTCAAGGAAATAAGAGGCACCTGACTACATGAAGCATTAGAAAATACCAGTCAAATTATTTTCTTTAAAATTCCTTGTTTGACTCAATTTCCTCTCCTGCTAACTGACAGCAAGTCTTATGTAAAAATATCTCCTACAGAATCTGAATTTTGCACTAGAAAAAACATCTGTTGTTAATATATTAACTGAAAGAAACTCATAAAAGCAACAGCCTCTTCTTGGTCATTAAGAGAATGGCAGTTTACTTAGACATTACTAGGAACTTGATATTTATCAACATTTATTTCTCCACAGCTTCTCATCTATCCATCTCCCACTGCTAATACTGATCCCCTTGCCATCTGTCTGGAGTACTGCAATAGCCTCCTAACAGCTTTTCCTACCTACACTCCTCCTCAACAATCCATTCTTTCCATTAAAGGTTAGATGTAGTTTCCTTATGCATCTGGTCCATCACTCCTTTATTCAAACTATTCAAAACCCTCAAATCTGTTAGCCTGGCATTCAAGGATCTCCATAGTCCATCTTTATTTCAACCTACTCCTAGCCATTTTATTTACGCTCCAATCAAAATGACTGGAGCTTTTCTGTCTCTGTACTTTTGCCTATGTGCTATTCCAAATTCCTGAAAGGCCCTATCCTCCCCCTTCTCAAGCCCACCTGTTGAATTCCTACCCATCCTTTAAAGTCCAACTCAAATGTCATCAGTCCTATGAAAACTTTTATTTCCTTACATCAGTAATGACCTTTCTCCATCTCAGACATCCCAAGCTCTATTTTTTTCCATTCTCACATACTTCATCATGTACTGTTTTGCATTACAGTACGGCATTGTATAAAGCACAGTGGATTTAGAATAAGAAGATCCGTGCTGGGGTCCCAGTTTTGCCATTTTCTCCCTATGTGACCTTGGGGGAAGTGATTCTCTCTAGGCCTTAGCTTCCTCATCTACAAAAATGAGTGGAATGGACAAGTACTCTCTACAGTCCCTTCTGGCTATAAACCCCATGATCCTATTGGTGGTCACATGCTGTTACTTAACTGAATGCTTCTCAAGGGTAGGGGCTATATCTTATTTAAATCTGGTATCTCCTTTAGTTTTAAAAGCACAGTGCTCTTTACATAGTAGGGGCTAAATAAATGCTCAATTAAACAGAATTCAACTCTTGCATAAGAAACATTTCTGGTAGAAAAAAATTGCAGGCCTTGAGAAGTACTGTAAACAGAAAGGAAACTTATCACCTGTTCTGAAATCTATTTGCAAAAATTGGATATCTCAAGACTCCAATATTTACTAATGTAAATTTCACAAACATATACAGAGATCTAAACTAACTGCATTTTTAGAGCACCGGCCCTGGAGTTAGGAGAACTGAGTTCAAATCAGACCTCTGACACTTAACACAAAACTGGCTGTGTGACCTTGGGCAAGTCATTTAACCCCAATTGCCCTACCTTCCCCCCTCAAAAAAAAAAAGTAAATAAACTGCATTTTTGCCCAACACATGGGCAAAAGACAGTGGCTGTTCATCCTCTGGGGCCTTCATCTCTTAATAACTAAGAGTGAGAATGGTATGATATATTAATAACATGTTTTAGAAGGTAGGAAAAGGTAGTGGTGGGTTCTGCTCAGTGTTAATTTCATATGGTTTTTTCAAGACACTATATGATTTCAGGACAAGCTTTGAATAACAAAGAAGCTCAAAATCAGATTAAGAATAAACAGCAAGCAAGCTATCACAGAGAACAAAGAAGCTGGAGTCTGGGTTTTAATAAATATTCAATCATTAAAGAATTAATTTTGCATAACATCATAGTACAGACTATAAGTTGAAACATGCCATATATATTAAGTTAAAATAACATAAAAATCTTATAAATACAAATGTGCTGTTTTTCCAGAGGTTCTAAGAATGCTGATAGAAAAAAACAACACCAAAAACCTGCCTACGTATTTTATCAATGTCCCACTACCCTTTCTTAGAACTGTGAAATAATTCAAATGTCTACTGTATTCTATCCCCCCTACCTCCTTTTTTTCATCATACTGAGCACCATCAGAGGCAATACGATACTGGAAGGATCATGAGACAAACCCAGAAGAACTGAATTTGAGCTGCGGATCTGACATTAAGTGGCTATGGGCAGTTCACTGAATGTCTCTGAGCCTCCGTTTTCTCATCTCTCACAAGATGGTTTTGAGGAAAGTGCTTTAACAGTAAAGCTTTACAGAAATGTGAGTTGCTTTTATCACTATTCATACTGTGTCTAGCTAAACAGTAGCTATTAAACACCCTCTGGGAAGATTCCCTCTAGAAAAAACAAAGGAAATACGGCAAAGCTCTTAGCTCCTAGGGAATGCTTACTCGCCAATGAGAACAATGTACCTTCAGCTTCCTCTAATAAAATACTTTTCTGATGCTGAAATGTAGTATGGAGGCGGTTCTGAGTTTTCAAAGGGTACATCAGCAGAGCAAAAGTTCTAAGAGGCCCTACTAAGAATGAGACTGGTGACATACTATGTGTCTGTTGTCTAAGAAACCAGCATAGCTAAATGCAAAAGAGCATCAACAGAAGTCTGGTCACAATAAGACAAATGTTGTCAACCATGGTAATTTATAAAGACTAAAAAGCAAAAGGGTTGCCATAAATGAAGGGAGCACCTTTATGACAAAACCATGAATCCATTAAATATCTTGTTGATAAAACAACTATGTTTAAAAATCAAAACACCAGATGTCAATCCTCTAGAACAGAAGTTCTATAGAATCAAATTTAAAACCTAAAGTTGTTAATACTCTGGCTAAAAGGACAGTTTTTAAGGGAATAAGGACCCCTCCCTTTCCCCTCCAAATATGCAGAAAAGCAATAAATCAGCCATTACTTAGTTGTAACTGTCTTTTCAAAAAAGGATTCTTTCCCAACAATTTTCCCAAATTGAACATTTATGATATTATTTAAAAGTAGTAGCAGAAGCATTTTCAAAAAAGAATTAGCTGCTGTTGTATTCAGTGATCCTGTCTAATCATAACTAAAAATAAACCTCAAATAAATACTTTCAGTTCTTTTTTAACTCTCTAGCCTAAAATACAGTATCTTTTCCCCCTTGGTTTCTGTTCCTTTTCCCTGACGTTCTAATACATAAGGTCTCACAAGTCTTTGGATAAAATGAGCAAGACAAATATAATTTCTGATAAGAGTTTAACAACACATTTGTTCAACTTAACAACATGATCATAACTGCAGCCACAATTATGTCATTAAAGATAATTGTTCGTTAGCTTATTAAAATACATTTTATTGTAATAGATATATTTGGCTGAATTCAAACATTCACAGTGCACGCACACATGCACACGCGCACACATACACACACACATATGTCAAATCCTGTAAATTAAATCACATCCCTGCATAATGGTTCTTTAGAGAGCTGTGAAGCAGGGCACAGTGCTGAGACTAGCTCAGCTTCCCATCAACCTCATGACTTGATTGTATGATTATTGCATGGCTCATTGCAAATTTATAAAGTTAATATTCAAGGGTTCACATTATTCAGTCTGTGGAGAGCTCTCACTCCAGGGAAGAGAGACATAAAAATCTGCCACTCTCCCTACCTCGGCCCAGTTTACAGTGCTGAAACTTGCAGTGAAGTTATACTTTGGCAAATATAAGGATTCTTAGAATTCACTGCCACAGTTGGACATTCCTGATCCATAGAAACCATTTATATATGTAATATAAACAGCTGGAAAGAACATGGTAAAGCTGCACAAAATGAAGACTTTTACTCGATGCTGAAGCTACCCTGTATCCAGATGTAGTCATGCCAGCCACAGAAGTGCTTGACATGGCATGATTTGTTTAAAAACCAGAATAATTTCCTTGATAGTTCAAAAATTGTATCCAACAATTCATGTTCATCATTTTAATTTTTATGGCCCCCCAAAATACTGGTCAGAAAAATCTTCTTTTCAAACACAGAAGTTGATGTGATTTTTGTTCCAAATTTCCTGACTAAGAAATATTTGGAAAGAAAAATACCCAGTTACACTGACATGCTGAGAGCCATTTCAGACATGGCATCCATTAGGGGGTCCTTTGCTCTTAGAAGGACAAGGGTCCTTGGCTGTTGCTGGCCTTACACAGGAGGTACACACAGCCCCTGAGAGTCTCTTCAGCCCTTTCTGGAAAACACTATTGGAGAGGCTGTAAATGACACAGTTGCAGAAGCTGTTACTAATGGCAAGCCAGGTCGTCAAAAAGGATGCGGTGCGGTTGCTAAAACCAGCAGAACTCTCTAGCAAGAAGTAAATGATGTATGGCAGCCAGAGGATATAGAAGACACTGGTGATGCGGAATAGGACCATGGCATAGCGCTTATCTGGGCAGGACTGTACCTCCCCAGCTTCTCCACTCTGGCTACTGAAACGTGCTCGCCTTTCACTAATTTCTTTGGTATGCTGCTGGCAGATGCGGAAAATGTTGAAGTAGGTAAAGCACACAATGAAAGCTGCAGGGGCATAGAGCATCATCACAATGAAGAGGGTGAAGTAAGGATCAGTGGACCAGGATTCAGCACACCACTGATACACATCTCCATGATATCCAGGTTTACCCCAGTGGAAGAAGGAAGGCAGGAAAACCAGGGTAGAATAAAGCCAAATCACCAAGATACAAATTCGGAGTCTCCAGGGTGTGACTAATGTATTATAGGTCAAGGGTTTGGTGATTGCTATGTACCTGTCAATACTGATGCAGGCCAGAGAAGTCATAGAGACACTCTTTAGCACTGACACCACATAGCCAAAGATTTGGCAGGTCAAAGATTCCTCCAATGGAAGGGAATAATGAAGTAATGATAAGGAAGGGACCAGGCAGCTCACTCCCACCAAGAGATCAGCATATGC
Source organism: Pseudochirops cupreus (assembly GCA_028627135.1). Classification (NCBI taxonomy): domain Eukaryota; kingdom Metazoa; phylum Chordata; class Mammalia; order Diprotodontia; family Pseudocheiridae; genus Pseudochirops; species Pseudochirops cupreus. The sequence continues at coordinate 257,453,926 of CM053581.1, forward strand.
CATAGTCTGGATAAAATAACTTGTAGTATGGTGGTTTAGTAAAGGTGCACAATGAAAAACAAAAATCACAATGACATTGCCTGAAATGATCAGTACAGTTAAAAAAATAATGATCATTACTTCCAAGAGGCAAAAATTGATAGTCTCCAAATAGTTAACTGCAAGAAGGCAAAAAGGAGGGCTGCTCTGATTCCCCTCCAAGGTGGAGTTCATCTTGAGGGCTGCAATAGCGTCTTCACTTCATGCTCCAGCCTCTTGGGGGAATAGCTGCTGTCATTATCATGGGTTGAATGGGAATGACACCAGAGGAGTCTTGATCCACTTACTCCAGGTGCTGCCCTCCTTGAGCGTTTCCTGCAGTGCAATTCCCCTTTAAATGTGACTGCTCTATGCCTTTCTTGTAGCATCCAGAGCCTACAGCAGCTTTGTGGCCAGTGCTGGTAATGGCCATAGTGGCAACTTCATTTTGTGCATAGCACCAGGGATGAGACCAACCTCAGGGATACTTTCTTCAAGCCAAGTGAGGGTAGGGGGAAGGGGCAGAAGAGAAGGGAAGAAGGTTAGGGGCTTCAGCAGGAGTTGCAATGTGTCTCCTCTGAGTAGCTGATAGAAGAAAAGGAGAAAGCATTTTACGTTTCAAGTCTAATATGCTGGTATAAACACAGTCACCCCCTCATCAAACATTGTTGTCTAGCACTTCACTTCCTTAAACCCTTTGTACCACCCCACAAAATCAACCTCAAATGCTGCAGAAAATACACAGCAGCAAAGCCCATTAAAGATGACACACAACAGGAAAAACATAAATGAAGTAGAGTACAAATAGATCTACCTCCATTTGCTTTCCTTGGATAATTTTTTTGGGGGGGTGGAGGGGACTTCATCAAGTTAATAATTATACTTGAGGTTTTGAAAAAACATTTTACACTGTTATTTATAGGAATGAAATTAACATAGTTTAGTCAGTTTCTTCTTTAGTACTAAGACAAACATTTTTCCTCCTCAAAAACATCCTGACAGAATGCACTTGCCTAAGCTTAGTTTTCAAAGCGTTACCTGAAATTTCCGTATGTTTCGATCCAAACAAAAGCCATAATAGATCCCCAATCAGCAAGCCCTGCAAAGCTGGAATGTGCTTCAGTCTCGTTTACTGCAGAACTGAGACACTGAGAAGGGGAGTACTGAGGGGGAAGGGAAACAGAGAGAAGGAAGGGGGGAGTGTTGGGAAAAGGAGGGAGGGGGAAGGAGGGGAAAACGCAGGCGCATATACCCTGGCATCCTTCAGCTCATTTTAATGCACCAGCAGAGAGATGCTCCTTGCTTTCCAGACTGAATGGGGGGCAGGAAGGGAGAGAGGAAATTGACAAGAGGGATTCTTCAGCCTACAGAGCAGCTTTTGAAGCTATGGTTTCAGCCTGTTTGGAAAGGATTCCTGCAAAGGGCTCTGGAATTCTCCCCCCTTCTCCAGATATACCAAAGCAGAGCAATAGTGACATTGTGAGAAGGTCCTTTATCATGACATTGTCTTCAGAGTTGGACCAAAAAAACAGTGCCAAACGAGGCAGTATTGAGGAGAGGAAATTCCTGTTCACTTACTGCATTTTCCCAGGGAAAGAAAAGCAATATTCCAAAAATGAAAAGCATTTTAACAGTGCATGGCAACCCAAAGACCACAATTCAGCAGCATAAGAAGTTCTGAGGCTAAAAATTCAATGCAATGTTGCTCATTCATGTTTTACTGAGTATTAACTATTAAATGTTAAGAGAGATGGCCAAAATAACTTGTGGGTTAAACAATAACAGCAAAAAAATCACCACAAACATTTTTTGGCAGCAGTGTGACAAAAAATTTTACCCCTCCTGAAAGCTATGGAGAGCAAACTTATAAAGAACCATTGTGTACTCAGATTGAAATTTAGATATATTGAAGAAAATGGGACTGTTATACACATCAGTGCTTTCAAGTTTCCTTCATCTTGCTAAGAGTCTTACTCCAACAAATAGCAGCAAAGCAGGGAAATGAATGTATCCACATCCATTCCATCCTGGTTGGGAGAATTAGAGGAAGTTTCACGGGGCGATTTTGCTATTGTTCATTGCCTTACTTTTGGTTTATAACGAGATTAACAAAATTAAATCGGTAATGGTAGAAATGATAACCATTTTCAGGTCACTCACGGGGAGGGGGGTTGCTCAAAAATGCCAATTTTTGGTAGCTTACACTTTTCTGAATTCTTATCCAATTTAAGTAGGGCCTGTACACAATTGTCAGAAAAGGAAACAAATAAGTAGCAGTTTTTAAACATCCCAAGAGGTCTGCAGACTTGGCTGATGATATACATGTAACATGTCTCAATTTTCATTTTTCTTTTGCTTCCCACATTTCTTTCTAGTCATCTTGGGTGAATGCTTGTTTTTGAAATGTGAAAGGCTACCATTTACTTTATGATAAACTCATTTGGGAAACTGTCTGTCCAATTAGGAAAGAAGCCCCCAAATTCACTCAAGTAGATCACATCACAATAAGCTGATGGCTGTACCAAAGACCAGAACTAAGATGGAGCTATCAATTCTCAGGGCTAGAGCTGGAGGTGAGTAGACTAATTTCCTGTCTGATATATGAATCCTTTCTACCACATCCCCATTAAGTGGTTGCCTTCATCTGACTAAATAATGATTAACACAGTATTCCTAAAATGCAGTAAGTTAGACTATTTCCTCAAAATCTGCTTTGCTCAGTATCCTACTATTTATAATAAGGTGATTTCTAAGGTGAATTAATTAACAATAATTTAACACAATTCAGCAAGCATTTCAAATTAAAAAATTTATTAAGGACCTACCCTGTGTAAAGTAGGACCTGTGTTGAGCACTGCTGAGTATGCAGCCTGCTACAGACGATGTGTGGAAATAGCTCTTAGCTTGATATCAGAAAGACCTGGGTATGTGTTTTGGCTTCAACACCTACTAGACTGTAAAAATAGACAAATCAACTTAAATTCTTAAAACCTGTTTCCTTATCTATAAAATGGAGATAACATTTATACTACATTTTTTACAAGGCTGTAAGAACAGTGTAGAATAAGTTTTAAAGAACTATGGAAATGCGAGTCATCGATATGCAAAGATTAATAACTAATAATAATAGCCAATACTTACATAGTGTCTATGGGCCAGATGTTGTGCTAAATGCCTTTAAAAATATCATCTCATGTGATCCTCACAATAGGCCTGGGAGGCAGATGCCCTTAGTATTCCTATAGGTATCCTACCCTCAAGGAACTTCCAACACAGCAGGGGAGCCCAGACACACACACTGATAGAAATGTTATTTAAGCACACAGAGAACTCTGATGAGGAACTGATCACTTTTGATGGGGAAGGAAAGCCAGGAAGAAGTAGCACTTGAGGGAGGTGCTGGCAAGTGAACAGGAGAACAAGTACAGATGAGGTATATGCGTGTTATAGGGAAAGGAATTCATTACAGGTGTAGGGAAAAATATGAACAAGAATATTTATGTATGTTCATGGAAGCAGTCCAATGTGGTTAGAGAATCAAAGGATTCAATGAAATGTGCAGTTGGCCTTCATTTGTACAGATATCATACTGCTCATAATTATGATTATGATCTCTGGGTGTGGTAAGGTCAGTAAAGATCCATATATCTGTTCCACAAAATGTGTCTATAGATTTTATTAGAGAATCACAGATTAGGAAATGAAAGGGAACTCAGAGATCATCTAGTTCAATCCCATAATTTTACAATTGGGGAAAATAAGCCCTATGGATAGTAATTAATTTTCCCAAGGTCACACAAGGACTAACAGTGGCAGAGTTGGGGTTTGAATGCAGGTCCTCTGGCCCCAAATTCAATAGCCTTTTTCCACTGTACCATGGTGTATCTCACAAAATGTCTGTTTTCCCAGCAGAAGAGAGTCAGAAAGCAGTGGATGTGGGCAACACTGAATAACACAACAAAAAACGAGATTGCCTAGAACTTGACTATTACTGATACGGATGTCATATTAGAATCAGAATCAGCTCTCTCTGTTCAATCAGACCACAGACTAGTTAAAACAAAGGTAAAAATCAACTCAGATTAGAAGAACAAACATGAGAAGACACTATGAACAACTGCAACTCATTTAGCCTGGCTTATTCACATGAGCTCCTGTTGATGAAAGAAAAAAAGGCAAAAAAAGGGCAAATATAAAGGCCTCAGTTATCACCATTTCCTGAAAAAAGTTTAAATGACATATAATAGCTGCCACAATGAGATGATAAAAAACCCAGAAACTGCTTCTGCCAGCAAATCCTTAATTTCCTTGTTAAGAGACTTAAAAGCCAAGTCTAAAACAAGCCAATCTTTTTAGAACACAAATTCATCTGGAAGACACTATGGAGGTGAATATCAAATAAAACTGGCATCACCTCATAAAGTAGGCAAAAATAACACAAGTGAATATAAACATCTCAAATTTAAAATGCTCCAAATTAAGTTTTTTACTGTTTTCCTCAAACCTGCTGTTTCTGAGTTTATTATTTCTGTCAGCAATAATACCATTTAGTCAGTCTCAGGTTCAAAACTTTGAGGACATCCAATTTTCTTTCCTTTTCTCACACCTTTTATGTCTAATCTAATTAGTCATATGGATTCTACCTTCACAATCCCTATCACATTTTTCCTTCCTCTCCATCACCACCTTCACCATCCTTGGATAGGCATTCACGGTCACCTTTCTGAAACAGGTTCTTGGCAGTTCTTTTTGACTATTCTCTCTTTGCTCCAAACAATCGTATCATACACTGCCAGACAAATCACTTCTGTGAATGGATCCGGTAGCGCTCTCTGCTGCCGTATGGAGGAAAGTTCAAATTCACTTGCCCAGTTTTCAAGGGTTTCTACAGTGTGGTACCCTTTATTGTCATGGACACTCTCATATCCAGATTCTAGATCAGTTGGCTTCTTTTTGAGCACTTTCATCCTTAATTTTTTGCTTGTGCAGAGAGGCTCTTGTCCTCTGATCAGCATCTGTAGCTATATGCAACACTGTCTTTTGGTCTGATAGTTGGACTGGAGCCAAATGGCAAGCTCAGAAAATTGGTCTGTTACTGGCCTTTTTCAGACGTTTACTATTCTAAGACACTGCTTAGGAGTAGGCTTCAGGGTATTTTTACTTCAATTCAACATTTATAAGGTACCTATTGTGTGCAAGAAAATGTAAAAGGCAAAAATTAAACAGTATTTGCCCTCAAAATGCCTATATTTTACTTGGAGGAAACATACACAAAGAAATATAATGTGAGGAAAACTGAGGAAAGGGTTGAACAATAACAAATCAGGGACTTATGGAAGGCTTCATGGAGGAGGTGAGTCTTTCAGGAAGATAATGATTCTGAAAGCCAAGAGCAAAGCAAGGAGTTTGTATGAATACATGGAAGCAGGAGATGCAGAGCAAAGTTTAGTGAAGCAAAACAGTCTAGTTTGGTAGTGACATAGAGGTTTGTGAAGAAGGGCAGAAGGAAATAAGGGTAGAAAAGTACAGAGAGTAGAAAGTCTTAAATGCTATTCATTCATTCATTCATTCATTCATTTATTTATTGGCTTTTTGGAGGGGGGAGGGCAGGGCAATTGAGGTCAAGTGACTTGCCCAAGGTCACACGGCTAGTAAGTGTTAAGTGTCTGAGGCCGCAACTGAACTCAGGTCCTCCTGACTCCAGGGCTGGTGCTCTAGTCACTGTGCCACCTAGCTGCCCCAATGCTGCTATTTATAATTTATCCTTATAAACAGAGGAGAGCTGATAATTTTTGAGCATGGAAGTGATACGGCCATATGTAAGTCTTGGGAAGTGCACTTTGGCAGCCTTGTGGAAGAAAGACTGAAGAAAGGAAAGCCTGGAAGCAGAAGTGTGGAGATAAGGAACACAGCTAGTTTGGGGAGCCTTTGGGCAGGGAGAAGGGGAAGGATGAAAGAAGACCTGACAGTACTTGGTAATTAGCTGGGACATAGGAGAGAGAAAAGGTGAAGATGACTCTAGAGTTATAAACATGGCTGACTGGGAGTACAATGGTACTCTTAATAGAAATATGGAGCTAGATGGAAGGGCCAGCCAGGGGCATGGGTAGAGTGGGGAAAATGATGAATTTTGTTTTAGACTGGTCTGAGATGCCTCGGGGGCCAGATGATGGTATGGGACTTGAGGTCAAGAAAGAAATATGTACTGGAATATATACATACATTTACAGAAAGAGTGTGTGTATACATATATATACATACACACAATACACATATATATACAAAATACACACATACACACATATACATACATATTGCCATATGACATATTCCATATATTGCTATATTCTAAAATACGTGTAATTGATGTTCTCTATATATGCATATATACAAATATACATATAGATTTGGGAGTCATCCCTGCAAAGATGGTATCTGAACCTATGGAAGCAATCAAGATCATGAAGAAACAAAGCACAGTGAGAGAGGAGAAGATCATCTAGGACAGAGCTTCAGGGAGCACCTGAGAGGCAATTAAGGCTGAGAAGACAGGAGAAGCAGAAGCACGAGGAAAGGCACTGCAGTCTAAGAAGGGAAAAAGTGTCCTGGAAGAAGCCCAACAATATCAAAAGTTGCAGAGACTTCAAGGAGGATGAGGACTAAGAAAGCACTAATAGTTCTCTAGTGAAGATCCCTTGTGACCTTAGAAGTTTCTGTAGTGGAGTTGGGGAATCAGTAAGGAAATGGAAGTATACAAATACACAAATATAGGCACACATGGGACATAAAAACTTCTCAAACAAATGTAGAAAAGCAGGAATATTACAAGCTGATCACAATGTAATAAAAATTATACTCAATAAAGGTTTGTTGAAGAACTGATTAATAATTAACTGAAGACTAAATTTTAAGGAGTTGGTGGGTCAAAAAACAAATCACAGAATGCTAATTTCATTAAAGATAATAACAACAATAAGATGACATATTAACATTTTTGGACTGCAGCCAGAGTAGTCCTTAGGAGAATATTTATACAGCTAAACAATTTTATCAAGAAAAGAAAGAATGGATCAACAAACTGGACATGCAACTTAAAAAGGGCTAGGGAACCAACCTATTTAACGCCCTTAATTAATACTAAAATAAAATTCTTGAAAATCCAACAAAAGATGAACAAAATTGAAAAAAAATTTAGTAAGGCTAGCAGCTGTTTTTTAAAAAATCAATAGAATAAATAAACCATTAACTAATTTGATTTGAAAAAATAAATATTTATTTATTTATAATTTCCCCCCCTTTTTTTTGGAGAGGGGAGGGCAGGGCAATTGGGGTTAAGTGACTTGCCCAAGGTGACATAGCTAGTGAGTGTTAAGTGTCTGAGGTCAAATTTGAACTCAGGTCCTCCTAACTCCAGGGCCAGTGCTCTATTCACTGAGCCACCTTGCCGCCCCTAATTTGACTTTTTAAAAATAAAATGACCAGTGTAAAAAATAAAAGAATGCAGAAAACTATTAGACACTATTTGGCCCAACTATACACAACTAAAGACAACTTAAAATAAATGGCTATTTATAAAAACATAAAATATCTGTATTTTAACAAAGATATGAAATAGGAAAAAAACACTTCAATCTCAGAAGAAAAAAAACTAAAGCTATAATTGAACTTCTGATGAATGCTCTTGTATCTAACATTCAAAGAACAACAAATTCCACTATTACACAAATTGTACTATATTACATTCCTCCCTAATCAATTTGCTATTCTTCTTTACAGTGGCTATTTCAAAACTCATTGCTCTTCAAGCCTCCCCATCACCTGCTTCTCCCACCACCTCAGCTTAAACTTACTTAAAATATTTCACACACACACACATACACACACCATTCTCTGTGCCTTTCCAGTTCTCCCTTTCTATCCATATTACATCATTCAGATGGATTCTCCCTACTATATATATCCTCCTTCACTCCTCCCTTGCATGAAGGTGACTCTTGTCCTTGCCAAAGCAAATGCCTCTCCATACACCTTTAATCTTACAACCTTTCTGTTTTCTCTAGTATATTTCCCCATCCCTATCATCTCTAGTTCTCTTAATTTCAATATCTATTGACTTCTTTACTGTCCTACAATTATGCCCATGTCTACCCTATCTTAAAAAAACAACCTTTATTAAAACGCACTAGTATTCCAAGAGGCAAGATGGTGAAATAAGGAGGAAACTGCCAAAATTCTCCTATATTCACCTCCAAACAGCTATAAAACAGCACCCCAAAATGAATTCTGGAATGGCAGAACCAACAAAATGATGGGGTGAAATTATTTTCTAGCCCAAGACAACCTAATAAGAAAGGTCTGTCTAATTTGGGTAAAAGGGGTACACAGCCCAGGGCTGGCAGCGTCCCATCAAGCCAGCAATAGGGCTTGACTCTCAGTGCAGGTCAGTTGACCTACTGTAGTGGTGGCCAAGTAGTTAGTCCCACTCCCATGCAGCTCTGGTATAGAACCACTCCCATCCCTCCCCTCACCCTTGTGGGCCTCAGTGAAACAAAAAGTAAGCCACTAAGTCAGGCCCCTCCTGCACTGTGCAGCATCAGTCACCTCCCACCCTAGCACCAGGTGAGCCCCAGCACAAAGGTCTCCCATGTGCCTCAGACAGCACCGGGTGAACAATAACATGCCAGCAACAGGTCTCACCATGCACCTCAGTATAGCACCAAGTGAGCTGCCAGACACCCATGGTGCTGTGTAGCACTAGCCACCCTCCCTCCCCCAAGCAGTACCCTGTGAACTGCCAGGCCCCTGGAGCCCCAGCATAGTACTAGGGTCCCCTGTGGGCCTCAGGGAAGCACTAGCACAGCACCAGACAAACAGCCAAGACCTACAGCCATCATCAGAAAAAGCTTGAGACAGTATCCCAGGAGCAGAGTCCAACTTTAAAAGTAAAAAAAATAGGCTGGAAAAGATGAGCAAATGACAAAACAAAAGAAGACCTTGATCACAGAAAGTTATAATTGTGCCAGGGAAGATCAAGACATAAACTCAGAAAAGGACTATATCAAGACACCTACAAGCAAAACTTCAAAGAAAAAAGTGAATTGTTCTCAAGCCCCAATCCTAGAAGAGCTCTAAAAGGAGTTTAAAAATCAAGGAAGAGAAAAAGAAGGAAAAACTGGGAAAAGAAATGAGAGCAATGCAAGAGAATCATGAAAAAAATCAACAACTTGATAAAAGAAGCAGAAAAAAGTTGAAAAAGATACATTAAAAATGCAATGAAGAAAACAAGTTCTTAAAAAGTAGAATTTGACAAATGGGAAATAATTCTTTAAAAATCAGAATTAGACAAGCGGAAGCTAATGAATTCATGAGACATCAAGAATCAACCAAACAAAATCAAAAGAATAAAAAAAACAGAAGAAACTGTGAAATATCTCACTAGAAAAACAACTTATCTGGAAAACAGATCCAGGAGAGATAATTTAAGGATTCCTGGACTACCTGAAGGCCATGATTGAAAAAAGGCATGGGACATTCATACTTCAAGAAAGGAAAATGCTTTGATATCCTAGAATCACAGGGTAAAATAGACATCAAAAGAATCCACTGATCATCTCTAGGAAAAGATCCCAAAATAATCCCCATGGTCATTATAACCAAATTCCAGAACTCCCAGGTCAAGGAAAACATTGTAAGCAGCCAGAAAGAAACAATTCAAATATTGGGTGAGCCACGATCAATTACACAGGATTAAGCAGCTTCATCATCAAAGGACTGGAGGGCATGGAATGTGATGTTCCCGAAGGCAAAGGAGCTGAGACCACAACCAAGAATTAGGTACCTAGTGAAACTGAGCATAATCCTTCAGGGGAGAAAACGATCATTTGAAGAAATGGAAGGCTTCTGAGTTTTCCTGATGGAAGGCCCAGAGCTGAAGATTCCCAATTTCAAGACTCAAGAGAAGCATAAAAGAGTATTCTGAACTGTTTGCATCCCTATATGGAAAGATGATATTTGTAATTCTTAAGAACTGTATGATTATTAGTGCAGTTAGAAAGAGTATACATAGACACAGGGTACAGGTATAAGGTGATTTGGAGGAGATGAAAAAAAAATGAAGGGTGAAAAAAAAATGAAGGGTGAAAAAGAGGATCATACTGGGAGCAGAAGAAAGGGAGAGGGAGAATGGAGTAAATTATCTCACATGAAGAAGTGCAAAAGAGATATTACAGTGGAGAGGAAGATGGGATGGTGGGTGGTGGACATTGCTTGAACCTTACTCTAATCAGGATTGGTTCAAAAAGAGAACAACATACACATTCAGTTGGGTATAGAAATCTAGAAAGTAGGAAAGAGGTTGAATAAAGGCACATGGGAGGGGTGGGGGGTTACTAACAGAAGAGAGGGCAGATTGGGGGAGGTGGTAATCAGAGGCAAAACACTGATGAGAAGGTAAAGAGTAAAAGGAGAAAGAGAAGGATAAACAGGAGGAAAACTAGTTTGGAGGAAATATACAATTAGTAATTATAACTGAATGTGAATGGGATGAACTCTCCCATAAAGCAGAAACAGGTAGCAGAATGGATTAAAGACCAGGTCCTACAATACGGTGTCTACAACAAACACACCTGAAGCAGACACACACACACACACACACACACACACACACACACACACACACACACACACACACACACACACACACACACACACACACACACAGTAAAGGTGAGGGGTTAGAAGAGAGTCTATTATGTTTCAGCTTTAGTAAAAAAAAAAAAAGCAGGGATAACAATCATGATCTCAGACAAAACAAACAAAAATAGATCTAATTAAAAGACAGAAACTCTATCTTGCTAAAAGATACCATAGATAATGAAGTAATAACAATACTAAACTTATCTGTACCAAGTAGTATAACATCTAAATACTTGTAGAAGTTAAGTGAGTTCCAGGAGGAAACAGACAGTAAAACTATACCAGTGGGGAACCTTAACTTTGCTCTCTCAGAACTAGGTAAAAAATAAACAAGAAAGAAGGAGATGAATATAATTTTAGGAAATTTAGATCTATCAGACCTCTGGAGAAAACTGAATGGAGATGGAAAAGAATAGTATCTTCTTCTTAGTGGTCCTTGGCATCTACACAAAAATTGAGCATGTATTAGGGCATAAAAATCTCATAAGGAAATGCTGAAATACTAAATGTATCCTTTTCAAAAAACCATGCAATAAAAATTACATTCAATAAAGGGCAATGGAAAGAGAATAAAAATTATTTGGAAACCAAATAATCTAATCCTAAAGAACAGATGGATTAAAGAACAAATCACAGAAATAATCAATAGTTTCAACAAAGAGAATGACAACAACGAGATAATACACCAAAACTTATGAGAGGCAGCCAAAGCATTAGGGGAAATCTGATTTCTCTAAATTCTTACATCAACAAAAGAAAGAAAGAGTAGATCAATGAATTGGGTATACAACGAAAAAAACAAATTAAAAATCTCCACTTAAGCACCAAATTGGAAATCCTGAAAACCAAAGTTGAGATTAATAAAATTGAAAAAAAACTATTGAGCTAATAAATAAAACTAGGAGCTGGTTTTATGAAAAACAAACCAAAAAAAAAAAAAAAGCAAAAACAACAACAAAAAACATCAACAAACCCAATATGATAGATAAACCACTGGTTAATTTGATTTAAAAAAAAATTAGAAAACTAAATTTCTAGTATCAAAAGTGAAGAAGGTAAGGGGCAGCTAGGTAGTGCAGTGAACAGAGCACTAGCTCTGGAGTCAGGAGGACCTGAGTTCAAATCTGGCCTCAGACACTTAACACACACACACACACACACACACACACACACAAAACTAGCCATGTGACCTTGGGCAAGTTGCTTAACCCCAATTAGCCAAAAAAAAAAAAAAAGGAAGAGGGTGAATTCACCACCAATGAAGAGGAAATTAAAACAACCATTAGGTAATATTCTGAACTGTATGCCAATAAATCTCACAATTCAAGTGAAATGGATTAATAGTTACAAAAATACAAATTGCCTAGATTAACAGAATAGAAAATAGAACACTTAAATGCCCATCTTAGAAAAATAAATTGAACAAGGCATCAATGAATTCCCTAAGAAAAATATTGCCAGGACTAAATGGGTTCACAAGTGAACTCTACCAAATATCTAAAGAATCATCAATTCTGGTACTACATAAACTAGTTTGCCCAATTATATACCAATAAATCTGACAATCAAAATGAGAAGGATGCATATCTACAAAAATATAAATTATCCAAATTAACAGAAGAAGAAATAAAATAGTAAATAGTCCAATCTTAGAAAAAGAAATTGAATAAGTCTTCAATGAACTTCCTAAGTAAAAATCCTCAGGGTTAGATGGATTCATAGTGAATTCTTCCAAACATGTAAAGAACAATTAATCCTAACACTATACAAACTATTTGGAAAAACAGGTGAAGAAAGGAGTTCTTTTAAATTCCTCTTATAGGGGCAGCTAGGTGGTGCAGTGGCTACAGCACTGACCCTGGAGTCAGGAGGAGCTGAGTTCAAATCCAGCCTCAGACACTTAACAGTTATTAGCTGTGTGACGTTGGGCAAGTCACTTAACCCCAACTGCCCTGCACCCTCCCCATCTAAAAAGCAAAAAAAAAAAAATCCTCTTATGACACAAATTGCTGATACCCAAACCAAAAAGAGCCAAAACAGAGAAAGGAAATTATAGACCAATTTCCTTAATGAATATTGATGCAAAATTTTAAAATAAAATACTAGCAAAGAGATTACAGCATATGTCACAACGCTCATACATTATGACCAGGTGAGATTTATACCAGGAATGCAAGGCTGATTCTATATTAGGTAAACTATCACTATAATTGACTATATCAATAACAAAATCAACAGAAGTCATATGATTATCTCAATAGATACAGAAAAAAGATTTTGACAAAAATACAGCACTTATTTCTATTAAAAACATTAGAGAACAGAGGAATAAATAGCTTTCCTTAAAATGATGCATAATATCTATTTAAAACCATCAGCAAGTATTATCTGTAATAGGGATAAACTAGAAGCCTCCTCAATAAAATCAGGGTGAAGCAAGGATGACCTTTATCACCACCATTATTCAATACTGTACTAGAAATGTTAGCTATAGCAATAAAAGAAGAAAAAGAAATATAAGGAATCAGAATAGGCAATGAAGAAACAAAACTATCACTCTTTGCAGATGATATGATGGTATTCTTAGAGAATCCTGGAGAATCAACTAAAAAACTACTTGAAATAATGAACAACTTTAGCAAAGTTGCAGGATATAAAATAAACCTACATAAATCATCATCATTTCTATATGTTGCCAACAAAGCTCAGCAACAAGAGATAGAAAGAGAAATTCCATTTAAAATAATTGTAGACTACATGATTTAGACATAAAGGGTGATTCTACAAGCAAATTAGGAGTATAATAGGTTTACTTGTCAGATCTATGGAAAATGGAAGAATTTATGACCAAACAAGAGACAGAGAATGTTATGAAATGCAAAATGGATAATTTTGATTACATTAAATTAAAAAGGTTTTGTTTTTTGCTTTTTGGAGGGGGGAAGGCAGGGCAATTGGGGTTAAGTGACTTGCCCAAGGTCACACGGCTAGTAAGTGTTAAGCGTCTGAAGCCAGATTTGAACTCAGCTCCTCCTGACCCCAGGGCTGCCACAATTAAAAAGTTTTTGCACAAACAAAGCCAATGCAACCAAGATTAGAAGGGAAGCAGAAAGCTGGGAAACAATTTTGACAGCCAGTGTCTCTGATAAAGCCCTCATTTCCAAAATATGTAAAAAACTGAGTCAAATTTATAATACAAATCATTTCCCAATTGATAAAGAGTTAAAAGGATATGAACAGGCAGCTTTCAGATGGAGAAAATAAAACTATGAACATGAAAAAATGCTCTAAAACAGTACTGATTAGAGAAATGCAAATCAAAACAACTCTGAGGTATCACCTCACATCTACCATATTGGTTAACATGACAAAACAGGAAAATGATAAATATTGGAGAAGATGTGGGGAAACTGGGACACTAAAACATTGCTGGTAGAGTTGGGAACTGATCCAACCATTATGGAGAGCAATTTGGAACTATACCCAAAGGGCTATAAAACTGTGCATACCTTTTGATTCAGCAATACCACTTCTATATCTATATCGCAAAGAGATCATAAAAAAGGGGAAAAGGACCCACATGTACAAAAATATTTACAGTAGCTCTTTTTTGTGGTAGCAAAGAATTGGAAATTGAAGGGATGCACATCAATTGGGGAATGGCTGAACAAGTTGTGGTATATGAATGTAATGGAATACTAGTGTTCCATAAGAAATGATGGGCAGGACTGTTTGAGAAAAACCTGGAAAGATTTATATGAATTGATGCTAAATGAAGTGAGCAGAACCAGAACATTGTAAATAGTAACAGCAACACTGTGTGATGACCAACTTTGATAGACTTAGGTCTTCTTGTTATTATTGTTATGCACTAATCTAAGACAATCCCAAAAGATCAAAGATGGAAAATGCTATCCACATTCAGAGAAAGAACTATGGAGTCTGAACGCAGATTCAAGCACATTTTTTCTCTCTTCTTTTTGTTTTTCTCTTTCTTGTGGTTTTTCCCTTTGTTTCTGATTCTTCTTTACAATATGATTAATGTGGAAATATAGTCAATATGATTGTACACATATAGCTTATATCAGATGACATGCCATCTTGGGAAGGGAGAGGGGGAAAATTTAGAACTCAAAATCTTATAAAAGTGAATGCTGAAAACTAAAAAAAAAGAGAGAACAGGGATTATATAGAAAAAAATGGTAGACAACATAAAATACTAGGGAGTCTATCTGCCAAGACAAAACCAGGAACTATATAAATATGATTACAATACACTTTTCACACAAAGAGTCACATCTAGAAAACTGGAAAAATAGCAATTGCTCATGTATAGGCAGAGTCAATGTAGTAAAAACAACAATTCTACCTAATTTATTTATTCAGTGCCTGAATAAATACCTGAATAAGCTACCAAGAACCTATTTTGTATAGCTAAAAAAATAATTTGAAAGAACAAAAAGTCAAGAATACCAAGGGAATTAATGAAAAAATGCAAAGGAAGGTGGCTTAGATATACCACATCTCAAACTATATTATAAAGTGGCAATCATCAAAACTATCTGGTACCAGATACAGGAGAGACAATTTAAAAATTATTGGACTATCTGAAAGCCATGATCAAAAAAAGAACTTAGAAAGCATCCTTCAAGAAATTCTCAAGGAAAATTGCCCTGGTATTTTAGAACCAGAGGGCAAAATAGAACTTGAAAGA
>CM053581.1:257469852-257499678 GCA_028627135.1 Pseudochirops cupreus
AAGTGACATAGGAGAGAATAGACTGGGGGAGGGGGGAAACACTGGGATGGCTGTTTTGGGGTGGTGGGCGGGGGAAAGACGGGGAGAAAATATGTAACTCAAAAAAAATTTAATAAAATAAATTTAAAAAAAAAAAAGAAAAGGAAGATTCAGGAATGAGGAATGAAAGACTCTAAAGGCTTACAGACTACAAAGAAACTTCATACCTATATGTCCTGCTTTCTTCAGAAACAGTCATAAGGCATTGGTCAGGCAAGCATTCATTTAAAAATGAAATGAACAATATACTACACAAGAAACAACTAGTTACCAAAGTGTGAATCATTTTTAATTAAGTGTACAGTGAGATCAACTTATTAGAGCAGAGATCAAAATGATCATCAAATTAGAAGAATAAAAATGAGAAATACATGGCATACAATTGAGATAACTCCAGCCTGTGTTATTTAAATAAGTTATAGTTGTGATATAAGTGGGGAATGGGTAAAAGAACAAATATAGAAAAAAGAACAGAACTTTACTAAGGTTAACCAATGTAAATCAATAACCTAACATAACACAGAGCCCCAACAAGCCTACAAAAGTTTACTTTCCTGATCAAAAGGAATACAGCAACTAAGGGCAATATCAGTTTAGGTAATACACTTATTTAGTAAATATTGTGGAGGAAGATGATAGAGGACACGAAAACAATCACCTCATACAGCAGACGTTCCCAATGACATGAAATTTGGGGGAGCAAAATGAACAATTCAAAATGGAAAAGATATGTAAGGATTTCTCTAACAATCTATTTTACTGATTAGTGACAAATAGAACTACCACAATTGGACCCTTAAAAATCACAGGCAAGAATAAGGAAGGATAAACTGCATGAAGCAAGCCCAAAATGGGAAAAGCAGTTGGACTAAACCAAGCAAGTGGGGAGAAGATGATCTCTGTTGGAGGCGAAATGATTTTGAGAATATTAAGGACTTCTTTTGAGGTACAGAACTGAGAAAGTAGGCAAATAGCCAGGACTTCTTAAGTTATCTAAGAAAGGTGGAAGTTAGTAAAGGCTTACAAAAAATAATTATCAAAATGACAAATGAAAAAACATCAATAACTAGCATTGATAACGATATTTTCCTATGACATCAAAAATTTTTGAGACCAATTTACATAAACATGGAGGACATCTCGATGAAGGTATCAGAAAAGATAGCAGGCTTTCATTGGTAACATTAAACAGAAGAACACATATTCACCATCAGATAACTAAGAAAAGAAAATACAAGATTCCACTAAACTTGTTTACTATAAAAACGTATTTTAGTAGAGCAAAAAGACATCCTGAAGATTTTCCCTCCCAACAGGCTGACATCCATGCAAATGTCAGTATCAAACGTGACTCCTTGAAAGAGGTAACAATAGAGATAACACTGTCCAATGACCTTCTGATTATTACTAACAAACAGTCATAAAATAGAAATATTTTTCACTAAAAAGTATTTGCCACTTTCACAAACAAATTCTAGTACAGAATTAAAATCAAAGAGAGAGTCCCTATAGAATCTTCACCATCTATAGAGTGAAGTACTCTAGAAGATATGGTTGGTAGGTAACACTGTATTCACTGTATCAAACTATAAAACTTTATAAGCCTCCTAAGTGAGATCTAATCAAAATACTTTCTTAGGGAAAAGTCAAGCAGAGAAGGAATTTTTATGCTTGAGATTTAGATATACATTTGGATGTTCAACTCACAGATCTGGTACCTTAGTACATATTTCTTGGACAAATCCTCTGGCTAGACAATAAGGTAGAATGAGAATTTTGAAAATATAGGAGAGTAGATGGATTGTTCTGGAAGTTGTGCAGGGCTTTTAATGATTCCTAGTTTCTCTGTGAAATAGAAGTCTACCTTTTAAAATATCAATAATATATTAAATATAAATTAAAAATAAATTAAACATAAATATTTATAAATAATATATATTATCAATAAAAATAAATATCTGGTGATGCTATATGGCTGTGAGTCACTGAATAATGTCTCTGCAGAATTAAAGTAAAGGATCACCTAAAGACACTGGAGAGGTGCATGGTGGACATGAGCAGGCTGTAAGATATTACCAATACAGAACTGTAGAAGGGAGGATTCTGGGAAGATGGCAGAGTAGATCAGAAAATTCTAAGCACTCCATATTTCCTCTACACACAAGACAAAATAGTACCTCAAGGTGAATACAGAATGGCAAAAATAAACAAGAATTGGGGCAGAGCAGTGGTGGTCCTCTAACCACTGGAGAAGATCTGAAGAAAGACCTGGAACTTTCGAAGTCAAAGACTAGGCCCTTGATACTATTCATTTAAGGTTCTGACTGAGAAAGGAGGCAAACAACTCAGTGTCCTTTCTTTTTATCTCATAATTGTAACAGTATGCCCCTCAAGGTCATATACAAAAAAAACACCTCAAAACAGCATTCTTTTAGGTAGCTAAAAAAAAGTTAAACATAGGGTGTCCATCTACTGGGGAATGGCTGAACGAACTGCGATACACGCAAAATTATTTTACCATGAGAAATGATAAAAGTATAAAGGATTTAGAAAGAAACAATAAGACTGAACAATGTGATGCAGAGTGAAGAAGGCAATTCTAAGAGAATATTGTGTACAATGCCTATAATAATGTGAATGATATTTTTAAAATGCACTCAAACTCTGATAGTAAAACACTGGCCTTAGAGAACTGAAACAAACATTTTCCTGCCTTCTGCAGAAAGGTGGGGATTATGGATGTAGAATGGCACATATTCTCAGATGCAGTTGCTGTGTCATTGGTTGGTTTTGCTTTAATGTTTTAATTCATTACAAGGAAAGGTTTCGATGGTATGGGGCTAAGGGAAAATGATTTTGATGTAATAAAAAAGGCAAAAATATAATTTAAAAAATAAATGAAACAATGGGTTCCATTAGATTACGCTCTTATCAATTTTAGTAAATATTTAAATGCTCTACTTTTATCTTCTATAAAATGCAGATAATACTATTTGTATTACTATATTTCACAGAGCCATTGTGAGAAAAGTGCTTGGCAAAATTTCCAGTACTAGGGAAACATTAAGTTCTTATTACTTAAGAAAAACATTTAAGCCATCAACAAAAACCATGTTCCCAAGTCCAAGAGCAAACTCTTGAAAGACACAAAATTAATCTTTATCAATCCATACATTTAAAAATATAGATATCAGGAAATAAAATGATTATCTCTAATTTTAGGGTGTTAGATCAAATAAATGCCTTTTAACTGAAGACAAGTCAGTTCTAGATTTATATTTCACCCTAGTATTGTGCAGAAGAAATTAATACCTGTTTTAGTTTCAAAAAGAAATTTTCAGTAGTGCTACGTTTGCTGAAGGGCCAAAATAGCCTCTCATTAGGTGAACAAACTCGGACTTTTGTCTCCAGAAGAAATCGGACAGGTTCCTGCACTTCTGTTATGACCAAATCAACAGCTGCAGTCATGAATAGCACTTTGTCTGAAGACAGAGAGAGAGGGAGAGAAAGAGAGAGAGTGAGAGAAAAGTATATCAACTTATTTGCATGCTTAAAACAAACATGTTCCCCATGATTCTGCAAAATAAACTTTAACAAATTTTGACACAGTAGTATATAATAAAATAATTAAAATAACTCTCCACTAGGGAAATTATATATCTTAGAAGGACCAACAAGAATATGTAAGGCAAGATAAGCTGTGGTCGAATTAATTGTAACATGTGAAGCAATGCTCTTCCATCAAGGTAAAGAAAAGGACTGAAACCCATGATCAAAAGTCCTTTGTAATAACTTTCTACCTAAAAGAAATATTAATTTGCTTACAGCTCAAATGATATTTCAACAAATTCCAATAGACTAGAAGTTGAAAGGAACATGGAGATTATCTGGTCTACCTCCTTCATTTTACAGATGAAGGAACTGAGGTAGCAAGGTCATAACTTGCACAAAATCACCAAGCTAACCAGAGAGAACCAGGAGTAGCTTCTATTAGAAATAGGTTTCTGTTACAGTCAAAATATGGGCTTGAGGACTTCGATTTAGGTAATGTTGAGTTTCTGTTGTTGTTGTTGGTATTTGCTGTAACATAATCTGAGCTGTGTCGACTTCATGCCGATGATGACAACAGTTTGAAGCTTACTGGGGGCATGAACACAAACATTTATGAGGGAGAAAATACCTTTTGGTGTTTCTTCATTTACAACCTGGAAGTGTGGGGATTTAGGGTTCCAGCTACCAGTAATGATGTAAGACTTCCCATCTGAACTTTTCCCCATAGACTCCTAAGGAAGAGAGTGAAAGTAAGCCTGAGCCAAAATGAGACCTAGCAATAACTGATGTTCACTCTGCTGTCGCTTCAAAAATCACAGTTGATATTTACATGCTTATTACAATTTATAAAGCAAATCACATATTCTTCTGATACATACAACAACCCAGTAAGAATGGTAGGATAAGGATTAACAATACCATTTTGAAGATGAGAAAACAGAGGTACAAAGAGGGTGTAATTTGACATTGGTCATATGGCCTTTATTGGATGGATCTGAAATTGCAGTGTAGAGACATCAAGAATAAGGCTCCTTCAGTTGTACTGCATGCTCTCATACAAAGTGAAATTAGAGCTACACTTACGAAAACATGAGCTCAAGGGAGTAAAGGTCCAAACACTTTGCTTTATGAACTTGGTAAGCTCCTGAAAAGTAACTTTTAACAGGAATGGCTTTAAAATGAATAAGTTTTAAATACAGTAGATGAACTTAACATCTAAAGGCATCCTAAAGTGCATCCCTGTGTAAAACAAAAAGCATCCCTTAATTTATCTGTTTTGTAAATCTGGATTCTCCTATCTCAGGTTAGCTAAAAGTTGGCTGCAGAAGTATTAGTGTTAAACAGGGATTCAGTGGTTTGGAAAGAAAGACAACATTTTGTATATGGAAGGAAACAAAGTACAAAAGTTTAATTCTAAAGAAGAGTCCTTTTATCGATAATAAAGATCCATTATGTTGATATAGAAGTTTGGAGTATACAAAATACTTTTACATACACCATCTCATTTGATTCACTAAATGTTAGTCTGAAGGACTCTTAGAGAATACTCTTTGGGAATACAGTGTAACTCTCTTTCCTTTATAAGGTAGGAGATTAAAGCGCAGGAAAGCTGAATAATTTGTCACCAGTAAGCTACAGAATATGGTGTAGTGGCAAAAGGGCTGGGCTTGACCAACTGTGTGAACTAGAGCAATCACACACCTGTAAAATTAACAACAGCTATGGTATACAATAGGGTTGTCACCAGAATTCAATAAGATAATGCATATAAAACACTTTGTAAACTTCAAGCATTACATACATGTCAGTTATTGTTGTTGCTAGTACAGAAAAAAAAACCCAAGCTAAATAACCTCAGTTCACAAACATATGATTTCTTTGCAAAGCAACAGCACCAGCTCATTTTGAGAATACAAGTATTTTGCAAAACAATTTGGTGAATGATAACCTAAGATAGTAGGTGATACATTCCCATAAAACAACAAAATGCAAGTGAAGGAAAAACAAATCTGCCGAAATAAAAATAAATCTACTGCACAACTGGTATTATTCACTTCCTAAGAATATACACTGTTGACGTGGAAGGAAAAGAGAATCAGAAATCTAATGAAACAGACTTAAAGGATTTCTACAGACAACTCTTATCAACTGCAGTGAGGGGAGAATTCCTACATCTGGACTCTAACACTGCTGATATGCTGCATGAAGAGGAAGCTCTCACTCATCTTTCAATCACTGAGCACCTCCTATGTATGTGCCTGACACTGTGCATACAAAAAAAGGAAAAACTGACCCTGCTCTCAGGAAGTTCAGTCTAATACGAAAAAAGAAAAAATGAGCTAAACAAGAACAAAGGACATGAAGAGGCTATCTGTGCTGGATGCGACACAAGTTTTAAAGCAGCTCAAGGTTCAATATTAAAGTTATCTCCAAGATGTAATTGTTTGGCTTAGAAAATACCTCTTGGCTTTCTAGGTCATCGGGCACCACGAAGTATTCCTTAAAAAGAGAGAAGTGCTCCAGTGTGAAAAGTTAGGAGCAAATGAATCTGAAAAGGCAGAAGGGCCTCATGATTTGGGTGAGAAGATTGGCAGGGAAAGAGAACCTAAGAGGACCAAAGGTAAAAAAAATCTCTGAGCAGGTCCAATTGAGAAACAAACAAGAAGGTCTTCCCAAAAAGGGAATTAAGTACTCTCTGGAGGAAGCATCTGTTTGTTTTACAAGGAATGATGATTTAGATCCACAAGTACTGACAGGTGGGGCATCAGCCAATAAAAGTCATATGGAAGAAAAGGTAAGTAGTATAGGTTACTGACTCCCTGCTAAGGGGTATTAAGGCAGCTATTTGTCAACCTCAGAACAGATGACTACTATGCATCTTTGTTGGAAATTCATGTGAACATAAATGATATTGCCAAGAAAGAACCTAGAAAGCATTGCTAAAGATTTATGAAGTCTTAGAAAGGAAACTGAGGACCATATTAAAAGTAAAGATGATGTTTTCATCACTGCTCATTGAAGGTGGGGGATTCAGAAGGGAAAACTAGACTTGAAAAGTAGGTAATTAGTTTAGTAGATACTATCTGAGAAAAGTGATCTGCATATCTGCACTATGGTATAAGAATTCCTGGGCAAAAACAGAATATGACATTAGGCAAGTCACTTTTCTTCTGTTGTTCAGTCATTTGGTTGTGTCTGGCTCTTCGTGACCCCATGGACCTTATCACAGCCTTACTGTCCATGGGGTTTTCTTGGCAAAGATACTCAAGTGTTTGCCATTTCCTTCTCTTGTGGATTAAAGCAAACAGAGGGTAAGTGATTTGCCCAGGGTCACACAGCTAGTTTCTAAGGCTGGATCTGAAGTCAGGTCTTCCTGACTCCGGGCCTAGTGCTCTATCCACTGGGCTATCTGGCTGCCTCCTCATCTTTTCTAGGCTTCTGTTTTTTCACCATAAAATGAAGAGACTGAACCAGGTGATCTCTAAGGTCCCTTCCAGCTTTAGTTTTCTGTAATCTACGTGGAATTATCTTTAAAATTACATATCCTTCACAGGATGTGTAATTTTGTAAGATTTAAGGGTAGAAGGGGACTTGGGAGTCATCTAGTCCAGGAGTTCTTAGACTTTTTTTATGTCATGGGCCCCTTTTGGCAGTCTGGTGAAGCCTATGGACCCCTCCTCCAAGTAATTTTTTAAGTGCATAAAATTACAAAAGAAAACAGATGTATTAAAATAGTTATAAAATTAACTTTAAAAAAACCCAAATTATTGAAATCTATCTTGTCTTGCAAGAAAATAAGTGGGAAGGGGATGGGAGAGTAATAGAAAGGAGGGGAGATTGGGGGAAGGGGTAAACAGAAGGCATGCCATTTCGGCATGGGCAGGAGGGGAGAGATAGGGAGAAAATTTGGAACTCAAAATTGTGTGGAAATGAATGTTGGAAATTAAATAATTTTATGACTGTACAAAAGAAGATAAATGACTTGCCTAATGTCGCATAGGTAGTATGTAACCCTCTCTCTATAGGTAGCATTTGAACCTAGATATGCTGACTCCAAATCCAGTAATTTCTATCACACCATTGTCTCTCAAAATATGGTTGTAGGAATGGGAAGGGGGAGAAGAGCTTTTCCTTATTGATAAAATAAAATATAAACCTGCCATCAAAACATGTTCATACCAGATCTAGTAAGTGCATGTCACTATTCCGCACATCTTTTCCAGGGCTAAGGAGAAGGCCAAAACATCTGCAAAAAATAAGTACCAATATTAACTTGGAAAAAGAAAACCACATGTAGTGAATAACATGCAAAATACAAAACAACTGGTCAATTTATGATGCTCTGATTGAAAATTTAAAGTTTATTAAAATTGTTAGTCAATTTCCTCATAACCCTTCATACATGTCTTCCTCAAATATATCACCACGACATGTAAGTGATCCAGGATTTCCAAAGGTTATGCTCAGCAGAGTGAAAGGCATGGTAGGTACAATTAAGTTAGAAATGTATAAGGACAGGGTCATCAATGGATAATGTATCATTCAAGGACCAGGCAAGTGAAATGCAGAGTGATTCATCACCAAAGAATTTGCTACAAGTTGAATATTTTGACAATGGCAAGTCACCTAGACCATACACTAAGGCAGGGAAGGGCAGTAATCAATATTGGTGGAAAGGATACTCATATTAACAAAACTGTAGATTCCTAAAATGTTAAATATTTTTAATGTCACATACTTATGACTGGCAAAAATATAATCCCTGTTTCTCAATGAAAACAAAAAAAGATAAACAATCACGATAAAACTGAAAAAATAAGGTCACATTTTATTTAGTAAGAATATAGCTCTGGCAAACATGTCAGGGCTAAATCCAGGTGAAAACCTGCAGGTTGGAAAGAGTTACTACAATATTAAAAAACTGTCAAAATTTCAAGTCCAACAATTAACTTTATGTCCTTCCTATTTCCCTACCAACTCCTACAACAGTGGGCACTATCTAAGGTGCTTTACATGTGTCTGTTGAATGACCAGATGAGATAAATGTGCAGCTGTGGCTCTAAAACTAAAATGGAATTTTTACTCTTCATTAAATACTTAAAAAAATCTCAAGTGATCCTGAAGTTTCAAGCTTTTGAAAATGCTTACCTTTCAATGATAAGTTCTTTGTTACTTGTTTGTTGGACATAAATGACAATCTTCTTATCAATTCCCTGTCGAAGTTTGAAGCATTGCCTGTCCTTGTCTTTAGGAACTGCACTATAAACCCCCCCCCGCCAAAGAAAGGTTTCGTTAATTTAAATAAAAGATTATGAGCTCATTATTAAACACTGGTACAACTAAACAAACTTGCTTTCAAGTTTATATGCTATTTCACTATCTTATATTCCTCATAATTGGCAATCATAATTGCATTATAGCATTATTGCAAAAATTTACCAATATAAAACAATTTATTTAACCATTCCCCTTCTTCCAGACATTTAGGTTGCTTCCAGTTTTTTTCCAATCACAAATAATTCTGCTATAGCAGAAAATTCTGAATAGACAGCTATCATTTTTTTTCTTTGTTAACATTTTCAAGTTATATCTCCAATATCAGGGCAAAAAGAATGATTATTTTTATTTTTATTAATATATACTGTCAACAGTGCTTTCCAAAGAGTCGACAAAGTTTGCAATTCTACCAGCAATGTACTTGTTTCTCCACGATTCACAAGCAAAGAGTTTGAATGTTTTTTATTATTTTTGCCAATTTGATGAGTATGAGGATTTAAATTTAAGTTATGAGATTTAATTGCTTTTAAAGTTGATTTAATTTGTATGTCTTTAATAATCATGAAGTTGCACACTTCTCCTACTAACTATTAAACGTGTATTTCTTCTTTTGAAAACTGTCTTACTGCTTTTGTTAATTTTGGATAGTGTTTTCTTGTTTTATATATTATGTAGCACAACTTAAAAAAAAAGATCTCAAATCCTAAATCTTTGTACTTTTTTTCCTTTGAAAAAATAATGAAGCTCTGAAAGGATCTTGCCTTTGCATCACTGTTGTGGTAACAAAATATAGTATGAAATTTCTACTAGAATCCCAGGGTGGTAGAGTGGAAAAAATATTGGATTCAGAGTCAAAGGATCTGCGTGGCCCTGAGTAGGATTTAGTTTCCTATAAAAGGAGGGGAGTGGATGGATTAAATGATCTCTAGGGTAGCTCCCATCTCTAAATTTGTGATCCTACCATTTATGATTTTAGAGTTGAAAATGAGCTTAGAGATCATTTATTCCAATCCTCTCATGTTACAAATGAAACTGAGACTCAGAGAAAGTAAAATGACTTGTCCAAAGTCAAAGATGTAATAAATGGGAGAGCTAGGATTTGAAATAAGCTCCTGATTCTAAAACTACTACTCTATTATACAATGCTGCGCTTAAATAGTTTTAAATGATAAAATTAATTCTAAAAAGGAACCAATAAAATTGCTTAAGATGGATTTTTTAAACTGGGCTGAAGTTCTGAACTGGGGGACACTTGCCCTAAGCCCTAAAAAGGCAAAAAAAAAAATCCAAAAAACCCCTGTGATCTTTAGTCTTTTTTTCCCTGTTTTATTTGTTAAATGGAATAAATGACATAAGCAAATAAAAAACCAAACTATTAGAGAGTTTTCAGAATGTGGTACATACTATTTCTTCAGAAGGACTTCAGTGAATAATTTAAAGGCACATAATTTAGAATGTACATTGATTTGAGTTTAATAGTGAGGTCAAGGGGTGGCTAGGTGGTGCAGGGAATAGAGCACCAGTCCTGAAGTCAGGAGGACCTGAGTTCAAATCTAGCCTCAGACACTTAACAATTACTAGCTGTGTGAGCTTGGGCAAGTCACTTAACCCTAACTGCCCTGCCTTCCCCCTCCCCCCCCCAAAAGAAAAAAATAGCGAGGTCAATCCAGGATAAGAGACAGACCAACACATTTTATAGTTTTTTTCTATGAACCAAA
This sequence comes from Pseudochirops cupreus, assembly GCA_028627135.1. Taxonomy (NCBI): domain Eukaryota; kingdom Metazoa; phylum Chordata; class Mammalia; order Diprotodontia; family Pseudocheiridae; genus Pseudochirops; species Pseudochirops cupreus. Next base: position 257,480,439 of record CM053581.1, read on the forward strand.
CAATTAACTCCCTATTCTTCTATTGTAATAATGCTAAGAAAATCCTCCATTAAAGTTCTGCTCCAACATCTGATCCTGGCACAGAGGGCCTGTGCTAGTAAATGTGCTAATATGTACTAGCAGAACCTATACCTGGTAATACACTAGGTGTCTGCTGTCAGAAGTTTGATTTAGCAAAATTAGGAGAGGTTCATCCCCTGAAGGCTGGCTATCATGTAATGAACTTTTATTTGGGCCACAATATATCAGAAGACCATCTACTGAGGCATGATGATGACGTAGTTTGCATCAGTAGAGAACACACCCAGGAAGCTGAAAATCTTTTGCAGTATGACCACAGCATTCTCTGCCTAAGGTTTACTTTCCTATACTTAACTGGGTGTGGAAGTGATACAGGTTTTTCAAAAGCTATAAAGCAGCATAGTTCACATTCTGGTAGGTCCCATCAAGCTATAAAGGTTCTATGGGTCATGCAACAGACTGTCATTTTAGAACCAGCTTAGTTAAATTCAGAGAGACATCACAAAAAAGACTGGCCACCAGGTAATGAAATTGGTAAGGATAACTCATGAAACTATTGAGTAAGCCACCGTGATATGGATTAGGGAGCAACTATCCACTAAGATAAAATCAGTGATCTTTAGAAGTACTAAAACAATAAGCTACACTTTCATGACATTTTTCTGTCACAGTGCTTTTATATTCATAATTTCATTTGATCTTCACAACAGTTTTGTGAAGTAGTATATTTGATAAATGAGGAATCTGAGCCTTGACAGATCATAGGATTGTGGATTTAGAGCTGAAAGGGATTGTAGAGGACATCTAGCCCAACCCATAACTGAGCCCTAGACATGAAGTGCCTTGCCCAAGGCTCATATAGCAAGTACCAGTCAGGCTCTCAACAATAGTTCACTAAATATGTGTTTTTTTTCCCCTCCGTTAAACCAAGATGACTCAGGTTCATATATTAGAGGTGAATACAAAAGACATTTTTCTCTGTTACTGAGAAGGAACAGAAAGGATTCTTTCTTTTTTTTCCTTCTGAATGCTAATCTTTTAATAGAACCATAGAATTTTAGAGTTAGAAGAGAGTTTAGATATTTGCTTAAGTTCACATACAATGATGAACAGGAGTAGGAAGCCTGGATTCCAGGTCTTTTAACTGTAAGACACAGGGGGGGTTCCTTACCTGGAGTCTCAGAGCTTAAAAAAAAATACGTTGATAACTATGTTTCAATATAACTGGTTTGTCTTGTAATCCTAAGTATTTTATTTTATGCATCTGAAATGGGGTCCTTAGGCTTACCCAGACTGTGAAAGGGGCATATGATACAAAAAAGGTTAAAAATCTCTATTTTAAGCCCACTGACCTCACAACTATATCATTCTATATTAAAATTGAAAAAAATTGGAGATTTTATAATTACCTTTTGATATTTTTATGACTTCTTAAATAAAGACAATGAACTTTTATGATTATGATTAGCAATTAGATCAATAGTGATGCTAAACTCTTAGAAGCTTTTATATGTACATGTAAGAAGTGAACTTATCATAGAATCTATCCTACATATTTATCATAATTATAACTGAGTTAATATTAAAACTATATTTAAGAAAATATTTGATCATCAGAAAACTTTTATATATTACATAAAAACTCATAAAAACAAAACAGGCCACTAAACTCACACAAGTACTTCCTCTGGCTGCTTTGATCTTTAAGAAGAGCACCTATGTGTGTCCAAGTCTCAATATATTCTTTAAATCTAAAATAAATCTGACTATTGTGTAACACTAGGCAAAAACAACAGAACCATTAGAAAATATTATAAATGGCTCCAAAGAAGTTCTGAAGATCATGATGTATAAAAAATACCTGTGAAGAATTAAAATGATATAATTTGGGTTCAAGAACATATAAATATCAACTACTATAAGATTACAAAATTTAAATCATCCTCCTGTGCCTTATTTCAGCATGGAAGTAATTCTTGGGTTCTGAAAAACTGTGTCAGTTGACCATAAACTTTGGCAAGTTCTATCAAGTTAGAAAGCCTCTGCATCTGTCATTTGGAGACTGACTTAAGTGCAGAAAGGTTTGCCACCAGGATGGCCACCAGATGATGAGTTTTTCTGGTTATTACTATAAATCATCACTTCAAGCATGAATATGGCACTGGTAAAGATCATATTCAGGTAAATGTGATCATAGCTATTTTGAGATAACAAAGTAACATCTGTACTAGAAAACTAAGGGGCACAACTCAGCCAAGGTCAGAAGGAACAACTCTTTGTAAATATTACTTTGGCATAGAAAACTGAAGTTTAAAAGGCCAATGGAGTAGGCAATAATGTCTAAGGGGAATGGCACATTGATTTTCTGGGTGTCTGAGATGACCATTCAGTCTGGGCAAAGAAAGGTTTCTTTGGGGAATTATGGGTACAAAAATATTTTAATAGAATGCTCAGTAACTTGAGAGATTTTTGAGGCTTATAAAAAATTTCTAATACCTTAGGCTTTACAGAAAGAGGCCAGACATACACAAGTATCTTCAGTTAAATTCTAAAAAATTATCTTAAGGCTTAAAGACATGACCCTATCAAGACCAGTTCAAAAAGTCCTAATCTTTTTCCTAAACAGCTGACAGAAGAACATTTCCAGTTTTACCAAATGAGTGCAAATTAAGTAAAAGTACAACCCATTTTCAAAGTTTTCTAGTGAACTGGCCAGCAGAGGGAGCTGAAATATCAATTTCTTAATATGTGAACTTGTCATCATTCAATATTAAAAACAAAAACCACCCCCCACCATTTTTTTATTTTTCACTCATCATTTTGTGAAAAGGTGACGAATGCAACATAAAGTCCAATGGATTTGGAGAATGGGATTGTTTGGGTTCCAACAGCTATGGGGCCCTCAGCAAATCAGTAAGCCTTAAAATCTCTGTTTCCTTATCTGTAAAATGTGGATACTAAATACAGGGCTGTTGTGAGGAAAGTGTTTTTTTTAAGAATAAAAGTGGTTAAACAAATAAGTTGTTTTTAAATATCCCTTTACTACTATTTTCCTCTGAAGACCGGTAAGTTCAAGACAATGATTTACCAAGCTAGGAATGCTTCAAATGAAACCCTGATAATAGACAAGTGTCTGAGACCTGAGAACAGCCCAGAGAGGCTGGTATCATATAGTATCAACCTGCATACTGGCCATAATACATTTTTTTCTATGGGAATTCACTAAAAGCATCCACTAAGATTTAGAGAGCTTGCAGTTTGCATCAATGAAAGGAGTATCTACACCAGTGAAATTACAGATCCCTGAAAAATCAAAGTATTTTTGCTGTTATATAATATAACCAAGAATTTTATAATAAGCTGAAGAGGCCAGCTATAGGCAGAAGCCACTTGTTGGCTGTGAACAATAATAGTATTTATTAAAACAGCAGCTAACATTTATATAATGTTTTTTGAACACAAAGAGCTATTTATGTATAATAACCCTCTGAGTGTAATTTTTCCATTTCACAAATGAGGAAACTGAGGCTCAGAAAGGAGAAGTGACTTGCCCAAGATTACAGAGCCAAGACCCAACCCAGGATTTCTGATTACTAGTCTAGTGCTGCTTTTACTTCCGGGTGTAAAAATGTTAGCCCTGGAAGGTAGCATATTAATAAAAAGAAGATACAGTTATTACTACCCCCAAGGAAGGGCACAGCCTTTAGAGAAAACCCACATTTCTCTTTTCCCAGTTTGTTCAGATAGTATTGTTTATAATTTGGACCCATGATTTCATTAGTGAGAGCAATTCTCTTATATGGGAACTCCCTCCATGGATGAAGATTGGCAATACATTAATTAATGACTTAACAGTCTTTGAAAGTGGCTGGGGGGGCACTGAGAGGTTAAGTAATTTGTCTAAGAACACACAATTGAGGTTTGGTCCTTTAGACATCAGGCCACATTGCCTCTCATACTTTATTTAGAAAACTTGATTTCAGTTGTAAGAGGTTCTTCATGCTATAGCAAGTCAAACAAATATGTAAATCCAGCCGTCTTAGCTTCTGTGTACTTCAGGATACAAGTCAACTATATATTGTTTAATTTGGCTTACAAAGATAATGGTACCAAACAGACAATTTTTGTTCCAGGGAACAGTGTTCTTTATTTTCCTTTGATACTTTCTGTAGGATAAATCCTTACATTCTACCTTTAAAAAGTAGTCCGAAACATTCCCTTGAAATTAAAAAAAAAAATCTAACAAAGGAGACATTTATGTCATAGAACTCATTTATATGACTAAACATTTTACTTAACTGCCAAACATTGATCATATTAATATAGATTCATAGCAAATGAATAAAAGGATATTCTCTACCTAAAGTAACCTTTACCATCATCTTCTTTTATTTCTAAAGACACGGAGAAGGTGAAGATGTCACTGTCAGGAGTCTGTGGTGCAGCTGTGGCGGAAAGCGGGGTCTGTTTGGCAGAACGGCGGAAGGCAGTGGCAAAACTGTAGAGAATGCGACTTACCTGAAGTCACAAAGAACCAGACAGGTTAGGGGGAAGCTTCTAAAGAAACTAGCAAATACACTTCTACAATGCGAAGGTTGTTGCTTCTTTCTTCTACAAAGTGTGGGAAAAGAGTCTGGGACCTGTGATTGCTGGCATGTAGCATGGTAATGAGGCACTTCATCTCTGGGGATTTACAATTGTTTCTCCTTTTTCTGGTTAACACACATTTTTAAAAGTTTTCGAATGAGATTAATCTTATCCAGAAAGGACCCTTAAGAAGAGAGGCAGTCAGAAAAATCTTAATTACAGAACATAGGAAAGTTCAAGTTGGAAGCAATTTTGTAGGGTTCCTAGTCTTAGAGCTTCAACATCATCATCATAACAGCCTTTTGAAAGCTGTGGCCAGCTAGATCTCAGGGAGTCATCCAATAAATTCTTAGGAAAAACCCCGCCAATAAAAAAAACTTATCTAATTAGGTAGCACACAAAGACTGATAGGCTATTAGGACCAAACCAAAAACATGCTATGATAATTATGGAACTGACTGCTGCTAGGTATCATGTGAACAGATTTTTTATCAATTAGGAATTGTAACAGAAGTAGAAAATAATTAATTATAAAATTATATCAAAGGACTAGGGCTAGAAGGCTCTTTAGAGAGTATCTAATCTCCCTCACAGAGCACTTGAGAGTCTTCTGGGACTCAGCTGCAAATTCAATGTCCCAGGACACAAGAGTTGCCATGGACCTCCATAATATGATTTTCTAATAATGCAGTTCACTATTGAAAAAATCTGGGATATCCTAGTCTAGCCTGACCCCTCATTTTACAGATGAGGAAAATGAAGCCCAGAGAAGCTAAATTACTAAAGATCATATAGCTACTAAATGGCAGAGAGACTTAAGTAGAACTCATATTACCTAACTTTCATTCCATTGCTCATTCTACTATATCTACCTACATATGTATTTCTTACATTAACATAAAGCAGAACACCTGCATCAGCCAGATGTCAAAACTGGCATTCATAATCAAAGCAGGCTGTGTCATTTGAGGTCACCAGGTGGCATAGTGGATAGAGTGCTAGAGTTGGGAGTAACAAAGGTCTGTCTGAGTGTGACATTCCTCAGCCATTTACTAGCTGCGTGACTTTGGGCAAGTCACTAAACTTCACTCAGTCTTAGCTTCTTCACTCATAAAATAGAGATAATACCTCAGAGAATTACTGTGAAGGTATAAGATAAAGTGCTTAGCAAACCTCAAACTGCTATGTAAATGTTATTATCACTTATTATTAATACTGTTATTACTATAATATGTTACCTCTTGTCTCCACTGAGATTCAGTATAATGGCTTATACTGCTAATATTCCAACCAAATCCTTTCATACACCTTTCCTTGGTTTAGGCAAATTTTTGTTCAGCTCGAGATATGAGAAACTTTTAGTTTTAATATTTCTACCCATATACACAAACATACAATAGGAATACTCAACACTAACTGGCTTTGGAAATGTTAAGGAATGCCATAAGCAGAAATCTCTAACTTACATAGTAACTCAATTAGCCAAAACATTCTATTAACTGTACTTCAATCAACATATACTTCTTGAGGGCAGAGATTAAGCCCCCTGCCTTTTATATCCTTACAGTCTGCCATAGGACACGGAAGAGTACGTGCTTAATAAATGTTTGTGACTGAGCTGAGCACAGCAGGGCACCGCAGGGGAGGGCGATGGGAGGTAGAAGACCTGGGCTCAAAAATCAGCTCTGCTACTTACCGTTTAACTGGGCTTGGGCAAGTCACTTAACCTTGGTATTTCCATTGATAAAAAGACCTTTAAAGGTCAACCAATTCCAAATCTGTGTACACAGGGTGTTCCTTTGATGACCCTGAAGCTCATCATTCTGAATAACAGTTACTCATTAAATAGTAGAGGCAAGGGATTAGCCTGATTTTACTGACATGGGATTTTGGAGGGATCCACTAATGCAGATCAGCACTTTCTCTGCAACTTAAGGCTTTAGAGAGTTACCCAGAGAACTGAGAGGTGAAGTGACTTGCCCATCACCTAGGCAGGAAGTAGCAGACTTGGGATTTGAACTCAGATCTGAAGTCAGTACTGTCTCAGCTATGTCAAGCTGCCTCTCTCAATACAGATTACTGGGGATAAAATAACCACCTTAAACTTGTATATGTGGTAAATTACCTGGTGAGAGTGCTGAACCAATCAAAACATAATTATTTAGCATATATATGGGATTTTTACATAATCACATTTGATTCTCCCAGCTAATTTATGAGACAAACAAGTATCTTTATCTTTTAAAAATGATTGCGAGTTTCTGGAGGGCAGAGATTCACTCATTTTTTTGGCTTTTGTATCTCTAATGACCAGCACATATTATCCACTTAATAAATGCTTCACTGATTAATGAGGAAACTGAGAATCGGAAAGACTAAGTATAAATGACTTAGCTACCAAGTGGTAGAGCAGACACATTAGAACCCGGGGCTTCAGAGTCCAGGGTTCTTTACATACTGCACCACATTGTATTAAGTGATGAAGCATCACATATTGTTAGAGCTTGGAACTGCATTTTAGAACATACAACATGAAATGCTGGAGCATGGAAGGTCCTTAGATTGTGCAGTGACACAACACAGCACGTTAGAGGAGGAGAAGACTCTTGGACACAGTCTGTTAGAACTAGAAAGTGTTAGAGAAATCATTTTGTCCAACTTCTTCCTTCTGCATAAGTAAAGACTTGTGATCTGGGCAGAGATGAATCAGTAAGAAACCCAGAATGGACCTGGGTAGTTGTTTCAAAAAAATTACTCTGACATGACCTTGTTTTCTTGTATTTGACTTTTTCTCTGTGTACACAGAGCCTAGTTAGAAAGGGATAAAAAAGCCAGGTAACTGGAGAGTGGTGTGTGTGTGTGTGTGTGTGTGTGTGTGTGTGTGTGTGTGAGAGAGAGAGAGAGAGTTTGGTTAATTATGACTTAAGTACATCTTTTTCTAGTCTTAACAGACAGTAAACAGATCATAAGCTCAAATGACAGTCCATTTGAATATAAGTGAGAATTTTATTATTTCTAGAAATTCTGGAAGGTCATCTAAGATTCTTGCACTCAGAGAAAAGGACTTCAGTTGCAGAGGCAGCTGTCTTAGAGACTTACAGCTTCTTGTATCTCACACCGGAAGACGTGTATTCTGAAGAGTTCAGCATTGTAGTGACTTTCTGTAAAAGCAAAGCAGTCGCTTTCAGGAGTTCCATCATGCCCTCTAACACAGAAGAGGATTTTATAGATGGGGTAGTTAGCAATCTCTGTATTCGTTTGAGGATCCAAAAGTCTGTTTTATGACATAAAAAAATAAGAGGAAAAGATGAGAATGTTAAAATTCTATAATTTTGGTGCATGTATATGAATTTCAAGATATATTTCAAACAATCAATATCTATGACCTGCTTTGAGTATTATTATCATGTTTATTTTTAGTCTTTCTACATAAAAACCATATGTGGACTCCTAAAGGTACTATTTATAGGGAGATAGCATAGTGTGATGTAGTGGAAAGGGTATTAGACTTGAAATTAAGAGACCTGGGTTTGAATCTTTTTATGATATTTACTAGCTATATGATCCTGAACAGGTCATTTATACTGAAAAATTACTACAGAAATTGATTTTTTAAATATTCTAAACAAATTGTGATTTCAGTGGTTTCTCCTCGCACACATGACTCATTACTCCTCTAGGAACAGATAATTTCTTGAGTTCAGCTATGTTAAAAAAAATACACCTCTGGTAATAAATCCTATGTGATGAGCCTTCAATCAAGCCATCAACAAGTCTGTATTAGCTGCCTACTCTATGCCAGCAAACTGTGCAAGGCGCCGGGGAAACAAAAAGAAACAGCAACAGGAACAGCCAGCACTCACACAGGGCTTTACGGCTTGCTAAGCGCTTCACAAATACTTCATTTTATCCTCATAGCATTCCTGGAAGGCAGGTGCAAAAGTCGCAGAAAATGAGGCGGAGCACCGTGTGTGAGGAGCAGTGAGAGGGCCCTTCGGCTAGGCAGCACGTGAGAAGGGGAAAAATATGTAATGAGGCTGGAAATGTAGGTTGGAGTCCGGCTTTGAAGGGTTTTAAGAGTCAAACTGTCGAGTTTATATTCAATAGTAGAGGCAGCAGGGAGTCACTGGAATTTAATGAATAGAGGACTAGCACTGTCAGAAGAATGCTCAAGGCCATTTGCCTTTTAAGCCGTGTGGAGAAGGTAACAGCGTGGGAAGAGACTAGAGGTGGAGCGCCGTGTGTGAGGAAAGAGAAGGCGACATGAGGTAGCAGAAGTGACATTCAGTCAGTCAGCAACAGAATGGACATTCGCATCCCACCCTCTAACTGTGGTTGTTCCCCAAGCTTCTGTCCTAGGTTCTCTTCCCTTCATTCTTTACATCATCTCTTGGTAACCTCATCAAGCTCCCATGGGTGTAACTGCCATCTCTGTCGAGATGACTGTTAAATCTCTATCTCTAACCCTTGGGCTTTGCCTGCAACTTTCAGTTCTACACCAAAAACTGACAACTGGACATTTCAAACTGGATGTCCTAGGGATATTTTAAAGTCAGTATGTCTAAAACTGAACTCATTCTCTTAACTGATAAACCTTTTCCTGCTCCACACTTCACTATTTCTGTCAAAGATACTTCCATCCTTTTAGTATCTTGGATTTATAATCTTGGTATTATTCTTAACTCCTTCTCCCTCATCTCACATATGCAATCTGATACTACATCTTGTCATTTCTATCTTTACAACCTCTCTAACATCTGACCCTTTTCTTTTCACACAGCTACTATGCCTTACTTCAACTAATCACCTTTCAACCTGGCTTACTGCAAAGGCCTCCTAATCGGTCTCCTTGACTCAAGTGCCTTATTCTTCCAATCCATCCTTCACATTATTGCCAAAGTAATTTTCTTTAAATGAATATCTGACTGTGAACTGTCCTATTGAATCAATTCCAGTGGCTTCCTATTGCTTCTAGCATCAAATAGAATTCCTCTGTTTATCTTTTAAAGCCATATTACACCCTGGCCCCAACCTATCTTTCCAGACTCATTTGACATTTCTTGGCCTCCTGTATTTTGTGATCAAATCGAATTGGCTTTCTCCCTGTTCCTCTCCCCCAATACTCCATTTGTTATCTCTGAGCCTTTACCCTGGCTGGAATGTACTTCTTCCTGACATCTGCCTCAGAGACTCCCCTGCTTTTCCCTTTAGGATTCAGCTCAAGGACCACCTTCTGTTTAAAGCCTTTCTTCATCTCCCTAACTCCCTTCCCACCTACACTGTATTTATCTATTCTCTCGGAGAAGGTTACTAGAGGCTTAACCACACTGCCATGACATAGAAAAAGGTTAAGAATCCTGGGGCTTTGCTATGATGAAGCATAAGGGTAGGACTTTATTGTAAATTATTATCAAATAAAAATAAGAGCTTACATATGTGTAATTTAAAACTTATAAATGTCATAGCTATCAATCAAAACAAATAATATACATACGCTTTCCATATCTGCCTGTAGTTATACTATCTTTGGTTTTGCGTTCATTTTCCCTTTTTCTTTTTATGTTGTTTTAGTCAAAGTGTATATAGTTCTGGTTCTACTGATTTTGCTTTGCATCATTTCAATCAGACCTTTTCATATTTTTGTTTCATATTGTTATTATAGCATAAAAAATTATACCACACATATAAACCATTATTTATTCAGTAATTCCCTAGTAGGTTCCATCTTTATTACCTTCAAATATGTCCAAGTCTTCTCCCACCCTTAAAAATCTTCAATAGGTCCTACCATCCCCTCAAACTAACATCCTATAACTCACCTTTCTTTCTCAAACTCATGGAAAAAGCTGTCTACACTCACTGCTTCTAGTTCCTCTCCTCTCCCCTCCCTAACTCTTCAACATTTTGCATTCTAGCTTCTGACCTCATCAACTGAAACTGCTCTTTCTTATGTTATTGATGATTTCTTAATGGACAAATGTGATGACCTTTTAATAAGTCTTCTTCATTCCTGACTTATCTACCGCGTTTAACACTATCAACAATGATCTCCTCCTAGATGAGTGGTTCTCAACCCATGGGTCGCGATCCCTTTGGGGGTTGAACGACCCTTTCACAGGGGTAACAGGGGTCACCCAAGACCATTGGAAAACATATTTCCGATGGTCTTAGGAACCAAGACATGGCTCCTCTATCCATTTCCAGGTGGGTCCGCCCATATGCAGTTATGCCCACATATGAGCATTAAAGGGTCACAGCATTAGGAAGGTTGAGAACCACTGCCCTAGATATTTTTTCCTCTCCAGGATTTCTTGACACTAGTTTAGTGAAGGAGATCAAGATAGATTTTGAACAGAAGTTCAGTAGTTCACTTCCTGCCTGTCTGATCACTCCTCAGTCTTCTTTTCTGGCTTATCATCCACATCACACCCTCTAACTGTAGGTGTTCCGCTCAGTTCAGTGCCAAGCTTGCTTCTTCTATTCTCTTTTCCCTTTACATTCTCTCTCTCTCATCAGCTCCTGTAGGTTCAGCTATTTTTTCTACTTCTCTGATTCAGAGATCTATCTATCCAGCCTGTCACGCCCCTCAACACCAATCTCATGAGCATCATCAATTACTTACTGATGTTTACAAGTGGATGTCCTGGAGATATCTTAAATTCGACAGATCCAAACCAGTTCATTATCTTTCCCCCAAAATGTACCCCTCTTCAAAACTCTCTTCTTTTTGAAACACAACTATTCTATTTTTCCAGGTTAATACCCTTGGCTTTATCCTCCAATTACAATTCTCCCTCACTCAAAATATGCAATCAGCAGTCAAATCTTGCCATTTTAACCTCTACAACATGTTACATCTGATCCATTCTTGGAATTCCATTCACCCTGTTACCATCTTAGTTTAGGTCTTCATCACTTCCCCCTAGATTACTGCAACAACCTCCTAACTGGTCTCCCTGCCTCATGTTTCTTTCCACTTGTATCTATCCTTCAAATTGCTGCCAAAATTATTTCCTTTAATGGCTGATCTATGTTATATAAAACCCTTGTTTCTCTCTTTTAATGCTTTCTGGGTTGAATTAAATACTACCAGTATCCACTGATACCACTCCCACTTGCAAATTTTAGATGACCTTTCCATTTTTAATCTATTAACCCTTTGCTGGATTAACTATTTCCTATAAACAATATACTCTTAAATTCTGATCTGTGAGCCATTCTGCAATTCTGTCCTTTTACTGGACCATTTAGTCCATTTATATTTAAAATTATAGCTAATGGTTTTACTTTTTCTCCAGTCACTTTTACAAAAGGAAAAACATACATTTTTAATCTCATAATTTTATGAATTCAAATCTAACAGAATAATCTTAAATAAGGTTCTTTTACAATAATAGGTTACTTTAACTTGGACTTCCTCACTATCCAAGATAAGCTCTTCCTTCTAGGATGACTATATCTCCTTTTTCTTTCAATTTTTGAGTCATTCCTCTTCCCACCTTCTCTGAAAACTGGAGCAATTTATCTAATATTTGAAAGTTCTCATATTTGTTAACAATATCTTGATGCTTCTCTGCAGTGATATGAGAAAGTATAAGCTCCAATTTAGAAAGCACAAAAGGTTCTATTAATGAGCCCATAACTAGAATATGTTTTATTGACAATCAGTGAACAAATCAGAATACTGTGAGAGACAGTAAAGTCAAAATCCTTATTAGTGTTCACAACTACCGTAAAACAATGTCTCAATTTTTTTTTTACAAAAATAACTATTTCTCTGAAACTATCTCTGATAGATTCAAGGCAGATAGTGGGGGCGTAGGTAATATGGTGCTGCCTTAGGAATTATGTTCAGAGCCAGAGTTAAGACGGAGGATTAAGAGGTAGCAATTTTGCCTCGATTCTCTCAAAATCTCTTCCACAATGACCTTGAAAGTGCAGCAAACCAAATTCTGATGGGAAAGCCAAGAAAAAGTTAGAGTCCCATTTTTTCAGTTTCTGAGGACACTGGTAGAGGCTGGTCAGGATCAGCTAGATGCCAGGGATAATAAAGGGATTGTACACTAGGACAGAAAGAGATACCAGTGGACCTCTCTACTAGTACTAGGATCAGGATCAGGAACAGGTGCCACCTGGTAACTTTGTTGCCCATTACATAATCCTGGGTTACACTTCCAGGAGAGAGAGAACAGTTGTGGTCATGAGGGAGCAAAGGCCCTATCTATGTAAAGACTAAGAAACAAATTCTGGAAATATAGCTGAGAGAAAGTTTGAGGGGGTGGAAGGGAAGGGGCAGGGAAATAAGGGTAGTTATAACTTTTAGTCCCACACATAAGCTTGAAGCAAAATAAACCAAGACAGGAGCCCAAAACCAAGTTTGATCATTCTGAATCTACAGAATCTGCCAGTGGGCTAACTGTAACTGAGTGCAGAAGCAGTCTATGAAAACTCAAAAATACACAAGCCAAAAGACCCAAAATGTTTAGGAATTTGCAAAGTACAGACCAGAAGGGCAGTAAATAGATCTCTCTCTGGATCACATCATCCTGAAAGCACCAAAAACTTACAGATCCACAGACTAAATTATGAAAGAAGTTCAAGGATATATAAGACGGATGGTCAGACCAGATATTCCCCTGCCGGAGCTGAGCAGAGCCCCACACCAATATAAAGGCCAAAGTCAATAAGTAAGGTTGGAAAAATGAGTAAACAAAAAAGGAACTGACTGTAAAAAGCTACTACAGTGGCAGAGAAGCTCAAGACAGAAGACAGAAGACAAAAGGAGACAATCACTCAAAAACACTTACAAACAAAGCCTCAAAAGAAAAATGCATGATATAAATCCAACAAGAATTCCTAAGGGTGAAAGAGATTTTTAAAAACAGTAGGAGTAAAAAAGATTTTAAACTTCAAATAAGAGGGATTGAGTCAAGATGGTGGAGTAAAAGCAGGAACTTAAGCTTGCAACCCAATTATCTCCAATACCTGTAAAAAAAATGACTCTCAACAAATTTTAGAGCTACAGAACCCACAAAATGACAGGGTGAAATATACCTCCAGCAGAAGTTAGCCTGGCAAGCTGAAAGGAACGGTTTATCGCACTGGACTGGGAGTGAAGCACAGTGTTGCATGGGCCGTGGTGGCACAGGCCAGTGGCAAAGACCCGCCGGATCAGACCTCAAGGGACTGAATCACTGACAGCTGTGGTAGTTTCCAGACTTCTCAACCCATAAACCCCAAAGAGAAAGTAAAAGGTCAGTGGGGAAAGTCTGCTGGACCTGGGTGAGAGAAGAGTGCAGTCTGTCCCCTGCTCCCAATGGTGGTGGAGGTGGCAGTGGCAGTGGCAGCGGCAGCGGGATGGCTGCTTCCAGGGCTCCAGGTCCACAGATAGTGCTCCCTTTCCAAAGGGCAATTGCAGGAACTTCTTTGCTAGTGCTAAGGCAAGATTCTTTCATTTTGCCCTCCTTGGATCTTGGTCATAGTCTTGGATGGTGCTCCTGGGGTGAGGAGGAGCACTGGCATGGCAGAGCTTATGCTGGCTGTGGAGAGCGAATCTTCTGCACAGTTCTGAGGCAGTTGCCTAGAAAAAGCTCTGAAAACAGTTGTGCAAAACCCCAGAAATTTGGGACACTTCACTCTCCACTCTGGAAGCAGAGTTCTATGGTGGCAAAGAGTTTAAAAATAACTGACTGGCAAGATGAGCAAACAGAGGAAGAGAAATCAGACTACAGAACCATTCTTTGGCGACAAAGAAGATGAAAACACAGAACCAGTAGAAGACAACAAAGTCAAAACTCCTGCATCTCAAGGGTTCAAGAAAATTATGAATTGGTTGCAGGCTATGGAGGATCTCAAGAAGGATTTTGAAAATCAAGTAAGAAAATTAGAGGAAAAATTGGGAAGAGAAATTAGAGTGATGCAAGAAAATCACAAAAAATGAGTCAATAGCTTGCTAAAGGAGACCCCCCCAAAAATACTGAAGAAGGGGCAGCTAGATGGTGGAGTGAATAGAGCACCAGCCCTGGAATCATGAGGATCTGAGTTCAAATCCGGCCTCAGACACTTAACACTTACTAGCTGTGTGACCTTGGGCAAGTCACTTAACCCCAATGGCCCTGCTCTGCCCTCTCCAAAAAGCAAAAAAAAAAAAAAATACTGAAGAAAATAACACTTTAAAAAATAACTTAACTCAAATGGCAAAAGAGGTCCAAAAAGTCAATGAGGAAAAGAATACCTTAAAAAGCAGAACTGGTCAGATGGAAAAGGAAGTTCAAAAGCTCACTGAAGAAAATTCCTTCAAAAGTAGATTGGAGCAAATGGAAGCTAATGACTTTATGAGACATAGAGGTATAAAACAGATGCAAAAGAATGAAAAAATAGAAGGCAATGTGAAATAATCTCATTGGAAAAACCACTGACCTGGAAAATAGATCCTGGAGAGATAATTTAAAAATTACTGGACTACCTAAAAGCCATCATCATAAAAAGAGTCTAGACATCTTCTTTCAAGAAATTATCAAGGAAAACTGCTCTGATATTCTAGAACCAGAGGGTAAAATAGAAATTGAAAGAATTCCCTGTCACCTCTTGAAAAAGATCCCCAAAAGAAAACTCCTAGGAATATCACAGCCAAATTCCAGAGTTCCCAGGTCAAGAAGAAAATATTGCAAGCTCTGAGGAAGAAACAATTTGAATATTGTGGAAACACAATCAGGATAACACAAGATCTAGCAGCTTCTACATTAAGGCATCCAAGGGCTTGGAATATGATATTCCGGAGGTCAAAGGAGCTAGGATTAAAATGAAGAATCATCTATCCAGAAAAACTGAGCATAATACTTCAGGGACAAATATGGACATTCAATGAAATAGAGGACTTTCAAGCATTCTTGTTGAAAAGACCAGAGCTGAACAGAAAATTTGACTTTCAGATACAAGAAGCAAGAGAAGAATGAGAAGGTAAAGAGGGAAACATAATCTTAGGAACTTACTAAAGTTGAACTACACAGAAAGACGATATTTATAACTCATGAGACTTTTCACAGTATTAGGTCAGTTGAAGGGAATATATGTGTGTATGTGTGTGTGTGTGTGTGTGTGTATGCATGTATATATACATATATATGTATAGGTGGGTGTATGTGTGTGTATATATGTATACCTAGACAGAAGGCACAGGGTGAGTTGAATATGAAGAGATATTTAAAAAATAAAATTAAGAGGTGAGAGAGGAATATATTGGAAGAAGGAAAAAGGGAGAAATAGAATACAATAAATTATCTCACATAAAAGAGGCAAGAGAAAGCTATTAGAATGGAGGGGAAGAGCAGAGAGATGAAAGGGAACGAGCCAACCTTACTCTCACTGGATTTGGCTTAAGGATGGAATAACATACACACTCAATTGGGTATTTTACCCTACAGAAAAGTAGAGGGGAAGGGAATAAGAAGGGGGGAATCATAGAAGGGAGGGCAGATTGGGGGAGGGGTAGTCAGAAGCAAACACTTTTGAAGAGGGACAGGGTCAAAGGAGAAAACAGAATAAATGGGGGTCAGGATAGGATGGAGGGAAATGGAATTAGTCTTTTACAATATGACTACTATGGAAACTTTTTCCATAACTACACATGTATAATCTATATTGAATTGCTCGTCTGCCCAGTGGGGGTGGGTGAGGAGGGAAGAAGGGACAGACTCTGGAATTTAAAGTTTTAAAAATAAATGTTAAAAAATTGTTGTTACATGTAACTGGGAAATAAGATATACAGGTAATAAGGAATAGAAATCCATCTTGCCCTACAAGAAAGTAAGGGGAAAGGAGGTAAGGGGAAGCATGGGGAGATATGAGAGGGCAGAATGGGGGAGTGGGTAATCAGTATGCTTGCCATCTTGGAGTGGGGGGTAGGGGACAGATGGGGAGAAAATTTGGAACTCAAAATCTGGTGGAAATGAATGTTGATGGGAATTAAGATACACAGGCATTGGAGTAGGGAGATCCATTTTGCCCTACCAGAAAGTCAGAGGGGTGATGGGGGTGGACATAGGAGAGAACAGATTGGGGGTGGGGATATACAGTGGGATTGCTGTTTTGGGGTGGTGGGCAGGGGAAAGATGGGGAGAAAATTTGTAACTCAAAATCTGGTGGAAACGAATGATGTAAACTAAAAATAAACAAAAGTTAATTAACAATAAAAAAACTTAAAAACTAAAATAAAAAAAAAGGGATGGTTTATTTCTCCATGGCAGCAGCCCTGCTGGAAGGTACTACACATATAAATTCTACATAGATATCTGATGAAATCAAGTGGACAAAGCCAGTACTCACTTGTGGGAATACCAGCCAGGTCAATAAACTCTGACCACACTGAAAATCTGCAGTTCAGTTTGGGAAACAGTGCATTTTCCTCCAGTCAATCCAGCTGAGCAAGCAGCCTACTCCTTAGCTGAATGAAACTGATAGCACTGGAAATTCTCTGAAGAAACATGAATTATAGCACACAGTACTGCAAAGTAATGATGGTGTGCCCCCAGGGGGCACATGATCGGGGAACAGATCATTTCCTCTATAAACCTCGGGCACATTTTCCCATTCATTCACCATGAATGAGAAGATTGGACATGCCTAGGGAACATGCACAGCGGGGGTGAGGAGGAGATGTATGAAGGGGCACACACATCAAATGTAAGCTTGAGGTCAGGAATTGTTTCATTTGCTGTCTTTGTAGCTTCAATACTTGGCATATTGTGCATATTGGCATATGTACAATAAATGCTTACTAAACCGAAAAAAAAAAAGAAAATGAATATTGAAAACTAAAAATAAATAAATTCTGAAAAAAAATCAAATAAGAATGGCAGGAGATAAACTGGGAAAAGAAATGAGAGGTATGCAAGTAAATTATGAAGAGTTTTAATAGCTTGGTAAAAGAGGTACCAAGAAATACTGAAGAAATTAACTTTTTTTCTTTTTCTTTTTGCAATTTAAAAATATTTATTTTATTCTGAACTTAAGGAATAAAACAAGCATTTCCACAACATAATAAAATTATAATCATAAAAAGGACACCGAGTAATCTCCAAAGGAGGACCACAATGTGAAAAGTAAAGGATAACGAAGGGCTTTGGGACAATTGGTTGAAAAACAAAGTAGGCATGTTTAGCCTGAAGAAGAGAAGACTCAAAATGGTCCTTCTTAAACCCAGAAGTGAACACCTGACAAGACCAGATGGAGGTAGGGTACAGTGAGACTGTCATTTCCCTTTTCTTGACAATGATGTTCTTCTTAATTCAGTTCAAAAGGCATTAGCCTTTTGGGATATTAAGTCACACTGTGGAGTCATATTGAGCTTTCAGTTCAATAAATCCCCAGATTGTTTTTTTCATAATAATGTCTAACCATTCCTTATCCACTTCATATGTATGGAGTGAATTTTTCCTTCACATAAGGCTATGTTTATCTCAAATGAACTTATTACATTCAGCTCAAACCTCTAGTCCAGTGGTTCTCAACCTTCCCGATGCCGTGACCCTTTAATACAGTTTCTCATGTTGTGGTGACCCCCAACCATAAAATTATTTTTGCTGCTACTTCATAACTGTAATTTTGCCACTGTTATGAATTGTAATGTAAATATCTGATATGCAGGATGTATTTTCATTGTTACAAATTGAACATAACCCACAGGTTGAGAACCGCTGCTCTAGTCTGTCAGGGTCTTTTTTGTATTCCAAATCTGTCATCCAATGTGTTAACTATTCCTCCCAGTTTTGTCACCTGTAAATTTAATTAATGTACTATCTATGACTTTATCCAATTTATTGATATAAATTTTAAACAGCACAGAGTTAAACATAGATTCTTGGGATTTACTCCAATATGGACCTCTTCCCACCTTGACATTGAACCATTAACAACCACATTTTAAGTCTAGTCATCCAAGCAATTCGCAGCACATCTAATTTTGTTATCTTTTAGTCCAAGGTTGTCAAACTCAAACAGAAACAGATCCGTGCAGGTTGCACAGTGACTAAGAAAACCACAGATTAATATTATCTATGCTGTATTTTTTAAAATTTTCAATATTTTATTTTTCCCAACTGAATATGAAAAACAATGTTAATATATTTTTTTTAATTTTGAGTTCCAAATTCTCTCCCTCTCTCACCCCTTTCCCCCCTCCCTGAGATGGTAAGCAAGTTGATATAGGTTATTCTTGTTCAATCATGCAAAACATATTTCTATATCAGTCATGTTGTGAAAGAAAACACAGACCAAAAAAAACCTCACCAAAAATAGATTGAAAAATAGTGTGCTCTGATGGAGTCTGCATCAGACTCTATCAGTTTTTTCTCTGGAGGTGGAAAGCATTTTTCATTATGAGTCCTTAGGAATTGTCTTGGATCATTGTATTGATGAGAAGAGATAGGTCAATAACAGTTGATCATCATATAATATTACTGTTACTGTATTTTTTAAAATTAACTTTTGTTTATTTTTAGTTTACATCATTGATTTCCACAAGATTTTGAGTTACAAATTTTCTCCCCATCTTTCCCCTACTACCCACCCCCCCAAAAACCCCCTTCCCCAATCTGCTCTCTCCTATATCCTCCCCCATCACCCCTCTGACTTT
>CM053581.1:257499778-257525426 GCA_028627135.1 Pseudochirops cupreus
GACAAGCAATTCAATACAGGCTGTACATGTGTAGTTACGCAGAACATCTCCATAATGGACATACTGTGTAACACTGATGATGTTTCCTTCCTTTCTATCCCTTCACTTGTTCCACTCTCTACTTTGTCCCTGCCTCTTAACAGAAGTGTATGCTTTTTACAACCCTCCACCCCAACCTGCCCTCCCCTCCATCATCTCCCCTCTCATCCCCCTCCCCCCTACTCTCCTGCAGGGCAAGATACCCAATTTAGAGTGTCGTTCCTTCCCTAAGCCAAACTCAATGAGAGTAAGGTTGACCCATTCCCTTTTGTGTTCCCGTTCTTCCCCACCATTGTAACAGTTATCCCTTGCCTCTTCTATATGAAATGGTTAACCCCATTCTGTCTCTTCCCTGTCTCCTTTCATTCTATTCCTCTCCCACCTCTTAATTTCACCTTTTAAAATATCATCCCTTCCTATTCAATTGATGCTGTGCCGCTGTGAACACATATATACACACTCCCATATGTATCATATGCATATATACCCTCCTATATAGACATGTGTGTATGTACACATATAAACATTTATATTTCCTCCACCTATCCTCATACTTAGAAAAGCTGCATAAGTTACAATTGTCATTTTTTCATGTTGGCATGTAAATAGCTCAACTTTGATAACTTCCTTATGATTTCTTTTCCATGTTTACCTTCTCATGCTTCTTGTGTTTGAATGTCAAATTTTCTTTTCAGTTCTGGTTTTTTCCTCAAGAATTTTTGAAAGTCTTCCACCTCACTGAATGACTATATTTTCCCCTGAAACATTATACTCAGTTTTGCTGGGTAGGTGATTTAATCCTAGCTCCCTTGATCTCCTGAATATCATATTGCAGGCCCTTCAGTCCCTTAATGTAGAAGCTGCTAGATCCTGGGTTATCCTGATAGTGTTTCCACAGTACTAAAATTGTTTCTTCTTGGCAGCTTGTAATATTTGCTCCTTGATCTGGGAACTCCAGAACCTGGATATAACATTCCTAGGAGTTTTCTTTTTGGGATCTTTTTTAAGAGGTGATGGATGAATTCTTTCAAGTTCTATTTTGCCCTCTGGTTCTAAAACATCTGGGCAATTTTCCTTGAGAATTTCTTGAAGGATGATTTCTAGATTCTTTTTTTGATCATTGCTTTCAGTTAGTCCAATAATTTTTAAATTGTCTCTCCTGGATCTATTTTCCAGGTCAGTGGTTTTTCCAATGAGATATTTCACACTGCCTTCTATTTTTTCATTTGTTTGGATCTGTTTAATAGTATCCTGATTTCTCATAAAGTCATTTGCTTCCATTTGCTCCACTCTAATTGTGAAGGAATTATTCTCTTCAGTGAGCTTTTGAGATTCTTTTTCCATCTGGCAAATTCGACTTTTTAAGACATTCTTCTCCTCATTGGCTTTTTGGGCCTCTTTTGCCATTTGAGTTAGTCTGTTTTTTAAGGTGTTATTTTCTTCAGTCAGGCTGTTGACTCTTTCATCATGATTTTCTTGCATCGTTTTCATTTCTCTCCCCAATATTTCCTCCACCTCTCTTATTTGGTTTTCAGAATCCTTTTTAAGCTCCTCTATGGCTTGTAACCAGTCTCCATTTTTCTCGGAAGCTTTTGGTGCAAGAGTTCTGACTGTGTCATCTTCCTCCTGTTCCATGCTTTGATCATTTTTGTCCCCAAAAACGGAATCTAAAGTTGGACTGCTGAGCTTTCTCTGCCTGCTCATGTTGCCAGTTAATTAACTTGACTTTTGAGCCACAGTAGAACTCTGCTTTCAGAGGGGAGAGCTCTGTCCCAAACTGCTGGGGTTTTCACAGCTGCTGGAGCTATTAGGAGGCCGCTGTGTCTGCAGCCCCCACCAGCTTTGGCTCATTGAAAATGCACCTCAGGACCACCACCCAAGACCATGATCCCTATCCAGGCAGCTCAAGGCAAGAGCACTTAGCCTCTGAATGATCGCTTCGCCCCCCTGCAATCTGCAGGCCGGGAGCTTCTGAAGCAGCCACGTGGAGGCAGCTGCAGGGCCGCCGCTTCAGCCACTCCTAGCTCTGGGACAGTTGGCCGGACCCTCTCCCCCAAGTTTAGCCAAGTTCCACTGACCTTTTCCCTTTGTCCTTGGCTCTTATGGGTTGGTAATTCTGGAAACCGCCACAGCTGCTGGTGATCTGCTCTACTGAAAGCTCTAGCCAGGGCTTCTCCTGGACAGCCTGGGGCTAAAGCCACAGGTTCATGCGGTGCTGCGATGAACCTTTTGTGTCTGTCTGCTGGGCTGCCTTCAGCAGGAGCCTTGTTTCTCTGTCATTTTATGAGTTCTGGAGCTCTAAAATCAGTTTAGAGTCATATTTTATAGGTATTTGAGGTGGTTATGGGGGGAGCGGTGGAGTTTTCCTGCTTCTATGCCACCATATTGACTCCGCCCTCAAGGAAACAACTTCTTAAAAATCAGAATTGGCCAAATGGTATGAGGCCTAAAACCTCAATGAAGAAAATCACTACTTAAAAATTAGAACTGGCCAAGTGCAAGCTACTGAGTGAGTCATTAATGAATCAACAAGACTAATGAAACAAAGTTTAAAAAAATGAAAAAAAAGAAAAGAAAATGTGAAATATCTCCTAGGAAAAATAAACTGAATTGAAAAATAGATTAGGGGGAGATAATTTTAAGAATTATTGGACTACCCGAAAGCCATGAACAAAAAAGAGCCTAGACAACATATTTCAAGAAATCATAAAGGAAAACTGCCCAGATAAATTATAGATAAATTAGAATCAGAGGGGAAAATAGAAACTAAAAGAATCCACTGGACACCTTCTGAAAGAAATACCAAAATGAAAACTCCCAGGAATGTTATAGCCACAATCTAGAACTCCTAAGTCAAGGAGAAAGTACTGCAAACAGCCAAAATGAAACAAAATACTGAGGAGTCACACTTAGGATCATACAAGACTTGGTAGCTACCACAAAAGAGGAAGAGGGGCTTAGAATATGATATTTCAGAAGGCAAAGCAGCTAAGATTAGAACCAAGAATAACCTACCCAACAAAACTGAGCATAATCCTACAGGGGGGGGGAAATGGATATTTAATGCAATGGAGGACTTACAAGCATTCCTAATGAAAATGAAGGTCTAAACAAGATTAAACTGTATACATTCCTATATAGGAATATGATACATGTGAACTTCTCAAAAGTTTATCAACACTAGGGCTGTTAGAGGGAATCTACTTAGAAAGAGGGCATAGGTGTTATTCTATTATATTAGGATGATATCAGAAAAAGAAAGGAAGCGTGAGAAGGAGGGATACATTGGGAGAGAGGGTAGGGGGAGGAATAATGGGGAAAATTTTCTCATATAAATAAGGTATACAAGAATTTATCCATTAGAGAGGGAAAGAGTATGCAGGGGGGAACAGTCAACAAGTGAACTTCACTCTTATCTGAACTACTGCAAGGAGAGAAAAAGATACATATACACAAGGTTGGGTACAGAAGTTCATCTTTCGCAAAAAGGAAGTATAGAAGGGAAATGAGTTAAGAGGAAGGTGATGTTGATGAGTATAAGAGGGAGGCTAGCTTAAAGGAGGCAGTGGTTAGAAGCAAAACAGCCTCTTGAGGAAGGGGCTGAATTAAAAAGAGAAGGATAAGCATAAACAAAGAGTATGGAGGGAAATAAACAGTTAGCAATTATTACTATTAATGTGAATGGATGAAATCATCCATAAAATGGAAGAGGATAGTAGAATGGATTAGAAACTAGAATTCAACATTATATTGTTTACAAGAAACACACCTGAAACAGAAAGATATAATATATAAATAATATAAATAATGGGCTAGAGCAGAATCTATTATACTTCATCTGAAATAAAAAAGGCCAGCACAGTAATCATGACCTCAGACAAAGAAAAAGCAAAAATAGACTTGATTAAAAGAGAAAATTAGTGAAATTATATTTTGCTAAAAGATACCATATTGATACTAAACATATATGTACTAAATGAAATAGCATCTAAATTCTTGAAGGAAAAGTAAAATGAATTTTAAGAGAAAATAGGCAGCAAAACCATAATAGAGGGGAACTTCAACTTACCCCCCTGAGACTTAGATCTAACCACAAAATAAACAAGAGAGAAGTTAAGGAGAGGAATAGAATTTGAGAAAAATTAGACAGGAGAGACCTCTGGAGGTCTAATATTAACACAACCTTACAGGATATTTATAAATAAAATGCTTTATAAATATTAAAGCACTATATAAATGTGAATTATTAACAAACCAATCAAATACTTATAAAGCACCTATCATGGACAGGGTAATGTACTAATAGGCAGGGGTACAAAAAAACCCCCATAAGTCCTGCTCTTAAGTTGCTTGAAATTTAATGGGGAGAAGACCAAAACATAAAAAATTATGATACAAAGGAGAGTAAGATAAATGGAAAGGAGATATTTAGGCAAAGCATTATGATAAATTTGAAGAGGGAGATATAAGAAAATAATTTTATAGGATATTTAACAACTACAAAAGGAGAGAAGGGAAACACCAATGTGTATCTTAAAGGAAGCCTTTAATATGAGACTTGAGCTGTGTCCTGAGGCATCCTAGTGTAAAATAATGATACAGTATTATAACAATGATTCACTTTTATATAACTCTTTGAAGTTTATATGACATCTTTCTTTAGTATAGTCATGTGAAGAATGATGTATATATCTTGTTCTCCCCATTTTACAAGGAGGAAATGAGTTTTTAAGAAGTTCCATGATTTGGCTATGGTTACGCAGTTAACGTCAGAATCAAAATTCAAAACCAGGTCTCCTGACTTTTAAGTACAGACTCTTGCTCTTTTTCCTTAAGTAGGAAAGAAGCGGCACGGCATTTTAATGTGAACTTGAGCAAAGGCATGAAAGACTAGTATAACAAGAAAGAAGAGAATTTATGTTACAGAGTTAGGGGAAAATAAGATTAGGAAAAATATTATACCTTACAGTTCCTTCAGACACATTTGGCACAGAAAGTGTCACATTGAGAGAGATCTGGCACTGGCCTCGTAAGATGGACATCATCCTTAAGGCCTCCACTTCACTTCTTGGAGCATTCACTGAGGCACAGCCCAAATAAGTAAGTTTGCTGAAGACCACACTGTCCTCATCAGCCACTGGTGTAAAAGGACTGGACTCTTCAGAATCTGAACAAAAGAAGGAAATAAGTCTCTGGTCAATTTTTACATTTTGTTGGTCAGAATATATTCTGTGCAAAAAAATCTATAAGCAAAATTTAGGTTCTAAAACTGTTAAGTGTTAAGGAGAACATGTGATGCAATCTTAGAAAGTAAGACCAATGGAAGCCAACATATCACTTGGCATGAGTTATTAATTTTTAACATCAACTTATTATAGGAATTACTTATCACTTGCACTTTGATTCTAAAATATGAAGCAAGGCCTGAGGTACAGTTAAAATTCATAAAACTGTCTTCTTGTTTTTATTTCATAGTTTTATTCAGATTAATTCAATATTAAATGGTAAGCTCCATGAGGTCAAGATCTTATCTTATCTAAATATTATATCTCCCCCAGAACCTTGCACAAGGACCTGTATCTTTCCTCCCTTTTACTACTAACCTGTTAGAAAATGCTGCCTCTTCTTCTTGCTTCCCACATTCTCTTCACTCACTTCTCATACCTTTGCAATAAGGCGTGGGACCTCACTCAAATGACACAGATCTCCTCCCAGTTACCAATATTTCATAGTATGCCAAATCTGATGCTTTTTAAAAAATCAGTTCTCATCTTTTTGGACCTTTCCACATAGTATTTCACACTATTTATCATCTTCTCTTCCTGGATACTTTGCCCGTTCTGGATTTTTATGACAGTGCTCTCTTAGATTTCCTCCTACATGTCTGACCATCCCATCTCAGTGTCCTTTGCAGACTCATCAACCGTATCATGTCTACTCACTGTTGAGGATCTCTCTTGGGGCCTCTTCTCTTTTCTACATACTTTTTTTTGGCAACCACATTAGCTACTATGGGATTAATTAATATCTCTGTTCAAAAGACCCTTGGCTTTTAAAGCCTTTATGACTTGGACCTAATCTAAATTTCCAGTTACAAATGTACATGAATCCTTTTCCCATCCTCTATGATACAGCCAAGCTGGCCTTCTTTCTGTTTCTCACACATGGTACCCCATCCTTGGTCTCTGTGCTTTGGGCACTGGCTGTCCCTCAGACCTAGAATGCCCTCTCCTTTCTTTTGGTTTCTACTTCAGAGAATCCCTCACTTTCTTTAAAATTTAGATTAAGCACCATTTTTTACATGATGACTTTTCTAGGCCTCCCAATGGCCAGTGCCCTCTTCCTGAAATTACTTTGCATTTATTTTTGGATCTATTCAATATAGAACATATACTATATGTATGGATGCACACGCAAACACATGCATGCATACACATACACGTTCTCTCCCTCAATTGAACATATTTGTAAGTCAGGACTGTTTCATTGTTCTCTTTTTATCCCCAGGTATAGCAGAGTGGCTAGCATAGAACAGGTGCTTCCTACATGGTTGCTGATTAATTGATTGATGACTGACAGATCTATATATTGGAGTCTAATCTCCTTCTTGAACTCCAGTCCCTCAGCACCAACTGCCTAAAAGATATTTTGAACTGGATGTCCCACAGGCATCTCAAACACTAACATGTCTAAAACAGAACTAATTATCTTTTCCATCAAACCTATCCTTCTTCCAAGCTTCTCCATTTTGACCATCCTTTCAGTTCTCTCTCTCTTATTCTATGTCCAGATAGTTGCCAAATCTTGATGATTCTTCCTCTAGTCTCAGCCTCTTTTGTATTTGTCCCCTTTTCTCTACTCACACAGATAACAAGCCTTAATCACCTTTCATTGAGATTACTGCAGCACCCTCCAAATTAGTTTCCCTATCTCATGGCTGTCCCCTCTCAAATCTATCCTTCCATACATCTGCCACAGTGACTTTGCTAAAGCAGACGTCTTAGAAAGTCTCTGCTCGACTTAATAAACTTCAACGGTTCCTTACTACTGTTGGGAGTCAAATACAGATACCTCTTTTTGGTCTTCAAAGCCCTTTATAAACTTGATCCTACCTCCCTTTCCAGCCTTATTATACCTTAAGCCTAAAACAGCATTAAGACTTTCAGGATACCCTGTATATTATTTTCCTTCTTGTAGTCAATTCAAACTAACCTGTCTTCTATTAATCACAAAAAATTTGTGTTTTTACAAAAGTTGTCATCCATTTATGGAATCTATTCCCTTCTCATTCACATCTCAAAACTCCTAGTACTTTCTTTCAAAGCTCAGTTCAAGTACCATTTTCCACATGAAATCTTTCTTTATTCCTCAAGGTACAACTAGCTCCTCTTCCTCTATCAAATTATTTTTTATTTATGTATTTATTTTGCATATACACATATTCCCTGATAAAATGTAAACTGTTTGAGGGCACAAACTATTTCATTTTTTCCCTCTATATCCCCAGTGTCTGGTATATAGCAGATATTATAAAATGCTTGTGGACTGGATATACTACAAACCAGAATTTTGTTGAATGCATAACTTTTCATCTTCAAAAAACTGAAAACTACCACAGTAAGATATGAATACATGAAACTCTTGTCTCCTATGAATCATAAAACGTGCTTTCCTTCTTGCAGCAAGCTTTTCACATTCCTTTCCTACCTAACAGATTTCCATAGTTAATTTTTTTGTCCAGGCCCTGGTCACCTTAAACCAGGACTACCACAGAATCTTTTTATCACTATTCTATCTTCCTTCAACTATGTCACAACAAAAGTCACTTTTCTTACCCCTTATCTCTGCCATTAACTACCTTCCCTCCCCCACAGATGGCTCCTTTTTGATTTCCCTACTAGTCAGGACAGCAACTATATTTTAATCATCTTCATATCTTTCATAGCCCTTTCCAAAGAGAAAGAGTTTTTAACTGTCTGTGTGAAAAGCATGGTGCTTGATTGGAAGACACTAAGACAGATATAAAACTAAGAGTTACTCTAGCTCTAATGGGGAAAACAACTACTGATTGAGATGAGGGAAGGCTCTGTAGAGATTTAATCTGAATAAGCCTTCAAGAACTAAACACATTCAGCAAGCATTTATTAAACACCTAAAATATTCAAGGAAAGCACTATGTTTAGCAATAAGGATAAAAAGACAAAACAAAAAATAGTGCTTGTGGAGTAGATGTGACAGTAGAGGAATAATGCACATAGCATATACTAAATATTTGTTGAATGGAATTAAATTTGGATTTAACCTTCTCTACCTTTTCTCCTGACAACAGCATTTTCTTTCCTATCCTTACTTATTCTCTGCCCACTCCTTTCATTCTCTTCTCCTTCTTTCTATAAAGGTGCACACAAAGGAAGGAAATTCCTACTTGCTATTCACTCAGCCAAATCTTCTCTCTCCAGTCCTCCAACCTTCTTTTTCATATTCCTCCTGCTCTTGAACGCTTATGTCCTAGGAAAGCTGGCCACCTGGTAATGAATTTATTTTAGTCACAGAAACTCCTGAAACTGCCTTCTAAGTCAGGGAGGGGGTTTAAAAATTTGTATTGTTAGAGGCAATCAATGCCCACACAGATAATATCATGGATCTGTTGAATTACTGAAGTAGATAAAGGAAAAGATAAGTGCTACCAGAAGAGATCAGGTAACTACTGTTTCACATAGCTGCCAAAATAATCTTCTAAACCACAAGGCAGATGATGTCATTCTCCCACTTAGAAATCCTTTTTCAGTGATTCCCTCTTTGTTCTAGGATATAATACAAATTCATTAGGCCTTCACAATCTGGCTTTAGTTTAACTTTTCAGACATTTCATATTACTCTCCTGTATATACTCTATGTTCTAGCCAACCCAGCCTACTTGTTGTGCTCCCTTCTATGCCTTTGCATGGGCTATCCCCCACAACTGAAATGTATTCTTTTCTAAGTAGAAACTTAGAATTTTTAGCTTTCTTCAAGGCTCAGGTGTTACCCCTTAACTGAAGTCTTTCCTGATCTACCTTGCTATTAGTACTTCCCATTCTCCCCCCAAACAAATTTTATATATATATGAAATAAATGCAAAAGGAAATTTAGATGGCACATCTATATCCATCAAGATCTTATAATAAAAGTTCCTAGAAAGCAGGAACTCTATTTGTATCCATTCTGAAAAGAACAGAGTACAAAGTAGATATAAATATGAAAGGTGCATCAACTATAGCTCAGGGGACCTGAATTGTGGTTTTGTTCCTAACTCTCTATGTAATCTTGAGCAAATAATATCAATTCTTTGGGCCTCAGTTTCTTTCTATGAATTGGACTAGCTAACTTAGTTGACTTAGATAATTTATCTCCTTCAGATAACAGAATCTCAGGCAATGTATCATTCCTAACCTCCTTGTCCAGGTTTCACTGGCAGGCTCATCTCTGGTTTCTGGAGGCCTGCTAATAACACTGGGTTAATAGTAGATGAAGTGGAGAGTTCATTTGCAAGGGGCCCATCTCCTTCTCCATCAATTTGTGTTCTTTCCATATGTTCCTTGTCACCATCTTCCATTGGTGGGTCCATCAGTACATCCTCTAGCTCTTTCTGCAGCTGCTGTTCACTTCCATTCCCCACAATCTAAGGGTCATAAACACATGCAATCAGAATTGACAAAAGAAAGACCAGCAATGATTAAAATTGGGTCTATGCTTCAAATAAATCATCAACCTTTCTTATAATACAAAGATATCTTCCACTGCTTGTTTAAAAAAATAGAACAAATCAAGACCGACAGTAAGTAAAGCTGCAGCTGCCTTCTCAATTCACACAATTCCCCTTCAATACTTGAATATTTGTGATTTCATTTATGGGAACTCCCTTTATAGAAACAGATGGTAACTTGTCATGTCTGTTTCATCTGTTGTTATTGCTCCCCCCCCCACAAAAAATATGAGAGGAGAATGATGACCTGTTGGCCAATTTTTCTGATAACAAGTCACTTCTTACTTAACTATGCTGATCCTGGAGTTAATTACAAACAGAGAGTCTATAGCAATACTCATACACAAAGTCTTTTTAGTTTAGTGGGATCATAGCATGAAGATTCCATAGCCCTGGAATCTCCAGCCTTCACCAGAGGAGCACAAGCTCTGGTAGATCATATGCCAATGTGGAAAGGCTCTGAAAACAAGTTCAGCAAAATGTCATTTGAGGACTCATCTATATGTATTACCATCTGTATAACAAGTACAGCATATTTCTAGCCATAGCAACTAATAAATATGGTCTAATGAGGCAGAGAGGAGCTGCTAGAAAGGTAACCACACCAATTAAATCACGCATTCTTGAGGTTTTGAAGTAGATGAATGAATATGTGACAGCCTACCAAAGTTGTCTGGTTGAAGCTTCCTACAGTTTACTTAACTAGTAGCTACTGGCATTTTCATATTTTTATAGGCCCAAAACGACAAAATGCCTATAATGGAATACTATTAGTGCCCTCTTACACTCTGAAAAATAAGTAACTATCAAAAGTTTATGATCACTTAAAAAAAAGCATTCCATGTATATTTTATCACATCTATCTCAAGTGAAGGTTATTAGGTATTTTTGAAGGAACCTACTGCTATATGAGCAGGTGCCTACAGCTTTGACACATTCAGACTATGAGTGGTCAAAAGTTAATGCAATGCCATATGACTGTGGAAAAGATGATAAAAAAGAGAAACAATCAATGTTGAAGAAGGTGTATAAAGACAGGCACACTAATTTACTGGTGGTACTCATGTGAACTGGTCCAACCATTCTGGAAAACGGTTTGGAAAATACATATGTATGTTGTGTATGTATACACACACAGCTTCCAACGAGGCCAATGATAAAAAGAAAGATCTATTATACCAGTACTTTTTGTAGTAGCAAATTGGAAAGTGGATGTCTTTTGACTGAGGAATAACTAAACAAGTTTTGGTACATAACCGCAATGGAATATTACTGCTATGTAAAAACCTTGAATATGATAAATACAGAGAAGCAAGGGAAGACATGTGAACAGATACAAAAGTAAGCATAACTAGGAAAACAATAAGCACAGTGAATAAAGAGAAAACAGTTGAACTGTGAGGAGCAGGGGCTATACAGGGAAATGTAGGTAAGTGATCTAAAAATAAAAGATATCAATAATGATTTTTTTACTAAATAACTGCAGGAAGTCAGAGCCAAGATGCCTCACATAAAAGAGGCAAGAGAAAACTGTTACAATGGAGGGGAAGAGCAGGAAGGCGAAAGGGAATGAGTCAACCTTACTCTCATTGGATTTGGCTTAAGGAGGGAATAACATACATATTCAATTGGGTATTTTACCCAGTTGAGGGGGGATGACAGAAGGGAGGGCAGATTGGAAGAGAGGGTAGTCAGAAGCAAACACTTTTGAAAAGGCACAGGGTCAAAGGAGAAAACAGAATAAATGGGGAGCAGCATAGGATGGAGGGAAATAGAGTTATTAGTCTTTCACAATATGACTACTATGGAAATGTTTTGCATAACTACACATGTACAACCTGTATTGAATTGCTTGTCTTCCCAGTGGGGACAAGTGAGGAGGGAAGAAGAGAAAGAATCTGGAAATCAAAGTTTTAAAAACAAATTTTAAAAACTGTTCTTCACATGCAACTGGGAAATAAGATATATAGGCAATGGGGTATAGAAATCCATCTTGCCCTACGAGAAAGTAAGGGAGGCATGGGGGAAGATATAAGAGAGAACAGATTGGGGGAAGGGGTATTCAGTATGCTTGCTAAATTGGGTGGGGAGTAGGGGAGAGATGGGGAGAAAATTTGTAACTTGAAATCTTGTGGAAATGAATGTTGAAAACCAAAAATAAATAAATTTATTTAAAAAATTTTTTTGAAAAATAACTGAGGATCCAATTCTAATATCTTTTTTCTCTTACATGACAAACACCATTGATGCTGTAGGTAAAGAACTAGAACCAAGAAGACAGGGATTCAAGTCCTGCTGCTGACACTGCGTGATCCTAGACAAATCACTTAACCTCTTTGCTCTGGGCATCTCTTTAGGATTATATACTGCAGAGAAAGTGCTGACTCGTAGTGGTCGAGGAAGTTCCTCACAGGGGTTTCCTACACCAATGAAATCATAGATCCAGTTCCTATCCCTATGACTTATTATATTGCATTATGAAAAAGAGAGATGTTTTTAACTAAAGTAGAAGAAGCAATTCAGAAACTGTCCTGAACCTTCAAGTTCCAAATACAAAGATGTTTTAACAAATTCTGAGAGGCTATTTATTAAACAAAATAAAACGAAACAAAAAATAGTACTAACAGTTTGAATAATGAGAAAAGCTCAAAAAAAATAAAATTAAAGGTCAGATTTCACTGTAAAAAGAAAATTAAATTGACATCAAGGTACAAAAAATCATGGAGTGTTAGAAAAAGGAACCTTAGAGTTCACCTAATACTATGGTATATTGGATTGTTCCAGCACCCCCCAGGGGGCAGTATCACAGACTCTGGAAACTTATGCTCCATACTATTTTATTTAATCAGTTGCCATGGAATCAATTATCATCTCTATGCTGATGTTCCTCAGAACTACTTATCCAGTACAAAATTCTCCAACTGCCTACTGGACATCTTAAACTAGATGTCCCACAGATAGCTCACACTCAACATATCAACAAATAACTCATTATCTAAATTCTCCCCCTTTTCTACTTTTCTTATTATTCTTTAAGGTACTTTCATCCTCCTAGTCACCCACCCTCAAAATCTAGGTATCATTCTCATTCTTTCTCACCTTCCATACCCAATTTGTTTCCTAGTCCTTTCTTACCCTTAAAAAAAAATTAATTTTTCTGAATCAGCAAGAAATCTGCTCTCTCTCTCTTCCTAAACTCCTCCCCCCTGCAAAAAAAGCCTGAGGAAGAAAACAAAATCCCTGTGACATATGAAACAGATTTCCAGGTGAAACAGAGTTCCATCATACATACATTTATATACATACACATTTTTTTTAATACACAAATGTGTATTCACAGAAGTGAAAGTTCAAAATGAGAATAAGTGTGTGTATATATACACACGTCTCCTTTTACATTCTTTCACCTCTCTACCAGGAGGTTGGTAGCACATTTCATCAGCAGTCCTTTAGAATTGTAGTTGGTTATTAGGTTGATCAGAGTTCTAAGTCATTCAAAGTTGTGTGATTTTTTTGTTGTTGTTAATGTATACATTGTTCTCCTACTTCTCCTCACTTCCTTAAGTCATCCCAAGTTTCTCTCTTTTTTAATAGTACAATAGTATTCCATCACATTTATATACCATAACTTGTTTAAACATTCCTCAAGTGATGGCTGCTCCCTCAGATTCAAATTATTTGCCATCAAAATTAGTTGCTATAAATATTACTGAACATTCCTTCTCTTAATCTATGTTTCCTTTATTTTCCCTTTTTCTCCTTTCCTTCCTATTGCTCTCCTGAATGAAATGGAGTATTTCTGCACAAAATTGTGTATATATATATATTTTTTCTTCCTTTTCTTCCTTCCTTCCTTTTCTTCCTTCCAATGTACAAAACATTGCAGATGAGCAAGGTTCAAATGTTATCTATCCTTCTATAATCCTTCCTCACTGTCTGTACAGACTTTTACTTGTGCACCCTGACTGTGAGAGAGAATTTTCCAAGCTCTCCACTTCTTTATAATTATGGATGCTAAATTGTGTAAGATCCTGACTGTGGTTCTTCAGTACTTGAATTGTTCATTTTGGATGCTTGTAGCACTTTTGCTTTAACCTGGAAACTTTGGATTTTGGCTATGATGTTACTTGGAATTTTCACTTTGGGATTTGGATTCTATTTCCACTTTGCCCTCTGGTTCCAAGTTATGTGGGCAGTTTTTTCACCCCCAAATTTCTTGGAATGAGTTTTAGGCTCTTTTTTTTTTTTGGTCAGGGCTTTTAGGTGGTCCAATGATCCTGAAACTTTATTTCTTTTTTTCCATTTTCTAGGTCAGCTGTTTTTGCTATGAAATAGATACCTTACATTTTAAAAAAAATATTTTTTTAGGGGCGGTGAGGTGGTGCAGTGAAGAGAGTACCGGCCCTGGAGTCAGGAGGACCCAAGTTCAAATTCAGCCTCAGACACTTAACACTTACTAGCCGTGTGACCTTGGGCAAGCCACTTAACCCCAATTACCCTGCCTTCTCCCCTCCAAAAAAAAATTTCAGTCTTTTAATTTTGCTTTAATATTCCTATTGTAAATGTTACTGGCTTCTGTTTAGTCCATTCTGATTTTCAGAAAGTTTGTTGTTTGGGCAAGGTTTTATACCTCTTGTTCCAAGCTGATAATTCCTTTTTCCAATTCTTTCTTCCATAGTTTTCAATCTCTTTTCCAATTTTTTCCTTAAGTTCTTTCATTTCATCTAAAAACATTTTTAATTCTGGGGGAAAAAAACCCAGCCCCAAACAAATGTCAAACCCTCTTACATCATGTTTTCTAGGAATTCTAGCTGAATTTGTGCCCAAGTGATCTTTTTCTGTGACGATTTTCTTGTAGATATTTTGGAACCATTCTCTTCTTCTGGGTTTGTGTTTTGTGCATTCCTATCACCATAATAGCTTTTTCTTGTTTTGTTTGTACAAAACAGCCTACTTCCTAACTCTGGACTTAATTTTGGGGCCAACCTCTACATACTTCTGGAGGGAATGTTCTAAGCTGGTCCTGCTGCTCCTTTTCAGGGGTATTCAGTATTGTGTTATTTCAGGATCTCAGGGATAGCACAAGCTAGGGACCTGCAAGCTTAGTGTCCCCCAAATGGACTGATTCAGTGCAAAGTTTGACTGTTGTTCCCCTGCTCTGAGCTTTGCAACATCCTGATATGGGTTGGTGGTCTTGCATGTCAGTAGTTTTAATGGACTTCTGCTGGACTCAGCCACTATCAGCCAGCTGGAAAATTCTGCTGGTTCAGAGTGACAGAATTGTAGGATTCCCTTTGGTCTGGGATTACTGTCCTGGTTATGATTTGTAGGTTCCAGACTAAGCTAGAAGTTGGAACTGAGACCCTGTTGTGCTCCTGACACATGAGTTACCTACCTGCTGCTTGCTTCTCAACTTGCTCCTCTCTCAGTACACAACTTGGGTTCTGGCAATGTTTCTTACTTCAGAATGTCGTTCTTGAAGCAGGTCCCCTCTTCAGTCCATCCTAGATCTATGACCCAGAACTAGGTAGTGATAGATAAATCTGTCAGTTGGTACCTATTCTCCCCCTCTGCATGAGGTCATTGAATTTTCATTGGCTGTCCCCCATGCCTGGAATTCTCAGTCCTCCTCATCTGTGTCCTGACTTCCTTCAAGTATTGGCTAAAATCTCACTTTTTTACAAAAAACCTTTCCAAATTCTCCTTATCGCTAATGCCTTTCTTTTTGTGATTATCTCGAATTTATCTTGTTTATATCCTGTTTTTAGATAGCATGTCACCTGCCCCATTAGACTGAAAGCAGTAATTGTTTTTTGTCTTTCTTTGTATTCCCAGCACTTATCAGTGTACCTGGCACACAGCTGGCACTTAATAAATTCATTTTGACTATGTGACCCTGAGAAAGTCACCTAACCACTCTATGACTGTTTCATCTTTTGTAAAATGAGGTCTGACTCAGTGGCCTTTAATGTTTCCCCTCCCAGCTCATAATCTATGATTCTATGATCATGTATACAATTTTTCTCCCCTACTAGCTCTCTGAATCTCTGCTCTAAGGAGAGAGGGTCTCTGTCACTATCATTGGCTTTTTTTCAATTACTGTTTTGGTTTTCTTCTAGAGATCTTTAAATTTTTGTTGTTTTTAGCCAATGTGTCTGTTGTTCTTCAGGCACTGCTTATTTCATACTACATCCAATTCATACAAATATTCTCCCCTTTTTCTGAATTTCTCATTTATTATTTTTTACTATACAACATAAATCCATTATCCATATAGTTTGTTCAGCCATTTCCCAAAGTCCCCACACTCTTATTCCTAGTTCTTTGCCTACAACAAAGAGTGTTACTATGAATACTATGTATATGTTCAGTATTTATTTCTGTCTTTGGATACTTCAAAATATTGCACAACAGTAGTCACTAAATCAAAGGGTACTGTAACCTTAGTTACTTTTCTTACATAATTTCAAACTGAAACATTTTTGTTTTTTTTAAACCAGTACCAAGTAATTTTGATGACTACTTTGTAATACAGTTTGAAGTCTAATAACGCTGTGCTCTGTTCACCAATATTTTTTCTCATTTCCAATAAGATTCTAGATCTTTTGCTCTTCCAAATGAATTTTGTTATTATCTGGTTCTACAAAGTATGCTCTAGGTAATTCAACTGGAATAGCACTAAAGTTCTAAGTCAATTTGGGTAGTCTCATCATTTTTTATAAGCAATGATGCTAATTTCTTGTCTCCATTAATTTCTAAAGAATGTAGATATTTTTTCATTAGTAGGTTACCATGAACTTATTGATAACATTATTGACTTTCCCATTGTATGTATTTTAATAATATGAGAAAAGCAGCCCCCTGAACTACTTATTAATCTTTTTTTTAAATACAAAAGTGCATACTGATAAGGTTAGTGCTGATGATCTATAAGCAAGTGAGGCATTATGCTGTAGGGAAGAGGCACAAAGGATTTAGGTCAGAGATCTGAGTTTGATTCCTAGGTCACTGACTTAATAAATGTATAACAAGTCACTTGGCCTCTCTGGGTTTCAGTTTCCGTGGACTTCCATTTGTAAAATAAATGGATTAAGATTAGATCTTCCTAAAGTCTCCCTCAGTTCTAAATCCTATGACTTATGACATAAATCTAATTTGAATATGTTAAAGCAGAGGTACCACCAGGAAGATTTTGTTGTGGCATGTGACCACAATACTTCCTAATATAGTCTGAATCAAATTAAAATGTAATTTAAAAATATTTGATAAAATACAATAAAATGCAAACAATATTAATATGTGGTTTTCCAAGTCAATAGGTGGACTACAGGGATCCTGATGTCTGATTTAATGATTCCCTATTTGCCTCTGACACCACCATGCTAAATTATTCTGGGGGCAGTATTCTGTCAGGGTATATCTCCATTCTAACTCCATGTTAATGTCATTAATGGTGGCTCTCAGCTTTAATTTCAGCAATTTCTTTTGAATTTACTTTCATGTAGTTAAACAGACTTAAAAATTGCCCTGAGTTAGTCACAAAGACAAAAATTTTAAGAGGTCAGACTCTACTAATTCATGTGTGTCGGCTAATTAAGTAAACCTTTTTGGTGTGAGGGAGATAGAGAAGGGAGCTCTAAAAGTCTTAGATAGGCTGTAGCCCAAAGGTCAGGTACATCACAGGGTAGATACCTGGATTCTACACTGTATACTCAAAGCAAATAAAGAAAACTGGCTTTTCAAAATGTGTCAGTTCTTATTTCCCAAATCAGACCACAATAATAACACAACAGGAAAAGGTTCAAATTGAGTAACTTCTTTAACCACAAAACTAAATTTAAAGCTGAGTCATCAAGAAAAACATAAATAAGTCTGGTATAGTCATGAAGCAAACACTTTTAAAATACCCTGTATAAAGAAAGTATTACGTATTTGAAGACTGGAGTCAGCTAGTGGAAAGTATTTAAGTAAAGGACTTTGAAACATTTCTAATTAAAAGACCAGAATAGAATAAAAAATTTGAACTCCAAATACAAGATTTAAGGGAAACATGGAAAGGTAAAAAAGAAGAAAGAGAAAAAATAAGAAATTCAACAAGGTTAAACTATTTACATTTCTGTATGGGAAGATAATACTTGTAACTCTCAATAATTTTATTACCGTAAGAGCAGTTAGAAGGAGTATATATAGACAGAGGTTGTGGATATAATGTGACTTGGATAGGATGATACCCCCCCCAAAAATCAAAATGAAGGCCTGAGAAGGAAAATTCCACTAGACAAAGCGGGGGAGTGTGAGACTGAATGAAGTCAGTTACTGCACAGAAAAGCAGCATGAAAAAGATATTATAATGGAGAGGAAGATGGGGGATGGTGGGCAAAGTTTAAACATTATGATTATCAAAACTGGTACAAAGAGGGAACAACATAAACACTCAGTTGGATATAGAAAGCTATCTTACCCTACGCTAAAGAAAAAAGGAATGGGGATAACATAAGGGGGAAAGGGGAGTGATAAAAGGGAGGGTATATTGAGGAAGGCAGTGACAAGAAGTAAAATACTTGTGAGGAAGGAAAGGGTGGGGTGTAAGAGAGAGGGGGGAATAAATAAGCAAAAAGTAGCATGGAGGTATTTGAAACAGACAGTTAGTGATCGTAACTATAAATGTGAATGGGATGAACTCACCCATAAAATGGAAGTGGATAGCAGAATGGATTTGAAAAAAAGAATCCTTCAATATGTTGTTGAAACTAACTTGAAGCAGTGAAATACACACAGGGTAAAGGTAAGGTGCTAGAATCTATTATGTTTCAGCTGAATCAAAGAAAGCAGGGATAGCATTCATGATATCAGACAAAATAAAAAGCACAAACGGATCTAATTAAAAGAGACAAAGAAAGAAACTATACCTTGCTGAAAGGAAGTGATATCAATACTAAACATGCACCAAAATGGTATAGCATCTAAATTTTTGAAGGAGAAGCTGAATGAGTTACATGAGGACACAGATGATAAAACTATAGTAGAAGAGGACCTCAACTTTCTCCTCTCAGAACTAGATAAATCTAGACACAAAATAAACAAGAAAGAAGTTAAGGAGGTGAATAAAGATTCAGGAAAAGTTGGATACGATAGATCTCTGGAGAAAACTGAATGGGAATAGAAAGGAATATACTTTTTTCTCAGCGATACATAGTACCTACACAAAAACTGACCATGTATTCAGATATAAAAACCTCAAAACCAAAATGCAGAAAACCAGAACTAGTAAATGGATCATTTTTAGATTATAATGCAATAAAAGTTACATTCAATAATGGAAAATGGAATGAGAGATTAAAAATTAATTGGAAATTAACCTAATAATCTAATCCTTAATAATCTAATTAATAATCTAAACCTAAAAAACAAATGGGCTAAAGAAAAAATCATAGAAACAACTGATAATTTCATTAAAGAAAATAACAATGAGACAGCATACTAAAATTTACAGAATGTGGTCAATGTGGTATTTAATGGAAAATGCATATCTCTAATTGCTTACATCAATAAAATAGAGAGAAAACAGATCAATGAATTGGACATGGAACTAAAAAAAACTAGAAAAAAGAACAAATTAAAAATCTCCAATTAAACAACAAACTGGAAATCTTGAAAATCAAAGAAAGATTAATAAAATTGAAAGTAAGGAAACCATTGAACTAATAAATAAAATTAGAAGCTGGTTTTATGAAAAAAACCATCAATAAAATAAACCACTGGTTAATTTGATTTAAAAAAGAAGAAAACCAAATTACTAGTATCAAAAATGAAAGGTGTGAATTCACCCCTAATGAAGAGGAAATTAAGATAATTGTTAGGTGCTAGTTTGTTCAATTATATACCAATAAATCTGACGATCTAAATGACATGAATGCATATCTACAAAAAATATAAATTATCCAAATTAACAGAAGAAGAAACAAAATACTAAATATCCCAATCTTAGAAAAAGAAACTGAACAAGCCTTCAATGGACTTTTTAAAGTAAAAACCCTCAGGGTCAGATGGATTCACAAGTGAATTCTTACAAATATTTAAAGAACAATTAAGGACACAGAGTCTAGATGGTGGAGTAAAAGCAGGAAACTGCATAAGCTCCTGCTTCAACCACCTCCAATACCTGTAAGATATGGCTCTAAACAAATTTTAGAGCTACAGAATTCACAATGTGACAGAGAGAAACAAATTTCCTGCTTAAGGCAGCCTGGCAAGCTGACCGGAAGGTTCTATCATACCAAGCTGGGAAATGAGCACTGTCCTGTGTGAGCCCCACCAGCCCAGACCTGGGATGGCCCTGACCAGTGGCACAGACTGGCCTGAGCAGACCTCAGGAGAGTGAATCACCAGTAGCTCTGGTGGTTTCTAGACTTCTCAACCCATAAGTGCCATAGAGAAAGTAAAAGGTCAGTAGGGAACTCTGTTGGAACTGAGTGACAGAAGAACATGGTATATAGTCCCTGCCCCTGGGGTGAGAAGTGGCGGAGGTGTGGCGGTTGCAGCTGCTGTCCCATGGCTGCCTCCAGAGCTCCTGGACTGCAGATGATGGGGGGACCAAGCGACCATTCAGAGGGTAATCACTCTTGCTTTCACCTGCTTGGATCTGGGTCACAGCATTGGGTGGTGGTCCTGGGGTGAGGAATGCCAGTATACCAGAGCATGTGGTGACTATAGAGAGTGAGACCTCCTCATAGCTCTGACAATATCTGTGAAAACCCCAGCAATTTGGGACACAGCTCTCTCCACTCAGGAAGCAGAGTTCTACCATGGCAAAGAGCTCAAAAGTCAAATAATTTGCTAGCAAGAAGATCAAGCAGAGGAAGCACAATCAGACCTTTTTTGGGGACAAAAAGGATCAAATTATGGAACCAGAAGACAACAAAGTCCAAACTCCTGCATCAAAAGCTTCCAAGAAAAATATGAACTGGTTGCAGACCATGGAGGAGCTCAAGAAGGATTTTAAAAATCAAGTAAGAGAAGCGAAGGAAAAATTGGGAAGAGAAATGAGAATGGTGCAAGAAAATCATGAAACGCAAGTCAACAGCCTGCTAAAGGAGACCCCAAAAATACTGAAGAAAATGACACCTTAAAAAACAGACTAACTCAAATGGCAAAAGAGGCCCAAAAAGCCAATGAGAAGAATGTTTTAAAAAGTTGAATTGCCCAGACAGAAAAGGAATTTCAAAAACTCACTGAAGAGACAAATTCCTTCAAAATTAGATTGGAGCAAATGGAAGCTAATGACTTTATGAGAAAGCAAGATACTATAAAACAGATCCAAACAAATGAAAAAATAGAAGGCAATGTGAAATATCTCATTGGAAAAACCACTGACCTGGAAAACAGATCCAGGAGAGATAATTAAAAAATTATTGGACTACCTGAAAGCCACTATTAGAAAAAGAGCCTAGACATCATCCTTCAAGACATTCTCAAGGAAAATTCTAGAACTAGAAGGCAAAATAGAAACTAAAAGAATTTACTGTTCACTTCTTGAAAATGATCCCCAAAAGAAAACTCCTGGGAATATCATAGCCAAATTCCAGAGTTCCTAGGTCAAGGAGAAAATATTACAAGCTCTCAGGAAGAAATAATTTGAATATTGTGGAACCACAATCAGGATAACACAAGATCTAGCAGCTTCTACCTTAAGGGATCCAAGGGCTTGGAATATGATATTTTGGAGGTCAAAGGAGCTAAGATTAAAACCAAGAATCACCTACCCAGCAAAACTGAGTATAATACTTTAGGGGCAAATACAAACACTCAATGAAATAGAGGTCTTTCAAGTATTCTTGATGAAAAGACCAGAACTGAACAGAAAATATGACTTTCAGATACAAGAAGCAAGAGAAGCATGAGAAGTTAAAGAGGAAAGAGAAATCATAAGGAGCTTATTAAAGCTGAACTGTTTATATTCCTACATGGAAAGATGATATTTGTAACTCATGAGACTTTTCTCAGTATGAGGATAGTTGAAGGGAAAATGGATGTGTATATATATATACATACATGTATAGGCAGGTGCATGTGTGTATAACTACATATATGAGTGTATGTATATGTGTATACATGTATACACGGACAGAGGGCACAGGATCAGTTGAACAGGAAGGGATGATATCTAAAAAATAAAATTAAGAGGTGAGAGAGGAATATAATGGGAGAAGGAGACAGGAAGAGAAAGAATAGGGTAAATTATCTCATATAAAAGAGGCAAGGGAAAACTGTTACAATGGAGGGGAAGAGCAGAAAGCTGAAAGGGAATGGTTCAACCTTACTCTCACTGAATTTGGCTTAAGGACGGAATAACATACACACTCAATTTTATATCTTTTCCTATAGGAAAGCAGGGAGGAAGGGGATAAGAAGGGGGATGAGAGAAGGGAGGGCAGATTAGGGGAAAGGGTAGCTAGAAGCAAGCACTTTTATATGAAAATTTGTTTTTTTTGCTTTTTGGAGGGCAATTGTGGTTAAGTGACTTGCTCAAAGTCACACGGCTAGTAAGTGTGTCAAGTGTCTGAGGCCACAAATTTGTTTTTTTTGCTTTTTGGAGGGCAATTGTGGTTAAGTGACTTGCTCAAAGTCACACGGCTAGTAAGTGTGTCAAGTGTCTGAGGCCACATTTGAACTCAGGTCCTCCTGACTCCAGGGCTGGTGCTCTATTCACTGTGCCACCTAGCTGCCCCAGAAGCAAACACTTTTGAAAAGGGACAGCATCAAAGAAGAAAACAGAATAAGTGGAGGGAAATACAGTTAGTCTTTCACAAGATAACTACTATGGAAATGTTTTGTGTAACTACACATGTAGAACCTACATTGAATTGCTTGTCTTCCCAGGGGGGTGGGTGAGGAAGGGAGGAGGGAAAGAATCTGGAAATCAAAGTTTTAAAAACAAATGTTTAAAAAATTGTTTTCTTTTAAATTAAATTTTATGTTTATTTTTAGTTTACACCATTCATTTCAGCAAGATTCTGAGTTACAAATTTTCTCCCCGTCTTTCCCCTACCTACCACCACACTGAATACCCCCTCTTTTATCTTCCTCCATCCCTCCTCCCACTTTCTGGTAGGGCAAGATGGATCTCCTTACCCCACTGCCTGTATATCTTATTTTCCAATTGCATGTAAAAACAACAATAATAAAAATAATTATATGTGTGTATCTATATCTATATCTATATCTTTATATCTATATTATATATATATATATATATATATATTTAAACATTTGGTTTTAAAATTTTGGATTTCAGATTCTCTCCCTTCCTTCCTCATCACCCACCCTTACTGAGAAGATAAACAATTGAATATAGGTTGTACGTGTATAGCTACGCAGAACATTTCCATAGTGGATATATTGTGAAAGACTGACTATATTTCCTTCCATCCTATCCCGCCCCCACTTGTTCTATTTTCTACTTTGACCCTGTCCCTATTCAAGAGTGTGTGCTTCTAACTACATTCTGCCACAACCTGCCCTCCCCTCCATCATCCGCCCTACTCTTCTGTAGGGTGAGATACCCTATTTAGTACATGTCATTCCCTCCCTAAGCCAAATTCAATGAGAGTAAAGTTGACTCATTCCCTTTTGCCTCTCTGTTCTTCCCCTCCACTGCAACAGTTTCCCCTCGCCTCTTCTACATGAGATAATTTGCCCCATTCTGTCTCTCCCATCTTCTCTCATTATATTCCTCTCATCTCTCAATTTCACCTTTTAAGTATCATCCCTTGCTATTCAATTGATCCTGTGCCCTCTGTCTATGTGTACCTGTACACATATATACAAACACATACGTATTCATATACCCATATATCCTCCCATATAGACATATATGTATGTATACACACATACATATACATACATATATGTATATATGTGTATATATATATGTATACACACACATATACACAGATTTATATTCCCTTCACCTATCCTCATACTGAGAAAAGTTTCATAAGTTACAATTATCGTTTTTCCATGCAGGAATGTAAATAGTTCAACTTTGATAAGCGCCTTGTGATTTCTTTTTACTGTTTACCTTCTCATGCTTCTCTTGCTTCTTGTATCTGAATGTCAAATTTTCTATTCAACTCTGGTTTTTTCATCAAGAAAGCTTGAAAGTCCTCTATTTCACTGAATGACGATATTTTCCTCTGAAACATTATACTCAAATTTGCTGGGTAGGTGATTCTTGGTTTTAATCCCAGCTCCTTTGACCTCCAGAATATCATATTCCAAGCCCTTCGATCCCTCAATGTAGAAGTTGCCAGATCCTGTGTTATCCTGATTGTGTTTCCACAATATTCAAATTGTTTCTTTCTGAGAGCTTGTAATATTTTCTCCTTGATCTGGGAACTCTGGAACTTGGCTATAGTATTTCTAGGCGTTTTCTTTTTGGGATCTTTTTCAAGAGGTGATGGGTGAATTCTTTCAACCTCTGTTTTGCCCTCTGATTCTAAGATATCAGGGCAATTTTCCTTGAGAATTTCTTGAAGGATGATTTCTAGGTTCTTTTTTTGATCATGGCTTTTAGGTACTCCAATAATTTTTAAATTATCTCTCCTGGATCTATTTTCCAGGTCAGTGGTTTCTCCAATGAGATATTTCACATTGCCTTCTATTTTTTCATTTGTTTGGATATGTTTAATAGCATCTGGATTTCTCATAAAGTCATTCACTTCCATTTGCTCCATTCTAATTCTGAAGGAATTATTCTCTTCCGTGAGCTTTTGAGATTCTTTTTCCATCTGGCATATTCGGCTTTTAAAGGCATTCTTGTCCTCATTGGCTTTTTGAGCCTCTTCTGCCATTTGAGTTAGTCTATTTTTTAAAGTGTTATTTTCTTCAGTCAGGTTGTTGACTCTCTTTTCATGATTTTCTTGCATAGTTCTCATTTCTCTTCCCAATTTTTCCCTCACTTCTCTTATTTGGTTTTCAAAATCC
Source organism: Pseudochirops cupreus (assembly GCA_028627135.1). Taxonomy (NCBI): domain Eukaryota; kingdom Metazoa; phylum Chordata; class Mammalia; order Diprotodontia; family Pseudocheiridae; genus Pseudochirops; species Pseudochirops cupreus. Next base: position 257,524,548 of record CM053581.1, read on the forward strand.
TTCTTAAGCTCCTCTATGGCCTGTAACCATTTCATATTTTTCTTGGAAGCTTTTGGTGCAGGAGTTCTGACTGTGTTGTCTTCCTGCTGTTCCATGCTTTGATCCTTTTTGTCCCCAGAAAAGGAATCTAAAGTTAGATTGCTGTGTTTGCTTTGCTTCCTTTGCTTGTTCATATTGCTACTCAATTACTTGACTCATGAGCTTTTTGTCATAGTGGAACTCCGCTTCCAGAGAGGAAAGCTTTGTCCCAAATTGCTGGGGTTTTCACAGCTGCTGGAGCTATTAGTTGGGTGCTCTTTGAAGCTTCTCCTGGCTCTGGCACCTGGTCACACACCCCAGGACCTCCACCCAAGACAGCGATCCAGATCCAAGCAGGTTAAAGCAAGAGCGAATACCCCTCAGAATGGTCGCTTGGTCCTCCTATGATCAGCAGGCCAGGAGCTCTGAAACAGCTGCCACGCCAGAGCTGCTTCTCCCTTCTGGGGGCAGAGGCTGGACTGCACTCTTGGTCCCACTGTTCCCAAAGTCCACATTGATCTCTCACTTTTTCTTTTTGGCATTTATGAGTTGATAATTCTGGAAACAGCCACAGCTGCTGGTGATCCATTCTCCTGAAGTCCCTCCAGTCATGGCTGATTGTCGCTGCCCTGGGGCTAAAACCACAGGCTGCTCCTCTCCCAGCATGCTGTAATAGTAATTAGTTTATCAGGATACTTAGCACTTAGTAGTGCTAAGTGCTAAGTGTGGAAGGTGCAAACTCTGTCCCACTGTTGAGAAGGCATGAACTCCCCTGTTGATGTGGAAGAAGGGGATTGGCTGAGGTGTGTATATAAGCAAGAATTCCAGAGACAGACAGACAGAATTGGAATGTTGCTCTGG